>OX420952.1:45000-656469 GCA_949091785.1 Polymixis lichenea | reverse complement strand
AGGGGAGGTATTTTTTGTATTTTTACTTATGATAAATTATATGAGTGGGGGTTTCTGAGTTCGTTTGTTTATGTAAGCAGGTAATCGTTTGGACGGCGGCGGCGGGTCAAGTACCTAAATTTTGTTTTATTTTGAGAAAATAGTCAGGTTGTTTAAGCCTGAAGATGGAAGTTTTTTATTGTCATTTGTTGAGCATGAGGTCATGGGTTCAATACCTAGATCGGGCAGAGTTACTATCAAGAATTATTCAGTAGCAGCCCGGAGTATCCATTTCTGACCAGTTGTTGGCTAAGGCTCGTCTTCTATTACCTGGGTCTTTAAACATAACTGGCGAAATGTGGGCGTGGTACACCTCTGCCTAACCCTTAGGAGATTACAGGCGTGATGTTACATTTGAAAGATAAAACTTCAGAATAATATCTAAGTGGGATTTACTGTGACACGCCGCAAAAAAGCTCAAGCTAAAAAATAGTCTAACAGATATGTTGTAAACTCCTGTACCGTTCAATAATTCAAGTGACCCATATCCTGCTGACCTTTTGTGATACGCATTATTACGCATGAACATGCGTGCAAGATATCTTAACGATTATTTAAACACCTTGCTTTTAAATATTTTGGACCACTCACTTTGTGAAGTACTGAATGACAGACATGCGCACAGTTTACCTCTCTTTCCTAATTTGATCTTTTATTCCCTTTCCGGTAAATTCATCTTGTTTTACATTCCGTTTGATTCCTCTCCAAATTAATCTGATACCAAACTCGCCTAGCCTCAATAGCGTATTATTATTTTTGCAACTGATTACAACATCTACCATAACATTAACAGTAGATTCACTGACTTAAGATTACAGGCTTCCAGAAACCTGCGGTAACATTCGTTTTCCTTTGACCATCTAAGCTAAGACCACCATCTTTTATTTATCCTATCCCTCCACCTCTACAAAAGCACAAGGTGTGTCGCGTGACCGCGCTAAGTACCCACTGCCGCAGCCGGGCACAGACCACGTATACTTCATATATTATCAGCTGCTTAGGGGCTGGACGCAATCGTACGCTCCGCAATGCTACTAATTTATATCGTTTATATTATTTTCTTGCACTATACACTTAAATTCGATAAATCAATCAGGGAATATAGGAAAAGTGGAGAATAATCGACCATAATAATTAGGTATGACAAAAATTAATCTATACATACATACATACAAATAAATAAAATTGAAGTCTCTGTTTGTAATGTCAAAATAACAGCTTTCTACTAATTGCATAAGAAAGCATATTCGGTACATATAACAAAAAAACATTTTTTTTGATGTTTTTGTCTGTCTGTTTGTGCTGGCTAATCTCCGAAACGGCTGTACTGATTTTGTCGGGACGTAGATAGTTGATGTTAAAAAGAGTAACAGAGGCTACTTTATCCCGGTAGAACGTTCCAGTGGGATAGTTTCCGACATCCACACGAGCGGAGCCGCGGACACAGCTAGTCTTTAAATAAAAATCACGTCGTCACGATCTCTCATCTGTCTTTCAAAAGCCACTGTCATTCTATCTTGTTACGTCACCCCAAGCATACTGCTTTATAGCATACGTCATCTGTATCACTTAAGTATACTTTAGCATTGCTCGTTCACACAGGCATGCATTCAGCAACGTTCCATTCCTACAACAATATAAAAATAACTAACAAAAAGCAAAGTAACAACTCAGCTATTATTGGTAGATTCGATCGTAAAGGGTACTAAGCGTTGCGGTAAGCGTTGTAGGAAAAGGAACTTCAGCCTACATTTGCGTTAATCTATTTTTAGCCATCTTTCAAAATTAAGTTACAGGGCTTTCGAAAATTAGACCCTAACACGCGTTGCTAAGCTTTAATAATGTTACTGCACTTAGAAGTTATGCTGGACAATTTAGCAGCATCGACTTCCTTTGGACAGAAAGTACGAGTATGATTAACGTAAAAAAAAACTCATAAAAAAGTACATTCTGTAAAACGTCACCGTGATAAACTTAGGTGAAGTTACCCTAAAGTGAACTGGCATTCCACCGAGGGATTGACACACTTTTTAATCTAAGGTTTCACGGTGGGATTTAAACAGAATAGATCTGCTAGAATCTTCTCCATCGTCCTCTCATCGTACAAATGTGCCTGGTTCCTAACCAAGTCTCAAGTCATGTGCTATTGATTCATCCTGCTCACGCAAAGGTCGGCCATCACTGCGGCTTACAGATTAGTATTAGTGACAGGAGATTACGTGTTAGCCTATTTGATGAATTAGGATAAGCTGGGGAAGCAATATTGATTGGGTAATGACTGTAGCTTCAAGCTATTAAACTGTTATTAGAAGAGTTGAAGTATTAGGTCGTTTTCCTTGTTTCTGTATTCATCCCAATATATCTTTTAGGACCTTAAGTATCATGTTTCTGGTTGAAACGTCGGTTTTCATACTATTTATGTGCTTTTGAGACTTTCTATGTAAATGCTAGACAACTACTGAGTCCGGTACAGAAAAACTTTTTGAGGAAACTTGAATATGGTCTGAAATCACGTACAAGCTGTGAGCAAGCGTGGAGATTAATGCCCTTTTCTTCTCTGTTTGAGAAGACATCTACAGGTTCATAATATAATCATGTTTATACTTATTATACGCTACAGTTTCAAAATACCAAACGCTTACCTGTCTGGGCACAAAGCTGGGATACATAATTTCCTCAGCAATAAAACAACCTCATGTAAAAATAATAAACTTCAACATAAATCTACAGAAACATAAACCACTACATAACATATAAATATAGTATTATCCACATTTATCTTGCGCAGCTTCGATATGTTTTATATATTATGACTGTAAACAAATACGTCACTACTTTATTTATTACTGAGGAACACGTAAAAAGGTTGTTTATCACAACAGTTGCTCGATTTACCATCAATTTGACTGTAAAGGATGATCCTGGATGTGAATACTGTGGGTAGGCAAGAGTATACTGCAGGTAGGCAAGAGAATGCTGTGGGTAGGCAAGAGTATAAATCGTTTAGTATTGCATACAAGAAGATGGGTCGGATAGCATAAGTGAAAACTAAGATAACAGAGACATGGGATTATCTACTGTTGATCTGGGTCTATCTTGTCACCGGTTACGTAGCATTTTCCTAAATGATTGTCTCAATTATTGTCCTTACTTGATATACCCCCAAAAAATCAAACAACACTACGATACATTGTTTATGTCGCTTCATTAAAGTGTCAAAGTCAGCAAGAAACTTACAACGATTTAACAATTGAGTTGATTTGCTAGATAAGTTTAATTGTACTATTTTCCATTCATTAAAAAAATACCACCGTCTGGCTCTGACACCAGTCAGGCAATAAGACGGACACGTCAGAAAACCGTAAACAATAAAAGTTAATTAAAAACTGTCTCAATATAAAAACGGTTTGTTATTAAACTCGGTCATCGACCGAGCAACAATTTGAACAATGTCAATTACGTGTTACCCTTTCAGACGTTTGACCACTAGACCGCTGTCATCTGCCCCAGTTACCAACCACCCTAGTTTTCGAGGGAAAAAATAAATTGGAAGAAACGCTTTTATTGAAGAAAAGAGTTTTAAGGACAGCTTTGAAGCGGAAGTTTTTAATGATAGTGATGTTCTTTGATAAAAGTAACTGTTACTTGAATTTGATAAGAAAATATGATTGTAAAGGAACAACAATGTGCACAAAGCTTACTAACACAGCTCTGTACGTTTTAGGAGAAACCTCAACAGTAAAGCTCCAAAGGATTAAAGAGAATACAACGTACAAATAAATTGGAGATGTAATAACAAACTACCGTAGTGCAGCACAGCATTTGTTTTTTTACCCTAATAAAACAATCAAATAAAGCCACGATACGATGAATAAGCCAAATATTAAAATTCACCCTTTGATTCTCAACCTTACTGTTAAAAGATTCGTACAATCTGTTACAATTCTTCGCGTTCCTACCGTTTCAACACCCCATATGGTACGAAACAATAACGTTTTTCATCGCATAATTCATGAAACAATGGAAACATATACAATACTTCCCTATACGAAAGAATGCGTCCATTCTTTCAATGCATCGGCAAAACTAACTCGGTATCTCAATATTTAGAAAATCAACAGTCTCTAGACGCTTTTATAGTTCGTCTACAGCAAAGGTATACTCAACAGTTACAAATCAGTTTCAAAGCGCTTTGTCTACATATTTCAAATGTTTATATCACTATTCAATCGTGTATAACACGGTGTGCCAGTTAATCTAATTCAGTAATGCAATAAAAGTGAAAATGCTATAAAACCACGTTGTGTGTATGTTTATGATCGTCGTGCGTGCAAGCTTGCTTGTTAAGATAACTGTTTTCTCTGTGCTCATAATTGATTTAACTATGGCTAGAAAAAGTATAAACACCATTAATTTGTCTCATAAATTATATTAAACACTGCGCGATAAAATACAGAACATCGTACAGTTTGCAGGTAACACTATGTATTTGACGGTCTATCAAACGAGCTTGTCCTTTCTTTTATTTCATGAACGAACTAACAAAAGATTTCATTGTTTATAGCCTACATTCCTGCCGAAATAAAAAAGCATTGAAATAGAAAACCACGTCACGACTCAGACAGAAATAGCCCAAGCACAGGTTACTATCAATCTGTGACGTCACACCGGTCAACGCCTGCTATTCCCCTGTTTTATGACTTATCAACGACCCCGCTTTTATTTGCACCGAAATCGTTTTTATAGTAAACAAAACTGAAGGATGTTGCGGTGTAGAGTTACTGCTGTAACTTCACTGTGCGCCCAGCTGTTCACAATTATACCCGCTGTGCATGTGTGTATCAAAATTATGGCCGTACAGTCGCACATAACGTGGTTATCTTTTTATTTTAGGTACTTTTATTTTTGCCGTAAAACCGTTAATTTTGTTAAGTGTATATCGTATTGCATTAACATTGTTTCCACATTGATCTAGAACAGGAAAGCAATCAGTTTATTAGATTGTTGTTTGATTTGGACTTCGATAGAATAAAGTAAAAAACGACCAATTAACCGTGTGATGGACGTAACACGGTATCGATCGTAAGTCGTCAAGCCATGCTTTTTTTTTGAGTATGGGAAATCATCAAATAACTTCTCCCGCTCTGGGCGGAGCGGGAGGGCGTGTCAGACTTTTTCTGACTAAAACCCACCCGTGTTCCCTCAGTTGCCTGTGTGCCAGAGGCCGCGGTATCTCTTTCGAACAACCCGCACCATCAAGTCCTGCTCGACCTCTCAAGATTATTATCACATTTGCTTTTATATATTAATCTACATATACGTGCTGTCAAAAGATCTTGGTTAAAGGAAAGGTTGATAAAACTCTGACACCCCCCCTCCAAATGCATGCACAATACATAAAAACTTTTTACTGCCCTCGGAATGGTCTACCTTCCGTAAAGTAGGTTAAAAGCAAAAGATAAGTGTTTAGAGCAAGTCTTGATGGAACCAACTTTTCAGAAATATAACACAGATGTCTAGAAAATACGGCTTAGATTATTTGAGAAATAAAATCGGAAGAAACCCGCGATGTGGGGTCGATGTGAATTCAGCTGAGTGGCGCAATGGTTTCCTAAACCAACTTAATATCAACCATATCAAAAGCTGATAGAGATCAATATTGCTTGAAGGGCGAACGTGTTGGAAATACTTGATCTTTAATATTGAGCCTGGATATAAGTATTTGAAGTTACACTAAAATTTTAAGGTCGAATGAAACATATCTGAATTTCTTCTGCTCGCGGTGATGGGTTTTCGTCGGAGTGATATTACTGGCGAAAAGAGCAAAGATTTTTCCTGTTCAATTTTTGATTTTGAAATATCTAAAGTGCAGCACTTCCACTATACTTTATTTAAGAGAAAAATAACTGCTTCGTTGGTGTAGTGGTCGCAGGTGCTACTGCTGAGCATGAGGCACTGGGTTTGATTCCCAGGTCGGGCAAATTGAATTACTTATTTTGTCACTGAATATCGGTTTCCCATCAGGTATTCCTATGCCGCAGATCTAGATTTCGGTCGATGGCAATATGCTCACATATATGGCGAAACATGGGCCCTATGGCTACCCAACCCTACGGGAAAAATAGGCGTGATGTTATGTTATGTATAAGTAAGAACAAACCAGTTTACATTTGGCGATCTAGTTTGATGACACAGTAAACTTAACCAACATTGAATACAAAATTACGGAGAATTTTCGCGTTTTCGCGAAATTATAATTTGGTATCAGAAGCTTTGTTTTACCGTCGAATATCCATTACGTTACAATAAATGGAGCAAATAGCCGATGTTAAGGGGGAATTGATGAACGATGGGTTTGTTCGTCGGCTTCGAATGTCTGGGCTCGTTACTATAATAACTATATTGAAGGCAATTTGGATGCCGGGATCGCGACGTCGTTGTTGGGAGTTCAAATGGGATATTTCGTGAAAAAGATCATTCTGAGAATGAAATGAGCTGACAGGATTGTATTGATGATTTTAATTATTATAATTCTGTGAAGTCAAATTTGCAATGGTCGCCAATCATATTTTAATCAGCATACAACCTAACACAGATCTGAAAATGGCAAAAAGCGTGAGAAAATTTCAAATTTCACGGACTACCTTGGCGATTCCAGTTTAAAATAAAATAAAAAGCAAATAGAGACGTCAATAATGTAATAAAAATAACAAAATAAATAGGAACAAAATAAAACATAAATTAAAAATACAATAAAATAATAATAAAAGGTGTTTGTACGTAAATTAATAAGCTGCAGTATACATTGCTCGATGTGAACGCGCCATGTTTCATTAGCTAAGTTTGCGAGCGACCGTGAATTATTGTTATGCGAATTTCTCAAATATTATTGTCGCTTTGCCTCTTTAATTAGTGAATGTTTAAATGAATTTGCTGATTGAACGTCTTTTGGCTTTCCTGATTGTGTTTGTCTTGTTGCTGACACTTATACCTACACATAGATTTAATCTTATTTGTTAACTAAATTATACAATTAAACGGAGGTTGCAAAAACAATTGGATTGCATAGAGACAAAAAAATAATGTCAACCGCAAACTGTTTGTGATAGACAGTACCTACAGATATTAAGAGATTTTGGTGGAAGTCCAAGCCATCAATATAACAATGTAAACAATCCTTTTCTTTGATCTGTGACATCATACATTGCACCATACCACCAGACATTGAGTAATTGAAGATATTTTTAAGATAACAAATGAAAACATGATACATGATAAATCGTGGTCTACTGTGTTTATGAATCAAATTGGCTTAGAGTTAGTAGTGAAATATGTTTATTTGAAGTTATATTCATTTATATACATATGTATAAGCGTTCTAAAAATATTTGATTTCTCACCTTAAACAAAAACCATAATACATCAGGTTCAGTAAAGATTCCTAACGGGTCGTTCGTCACCTGAACAGCATCATATTCAATCCCCTCTTGATTGATGAGCTGAACAGGAAAATAAACTGTTCTTTGTTTCCTCTGGAACCATTTAATAATAAAAGCAACACGAGGATTTTTATTTCTATCGCTTTTTCTTTGTTTTTCGTCAGAAATCACTTTGTTTAAGATTCATGCTATTTGTGGCCTTGACTTAAAGATATTATTACCTGTGGCAGGATTTCGAATACTGTCTGTGTCACCGACTGCGGTTCACAGACCTCACTATTGCATACCGTATCCTCACTATTGAAAACCCCATAGATTTTCTTAACAGGAAACGAATTGCTCAGCAATTCAAAATGTTTTTATTTCTCATGAGCCTACATAGGCACTTATGAAGCATCAGACGCTAGATGCACGGCTCCAGTTGGTCGTTTACTACGGATAAGAGCCAGCAAGAAGCTCGACTGTTACTAACTCTTTCAAAAAAAAAAATGCTTATTTCTTATTGTTTAACATCCCATAAACATCTATTCCTAATTAGTATGACCCATATCGTGCCAACATTGCTGTAATAATGTCATAAGTGTACAACTTAATATGGTTTGGTACTCCGATGAGCCACAGTGCGACTGCGGAGCCACAGACGATGCTGCACCTCTTGATGTACTCTCTGTACGTGTACGAGCTATGCTGTACATTGACCTTTGTGACAGTTTGTAGGTCACACTCATACACGCACATCAATGTAGCTCAGCTGTGCATTCCTCCAACATAGCATTTAAGTGTAACAATTGTGTAAATATATTCAGTAGCAATAAATCCATCAAGGGAATCATTCGTCTACTCATTTACATAACATAACATACCTTACAAGTTTACCTACATAACAAGTTTACCTACATAACATTTTCACTGTTGGGCATTACACCCAACATTTGGTCCTTCGAGCAATTAAGTGTTGTGTGATATATATCTTTTACGGTCGCGAATCGATTGGACGGGTCACTCACAAGCGAGTCGCCCCAGTAACCAATTGAGAAGGCTCATATCGTAGGAGAGAAAGGTTGCACAATACCAAGAACCAGAAGTGTGGAGCAACAGCCTACTGCTCAAAGTAAAGTTCGTCAATTCATCGGTAAGTCTGGCAACATGGCATCAGCAGCAAATACTTACGAGAATCAGCGCGAACTTTACGAAAACATCAAGAAAGTTGGCATCAACATCAAGAAGGATGGCTGGGACAGGAAGAATTTGGACTACTTCAAACGGCGTATGCAAATGCTGGAGAACTTATGGAGTGAATTCCAGTTCAACCATGATCGTCTGTCTACAGAAGTAAGTGCGGGTCATCCTTACTTTAGAAACGATCTATATAACACAGCACTGAGGTGTTATAAAGAAGTCAAGGAGTTAATTCTCCAACAAAATCAGGAATTGGCGACGCACAAACGGTCCGCAGGGGGACCGGCAGTGCAACCAACACCGTTCGAAAGTACCTCTGAACAAGATCAAGCAAGTACATCGAACAAGAAATTACAAGAACAACAAGCCAGCGAGGAGGAAGGAGAAACCAGTAACACAGCTGAGAACAACAACAGGGATCAATCGCCTCCTCGGCAACAACAAAGCCCTAACAAGAGGGACGCGGGATCCAACAGTAAACTGGATGATCTCTTACGCAAACAATCAGCGAACTTCAAGGCGTTTATGAGAGCCGTTGCCAATATTCAAGTGGAATTTATCACAGAAAAATGGGAATTTCAGGATGCTTTGCAAACATTACAAGCGCGTTGGTCTGCTATTGACAGTCTCCATTGGGAAATCGAGTGTGAACTCAACGGAGACAAGAACGCAGTATATGAAGAGCGCTATACAAGATTCGAAAACCAATACTTAGATCTGAAAAAGGCATTAAACACTAAGATGTGGTCCGGAGCTTATCGAGAAAAAACAACACCGAAGTTGGAGATACCGGCGTTTCACGGAAAGTTTAATCAGTGGATACCGTTCAAAGATCTTTTCACGGAAGCTATCCACAAAAATACATCCTTATCAAATGCACAGAAGATGCAATTTTTGAAAAGCAAGGTCCAAGGAGAGGCTGAAAGGATGATACAACACTTACAAATAAGCTCGGACAACTATCTAGTGTGTTGGGAGATCCTCAACAATCGCTACAACAACAAGAAACTTATATTTACATCGCATATCAACATGCTCTTCAATCTGCCTACTATGCAACAGCAGTCATTAGCACCAATCAAGAAAATACATGACGTCACAATAGAATGTTTGCACGCTATCAAGAATTTGAAAGTAGATGTCGGAACCTGGGATCCGCTACTAGTGCACATTTTGGCGCAAAAACTGGACGCTGAGACATACTAAGATTACATTGAGTCACTGAAGAACTCGCGAGAATTACCTGTATTAAAGGATTTCTTAGACTACCTAGAGGCGAAGTTTACATCAATGGAATCGTCGCAGCGTAAACAAGACAACTACCAGAAGACAAGTTCTGTAACAAACCAGAATCAAGATGCATCCCACAACAAGAAACACACCTATCATAGCAACAAGAATCAAGCGGCTAGTAACAATAAGGTTACGAAATCGTACCATGCGTCGACGTTTATTTGTCCACTCTGCAACGACGAGCATGGCCTCTATTTTTGTGCAAAGTTTTTAGAAATGTCGAACGATGAAAAACTTAACACAATAAACAAATTACAAGTCTGCATTAATTGCATGTACAGCCATAAGGGCAAAAAATGTGTGTCAAACAACCGATGTCGCAAGTGCAAAGCTAAGCACAATACGTTAATGCACGAAGCAGCATCAAAAAACAATGAACAGAACGAAACAAATTCATCATCTCATGTCTCTCAAAATGATGAAGAAGCTTCCGAGATTCTATTAGCGACCGCCTTAGTAAACGTAGAGGGAGCTGATGGAACTCAGTACAACATGCGAGCTCTTGTAGATCAAGGATCTCAGATATCACTGATAACAGAACGAGCAGCGCAACTTCTTGGGATCAAACGCCAGAAATGTAAAGGAGTGGTCTTTGGAGTTGGAGAAAAGGAGAGCAATTGCAAGGGCATGATAACAATTTCATGCAGCTCTGTCTTTAGTGACTTCACGTTCAGAAAATCAGTATACATAATGAAAAACTTAATCAAGAATCTACCGAACAAAACTTTTACAAAACCATCATGGCCTCAAATACAACATATCAATTTGGCGGATCCGGAATTCAACAGTAGCCGACCAGTAGATCTGCTATTTGGAGCGGATATTTACTCTCAGATCATGCTGGGAGGAATGATCAAAGGCGATGACGTCACACGGCCCATCGCACAACAAACATCCTTAGGCTGGCTACTATGCGGACACGTCAAAACTACAAAATTACAATGCAACGTGGTATTGAATAATCTGGAGGATATGATACAGTTTTGGGATTCCGAAGACATAAAAGACCGAACCGATTTCTCCGTGGAAGATCAGAAATGCGTTGAGTTCTACACCAATACCACACAACGTTTAGAAAATGGAAGATACGAAGTGAGACTTCCAATGATAAACGGCTGGGAAGGCAAGCTGGGCGCTTCCAAACAGATGGCCATTGCCCAATTCAAAACGCTAGAACGAAAATTAGGAAGACAACAATATTTAGCAAAGGCCTATAAAGAATTTATAGCAGAGTACATTGACTTAGGTCACATGCAACAATCAACATGTAACCAGACACTCGACTGCTATTTACCGCACCACGGCGTCGAACGCGCCGAGTCAACAACAACCAAGTACAGGGTTGTGTTTAATGCATCCGCAAAAACGACGACTGGTTGGAGTTTAAACGATCTCATGTACAAGGGCCCAAACCTACAACAAGATTTACAAACAATATTAATACAGTGGAGGCAATACAAGTACGCTTACACGGCTGATATTGAAAAGATGTACAGGCAAATTTTAGTGGCCCACTGTGACCAAAGCCTACAACAGATTGTCTGGCGAGAATCACCGGAACATCAGCTGATTTCATATCAGCTTGCTACAGTAACTTATGGTACCAAAGCAGCGCCGTTCCTGGCCATAATGACACTACGAAGACTGGCGGAGGACGAGCGTCAGAATTTCCCGGAAGCTTCAAAGGTAGTGGAGGAGTCATTTTACGTCGATGATCTTGTTCACGGATCGCATACCATTGAACAAGGACAGAAGCTAATTTCGGACCTAAAACAATTACTCAAGAGTGGAGGGTTCAACCTGAGGAAATGGTCATCAAACGAACCGACACTCTTGGAAAATGCAACAACTAAACATAACAATGAAAACACTGTCTTCAACTTCAAAACAGATCAAACATCAAAAACATTGGGCCTATGCTGGAATTCGAGAGAGGACAAATTTACATTCCAATGTGCGATTTCTAGCGTAAACAAGAAACATTCAAAACGCAGTTTATTAGCTGAAATATCAAAATTGTTTGATCCACTTGGCTGGCTGGCTCCTATATCAACAAAATTAAAATTATTATTCCAAAAAGTGTGGGAGGTCAAATTACAATGGGACGACGAAGTTCCCGACAACATACACAAAGAATGGTGCAAAATACAAGCAGATATAAGGTTGATAAACTTGTGTGAAGTACCAAGATGGCTCAGATGTGACGGAAGACAAACGATAGAACTACATGGTTTCAGTGACGCCTCCTTGGATGCCTATGCATGTGTTATTTACGCACGGATTCACCAATCAACAGAAGTAATACTTGTCGCTGCAAAATCGAAAATTGTACCGCACAGAAAAGCAACAACATTGCCTAAACTGGAATTAAATGGAGCGCACCTACTAAGCAAACTAATGCAAAAGGTTAAGAAATCAATACATCAACATGATATTCAAGTCTATGGCTGGACTGATTCTATGGTGGTCTTGGGTTGGATACAAGGTGACCCATCACGATGGAAAACATATGTAGAGAATCGAGTCCAAAAAATCAACACAGTAATACCGCGTTCCTGTTGGGATTACGTCAAGTCAAGTGAAAATCCCGCTGACGCCGCAAGCCGAGGCCAGTACGCCGGTCAGTTGAAGGAAAACCAACTGTGGTGGCAAGGTCCTACTTGGCTATCATCCCCTGAAATGAGGACCCTAGCGAAACAAGTCTATACATCAGACCAAGAGGCGAAAACAAGCGAGGCAATGAAACAAGTCAATGCTGTCCAAACAAACACAGAAACCATCAACATTATCGAACAATTATTGCAAAAACATAGTTCTATGAATCGCGTCATCCGAATAGTCGCATGGATACACAGAGCATTGAACTTAATAGTTCGAACATTGGACTCGAAACAATTACCGAGTTACCTTACGTTGCAAGAATTGAACAGTGCAACCAAGGCAATTGTGAAACAAACACAACAAAATGTATTTGTAACGGATATGAGTCAGTTACGTAAACACGGCAGAGTGACATCAAATAGCAAATTACTGCCTCTCAATCCTTACATTGATCAAGAAGGCTTGCTAAGAGTTGGAGGAAGATTGAACAACGCCACATTAACTGAAGAGATGAAGCATCCAATGATCATCCCTCACGACAGCCTCCTAACACATTTGCTCATAGATCAAGCTCACCAAATGACGTTTCACGGGGGACCGCGGCTCACACTGTCGCACCTTCGCCAAAAATACTGGATTATCGGTGGCGTGCGAGTCACAAAAATGCAAGTCAGAAAATGCGTAACGTGCCGAAAATTCAATCCAATCAAACAACAGCAAATCATGGGTGAACTGCCGACCGCAAGAGTAAACCCCGCCCCGCCATTCCACCACACAGGAGTGGACTACACGGGATTCGTCGATGTCAAGATGAATAAAGGAAGAGGGGCTAAAACCACTAAAGGTTACATAGCCATCTTTGTTTGCATGGTAACAAAGGCAGTGCACATTGAGTTGGTCTCTGATCTTACAAGCTCGGCATTTTTGGCAGCCCTTAACAGAATGGCAGCAAGGAGAGGCGCCCCCCACCATATGTACAGCGATAATGGCACGAACTTTGTCGGCGCTAATCGACTGCTTATGGAACAATACGAGGAAATAGAGAACACCTACAGGAACGAACAACTACAGAAGGAAGTCACCGAGATGTTCATACAGTGGCATTTCAACGCTCCTGCATGGCCCTCGGCAGGCGGATTGTGGGAACGAGCAGTAAGAAGCTTGAAACACCATTTAAAACGAGTGGTGGGTGAGCAAAAGTTAACATTCGAGGAGTTCACCACAATCTTAACAAAACTAGAAGCATGTCTAAACTCCAGACCTCTATGTGCGCTGAGTGAAAATGTGGAAGACCTTGACTGTCTGACGCCAGCACACTTTCTAACAGGGAGGTCAGGGGTGACCGTCATCGAAACAAGAGAAGACGCCCGAACAAGATGGGAGCTCACTAGAAAAATATACTCAGAAATCTGGAGAAAGTGGAAAAACGAATATCTGTGCCAACTGTTAGCAAGGACAAAGTGGCAGAAACCTCAGGACAACGTGAAGATTGGTGACTTGGTTGTGGTACATGATGACCAGCGGCCCGCAGGAAAATGGTTGATGGGCAGAGTAACAGATCTTCACCCAGGGAACGACGGACATGTTCGTGTAGTAACCCTGAAAACAAGAAACGGCTCCATAAAGAGACCCATAACAAAGCTATCCAGTTTACCAATAGGCAGCGAGGAAAACTCTATTGCACAAAAATCCCAAAATGGGCACAACAAACAAGCGACAAACGAGATCACAACGAAACGTCAACAAACAGTCAAGACAAGAAAAACCAACGTGATCGGATTAGTAATGACACTGCTATACCTACTCAGTCCAACAAGCGCCACAACAAATACAACAAACTTTATCGAATTGCAACAAGGCCTATATTTCGACAAAGCCGCTAACATGAAATTAATTCGCGACGAGTGGAAGATAGTTGTATACTATGACGTCAAACCCTATTGGCATGGTACTGCAGTGTTCACCAAATTCAACGATCACCTCGAAACCATATGTTCAAAACTAAAACAGAAGACACAATGTGACGTTATCTCATTACAATTACAACACGCGTTCGCTGAACTCGACCACTACAACCGTATGTTGCTGAATCCGCAAGGTCGGGTAAATATGAGAAGCAAACGCGGCTTAATCAACGGTGTCGGGTCAATCGCACGTTCCCTGTTCGGAGTATTAGATGACCAATTCGCAGAACAATACCAACGGGATATACAACTCATCAAAGGAAATGAGAAACATCTGGCCCTTTTGTCCAAAAATCAGACAACTATAATAGAAGCCGAATACAACGTGCTAAGAAGATCGGAAGAAGCGATCGCAAAACAATACAAATTATTCAATCAACATCTGCTAAGCATAGACAAGCTAACGAGCAACCTGCAGCAAGAAATTGAGTCGCACGAACTATCAATCGAGTTTGTGATGTCTGCTATCTCTGCAAACAGCTTTATAGAGCATCTAAGAAACGTACAAGAGATTCTGTTGGATACCGTAACCAACATTTACAACGGCAAGATGAACTTACACCTCATTGCGCCAGAACAGCTACGGGACGAATTAAACGTCATATCCGGACAGCTCTCAAAAGATGTGGCACTTCCGATTACCAACGTTCAAGATGATTTCTTCCGCCTATATCACCTTCTACAAGTGAAGGCAAAAATGACAGAGAGATACCTAATTATTGAGATACGGGTGCCGTTAATCAGTAGAGAAAACTACGAAATTTATCACGTCATTCCTGTCCCAAAAAATAGTGGCCACGACATGGTCACCCTACTGCCTATAGCGGAACTATTAGCTATCAACATACAGAAGGATTCGTACCTACCGATGACTGGAACCGACCTACATCAATGCATGCACTACGACAGTTCGACTCTGCTGTGCCCCATGAGATCACCAATATACCACATGCAGTCTGACGAGAGCCTCTGCAAGAAAAGACAAGACTCGTCTGGCTGTAAGACAAAACATGAGAGCTGTCAAAACACATGGTTGGAACTTAGCAACACAAACAGCTATCTATACTTTTGCTGTGACGCTTGCAAAATACGCGTCATATGCGGGAATCAAGTTTCAACTGCACTACTTAACAACGCAGGGGTAATGACACTCGGTAGCGACTGCACTATGAATAGTGAGACGTTCACTGTACATTCCCAAAGGCAACTAATGGATATAATGCATGCCCAGGTTGAAGAACTCGCACTGGAAATCCCTCCAATAAATCGGATCATCAACCTATCGGTACCGACTTTGAAACAGGAATCCGAGAATGAGACGGTAATGGAGCAGAGCTCGTTACTGCGAGATCTGGGAAAACAGATAGAACAGATGAAAGCCGCAGCCGCAGAAGACATCATATCTGATCGGGCAACATACCACGATGTCCACCAATATGTAGTCATATACATATTGGCAATAGTAGCAGCGACAGCGGGCGCAATATATGCTTACCACCGATTTCGCAAACATTGCACGAGCCAAGAGAAGCCTGAGGCACCATCGGTTCCCAATCCAGCGCCCCGAAGGAGGTCAACTGCAAGCATCGTGGACAACGCAGCTGTGTTTGACGTCACAGATGACGGCAGCGTCGCGCACTTATCGAGTGCACGTACACTCAACAAGGCAACGTCGCCTATTGCGCGTTGTGATTTAATAGTATAAGACTCAGATTAGCTTATTTTATTTTACATTTATATCCTTTTTAACACTTTTTATTATCATAACACTGTTTACAGTTACCTTTTGTGAGTGGGCAATATGTACGAGCTATGCTGTACATTGACCTTTGTGACAGTTTGTAGGTCACACTCATACACGCACATCAATGTAGCTCAGCTGTGCATTCCTCCAACATAGCATTTAAGTGTAACAATTGTGTAAATAATATTCAGTAGCAATAAATCCATCAAGGGAATCATTCGTCTACTCATTTACATAACATAACATACCTTACAAGTTTACCTACATAACAAGTTTACCTACATAACATTTTCACTGTTGGGCATTACACCCAACAGTACGATAAACTCTGTACTATGGAAGACCTTTGTGAGGCCAACGGCCAACGCTAATACTGTTAAAGAGATTGAAATCAAGTCGAAGCCTTTTTAAAACACAGAAATATATGAAATCAACGATACGATGAAGCAGAAGGGCACAAGAGGACATTATTCTACAATTCCTAAAACCCCAGTAAAAATGGCATAATTTTCATCGAAAACAAAATGACTAAAACACAAATTAATGAAGTTATTAATTAAAATTCATAGTTTTAAAACAAAGCGTAGTTGAATTTAATTTGTTGGTTCTACACACAGTGAGTTATGAAGCGCGGAATAAAATCAACAGGCTGGCATCATTGGCATCCGCTGCAGCGCTGTGTAAATGTTATTGTAGCGGGTTGTGTGAAGCGATGGAACAGCTGGATATCTACTGATAATTCAGACGCGTGTTGAATTTGAACCCTATTTCTTTAGCTACACGAAACATATACAGCTACACTATCGGTAGAAATGGCTTTCCTTTAGACAGTTCACCAACAATGATTACGTTATTGACGTTATTGAGCAGACAAATTTTCGAACTTATGAAGCAATGGATACGATAACCTTCAAAACGATTGAGACTCTGACTAACAGTGTGTTACGCAGTAACTCAGTTACGGTGCAGGTACCTACATTACGCAATGAAAATGCCCTTAACATAAGTAGAACTGTTATTGGAAAGACCACATATACAGGGTGTTTGGCAGAACGTTGAACATACGAAAATGGTGGATAGGTGGGGTCATCTGCTACTGACTCAGACTTAATTTATGAGAGATGCAGAGACCCCACCTATCCACCATTTTCGTATATTCAACGTTCTGCCAAACACCCTGTATAAAAAAGGGAAGAAATGAGCATTGACCACAAATATTGGCTCTCAGTACGTAGTTGTAAGTTTCTTCATAATGTTTTCCCTCAATGGAAGTCATTAGCTGAGCAACGACAGTTTACGTTCTGTTTTAAAAAAATATGTAATTAAGAAATAAAGCCTCGTAGACGTATGTAGACATACATTTTAACCAGTCTTGTTACAATTTACTCAGTACGATAAGCATGTAATCAAAGCTTCACTTTTCATACGCGGTTACCATAGCAACCTTGTTCCACGAGCTGGAAGGCGCCATCTTCTTTTACGATATAATTCCCAACTCGGATTATTAGCATTCTCTCATCTCCGCAGATAAAACGTTATGAAACTATTACATGGCAACCGGAGACGTTTTTGTGGGAGCTACTAGTAGTTTCATACCATAGGCATATGCTGTACTTAGTGGTTATTAATTTTTTGTAATGAACCTACAGGCGGTTTAGTCTAAGATACATAGCTCATACAAATTGACTCTATGTAGCCAGCCTAGACATACTTAAGAAATTCATTACAGGGTTACCAATATGAACTATATTATATTCTGAAGAAACTAGAAAGTAGATATACAGGGATGACAGATAGATAGGTATAAAGTTCTGATTTCTAGAACTTTATAATGAAACATAGAAATGAAAATGAGGGTGGATAAGTTTTGAGTTTAATCAAGGTGAGTGTGCATGTTTTATTTTATTTTATTTTATTTATTATGGGACAATAAACAGCTACAATATAAAATGTTTACATATAACAATAATACTTATAGTTTTAACAATATTGCAGCCCACTACATTATCCGCATGTAAACAACATTAAGATTAGGTAAAAAGTGCCACTAGAGTATCATTACTCAGATATATTAAATAAAAATAAGAAAAATGAAATTATTAAAATACAATATTAAAATACAGTACAATTAATTCATTAAGTATCTCAAAAGGGAAAAAAATATATAAATATCAATTTTTGGACAAAATTATACATTTGGGATTGTTCCTTAAATAATACATTACAATTGATTAATAAAAATAGTTAAAACGGTTGAAATGAACAAAATTTAGAATAAAGGACTCACACTATTTCTTATTATCATTAGATAAGATTTTAAAAACATTGGATTTAAATTTAGATTTGGAACATACAAAAATATCAATGTTAATGAAGTTGCGATTATACGATTCCACTATACGACGAATAGGGCAACGCAATCCTGAGTTAGTCCGACAGGTATTTACAGCGAACAATGTACCTGCGCGGACACTACGCTTATTTACAGTGCGGGGGACCACATAACATAACTTACTCGTGAGATCAATGGAATCGAAGTGATTATGAACAATACCGTGTAGTATGTTAGCTTCTAGAAACTTACGTCTGGATTCTAATGTTAACATATTATATTTGCTTAGTAATTGTGAATACGACAAACACCTTTTATAGCACCTATAGTACATGGCGCGAAGAAACTTACGCTGGACTTTCTCGACCATATCTATATATTTCTTATAAAACGGGTTCCAGATTGGGACTGCATATTCGAGCTGCGAGCGTACAAGCGTCTTGTATAAGTAGAGATAGGTGGAGGGCCGTTTGAACTCAGTAGATGATCTCATGACAAAGCCATACATCTTAAATGCATTATTAACAATTTTTTCTACGTGTTGACTAAGTGATAACTTATTGTCCAGTAGAACACCAAGATCTCTTACAATAGGGGTGTCACTTAGCAAGGCATTATTTAGCTTATACTTAAAATTTTTGATACATTTGTTTTTTGTGAAATTTATATAATGACATTTGGAGATGCTTAAGTGTAGTTTGTTGTCAAGACAGTATGCTGAGAGTCTATCTAAGTCTTCTTGAAACTTCAAACAGTCTTCTATAGTAGTAATAGTTTTGAAGGCTTTCAAATCATCAGCATACATAAGAAATTTAGTACTTAAGAAGCATTTCCAAATGTCATTTATATATATATTAAATAAGAGTGGTCCCAGGATTGAGCCCTGTGGAACACCAGAAGTTATAGACACAGTATCAGACTGATGGCCACTCACAACAACCTTCTGTGATCTATTTTTTATGTAGGATGAAAACCACCGTAGCAGGTTTCCCCGTATGCCATTATATGCAATTTTATTAAGTAAAATTTCGTGATCGACCTTGTCAAAGGCCTTTTTGAAATCTGTGTAAACTGCGTCCACTTGCAGACGTCTATCCATGTTTTCGAAAAGATAGTTGGTGAAAATTAATAAATTGGAAACAGTAGATCGGTATTTAACAAAACCATGTTGTTCAGGAATCAATACGTTGTGTAGGATTGGGTAGATTTCGTTATGTACGAGTCTTTCAAATAGCTTTGACAAGGTCGATAGAATTGAAATGGGTCGATATTGCTCAATATCATGTTTCGAGCCACCCTTGTGTACGGGCGTTATATTGGCCCGTTTCCATATTTCAGGAAACACCCCTTCACACAGGCATTTATTGTAAATTATATGAAGCGGTCTATAGATGCTATCAGCAGTAGCCCTAAAAAACAGAGCTGGGTATCCATCAGGACCAGCCCCTTTGGACGGGTCGAGGTTTTTCAACTCTCGAAGTAATTTAGATTCCTCGATACATAGGTTGTCGATTAAGATGTTAGCGTCACAGTGAGTTGGCGGGGTCCAACTCGATAACGTGGGCGATGCGGGTTCGAATACTGAAAGAAAGTAATCGGAAAACATATTGCAAACCAAGTCTGGAGCACTTGACTTAAGGTTTTGGTATTGCATCGTAGATGGGATGCCTGATTTATCTTTGCGATTTGATATATAAGTCCAAAAGCATTTGACATTGGAGGTAAGATTATCCTCAACGGACTTAATATAGGTGGAATAGCAATTATTACAGGCTTCTCTAAAAGTTGTTCTGTATTCGGAAAACATATTGTAGTCTTTAATATTTTTAAATTTTTTCCACTTTATCCAGAGACGCTGTTTCTTTTTGAAAGTCTTAATCAAGTGAGGAGAAAACCAAACAGGAAAGTCAAGCGCTCGAGACTTCACTAGAGGTACACTCAGTGAGACAATGTCGGTCAACACATCATAAAACACTTTCACCGCTTCCTCGGAAGAAAGATGATCCAACAGGACCGACCATTCGACTGCATTGATTTGTTCATTGATAACATCATAATTGGCCTTGCGGAAATCGTATTTTTTCATAGGTTTTCTTTTTATGGTTTGCCTTGGTGTACCTATGGGGGCTTTTGCAACAAACGGAGGGTGATGTGGGTCTATAGGTAGTAAGGGGTCTATTGGAGGGCTCAAGGTACTAATTATGTTCGAAATGAACAAATCGAGAATTTTACCATTTCCATTGGATATGCTGTTATATTGGCAGGCATCCAGGGCTGACATTAGCTGTAGTAATTCTGAACATATAGGGGAAGGTCCTGTGCAAGTCATGCCAATGATTTGTTGCTGACTGCCGGTCATGGGAACCTGCCACTTAATATCCGGGAGATTATAATCTCCAATGTTGATAACAATGAGTTAAATATATAAAACAATAACATGTACTCGTAAATGTAAATGTATTTTTTTAATAATTGCTTGGAAATGAAAGGCTTGTGGCTAAATAATACCAGCCACACAGGTTGATCGATCAGGTTCAACTACGCTTGCCGCAATTGGCCCGTGGATGGACCCAAGACCCCCCCGTGCCCTTACTATTTGAGTACCTACGAACTACATAGCAAAACAAAGTTAGTGTGGTATTTAAAAGCCAATCTGTAGAACAAAACCGTATAAAGATATACACAGAGCTCATTTAATAAAAGAATATTAAAAAGAATATCTTGACTCGATATTGCAATCGCTCGAACACTGCATTTCATATAAACATTTAGTTATTTTTATGAAGTACATTTGTTTATTGTAGGAAGTCCGCGTGAAAGAACAAAATGGAATCAGCTGTAAGTTTTGTAATGCAATGTGGAATTAATTATAAAAATGCGCTTTTTTGAAGTCCTTTAATTCCCACGCAAGCTTAATGCAAAATAAACGCCCGCAATATGCAACCAACAGCAGATAATACAATCGTATCAAACTTGGCAGGAATCCACAGCCAAGCACAGTTTTGTAGCTGTTTTGCCAAATACAAAAATGTTATGTCTACCTTCCGCTCCCACTCGCGCTTACTAGCCCCCCAACCCCATAAGGGCTCGTATGGTAATGCCCCAACTCGTTACCATCAACATAATTTCAATTCAGCCAACACTTGGCTCAACGTTTGCACCAACACACCAGCGTGCGCGCAAATAGCCACAGAACAAGTTACGCGAGTAATCGTATGCGCATTCGTTTAGAGGAGCTTTTTAAATTTGTTGAGACAGATGATACGACTGAATTAAGTATGACTGAAGAATGATTGTTTTATGATAATTTGAGGTTTATTTCTGGATTTTTTGTGTCTCGCTGTTTTGTATTCTTACATAAATAATCTAAGCAGGAAATTCACATGTGTGTGGCCAGGAATAATTTTTCAAAGGAATTTACCCTTTGAAAACTGATCCTTGTTACGAGTCGTGATACATTTAATTAAAAATTAAAATCATAATCAATCTTACTGTATGAAATGAAAATAATAGCCAAGGTTCAAATCGCACCTCGTACAAACAAGATCATAAACGAAATTTCAGGCGCGGAAATGAAACGCAACACCTACTTTTCTTAAAAAGAAATCAATGCATTCGATATTCGAATAAAAGGAACAGCCAAGTCCCGCCAAGTCGGCCGGCAGACACAAAAATGCGCTTGGCCACCGACCAAGTTGCTCGATATTGATACGACAAGTTTGCGATGCAGTTCGATAGCCCCTCTTACTAAGATAATCACGCATTTTCAGGATATTTGAATGAATGGAAAACAATTTTCATCGAAAGGGAATTAGCTTTTAGAAGAGCCCGTTTTGAGTTTCCTTTCGAAAACGACAACTAAAAAATCTGAATATGTTGCAAAAGATGGCTCATCTTATGGTCCTGCATAGCATGGCCATGCTTGCAGTACCTTATACACCCACTTGGCTGGTCATACATGCCATCAACATGATTAAAAAGGGAGGATAATAATATCACAGTATTCTCATGACCGCCAAATTATGTAGCGATAGCAGAAAACCTCAACACTGAAAGCAATTGTTCAAACAACTCCCCGCACAACAGCACTTGAAGGAACCAAAACAGACTACCTACGCCTCGCACCACCATCGGTAACTACAGTCGATAAGGATCGCTAACGACCGGCCGCGACCACTGGTAGGCACAGTAACTACGCGTTATTGTTATATTCGCTAATGAGCGCCCGTCATCGTCATTACAGCGACGGCCCGCAGACTGGATAGTTGGATGGTGATAAATGAGAACGGATTAATTAGTGGTGTTGCGGATCAAGTTCAGGTATTTTGAGTAATTATAGTTTTGAATTGTAGGGTTTAGAGTTAATACAATAACTACGGTGTATAATATTCACAAGCGGGGAAATCTGTTACCTGTAATATTTTACTCTATATTCTGGGAAAAGTAAAGGGTTCTGTTGAATTTCTACTGACTGCACCCCACTTCTGGGATTTTATAGATAGATAGATAAATCGTTTATTTGGTGCATACAAAAGACACAGCACAACATGCAAAGCACGATGAGATAAAAACTAATCACATTAAAAGAACAAGGTGCCAATATACAAAAAAGAAAAGAAGGGATGACATAAGTATAGTGATGACACTTTAGGCTATGACATAATTTAACATTCAAATAAAATAACTTGCTGTGGAGTACAAAAGTACGGTGTGTGTCTCAAAGTTACACCAAATGGGAGTCCAGCTTAGCATGTGTCAGGCAATTCTACCTGACGCTGATATTCTGCTAGATCTCTGCAGTGACCTACGGACGTCGAGCAGATGACATTAATACGCGAATAATAATTATTGGTGTTGTGAAAAGCGGAATGTGCGAAGTTAAATTATATAAGTAGGTACTTAACGACCCGCAATGTGTAAGTAATGTATTCTTCAGTAAAGTTTAGCATTTGGAAGATTTCTTGTTCGATGATGATCGTGTATTTGATTAATTGAATTCATACACTTCTCCGTGTATGAAAACCCAGAAGTTCCCATCCGTAACGAATTTGGAAAACACCGTGAAAATTAGCCGTTCCAACTTCTCCTGCTAGGCGGTGGGCATCCCTAGAAGATTTCCAAGAATAGTTTGTTTGTTCTTAAGCAAATAGGTATACATACACGTTTAAACTTAAAACATGGCGCTCCTACTAGCTCACACAAGCTTTTCACGTAGTTTTTATCCAGTTAGATGTAGGAATGTGAACACTTCTGTGTGGAAGACGAGATATAAAATTCAGCGAGATAACTTAATCATTGTTTAATACGATCATGTTTCGAAGGATTTTTAACTCTAATATTTGTGCAAGCTAACTGAAAACCATCAAACATACTAGCTAAAACTACTCCAGATTTACTACATTTTGAAACTTAAATCATAACTCCGGCTGAACCGAGGTCAAAGCAAAATCGGCCATTATAAAATCAGACCATGAAGTTTGGGAGTAAAAGCAGGGACGCAACATAATAATATCCGCCATACTATTAGTGTATGCCTCCGAGCTATCCCATTGTTATGGCTCATTATTCCCCATGTCGAGACCAACTCCCCCCAACTATACAGGCTGGAGATAACAATCCCCCTTAACTTTAAAAGAGGCTTATTTAACAAAGCTCATGTACTGTTTAATTTTACGTACATTTTTGTGAGTATAATTTATTTCTGTAGTATTCATTCCCTGCGGAGAAACCGACGTGCAAATGTCGTGCTTATTGTAAAACTAGAAGGCCTTCGCAGTTAGCTTTAGTATGGAATTTAATAGTAGCAATAGTTCTAGAAATGGTTACTGAATTCAGGAACATTTCTCGGAAAACTGTATCCTAACGACGCGGTACTTAATCATAACTACAACTATTTAATCGAGTATCAGTTGTTGGTTAGTTACTGTTAAGCTATCAATACCATTTATCAATTGATCGACTGTATTTTATTACTATGTTTTGCATTCCAATGCCTTCCATTCCTGTTGCCCGGAAAATTGCATTGATTCCACTCAACGTCACTCAAACCACTCAAAAATTTATCGAATCGAGGCACTGACAGATATTAATTGCCAGAGGAAGTCTTTGACAACTACTGCTTGACATGACAGCTGGTAGACTCAAAGGATATTTCAGGGAAGCGAACTAGCTGACCCCTTTATAGATTAAAAATAGTTATACATATATATCAATATAGATAGACACCTGTCCAAGTTCTAACCCTACCTTACTGTACTGTGTACATGTCCGCCGCAAGCAATACGTCAGCCGACCTCAAACTTAGCGCTGATTGGTTTGATCTCGTAATTTGACAACAAAGCCCTGTCAGGCGTCGCCGCGGGAAACCGCTAACTAATTGATAGTAAAACCTGTCATAGTTAACTTTAGTTTATCGGATAATTTTCCACGCAATATTGCTATTTGCTGCTGGTGAAACTATTTTTAAAGGACAAGCATGGACGAACACTTTCAAAGATACTGTTTTTGTAACGGTATATGAATGAAAGTCTTGAAAATATTGGTAGTAAATTGTTTGTATGTAAATAATAGCAACAAGTTACAAACATGCTTATAAAACACGTGTTTCAGTGAAAAAAATTATCTTCGTAGCAGCCTTTAGATTTTCATGAACTTATAAGTACTTCATAACGTCGTGTTATTTTCAGAACTAGTGCTTAATTGAAAGTTATTTCACACATTTTCTTGATATGTACTTCCTCCTTCCTTCCTCCACAGTACCAGTGTCGCCGGTCAGGTGAGCGGCGTGTTCAGCCCCACGCATGAATGGGATCGATAAGCGGCGCCAGGTCAACGACCGCGCGCTACGCTCATCTTTGGGTCAATGTTAACCCGCCACTACTCCGCTAGTTTTTGAGGATAGTAAAGTTTACGTTTTTGGGTAGTTTTGTTGAGTTGTATCTTGTTGGGACTTGGAAGTCGACCACGGTGGTGACGGGTTGATTAACTTTTGAGTTTTGTTTTTAGTTGTATTGAGAATCTTTTAGAAAAGAAGTTAAGAAATGTAAGTAATTTAATATAGGACATTAGGACGTAAGATTTCGATTTCACTGTAATATAATCACCTATAATGTTCCTACTGACTGGGACACATGCCTCCTCTCTGTGAGGGGGAGTGGGACATAATCCACCGCGGGCATGTTGTGGGTTGGTAGATAAGACGATGTTTCTCTTTACCTTTTTACACAGTAAGGTGCCTGCCTGAGTTCGAACTTCCCACCTACCAGTCGCTAGCACTAAGCCATCACTGATCTCATTGGGCCACCAAGAAAATCTTTTCCAAATAACTCCATGTTGTTATCACCGCCTCTAAGAGTTGTCATTCTATTTTCGTTTAAACGAAGTTTCCCAGAATTCAAAGTAGATTCTTGGCAACTTCAAACAGACGAGAAAATGAAAACTGTTTGTGCCCCAACCAGAGCCTAAATGATATCAAAGCAAAATATTGTTAGTGTAACAAAAACATGGCCTGGAGGAACATATTCGCACTAAAATTGAATGAAGGCAGTGGGATGAGGGATGAGCCACCTTCGAGCGCGCTGAGCCCGGGCGAGACACCCCGGGACTTGCGCACAACCACGCGGGGAACGAGGCAGAAGGTTTACTTGTTATAATACGCCACAAGAAAGGCATATATCCAGAAGGACGCTCCGGTAAAGAAACACGGAACCGTCAAATGATGGTCAAATATACACATTTTTTACATACTACAGTCAAAACATGGGTGACAATGACAGATTTTATGATGCAATGCAATTCTTTGGTGTTCAGAGGAAATTCAATAATATAATAAAATGTTTAGCGATAACGGATTAAACATATTGCTGTCATTCAATGTTTTACGTGTTTTTCGAACGCTATTCGGAGTTAACTTTCCGTCTTTAATTTTTAATACGAACGTTGGAGTAGCTACAGTTGATTGGAAAAATATAACGTTCCCCTCATCTCATGGCGGGCGTAATAAACAGGATATTTTAATGGGATATCGGCTCGGATGCGATCTGCCGACCTTTGACGACACGCTTTGATACTCCTTTGAATTTGTAATCACAATCTCGTTCATCTTTTACAAAGACTTTTGTATCTCTGACACTTTGTCAACATGCATTAATAACATGTCATATGCATTAATTAATGCTTATAATTATGATCAAAGGGAAGCCAAAGATAACAGTGGATGAGTGGACTGCTATAATCAAAATGATTTGAGTAAGTATACTTACCAAAAACCTTTATAAGGTTTATAAAGGCTGAATTTATATTTTTCGATTAATTTTAATGTTTTCTGTTACAAAACAACCTGCATTATTTTTCGAGTGAACTTAACGAGTGTTCATTCCACGCGGGCTGGCAACAACGCATATAAAGTAGTTTACAGTGATTATTTAATTAAATACAAAGAAAAGTATCTATAAATTTTTGTCCGCCAAGCACTAGATCGTTGGTATTTATAATTATTTTAAACATTTACTCTTTAATAAAAACATTGTACTAAGTAATGCTAATAGAAAATAATTGACGGTATTTCGATTTTTATATGTAAATACCAAAATAACTGTTAAAAAAATAGTATAAAAACTTGTAAATACCAACTATCTAGTGCTTGGCTCAAAAAAATAGTATGCAAACTTGTAAATACCAACGATCTTGTGCTTAGCTCAAAAAAATAGTACAAAAACTTGTAAATACCAACGATCTAGTGCTTGGCTCAAAAAAATAGTGTACAAACTTGTAAATACCAACGATCTTGTGCTTAGCTCAAAAAAATAGTACAAAAACTTGTAAATACCAACGATCTTGTGCCAGCCACCCCACTCACGCCCCAGCCATCACCAAACCACAGCCAGCCAGCCCAGCGCACGCTCGCGCGCGCTCAGCCTCGCGCATATCCAATGCCTCACCAAACTCACAGTTGACGGCTAAACCTCTCACACGAGCTGCCCATTCTTCGACGCTCTCGCCATCAGATCTCCTCGCCTCATAAAACTTCTCTCTATCAGCAAAAACACAACGTCTCGGCTTGAAATGCTTGTCTAATTATCCAACTAGATCCTCGAACTTTGCTTCCTCGAGTACATCAGGGTGAAGTAAGTTCCGTGCAAGGCGGTAGCTGTTGTCCGAAAGATGCGTCAGCAACAAAGCACTTTTATTTTCGGTTTTAACACTATTCAATTTTATGAATTGTAGCAGCCGACCTTTATATATAGGCCACTCTTGGGCGTCGTGATCGAAACTTGTAAGATTTCCTACGATATTCGACATTTTACACGAACTTTTTATTTTTTCTTTTTTTGAAAAGTGGGTACCTCGTCGCCAGTGATCTGTCAGCTGATAAGTGAAACCACCGTTGCGATTGAATGCTAGTTTATTACTGCGTGACGACACAACGTAAATGGTGCAGGCACGCACACATAGATACATACACATACTGGGGGCCAGCCCACTCATCCTCATCCTCAATATCATTTCCCTCGCCTTCTACAGCCTGCGCTTCCGTAACAGAAGGTAATGTTTGAAGCGGCTGTACCTCCGCCGCCGGTGGAGAGTGCGGGGGGGAGCGCGGGCGCGGCGGCACTGACTGCATTGGGCTCACAACAGCAGCACGTGCGCCGTTCATCTCGCTATTAGCGACGGTTGCACCTGTGTATTTTCTTATCTGGTCAATATGCCTTCTACAGCTTACATTATAATCCTTTACTAATATTTCGTACATGCGATTACCTATTTTTTTAATTACTTTACCTAAAATCCATATTTCTTTCCTAGCTATGTACCATTTTAACCATACACTGTCGCCTATAAGTACTGTTCTTTTTGTCTTGATATTATCATTGTTTGTTTTATTGTTATGGCTGTCTTCCAGTAACAGGTCCAGCCGTGTTCTTATTTTTCGACCAAAAATTAGTTTTGCTGGACATTCGCCCGTTGCACAATGTGGTGTATTTCGGTAATCGAATAAAAATCCTAATAGTTTTTCGTTTACCGCATTTTGCTGACTGTTTTCACTAATAACACATTTTATCATTTTCTTGCACGTTTTTACAGAATTTTCGGCCTGTCCGTTACTGGCAGGATGATAAATTGGTGACGTTACATATCGGATACCGTTCATTTCACAAAAATGTTTAAATTCATTCGACTTAATTTTTACATCATTATCCGAAACTATGACACTCGGTATACCGAACCTAGAAAACAATTCTTTTAATTTTGTTATAAGCGCTCGACTTGAAGTACCGCTACTCATATGTAAACACTCCAACCATTTGCTATATGAATCTACGACGATCAAATATACATGTTGATTTATAGTCATGTAGTCAATGTGCAAGCGTGTCCACGGAGCAGAGTCGCGCGGCCACACAGTGGAACGAATGTATGGGAGCGGTTGGACGTAGACATGTCCGAAAAATAAGAGTAAAATTATGACAAACTAATGATGCCATCTTATTCGATTACTTAATGCCTTCATAAATTGTGGTGATGAATTTCTTCATAACTCCCATATTTCGGGAGTAATTTGAGAAAATGTGAAATTTTACTATGAAAATGAGTGTATCGAGCTCTCTCCCTCCTGATTCCGGGCTTGTTTCAAGTAGCGGTCTCTAATATCGTAATGCTATTACTAAGAGCTATATTTAATACTAAGACACATAGTGCGCCAAATGTGCACTTTCTGGGATAAAAGGAAATGAAAATTTAAAAAAAAAAACGTTTTTTCCCCATTTGTATTTACTTTAAACCGCAGACAGACTTATTAAGAGGTCTATAAATATATTATATATATATACAGAAATATATATTAACAAAAATATTCACAAGAACTGATGAGAGTATGACTTTTAAGTAAGTTGATAATAAATTACCTAGTTTCATTAAAAGTACAATAAATAATTAAGATGTAAGCTCTAATTTACTAAGTTACACATTTTAAAACAATAACATCATTTAATTATCTTCGTCATCATCATCATCATCAATTAATTCAAATTCAGAATCGATGTCCGCTAAATCATTTATGTTAACAAATTCGATATCACTTTTCTCAGAATCCGTAAGCTCATAAAATTCCTTAAAAGAAGATTTTTTTACAAACTTATTTCCTTTTGGACGGATACTTGTAACAAGTGGATCAGAAGACAGTAAAAGATTGTGCATAATATCTTCATTGCATGAGATACTGCTATGCTTTCGAGAATGCCCCTCTCTATATTTTCTAAAATCTTTATTTCTAGCCTCAGATGCCTCTTCGGATAGAAAACCAATGGGCACAATTGACATGTTCTGAACTATGTCTGGCCCATGCATTAAAATTTTATGAAGTGAAGAAGGCATATAATACCATGGGTATAACTCCACGTAAAGCTTAGCAGTATCAAAGCAGAACTCTCGGAATTTAGTTACGTTGATCTTCTCTCCTGATGAAATACACTGCAAGATCACACAGATTTTTCTTAAAAGCATAGCATCTATTCCGGTCAGTTCAGCAGATTTAGTGTAGTTTTCAAAAAATCTCCTTGCCGAGTTGCCATTGTTGGTGGATCCACTGCCTTGTTTCACAACATCGAGAAGTAAGCCCGTTTCTCTTCTTACAGCCTCTTGAACTCTTTTCTTCCTGTCATCAACTTGCCTTTTTGCTATATCACCCCTTACTTGCCATGATTTTATGTCTAATTTGTAGGAAATGTGTAATAAGCATTCCATTGAGCGAATCCAAGCGTGAAGGGTGCTTAAGCTATATTTATACATGTCCTCGTTTGCGTGTTTATCTTTGATTAACTCTAAATTATTCATTTCTTTAGGACAAGCCTTGCATATGTCACACACTGAAGCTGCTGTATTGGATATAATGGAATGAATTTTACCATCAATCATTGTCAACAGCAGTTGGTGTTTGACACTAATTCCATCAGTGATGGTGGATGGAGTTAAGGCTTCAATCTCTGCTTCGATTTCAGCCATCTCTCTCTGCACATTTTCTTTGGTTTCCTTTATAAACTTAAACAATATTGGCCGGCAAAATGAAGTGGAAGATGGTCGCTCGTTTTCCCAAATTGTTACACCTTTTGAGACGAGCCGCAGTGGTACAAGACTAATCATAAAATTACTAGCAAGATCGATTTGCTCATCTTCACTCGTCCTTTGATGATAAATGCTTTGGCTAGATGATCCGTCAAAACCCCATTTGCTGGTCAATACGAGCTGTTGATTGGGATCAACAGGGGTTTCTAACGACCTAATAAGTCTTCTTGAGGTTAAATCCATCAAGGCTTGTAATTTGATTTTTGCAGAGCTCTCTGTAACTGTGAGATCTTCTTTGGCCGGATAGCACTTAATTTTTTCTTTAACCAACATGTAGTAACTCGGGTATTGAAGAGCTCCTTCTTGAGTGTTGAAATCCCGAAGAGTGTTATAGCGCCATTTCGATAAGTTCATCGATACATAAAGAGCCAATGCCTTCAAAGGGGATATTTCCCGTACCTGAATTGATTTACCTTCAATGAAGGCTTTGATTTTTGAGGCCTCTTCTGGATTCTCCGTCAAGTATTTCATAACATAAGCTGTATCGCTTTGTCCTGCCTTTTGAAGCGCCCTTTCGGCCGAAAACATAATTTCAGCGCTGCTACTGCTGCATGAAAGACTATCTTCAGTGCGTCTTCTTTTTTGCCGGTTACTAAGGTCCTCAAAAGATTTACGAGGACTAGGATGTGTACAAGTTGAAGCATCAGATTTAGCAGGAGAAATTATGGGCTCGATGACGTCACTTATATTTTCTGTAGAAGGTTCCATATTTTCATTCTGTAATTCCGGCCATTGAATTGCAGCCTGTAGCCAAATCTCATGTTTCTTCCGAAACTTATCTGTGCTTCTTCCAGACTGTGTCCATTTTGCATAAATGCGGTAGCAAAATCGACGACACCAGTCTTTTAAACTTGTTTCAGCACTTTCACATAACTGAACACAACTGTTATCTTTTAAAACACTGAACAAATAGTTAAAGTCGCGTAAATCTTTATGTGCGCGTGCGCATAAAGCAACGTGAATATCAAGATTTGTATTAAAATTTGGAAAATACATTGCGAGATTAGCTTGGATACAACGAGGTGTAAATCAACACTGATTTTAAAGTTACTAATAGTGACCTATTTATATAAAATCCAGGTATCCCAGGTATCCTTTGTTAAATATTGCAAGGTAATTAGTTATTGTGATAATTAGTAAATGATGCATGCTAAATTAGTGTATTAAGAGCCATTTAGTAATTAAATAATAGCAATGTTCTTATCAGTAATCATTAGTGCATCAGTTTTATATGTAAACCTTAAGTCCCTAATTATATATCCTAATTAGCTTATATCTTCTCTAATTGGCTGCTCAGAAATGTTATTGTAATAAGGTAAACCTTTAGAAAAACGGTTTTAATCAACAAAATAAACAAAAAATAAAAAAATTGTGTTATAAAATAAACATCACTCTTTATCCCAGAAAGTGCACATTTGGCGCACTATGTGTCTTAGTATTAAATATAGCTCTTAGTATTAGCATTATGATATTAGAGACCGCTACTTGAAACAAGCCCGGAATCAGGAGGGAGAGAGCTCGATACACTCATTTTCATAGTAAAATTTCACATTTTCTCAAATTACTCCCGAAATATGGGAGTTATGAAGAAATTCATCACCACAAGTTATGAAGGCATTAAGTAATCGAATAAGATGGCATCATTAGTTTGGCATAATTTTACTCTTTTTTTTCGGACATGTCTACGTCCAACCGCTCCCATACATTCGTTCCACTGTGGGCCAGGGCGCTGGGGGCGCGCGCGGCGGTGCGGCGCGAGTGCCGGCGCACGTATGGCACGCGCCTACCCAGTCCTCTATGTCCTTATCGATCGATGGCCACCAAAATCTACTACGAGCTGCGCTCTTTGTTTTTACCACGCCAAAATGACCTGAATGTAGTTCCTGCAATAACCTACTCCGGTACACCGCTGGTATCACAACTCTGTGGCCTCGAAAAATACAACCGTTTTCAATCTCTAAATCCGTTTTGCAGTTAAAATAAGGCTGAACTAGTTTACAATTAATTTTTCGCGGCCAGCCGTTGTGCACGTATTTAGTCACAGTTTGTAAAATTTCGTCCTTGCCAGTTTCTGTGCTTATTGCGCTGAAGGTTAGCGGGGCGACGTTAGCATCTAAAAAATTTAGAAAAGACAGATCATTTTGTCCATCCGTTCTACAGTCAGGATCTGGTAAAGGCGAGCGCGACAAATAATCCGCCGCGACATTATTTTCACTTCTAATATATTGGACGTTATAATTATACGCAGACAATATTATCGCATAACGCTGTAACCTCGATGCTGCCATAACTGATATACCTGTTTTCTTCCCGAATATCGTGAGTAACGGACGATGATCAGTCTTAAGGACAAACGGTTCCTGCCGTCCATATAGATATTGGTGGAAATATTTGACACCAAAAACAATGGCTGTCGCCTCCTTCTGAATCTGACTGTAGTTTTTTTCACTTGTGGACAATGACCTTGAGGCGAATGCCAGCGGTCGCTCGAGATGCGCGGGATCGCTGTCGCGCTGCGCCAGCACCGCACCCGGGCCGGCCGGGCCCGCGTCTACCGTCAACACCAACTGTGCTGCGGGATCAAAGTGGGCTAGCACTCTTTCGGATGATAGCTCGACCTTTACACTATTGAACGCGCGTTCGTGACGTTCGCCCCACTCCCACTGCGCTCCTTTACGCAATAATTCATGCAGTGGGTGTAACTGTGCTGATGCATTGGGTATGAAGTTACGATAATAGTTGATTAATCCTATGAATCGCCTAACTTCCGTTACACTTGTAGGCCGCGGTGCATTTGTAATAGCTTCCGTTTTTTTAGGACATGTTCGTAATCCATGTCTGTCTATAATGTAGCCGAGATAAGTAACACTGTTCTGAAGGAAACAACACTTTTCTTTATGTAATTTTAAACCGGCTTCTTTTACTCTATTTAGTACTTCGTTTAACCTCTTAAAATGTAATTGCCTAGTTGGCGCAGTTACACAAACGTCATCCAACCATATGCTTACACCTTCTATGCCAATTAATAATGATTCCATCGCTCTTTGGAAAATGGCTGGGGCGTTTGCTAAACCATATACAAGTCGCGTATATTTGAAAAAACCTTTTGGTGTACTGATCGCGGTCAGCTCTTGCGACGATTCCTCCAAGGCAAATTGGTTATAAGCATTACTAAGGTCTATTTTGCTGTAACACTCGCCTCCACCTAACTTGGCAAACACCTCTTCTATTCTAGGCATTGGATATTTATCTATTTCTAAATCTTTATTTAATGTTATTGAATAATCACCGGCTATCTTAACCTTCCCGTTTTCTTTCAGTACTGGAACAATAGGGGTTCCGTATTTAGGAAATTTTACCGGTTGTAATATCCCTAAACCTATCAGTCGGTCTATCTCCTCTTCCACCTTTTTCTTTAAAGCGAAAGGCACAGAACGTGGCTTAAAAAATTTTGGTTGTGTACCTTCTTTTAAAACAAGTTTCACCTCAAATTTGTTGAACCTACCTAGTTCGTCAGTAAACAAGTCGGAGTATTTAGATAAAAGTAGCTGTACTTCTTTCGTGTCGGATTCAGTTTTAGGCTGACTTTGAATGTTATTGATATCCGAAGTAAAATATATACTAAACATCGACATAAAATCTCGTCCCAGTAGCGGAGGACCTGCGTTCGGCAATACAAATATCTTAATATCATGGGTATTGTTTAAGTACGTAATTTGTCCTTCAAAATATCCCAAGGGTGAGATTTTATGGCCATTATAAAGACACATTCTTAGGTTAGATTTATTCAGAATACGATCAGAAAAATATTTGTTGTAAAGCGTTTTCGAAATTACACTTGCTCCCGAGCCTGAATCCAACTCCATATCTAATCCCACTGCATCAACCAACACATTTACTATTATAGGCGAGTTATTAACGTACCTTACATTAAACAGCTCACATTCCTCACAATCACTTTGCTCCGAAATAATCTTCTCCGTGTTCAGACTATGTAAACGTGATTCACGATTATTAGCACTACATATTTTCTTTAGATGGCCTTTCACACCACACACTTGGCACCGATAGTTTTTAAAACGACACTTTTCAGCGTCGTGGTTTCTGAGACCGCACACTGTACACCGACGTATCTCCTCGGAAATGTTGTTCGAGCTGCGGGTGGCCGCGGCAGGCTCGGCGCGCGCGCGCTGACCACGCTGCCCGCTAAGTCGGTACACAGGTTCCTCCTTGATCTGCGTCTTGACGGTTGTCGCCGCGATGTCAACTACTGTTGCGGCCCCGGATCGAGCCAATCGCGCATAGGCAGCCTGTTGAGCTACCTCCAACGCCTTTGCAAAAGTGAGTTTGCTGGCATCCTCTTCAAACAGCCGGTCACGTTCCCGACACGGTGGAAGCCCGAGTATGAAACGGTCTAGCAGCAGCATATCCAATGCCTCACCAAACTCACAGTTGACGGCTAAACCTCTCACACGAGCTGCCCATTCTTCGACGCTCTCGCCATCAGATCTCCTCGCCTCATAAAACTTCTCTCTATCAGCAAAAACACAACGTCTCGGCGTGAAATGCTTGTCTAATTTTCCAACTAGATCCTCGAACTTTGCTTCCTCGAGTACATCAGGGTGAAGTAAGTTCCGTGCAAGGCGGTAGCTGTTGTCCGAAAGATGCGTCAGCAACAAAGCACTTTTATTTTCGGTTTTAACACTATTCAATTTTATGAATTGTAGCAGCCGACCTTTATATATAGGCCACTCTTGGGCGTCGTGATCGAAACTTGTAAGATTTCCTACGATATTCGACATTTTACACGAACTTTTTATTTTTTCTTTTTTTGAAAAGTGGGTACCTCGTCGCCAGTGATCTGTCAGCTGATAAGTGAAACCACCGTTGCGATTGAATGCTAGTTTATTACTGCGTGACGACACAACGTAAATGGTGCAGGCACGCACACATAGATACATACACATCAGTTTGGCTCAAAAAAATAGCATGCACACTTATAAATACCAACGATTTAGTGATTGGCTAAAAAAATGTTTACTTTTGCTTGTATTTAATGATATAATCAGGAAAAACCGCCATAAATGCGCCGTTGCCATCCCGCATGGGAAGAATGCTCTTAAGCTGGAAGTTCAAGGAATACCGGCAACATTAAAAATGTTGTTATGTTGTTTGCAAAGCAGGTCAGTGTCAGGCTGTATGTTGAAAAAATATAATACGCGACCGAAACACACATGGCTACTTAGATGGTTGTATTGATGAGTTAAATTATGTAAAGTCATATTTGCAAAAAAGTTGAATTTCGCGTGCTACCCTGAAGCTTTCACCCTAATTATGTAACAAAGTTTTACAAGTTTAAAAGTATGCTTATTCTTCCATAAATTCTTAAGGCTACAAAATTCGCATCAGTCATATATTAAAGTCGTTCAATACACTAAGAACCGATCGTTCATATGTACGACAAGCGCGTAAAGTACCCGCTGAAACTTTCAGCGATCACCTGCGCTGAAAACACCCTGTATAACAACGTTATAAATCTCATTCACATGCACTCAACATTCGACCTTATGTTAATAGCTTAAGTTTTGAAATCAGTTGTAGGTTTATGGCTAATGGGTGTTTAATGTGAAACAATTCAATGTATTTTAGAGGAAGGGTTTCGGTAATGATATTTCCTGCTGTAATATTTATGAGGGTCGAGTCGGGTCATACAGAGCATATTTTGATAATAATGGTTATGAACATGCTTTATATGAAGATAATGGTTTGATACTTACCAACACATTGTCAATAAATATTCAATGAAATTTGTCAATCTTTTAAAATAATGATCACAATCAGCCTATAACGCTCCCAACGGCTGGGACACAGTCCTCGTCTCTGTGAGAGAGAGTGGGCCATAATCCACCCACCGCGCGGGACCAGATTGGTCACATGTCGAACTTTTTATTCTAGGACATGCTCACGATATTTTCCTTCTTTAAAATTCCTACAAAAATAAAGTTTTCAGCGAATGAAAAACATTTCTCATATTATTTAGTTTGACAGGTGGTGGTACTTTTCATGTCAATGTAGGTAAAATACAAAAGATTTCCACTATTTCATGTTAAACTCGAATACTTCGCATACCCAACCAGTCTTAACCAAAAAAACAATTCCAACTACACTCAATCAAAGTTCGCCACAACTTTTCAAATCCATCTTCTTTAAAATAAAAACTATTTCGTTCGGAAATCGCGTCGGAATCGCGTGTGTGCATGCACGAACTTATAAATCAGTCATAATAGTCGACGTGTCGGGTAATTCCGAGACATAGCCGAACATACCCGAAGTTATCCGAACGTGCCACGTATATAACATTAATTCGAAGGATTACGCGCACAAAAAATATAACCAAACATTTCCAGGTTAAGTGGGTGAGTTCGGGATTATTGGACCACCTGACATTACATTTCCTGATTGCAAAATTAGAATATATTTTTTTGTTCCGTAAGAAAGTCTTATTATTTTATACTGGAACTTTCTATGACTTTTTATTAAAAGAAGTCGAGTTTCTTTACACGGTACTTTTAAACTAGATGTATCCTTTTTTCTCGGTGCTGTAAGCGCTGCCAATCTTATCTGATGGCACTATAAAGTCGATTTTCGCGTTTAACAGATTTTTCTTTAGAAATTCTTGATGAGAACACGGAATGAAGCGTCTCTAGTACATTCTATAATATCGTAGCTTCGTATGATCAATACGCGGGCGGCATTGCGCGGCTAATTTATTAAAATGTTTATCGAGTTCGCTCCACAAACGTAAATCTATTGACCGAGCAATTCTATCGCGAACGGTATTTATACCGAAAAGGAATAAATTGCCGAAAGGCAAAATTGTCGCTTATTGTTTCGGGTAAAAGTTATATTAAAGCCTAGATTAATTTATGGTTTGCAGAACTTTTCTCACTGAATAACAGTTTTAGCTTTTCTAGTAACTAAACAGTTTGGAAATTCGTTTACAGATAATTGTATTTATAGTTTATGGAACAAGTCAAGAATGAAATTAATAAATACCTGTTTCGGGACTTTGTCCGAGTGAGTGGAGATCCTGCTGGGAGCGGCGACGTTGCCTGTACTCTTGCCGGTAGTCAGGCCACCGCCCGTACTGAGCTGGAGCGTTCAAGTACTCCTGGGAGGAAAACCTCGACGCGCGGGGAGGAGAGAACCCCATCTGGCTGTTATAGTAATCATGTCTGAAGACAACATCAGGGTGGTTGATCGCACCCGGCACGATCTGACTTCCAAAGTGACTTCGATGTCCCAAATACTCAGGTTTCATGGGAGCATCAGTCATTTCATGTCCATGAATGGATGTGGACCTTTGTGGGCCATAATCTCGCAATCGGTTGGAGAAGTCAAGTCCCATTCGATGGGGAGAGTAGTCGAGGCCGCGCGGACCCATCTCGAAGTGCCCATGAGGTCGGCTGTTCCGGTAGAAGTTGGGGGAGAAAGGATTCTTGCTCTCCAGGTTCTGTCTGGATGCATAACCAGTTTCGACCTTGGGTTTCTCATCTCTGACCAGCTTGTCCGGTTGTTTGTCAGTCCCGTTCTGATGGGCATCCTTCTTTGGCGTCTCTTGAGGACGAAGTTTTGGATGAGGAATGGACTCCGACACTTCCTGAGAGGCCCTCCGATTGAACTCCTGAATCTTTTCAGGCACGAAACCTTGTTGCGGTGGCTGAGACATTTTGCTATTTTTTGTTTGTTTTAATATTATAAATACATCAAAACGTACACTCACTAACACTGGATATTAAAATGTTCTACACAAATAGTGGTTATATAAAAAGTCGTGAATACACAGAGTTATATAATTGAGTATATATTATTATTATATTTTTAAAGTGAAGCCACGTTTACTTTAATTGTGCAATAAATTTATAGGAAAACATTCACAACCAAATACACAAGCTGGTAAGAGAAAGCGATCTTTAGATTTCACTCGACTCACTGAATTTATTAAAAAGTCACTATGGCATAATGCGTGACAGTAAAATAAAATGTTACCTTTAAAAACCAAATAAACGTTAAACAAAAGAGGTAAGTAATGATCTCTCCTCATGTTAAATGCTTCAGTTTGCTATATAATTCAACCGCATACATTAACGTATTCAAAGCAACGGGGTAGAATATGAATGGAGCACGGCTACAGAAACAAGCCTTCAAATTATTCTGAACCTAACTGCTTTAATTAAATTTGTTTGGGTATCCTCCGAATACTAGTTATGGGGCCTTGAGAGAACCATTACTGTTGTTATTGTTATCACGAAATTAGAATATTATTTGATCTCGTGATGTTATTGGATAATTAATTGGAAATTCCAACATGTTTAGTAAAGATGGCCTTAACGAAACCAGTTTAAACTACTATTAAATTTTCCACTATTTCTTGCAATTAGCTTCACCAAGAATTTCTATTTTTAAGACTTAGCAGCCAGGAACAATCGTAGCTCATTTTCTCCAGAACACGACGCGCTCGAGGCGTCCCTAAGTTCGGCCATTACTCGTAATTAGAGCCCGCCCTTGGCTTGGCCGTACCACTTGGCCGACAACTTGGCCGACCACTTGGCCGTAAGGCCGTAACGTATTTACGTAAGTCGCTGTAAAGTTTTACGTGCTGGAACTGTGACGTAGTGGGTCTGTGGCGTTAATGAGCCTGAGTTTATGAGATCGTGTAGCGTTTTTGCAGGCAGATACTATTTCGTTTTTATAGGAGAAGTAACGCGCATGTTTTAGTTGCGTTTCCTTTCTCTATCTATATCTACATATAAATAAAATTGGAGTGTCTGTTTGTAATATTAAAATAACCGCTTTTTGCTACATGCATATGAATATATATACGCTACAAATATACCCATTTTTTTTTTACAATTTTTGTCTGTCTGTCGGTCTGTGTTTGTTCGCGTTAATCTCTGAAATGGCTGGACCGTTTTTGACGGGACTTTCACTGGCAGGTAGCTGATGTAACAAGGAGTAACTTAGGTTACTTTTATTTTAGAAAAATTCTTCTGATATATATCTATACTAATATTATAAAGAGGAAACCTGCGTATTTTTGTATGTTTGTTACGAATAAACTCAAAAACTACTGGGCCGATTTCAAAAATTCTTTCACCATTAGAAAGCTAAATTTTTACTGAGTGACATAGGCTATATGACATCACGCTGCAACTAATAGGAGCTGAGCAGCAATGAAATAAAAAAATTAAAAATCCACGTGGACGAAGTCGCGGGCACAGCTAGTCCTTAAATAAGATCTCAATGCTTTATGGTACGGTTCTAAATACAGGCACTTCTTAGGATATAATTTTCAATTAATTGGCAGATAACAAGCGACAAGTACGGAACCGGCCATTTTATAAAAAAATATAATTACTAAGCACATTTATTAAAAACCAACAATGCGCTATGAATGGTTGAATTAATTAATTAAAAGTTTCTTATGTAAACATTAAATCATCTCGTTCTACAAACCCTTACTCATACGTAAAGGACCCTCTAAACAGACCTCCTAATACGAAGGGATCCTCTCGTCCGTCCGGCTACACCGCACCTGCTCCACAACGAGAATCACGACCACTATTAATTGCGCAACTATCGCCCAACTCTCGTTGAGAGCTGAACGTGTCGCCAACTTTGGGACGACTGCGTAACGACCGCCACTAGTTTATAGTTTGTTTTGTTGGAGTTTTAACTATGAAATATTATTACGACTTATTCTCAGTAAATGTGTTAATCTGTTAAATTGGACCCTTTCCGGTGTATACAGCAGTAAGTATTGGGGGGCTAGGGAAGCCATTCATAATCCTGCTGGGCAGTTTGTTACGCCACTTCTTACCAGCGAAGGCACTAAGAAATGGTGACGGGCGGGCGTTTTGGGGTTGTGTCATAAGTGATTTTGACGTTCAAAAAGTGCTGCAGAGTTTTAGCCCAGTTTGAATGAATGGCTTTTGATTTTGATAATGCCATCACGACACATGCAACTTCTAGGTGACATATTTTTGAATAACCGTTCGGAAGCTTGTTTTTGAATAACCGTTCGGAAGCTTGTTTTTGAATCGTCGTCCAAAAATACTGCTACTGCCATCCTGATCATTATATCAGCCTGAAGCATAGTCTAAAACTGTTTTAATAAAAACTTGCGCGCCCTATAACTGTGCTACTGAGACCTAATTCCGGTCCAAAGCAATCAACAACACTTCCCGACCGCACGACAATAAAAACTGTGTATACAAGAGCACAGCGAGCTCAACCTCAATCAAATGCAACTGCAAACATGGCAGCAGCCGCAGAGAAGGTGGACACAGAAGGTTCACTTCCAACAACACGGCATAACGGACACATAGAAGGCGGATTACAAGAAAATATTGCCAGAGCCAGTACGGTAGTTTCATGTCTTGCAAGTGTTCCGTTTTAATACCGAAATTGCATCTACATTTCATCTTAGAGTATCTATCCCGATTTTTAACACGCTTTTATTAGCTTCACCTGTATGTTTGTAGGTTTGTTTGTAACCGACTTCTTTGGACTTGATTGTGACCCACTTCAAACGGTCAGATTTCATTTAAACTTTGTAGACTTATCGAAGACCGATGAAAATTCAATAATTTGAAAAAAAAATAGAAAAAAAAGAAAAAATATCTCGCTTTTGTAGTTAGCAGAACTAAAAAATAGAAAGTAAATAATCGTTTAAAAAACCAAAAAAAAAAACACTTTAAAAACCAAACTAAAAAAATAGAAAATATTTTAATTCTATTAAAAAGTGCTTGATATTAATTGATTATAAAAATACCTCAAAAAGCACCCACGCTTTTTAATAGAATTAAAATATTTTCTACTTTTTTAGTTTGGTTTTTAAAGCGTCTTTTTTAGTTTTTTAAACTATTATTTATGTAAAGCCATATGAGATCCCTGAGGCATGTTTCGTAACTCTGCTTAGTTAAAACCTGTTAAGCCGTTGTAATTGGTAGACTTTGCCGTTCTACAAATCTTGCCAACCATTACGATATTCAACTCAAAATATATCTACGTGTGAAAGCTAATTTAAAAGTGAATCTTCTGTCCCTTCATATCTCGTGCAGGCACGCACCAACTCTCGATATCGACAGCTGGCGTCGATCCAGCGGCCTATCGATATTAATATCGATCGGAAGCTATCCCGACCCCCTGACCCGCTCGCCGACGGATTTGACCCATCAGAATTAGACGTTATCAATGTCGGTAGATTTGTATAATGCCATTTAAACTTATGTTGCGGTAAAATTGGGTGTTGTGGGGCTTTAGGGATGTATTCATAGGTTAATTGATCTCGGGCTTTGAAAAGGATATGTTGTAAGAAGGGTTAGGAAGGCTTGCCGGTCAAATAAAAAGGGCTATTTTTAAACTGGAACCAAATCACTAAAGTTAAATAATATTACTCTCTGTGTGGAAAAGGTCGTAAGGAAACCAAATAAAGTTGGAACTAAAAAAAACTAGGTAATAACTCATTAAAAGCCCCATTACTACACAAATAATATTAGTTTTAGGGGTTGTTAAATCATAAAATTCGTTATAACAAGGACTGTTACTCACTAATGAGCAGAAGAACATTTTGTTGCAATAAAGTGGAGTTTGGCAAGAAGCCGAGACCGTCCTGAGAGGAACGTAGAAATTACTGTTTTCATTAAAGTATCTTATCTAAGAGAGGCACAAGAATCTCCTTGTTTCGTCGACTTATCTAGGTCTTAAAGAAATTTGGTAGAGTTTTTAAGGTTTTTATTCCTTGAAATTATTCGTCGAAATGAAGATTATTTCCCTTATCCATAGTTGCTTTTAGGTTAAGTAATTATTAGCGTCTGTTTAACCGTAAGATTTTGACGTATAATCGTCTTTTTAACCGAAAAAAGGAGAAGGTTCATATGTCGACGCGTAAATATATTTTTTGTTTTAATTTAAATAACGTTAATAAATAAGAGGGATGAAGTACCAAAAAGCCTACAAACATACACGGGTCGATGACAAACTTCGGGTTATATAAACGATAATTTCCTGAAAGAAACGTGAAATAACTAGTTTTATTTATGGATATAAACGCCACTTGACTGATGAGCGAACAATATATGTGATAATACCAGACATACAATCACACAAATAAATAAATAATATCACAAATCACCCGACGGTCTCATAAATAACACAAGCAGCCAATCAAACGCGGCGCTCCACTTCAGCGCCTGAGTGATGACGACACGGAACAAACCGTCGCCGTGACGTCATCGATCATAACGCAGGTGATTGGTTGGCGGTTATATACTTTAGCGGCTCTCTACGGGTCAAAGGTGATATTCTACTTTTACTGTTACTAGCTACGCGCCCTTCGCACGACTTGACAAACGCAGTTTGGCCGTGGATGGATGGGGATCTTTTTTTTTTTTTTTTTTTGGGTGGGAAATCATCAAATAACTTCTCTTCTCCCGCTCTGGGTGGAGCGGGAGGGCGTGTCAGACTTTTACTGACTAAAACCCACCCGTGTTCCCTCAGTTGCCTGTGTGCCAGGGGCGGCGGTATCTCTTTCGAACAACCCGCACCCCTGGCAGGCATCGGCCCTTGCGGGCCCCATCTGTTCATCTGTCCATCTGTTCGGGTCGTCAGAAGTCTGAAAGTCTAACAACCAGTCTTACCAAGGGGTATCGTTTTACCCAGTAACTGGGTAATACGGTGATTGTAAAATGTCCATATGAGTGCATTTGTTATTGTTGAACATGTTCAAATAGTAGTAGTGAGGTTATTTCGTTAAGCCTTATTTATGAGAGGTAATGTATGACGTCATTTTCAATAATCATAGCTTTTTGCGGTGGCAGGTTATTAAGCATGTTATTATTATTGCGCGAACAATACAAACATTCATTATTGTTCTAGCTTGTTTATCGGTACTAAGTGCTTAAGCCCCAATATTAATTTAAAACCACAATTTTGTTTTGAATAGACAATTGAATATTTTTTTGAAATATGAACGAAGATAATGCATGTGTGCCACTTTGGCTCAACCTCCCTGCCATGCAAACGGGTGACATTTCTAGCTACTTCTCAAAATAATACAAAAATAAATAAATAGTATCTCTAATAAGTCCTTTATTAATAAAAGCCTGCACTTGGAATACATACGTCCTTCCACTCAGTTCTTCCTTCGCGCGGTTACTGGTTATGTGCCCGTATGTGGAGGGTATCGTACAAGGTCGCCCGGGTATTATAGCTCGAGATGTGCAGTCGCATGCCCTGAATACTAATCAGCGACAAACATTCTACGACTGCCAATGGTAATGTGGGCCAACCACTCTTTACCATATTGTGGTCAGCCCTCTCCATAAGTAAGAATATTTCGATATATTCGAAATAGTTATGTGAAAACTAGATTGAAATACGCTTTTAAACCTGCTTATCGTCAATTCAATAACTCTAACTGATATTTTTGCAGTATGTGAATGAAGTCTAGGTCTAGCTTGTTTAATTTAGCGCAGCTATTTTTACTCTTAACACACAATTACACATAAAACATCCCACTACTAAACAAACTCATACTTTTCTCAGTATAGTTAGGCTTCGAAGCAGATCATTTGAACGCCTCACAAAGCGTACACAAAGACGTTCATATTTCCCGCCATTCGTCGTACGTCAGAGTGAACAAAATACAAAATAGCGCCGTAATGTGAACATTTTGACGTAATAGCACATAATGTCAGGCTTTGGAGCTTCGACGAAAATATTCCTGAATAATTTCAAAGATTTACTTCAAAGAAAATACGCGAATTTTCTAACAGTTATGTCGTAAATACTCGTAAAATATGTGATAAATAAGGTACCGTTGAATCAATTAATCAATAACCAACCATAAAACTGAAGTAATTAGTCACACATGTATCATATGAATATTCAAGTTTTGTCTGACAATCTCAAAATAGGAGGCAATATTTCGCTTGGTATAAAGATTGATGCTAGCAGTAAGAAATCCACACATACATTCTGCATCATTTCGACATAGTTTAAAACTTGTCACCATCGTTAAAAGGAATTAGACAATCAGCTTGATAGGCTAGAAACTATTGTTGTTCACCTGTTCGTTTCAAATTCGCAGAATAGACGAATATTTATTACATGAACGATATAAAAAACCTCAAACTACACTACCTCTAACAAGGTTCTTGTTACCAAACCATGCTACACTACTCAAAGTAATATCTCCTTCTTGTTACAATATCAAGGCGCGTTTGTTTCCCCAAAATACGAAGATTATCGTTAACAAAATCAATTACATGCGCCACGACACGGAGGGCTGAGGGCTGAGGGCTCTCTTGAAAAGGGCGCATTAGGCAGAGCCGGGAGGCGCAGATGCCGACAATAGCTGCAAACGACGTCTTTTCGGTGATATTGTGAAGTTTATTCACGACTGAAATTTTATGGTGTTTGTCTTATTGATGTTTTGTTTGCTTAACACACTGTCCCTTCTCCAGACTCGTCTCAGAAAGTGTTATCAAGTTTCTGAGCAGAAAAACTGCTGACAAAACTCATGGAGCCGTTCTGAGTTTGACAAAACCCAATCTTTAAATGGTAATAGATTAAAGGATTTTCTGGTCCAGTAAGCCTTACGACTTAGATAAACGATTCTTCAGTTTTAATTGAGCAACCCTTAGCTCTTGAAGTTGACTTTCAAATCCGTAAATGAAAAATTAGGAAAACGCTTGCATAAAACGCTTAAAAATCCCAATATGTTTACTTCAAAATGCTGTAAACAATCCAACATGAAACTATTTTCACTGAGTTGGAATTTGGAATGAAATGAAAACATTCACTGATGCATCGATTTCTCGCCACAAACACAGCTGTTATAATCTCCATACACATACATATATATATACATACTAAGATACACATGTAGTAACAACACACACGGTGTATGTGCCGTATATCATAGTTTTACGAGAATTTATTCTCGTCTGTGTGACGCTTGCTATAAAACGGGTCTGCTACACAATTAGGTATTCGATGCAAATGTTTTGTGCAAGTGAAATGATTAACAGGTTGGCTGGCCAGCTGGAATACATGTACAATGGATGTAAAACTGGAAAGAATTGGAGATTCTGGTAAGCTGACTTGCGATTGAAGAGCACATTAGTGCTGTTCGTGGGTTGGTTTCTATGTGCATAACAGGAGGAAGTCTCTTGATTATGAGCTAAGAATGGACTATTAATTATTACACTTGGCAGCCCTGTAAGGTACCATCATAAAGGTTCCTCTTTCCCAATGAAAATCTGATACAAAAGAATTACCCGCGAGCACCTAACGATGACAGAACCTGACTAAGACTTAGCTGCTCACATTATCACACTGATTCATATTCATAAAAAATATTATAAAAGATAATATAAGTTTTTAACAGACAAAAATCATACTTCCATTAAGTTAACAGAAGATACAATACAACCGGTATTACGTCACGATTCCGTAAAATCATCGATAGAACAGCCACCAGCGTCAGGTTCGTTCGTACTCCGCGCCTGTGAGCCAGTATCGAGGCGCGTCGGCTCTCGGCCGTCATTACGACTCGACGCGACGTATTGTGCTGCACATCAGTGTCGTAGTGCAACAGGAACAGAAGTGTCGACTGAGATGAAATAAATTGCTATCTTGCATCTCTTCGGTCACCTAACAAGTTTGATGGCTAATCGCGAGATTGACGGAAGATTGAGCAAAGTAGTCCTACCTCTTCATTAACTGTTCATTTCCTCTCTTGCAACGTCTTCTAGAATTTATGACAACCGAGATGTCTATCGGTTATTTATGCCTCTAGGAGGTCTATATTTTTATTAGATACTGTACAGTATCCATCTCAAAGTGACTTAGAAGTTTTCGACTCTGGTTCTTCTATACGCATTTATGACATGGCAACACCGAGCGCTTTTTACCAAGCTGTGACATGAATAGAACGCACCCTCCAATGTGTAATTAAAAACTGTAAATAAAATGGCGGCGATTTTGGCGCCAAACCGCTTCAGGAGTTAGAACTTCATCCTCAGAATTCATGTTTTAGTAAAATTTACTGAAATTTTAAGAAGTAAACTATTTATAAAAGGGCTTTAATGTTCATCTTAGGGTTTATACGCATATTTGAAGGAGTCATTAGAATTTGCCCTAATTAACAGCGAGGTAGAATTAGGGTACGTTAATATTTATAATAAGCGCCTATTAAATATTCAAAAGCAATTATTTTTGTTCAATAATTCATCAAAGAGTAAGTCGTGAATAAGTAAAAGTGCAGTCGTAAAAATTATCTATAAGTATTAATATTATAAAGAGTTAAAATTTGTTCGTTTGTGTATATGTAGGGCGTAATCTCTGGAACTACCAGTATTTTGTAGCTCAATTCTTGAGGAAGTTTAGAGGTTATTTAACATCACGCTACGACCCTAAGGAACCCGAAACAGAAAAAAGGTCAGAAAGCACGCTAAAAGAAAACGGAGTAATATTGCGGGAGTGCGATGCGATGCTACGGATGTATGTACGATATATTTTATGTTATAACAAGAAATTTCGCACGGACGAAGTTGCGGGCAGAAGCTACCTATACTCTAGGTAGTTAAATAAAGGGAACCAAAAAAAACCACGTGACTCATAGATGCGAAACCTTTTAGTTCAAATGTTAAGATCATATTATTTATAGTCATATAATCATAGGCTCTTTTCGGAATCTGAATCAGAATCTGATGAACTATCTATCACATTAATAATAAATCGTTCCGTTGTATCATCAATTATTTTCCTAGCTGTAATAACTTGATTTAACAAAATCGAAACGCCCTCGCAATATCGTAAATGTCGATCGTTGAGAGCACTGTCAAAGACTGGTTAACTAACTAAACATAATACCTGCCACTTCATTTGCCATACTACATCACATACAGTTTTACTTTTCAATTTAGCAAATTCGTTGAATTTTCTAAAAGGGAGCCTGTCATTTTGGGCTCTTTACAATAGGCAGATTAAAAAATATTATAATATTGTAATTAACCTAACAAAAAAATTGTTCTCAAGTAGTTACATCTAGGAAAGTAGTTTAAGAATAAATGATAAAGTATAATATTTATTAATAAAAGAGGAAACTATCGTATAAATCGAAAATAAATATGATTTTGTTACACCGCATTTTTAAACAAGAAAGTGTCAACTATAAAGAACCGTTTTTCGATTTGTTTATCTTTATTGAAGTACCTAAACCTATGGAGTATAATTATAAAATCGCTCGGAAACATAATAGATGGAGTTAGTTTGAGATGCCACTGTCTTGAACATGTACATTTATGTGTAATTTAATCATGTAGAGTATCGTAAAGGAATAAAACTGAACGACTGACCAAATAATTATTTATTTATTTACACTTTTTATACACATTCATGTAGCCTACCCTTTGACCCTATGTTGGGGTCGGCTTCCAGTCTAACCAGATGCAGCTGAATACCAGTAATAGACATGGAGCGACTGCCTGTCCGACCTCCACAACCTACTTACTGGGAAACACAATACCCCTTGGTAAGACTGGTTGTCAGACTTTTGGGCTTCCGGCTTCCCGTAACGATTGTCAAAGATCTACGAATGACAGCCGGGCACAACGGCTTAACGTGCTTTCCGAGGCTTTTCTTGCAGAATGGTGGTGCATAATTAAGGTTGGCTTAATGCCACAAGGCAGCCGACCATATGTGACCAATCGATCAAACACCAATAAAAACACGTGCGGCTGTCATACTAACAAAAATAAAACAATTGTAAAAAGAAAACATTACATATACCCACCAGATACCTCCGTCTATCCCCCAAAGGGGTCAATAATCCCCACATTAGTGACGTCACCTTTGTAAACAAACACACGTGCGACGAGGAAACGCCCACTACGTGTGTACTAGTTGTGACACACGTCTAATGTTGTGACACATGTGTCCCGATGTGATTTATTACACGTGTATTTTGTCAGTAGTGGGTAGTGTGAAGTTGTATCGTCGCCAAACTGTGACGTGAATAGTGTTAAGTCAGGTGAGTGTGTTGGTGTAGGTACATAGTGATAGCTGTCTTTTAGGTGTATTGTGAACAGCATCAACCAGCTTTGCATCAGATTTAATACAAGTGTCCAAAAACAAAACTGGTGCCCAGACCTACTTGCAAAATAAAATGCATGAGAACATCTGAGCAAAGTACTTAAAATAAATAACTAAACGTGGATCTTGTACTACCCATATTTAGTAATTGTATTAAATCACAAATAAATAAGTAATGAAGTTCCTTTAATGAACTTCTAGTTTTTAGTAATATTTCTGCTCGAGATCCACCAATTAACGACATTACAAAGTAAAACTCATGAACTCTTTGAGACTACCTGCCCTGAAAGAGTCTGGAATTTTTGTGACGTCGATTTTAATCAACATTTATTGCTAAGATTCTCACTGAAGTGGAACGAGGTTGAAAGGAGATTGAAAGAATCTAAATTAAAAGTCTACTCAAAGGCCTTATACTCAAAATCTTTTTATGTAGGTGTGTTAATGAAAAGTCACGGACAATGTAGAAGGCAGTAATATGCGACTTTTATTGCCGTCCGCTACGGTAAATTAACACAGCAACAATAAAACAACACATAGTAATATTAATTTTAGTATTAACATCATAACATAAATCGTGACGGATTTACGATAATCGAAAATAAACATTCAATGGATATACTCCATTCGCGAGATGGATGGCAAAACACACGTTATTGCATATCGTGCAGCCACTCCGAACTGAATACTCATATTATCCCTTATAAAACACGACATGTCCGATTCATACATATTTATTGAGCCGGCCCCGCCTGGACTCTCTCCAAGAGGCCAGACGCACCGCTAGAGGTGAGACATCATCGATAGCATTATTTTTCTTTAACAGTTTACATAGAAACCAAATGTCTGTGTCAGTTTATTTTATTTTACGACGTGTTGTTTTATTGCACTAAGTGAGAATAGCTAACATTCAACGCCAGATCTTTTGCATGTAAAACTAATTGATGGTGAATTGAGAGTCAATAAAAATGAAGTTTATTCGATTCTTAAAAATAAACGGTATCAAGATGTAGTTTTTCACCTGTGAATATCAAACGATTAATGTTCGCTGTATATTTTTGTAAAATATATCTTGATGTAGTGAAGCAGAAATCTATACCAGGTGACTTACATCAAGTTTTATTACATTGTAATTGTGTTATTTTACCGGTAAAATTCAAGATTCAAAGACATTGCTTTAACTAATACCACCTAAATTTTCTTATTGACACAAACCAACAATTGCATTCCGTATGGTTTCAAACAAGAGTCTCGATAAATAAAGGTTTAAAATATTATCGACAGCCGGAATCATAATTACATTGCTAAGCACACCACTAGCCTTACTAGAGCTTGCGACAGGAATATCGAGTGGGCGCTGCAATTCTTCGTCTGGACGTCATGAGTAGTTACTATCACTTGAAGACTAGGTTTTAAAGCAAGATAGATTTAGGGTATAGCGTCCTATGGATTGAAAGACTAGGTATAGTTTATCCCATACAGGTTTTCTTTTACCTTTTTGAAAATTCAAGGAAACGACATAGGATCCAATCTTTAGTAATATGATTGTTCTTTGCGTGGGTATTACACTGAACTGCTCCTAAACGGCTGGGCCGATTTTGATCTAATGTTTTGTGTGAGTTTGAGACAACCTACAAGTAGTTGTTCCGGGTCTGGCTGTTTGTGCATGTGAATTTAAATGTTTGTAAACGCACCCACAATACAGGAGTAATTCCTAGTGTGGGGCAACGTTTAAAAAAAAAAAAAAATGCAATGTTTTAATTTTTTGAACTAGCGAACATTGAGGTAATATGTACTAATATTACCTCAATGCTAGCGAATATCATTAGCGTGTCCATGTGGCCTTTTAAATATGTATAAGTTTGTTAGGTAAGTGTATTGAACAAAACAGGCTTAGGATTGCCTGTCGAATAATAAAGTCAAGCCTAAAAATCAGTCTTTTTACAGACAATTTTGGACGTAACTTTGTATTTAACAATATTTATTTGCTAAGAAATAAGTGCATTTTATAATAACAAAAACATGTATGAATGTAGTCTACCGAATGAGTAAATATTTGCATATTGCCCCAGCACAATTTGATGGCACGTTTTGGCAAGTTCAGTTGCCAACACAACAAGTCTTGCTGACCGCCACACCAAACTCAACTAGATCTGCATCTTATACGACTAGTTCATGAATGTTGGTGTTGAAAATAAAAGAAGTTTTATAATACAAGTAATCTCAAATTATACCTGAAGATTATGAAGATATTTGTAATAATTACTAATGATGAATGAATCTTGGGGTCGGCTTCTAGTCTAACCGGAGGAAGCTGAGTACCAGGATTTTACATGGAGTGGCTGCCTATTTGACCTCCACAACCCAGTTACTGGATAATACGATAACCCTTAGTAAGAAAAGAACCGTAGTCAGACTTTCGGGTTTCTGACAACCCATCACGACTGGCAAGGATCTACGAATGACTGACGGGACCAATGGCTTAACGAGCTTTCCGGGGTATGGAGTGGTTTTGGTATGTGAAGATAGTCACCTATCCACGAAACAACCGCGAGCCAAGGCAAGCCGTCAAAACTAATAACTCACAACACAGTGCGAGTCTTACCTAAACATAATTTAATTCACTTTTAAAAGAAAATCCAGGAAACTTCGAAAAACAGGATAAGTTTAAATCTTTCTCAAAGAGTAAGTCCGACATTGCAAGGAATCAAAGTGTAACAGCTGCTTATCATTTCGCGCAAACGAACTCGAGGAAATCCTGTTACTTATGTAGAAATATATCTTAGGTTCTCTTCGCTAGCTCCATTGCAAAGAGATTACTGGAGTATTCAGAGCTTTTCCTTAATACATTATGGGTTTACTTCTATGTTCCAATTGATCGTGTTCATTATGACAACGCAGAAAATATACAGTATTTCTTGAATTACTTGCAGCAAATAATTATTAATGATAAAATGATAAATGATAAATGATAAATGATTAAATGATAAATGATTTTATTTCTGTAAGTAGGTTTGTACAAACACTTTTACACGTCAATCATATTTTTTTAAACTAGATGAGGTCGGCGTTTCCTATCTGACTACTCTGAGAAGAAAGGCCGAAACAAACTCAGAGGTCACAGTCTCTTTTAAAGTCCAGACATAATCTTGGTCAGATCATGTGAAGACCATTTGGATCGGTGTCTGAAATGGTCTTTTGAAGAAAGAACCACACAGATTGAGTGGACCTGTCCATTCAGTGCACGCATTTGTCAGTAATCATACAGCTCAACTCAGAACTTGAGGAGCTCAACGATTTGACGAACAATACCAAAGACAGGACATTTGGGTAGGCCGCATAAAATACTCAAACTGCCAGATTAATATTAAAACTAGCTGAGAAAGAGATGAAACACAAAACAGAAAACACAAAAACAAACAAAAAATGACCCAAATAGTCCTTACATTCACAATAATTAAAACAAAAACAATATTATACTTCTAAAGTAAATATTCATGTCAAAGTGTATAAAATAATTATCAAATGTCAGAGTATAAGTTTGCAAAAAAAAAAAAAGTATGTAAAAATTGGAGCAAGTCAATCCCAAGCTTTTGTGTCCTCAACATAATCTTTAACAGTATAAAAGGCTTTCAGGCACAACTTACGTTTAATGAATGATTTAAATTTATTGATACTTAGATCTTGAACATGGCTTGGAAGTTTATTATAAAAGCGTATACATTGACATCTGAATGACCCACCTATTTTCTTGAGCCTTGTTGATGGTACAACAAATTTGTGTTTGTTCCTAGTATTTATACTATGGATATCACTGTATTTTTTAAACAATTTAATATTTTTATGGGCATATAAAAGATTTTCAAAAAATATACTGTGAAGGCACAGTCATTACATTAATCTCCTTAAATTTATCTCTGAGAGAATGAAAAATGTTACATCGTTTTACGAGATTGTATTTTCTGATAAACTATAAACAACTAGACACAAGTGCTGGTCAAATGCTGTTTAAAGTTTAGTCTGGTAATTCAACGAAAAGGTAGGTAATACTCAATATGCCGTCCACCCAATGAAGGTGAGCTGTCCGATCGATACACAAGTACAAGCACACATAAGACTAAATAGGCTAAAGACTAAGTTAATTAATGAGCGGCGCGCGGCTGAACCGCTAAGATATTGCCTCGATCTTATGCTGCGAAGATCACACATACGTAAACATTTGTCACTTGAACAACATGTGTGTGTGTGAAACTTGAGGCTTGTGTTGTGTGTGTTAGAGTTGAGGGTGTGTGTGTGTATCAGGTGAAGTGTCTGAGTGTGTTAACAATATTAATGTCAGGTTAGGTTAGGAGGGTGCAATTGGCATTTAATGTGTGTAATACACAACAATAAGATCAGGAATACCAGTGCTTTGAACAAGGATCTTGAAGTAAATAGGTACATATCCAAAGTGCTCAAGTACTCTCAGGTAATAACACTTTTCCATTACAAAGGACCAACTGCCTTAACAAGGAGCAACTTGAAATATTTGTTTAATTAAATTGGTAAAAGTTTTGTTTGAATCATAGTGGTGCTACCTGGCTTGGAAGGAAAGAAACGACTAACTTTTTTTATTTGTTGTAAAGAACTGTTTTAAACTAACGATGCTTTGTTTTAAAACGCAATTATTATAGCAAAAGGATTTATTACTAAAGTTACTACTTTATCATTTGTCTCAGGCAATCACACACAAATATTAACAACAAACGATAACATATCAGTCAATCCACCATCATGGTCTGTACAGCACACATCGCTCATACTAAAGTCGTCTATTCCCGTCCGCGATGAACGTTTCATCGCGTCTCACTAACATTAGTAATATCATTGACGGACAGACAGACAGTTTACATGCATTAGTGTATTTGTTTATATATATTTAGCTTATCCAGTAGTGTTGCTTGTGTGAATAACTCATGCTTTACTAATGCGATGGCGGACTTAGGACCAAGGTTTTGTTAGTTAACTAATGTATGTAGGAATGATATAAAAGAGAAGGGATGAATGATAGCGTGACGTTTGACAGGGAAAGAACGGATCAAGATAACGTGTTGCCGGCCAACAAGGGCAGAAACATGATGATTTTTTTTTTTGGGCGGGAAATCATCATATAACTTCTCCCGCTCCGTGTCAGACTTTTATTGACTAAAATCCACCCTCACAGTTGCCTGTGTGCCAGGGGCCGCGGTATCTCTTTCGAACAACCCGCACCCCTGGCAGGCATCGGCCCTTGCGGGCTCCACTAGTTGGTGCTGACATCTCTGTGAGGCGCGGGTGGAAAACAACGCGCCGTCGATCCAGGCCTGGTCCTTACTGGACAGCGAGCTACCCATTACTGGTAGTCCGCAAGCCCGTGCCTACGGTGGCCGGGAATCAGCCTGGGATTCCCGACGACCAGGGCGTCTCCTGCGAAGGCTACGGCCGTGAGGGCGCATGTACTGCCTCTCCCTCACGTGCTCGCCTCCCTCTTTGCGAGCATCACTGCTTCGCTGAAGGAGGTGACGGCTAATCATGCACTCTCGCTCCGTACCATGGCCTGGACCAGGGCCGGACGCGAGAGATCGCCGCCGCCGATCGCCTCCATGAGCACACGGTGGTGCTCCGCCCAAGCCGGGCAGACCGCCACCGTATGCTCCACCGTGTCCTTAGAGCGATCTTCGCAATGGAAACACCCGGGCGTTTCCTCCCGCCTTATGCGAAACAGGAACCTCCTGAAACAGCCATGTCCAGTGAGGACTAGTGTCAGGCGGAAGGTGAAGACGCCATGTCGCGTCTCAAGCCATTCCTCATAGAGGGGACTTACCGCCGCAATCGTGGCGTGCCCAAGAAACATGATGATTAGCTTCACAATGTTTCACAAACTCAAAGCATTTATTCCAATTAAACCAATTACACTTTTGAATTGTCAAAGAGTCGGTCAGTTAGAACGATGAAACTGAACCCATTCCAAAGCGTAGCTTCTTTATAATATACAAATTAATATGTACTTGAGAGAGTATACATTTATTAATGTATTAGTATTCAGTTACGAGTCCTATCTTATGAAAGTTACGACGAATACGTGGCTCCGGAACCTAGGATCGGATATTGAAACTCGAGTAAAGAATTATTAGTTATTTCCCGCCGTGCATTAAAACTTCGAATCTAAGGGAAGTTATAATAGTTACTAATGGCCATTAATTTTCCATCCTATCAAATTAAAACCTGTGTACCATACCTACTACACACCTAGACATACATTTTTCGAGTTTGGTAAAATGAAGATGAACCTTAGAATAATATTAAATAAACTTGATATTTCTTTGTTTATTTATCCGGTGGTAACTCAACTGCTCCGTCAAATGTTTCCTTCGCCCATAGAGTTAGTAAATTGCATCGCTTGCTTTTCTTTGAGCTTATCTACAAAACTGGGGGAGTAGGTAAGTGTTTCACTGTTTATGATGATAGAGAGCTATTCCAGAAGTGGAATGGGCAATACTTCTTCGCGAATTGCTCTCTATGTCTTATGTTTTCCTGGTATCAAAATATTTTTCGCTAACATTGTATAAATATTTATTTTTGGTAAAAAAAGCATTTTATTTATCAGAAAATTCATAGTTGTTTCAAAAATAAATGATTGTGTAAAAGTTGTTTTACTTTTTCTAAGTTGATGGATGTAACGAGTTTTTTTTTTAATTATGATATATTTTGTATTACAGGTTATCACGAACGAAAAACAATTAAGATAACCTTTAGAATATAAAAACAAACAAAAACAACGTTATAACACAAACCTGGTAACATTTGTGGGTGATTGTACACCGTATCTGACTGAAAAACTATGCCCATACTTTATTAATAGCCAAGAACTATGTCAAACAGCATTAAAGCACTTCTGTAGCGCCATTGACTGAAGCTCCACTAATACGAGCTTACAGTGGAACAGTAATTACACTAATTATTCAGTAATCGGTTGGCTCACAGAGCAGGAATTACCCGCTAACTGTCGATGATATCACATCGGGCCAATTCGATAAGCTTATTATTATGCCATGAAATCGTTATGCTGTGGCCAACCGATTTAAGTAGTGTGTTATGTCAATGTTTTATTGGCAAAGTGTTTACAAGCGAGAAGCGTGATGTCAGTTATACGCCTCTATCTATTCCTCGATCAGTGAGAAGTTGTTTTTAATTCTGTTAATAGCACGTAGTCTTAGCAACAACTAGCTGTGCCCGCGGCTTTGTACGCGTGGATGTCGGAAATTATCCTACGGAAATTTGCTACCGACACAAAAAGGTAGCCTTTTTTGCTCCATAGAACATCAGCTATCTGCCAGTAAAAGTTCTGTCACAATCGTTCCAGCCTTTTAGGGCCTACCACACGCTCAAGTTTCACCGCCGCCACCGGTTTGGACACGGTGTTCCGTGTACAAACCCGCCTGCACAGGCAAAAACTGTGGTGAAGCTTGAGCGTGTGGTAGGCCCACGGAGATCAGCCGGAACAAACAGACAGACAAAAAAATAGAATGAAAGAAAAAATATGTTTTTTTTTTTATTATTATGCAATTAGTAAAACGCCGTTATTTTGACATTACAAACACACACCTCAATTTTATTCATTCAAAGTTTAGGATTGTGACTAGTATTTCGTAAGGTTTAATGCTAATCAAAGTCTACGAAACTTGGGTCTATAATGTAAAAAAGTATCCTATTGTAGGTAATACTACACGTCCGCACGCAACGAGTACCGAATGACCCTTCACCTAATATTCAAATTCAACCAAGCAGGGACACATATCCAAATCCCAACTCAAAGATAAAAGATAAACCTGATAACACCTCGTCTCAAACTCATCAAACTTATGCAACAGTTCTCGTTCCACACGGAGCCACCGACGAGCAGGCTTGCTCGCTGCGTGCTCGCGGAGCCACCGACGGGATTAGCATGCTCTCATCGCGGTCTCAAAGGAAACTATTATTAAGTTTCTCGTCAAGATATAGGGATGTTGACGTCATTTGCATTCAGTAAATAAAAGTGTCCTTGCGATATTGTATGGATCTTGCGTATTTAGTTTTCCATCAGACTTAAAAGGCTAACTTTTTTCCAACTATACCTATTGTTGTGCTCTGCCAGGTGTCCAGATGGGCTGAATATCAACATTTCATACCGCATGTTCTCCATGAGAATCTGTCGTCTGCAGTCTAATTAGAGGCAAATACCTACAACGTACGGTGGGACATGTTGTTGGATTTTTGGGCTTCCGAGTGGCCGTGACGAATGTCAATGGTACTTGTATGACAACCGTATTTATATAATTGTGTCGTGTTTGCAAATGCACAGGGTATAAATACTAGCCTTCTCCGAAAAAGCAATAATATTTAGTGCTAAAAAATAGGCAATAAAGCAATAATATTGTAACGATAGGTACGCATTTCGATTTTTCAAATAGAGTTGTTGTAAAAATTCTTTGTGCCAATATCGAATGCTATAAAAACCTCAAACATCATTTGCCTTTTCAAAACCCGGCTTTAACATTAATTTTGTCAATTCTTTATGAAATGATCATAAAATATAATTTTCTTCCCTCGATGGTGTCCTTTCATCTCCAGATGTGATAACATGGTGCCGCTCATAATGAAGACGGAATGTAATTAGTTAATGAGGCCGGAAGTCTGATGTATTTACGTGATCCTACACAACAATCCAATTATATGTACATAATGTATATTAAGGACATGTTTACTAGATACAATTTTTTGAAGATTAGTTACTAATCTTATGTTCGTTCTACCACCGTGAAAACATGATGATAAGCAATGATGGCCCATGATTACCCTTTAAATCTTACTAAATGTGTTATTGCTAAAATTAGGGGGATCGAGGTGGGGTTTGAGTTCGAACTGAATGTCCGGTCAGACATCTTTGCCGTTGAGCTATTGCGCTTAGGTGATATTTTAACATTTTTTTGTGCTTTTAAGGACCGACTTTAATCTTTCCATACATTTGATAGAAAGATTTTCGATAGCCTTATGTCCCCTATTATTAAAACCAGCGTAGTAATTATTATTTTATAGGCAACTTACTATCACAGGTAAACGGTAACACCCACCAGGTTGATATTACCTTAATTGCTTCTTAAAACGTTGACGGGGACAATGATAAGGTAGACTGTTTTAGCTTAAATTTTCCCTGCCAAATAGTGCCTACCCTCAAAGAAAACTGTATTTTCTTTAATGCCTTGAAGGTATTTAAATATATTACGGCTAGAGTATTTCACGTCTTGAATAATTTAACAAAGCCTTAACAGCGAACTCGTACAGTCGCGAGTAGGTATATGAGAAACAGTTAACTACAAGAGACGTCGCGATAACAAACAGGTAGCAACGCAACAAGTTCTTTACTACACAAGTGAAATTTAATTATTAATTATAAAAGATAGAATTTAACTTGTAAAAGATATCTGTTAAATTACTGTAGAAATATAACTTATGAAAGAAAATAGTCTCTCGTTATCTAAAAAGAAATAGTTATTAGTTGACATACTAAAGGCGGTCGTAATCATTTAAGAGCACTTAAGAAAAGACATGTGTTATCGATTGCTCGTCACCTGTTGGTTCCAATGGAGACAAATTACTTGATCGAGCTCAAAATAACGATAAAATAAAATTGAAAGCAGAGCGGAGGATCACCCCTAACTCATTTTCTTTAATAATATATCCATGGGGGAGGATATACTACGCAATCTTATTTGAGAGATGTTGGAAAGAGAAAATAATAGCAAAGTGTTGAATACATTCAAATTAAGTATAACACAAAATTGAAAAGCTTAATCACGCAAAGAAAAGCTCAACAAAAGGCGAATCCCAACTATTCACCATGATCACAATGCTTCACTCATTATGCCATCTCACCGACACTAATTCGTTGTAAATTACACCTTATCACTATAACACTAGAATACATAATTAAAAAGCTGATATGTTTAATATAGGCCTCGGATTAGTATGACCGGCCGGTCGCGGCACATTATTTTCGGGGTATATGTTTGGGCGGGCGGCGCGCGTGCGTTCGGTCCGGAGGGCGGGCGCCGACTGACGAAGGGCGGCGCGGGTGTCCCGAGCTATATAGGTTAACGATCACGTTTCCTTACAGCCGCGATAATGCTCAGCTTGATTTGTGATTGTGAACCGATTGAAGGTTAAGATCTGATGACCACGAGCTTTGGGGTCAGCAGTTATGAGGAGGAGGTTGTTGGGCGAAGTTTGTTGAGGCTTCGAGTGGTCGTTTCGGTCAATCAATAGGAGTGGTCCTTTGAGTCATAGAATGTTTAGTTTATTGCCGAAATCTAAATTCTACTACGAGTTTATAAAATCCCTAACAGAAATTTTGTACCTAACTGTAATGTTTGTTAAAAAAACGAGTATTTAACTAAGGCTTTTAACCAATATTTGCTAATTAAACTATACACCGTGATATTTTAGTCGTCTTACAAAGGTAGTCCACTTAATGTATCTGACATAAAATACCTACAGGCGCGATTAAAATAATGTTACCATTAATTAAGATAATAGGTACCTACTAGGAAAAATAAATAATGCTTTAGAATCATGAAACACCCTCCCTGTTAACGTATCAAACCGTAGAAGATTTCTACCTACCTACCATTATACCATTACATTTAATCATTCATTCCATCTCCATAACAGGGTGTTCAAAACTACATCATGCGTCTTAGTGAAAGATATATATTTTTAAATTATTATTCATATGTCCAAAAATATCATTTTTTTTAATAAATGATAGATTGGATACATGAAGCAGGCTGCCATTGAAAGACGACTAAAATGTTACGATGTATAATCATGAATGAATTCCATGAGATCAATTTATATCACGTGTCGAATTTTAAGAGCAAGTTCGCAGCCCACGTTTACCCACCTTACCATTTTCTACTTCAGCAATATTTTCCAAGCTTGCAAGAAAAATTCCAATGTCTGCAATAACTACAAGGAAATAGTAAACAAATGTATCGACCGGCAGTCAGCAATACTACGTCGCTGTGCAATTTACAAGCCAATTGAATTTGTCAGTGCAATGTAGAAGAAGTGTTCCGGAAACTACCAATAATGGACGAACACTGCTTTATTCATATCTGTCGCTTATTGTTGCGTTCAGGGAAATACAGATGGAGTTTTTATTGGTCCTTTACCCATAAAACATAGGTGTCAAGGAGTTTGGAGTAAATTATGAGAGTCCGCACAGGGATCGACACTCAAGTTCGTCAGGGGCTCCATGGGTCTAACACTCAAGTTCTTCAGGCGCTCCATGGATCTAACACTCAAGTTCGTCAGGCGCTCCATGGGTCTAACACTCAAGTTCGTCAGGCGCTCCATGGGTCTAACACTCGAGCTCGTCAGGCGCTCCATGGGTCTAACACTCAAGTTCGTCAGGCGCTCCATGGGTCTAACACTCAAGCTCGTCAGGCGCTCCATGGGTCTAACACTCAAGCTCGTCAGGCGCTCCATGGGTCTAACACGCTCGTCAGGCGCTCCATGGGTCTAACACTCAAGTTCGTCAGGCGCTCCATGGGTCTAACACTAAAGTTCGTCAGGCACTCCATGGGTTTAACACTCAAGTTCGTCAGGCGCTCCATGGGTCAAACTCAATTTAAATTTGAATTTTCTTTTGAAATGTCTAGTGGTGGGTCAGTCAGAAAGATGAAGGTAGCTGTCCATTCCAAAGCGTAGAAGAACAAGAAACTCCATGGAAACTCTTTTAAAAAAAGGGTGCTCAGTGCTACTGACGCTGCTGAATAGATAATTCCGTATACCCGGATTTTGGATTTGTGCCTGGGGTGGGGGCAATGAGCTCGCTCGGGAATGAAACATAACTGGCGGCTAAATGTAGGTGTAGGTACTAAAGGTACGCCTCTGTCCAACCCTAAGGAATTACACGCGTGATATTATGTACAAACATGGCCACAATTAGAATAATATACGATCATGAACGTGTTTTGTGCATATTTAGAATAAAACTAAGTCATTACCTACCAACCTACTTACTATGAAACAATTTTATTTATGTTCTATCGAACATTCGCCGACCATTCCGAGGTACACCCGCAGATAAAGACGGTCTTGTTTGCCAACTTTGCGCAAGTATTTACCAATGGCTTGGGCTTGCGGCGCCAGTCGGTCTTACGGTACGCTTTCAAATGAACTGGAAAATCTTCAATATATACTATTAGGGAAATTAATTGATGTTATCTGAATTATTTTAAGTTCTAAGCGGTAAATAGCCTCGTCCGCCGTTAAATTACGCTGCCATGCCGAGAGGGTGAGGAAACACTACAGCTCAGCGTGTTATTAGATACTTTATGATTACTACGTATTTGCAGAATACGAGTATATAAAACTAAATTTTCTTAGTTTTCTCTTATAAGTGCCGCCGGGAAAATTATTTGTTAAATAAATTGACACGTCAATTCGCTGTGTCATAAACATTTCAAACAAATTTAATCGCAAATACTGATACGGATGATTTAAATTGGTAGTCGATATGCTTACCAAGTAATTTTAAAATAAATAAATAAAAACTTAATTCCGTACAAGCTTTAGGTGCTAGCAGTTTATAAACGCCCTGGACCCTACACTAGAATGGCCCTACACTACACTGGACCTCACAACACAGGGAGTGTTGTGAGGTCCAATCTCTTCCCGAGTAATGTAAACATTTCTATTTATTCGTAGAATTAATCATATTAAAAAAAAAATAAGAATATAAACAAACAGGAATCTAAGATTCAAAACTTATGACAAGAGGATTAGGTACTTTTGGGTGTGAGTGTGTGTGGAGTGTGTGTGAAGTGTGTGGTGGGGGTGTAGTTGGTGAAAATGGGTGGTTTGGTGCGTGCATATCTTTTTTTTTTTCTTGTTATAAGCGTAGAAAACCAGTATTTATCCCACCGGTTATGGTGGGAAAAGGTGTGACCCTTGAAAGGGTGTACAATTTCAAGTACTTAGTACTAGTTGTAGTTACTGAGGACTTGAAAGAAGATTTGGCTGTCCGATGATTGCATCGGACATACATAACATATAATCATCATAAACATATTGATGTTGGCCCGCAGGTCTACACGGTGTACACCAGAAGTGAAAATTACTCTTTTAAAGGCTTTATAACAATGCCTTCACCTTCTTTTCGTGACTTTGGAATGATCTCAAAACTTATTAAATACTCATCAAAAAACAACTGCTTAACTATATTTAAACATCCATGCAAATGTGACACTCAGAACAGAATTAAAACAGAGATATAAATATAATGTCTACTAGACCATGTTGCTATCATTCTTTTAAAATAATGCACAGACAGACAGACAACCAACACACTATTAAACATAGTTCTACATGTAGAGTCAACGTAGAGCTATGTAGAGCTATGTGGGGCTATGTGAGGATATGTAGAGCAGTGTAGAGCCTAATTAGCAATGCTAAACGATAATAGTGCTGCAATCGAGTAGGGTAGAGCAAACATATCGGCTGGTGATCTCTACTTTATTAAATTAGTGCAGATTATGTTTGAAGTGTTGAGTTTCGTGTAAATTGGTTATTAGGTTTAGCTAAATTAGGATGAAAATTATTTTCAGATCGTATGCTGTCGACGTATTGATAGCTCTCTATGTTTAGCATTGAATGTTTAGGGATTTTAAAATGTTTAATTATTTATTTAAGTAAATATTTTAGGTTTCAAATCAGTTTTGCACATCAAAAATAAATTCTCTTTTAGAACTAGATGAGGTCGGTGATTCCTATTAAGACAAATAATAATAATATGACGTTTTTTTTGTGATTATAGATTTGTTTGCTATCCATGAATTTCATGATACTTAGACTGGGCGGCCCGTGAAACGAACTACAAAGGAAAGTTTCTGCTCGACAAGATTTCTTCCTCTCCGTCTGAAGAGTCTGACACAAGATTTTGCAAAAAAATATTGAATACCGTATAGCTCCGAAACTGTAAATAATCGCTGAACGCACATGGAGGTGTTTCGGGAAGTCCTTGGAGGGACTTCTAAGATTAGGCTGAGCGGAGCTCGTTTCAGGAGCCTACAGTATGATAGCACAAGTAGCCTGGAATATTGTCACACGTTATCTATCGCAACATGACACACAACTGAATTGACATGTTGAGTTGTATTCTGAGGTCGCTGTTGTGTTGAAATATAACTGACGGACGTCATGAAGCATCTTAAATTTATGTCGGAAAGCCTACTTTTAACAGTTAGGTCGACTATTCAAATTCTGTTTTACCTAAGTAAACACCAGTCAAGTTTGAATTAGTTCAAACAACCATTATAATTATACTGAATGAAGTGTTCCAGGAATTTCAATCTTCAACTTAACGATAGAAGCTTAGTTTTAATCGGATGAAAAACAGTACAAGTTAAATGCTACTGTTTTCTAAGAGTGTCTAAGAAAGTTGAAATGAGTTACAAATATACTTTCTTTTTATCCGACTGCGCGACCTAAGACAGGGTTATGTTTTTCACGCGTATTTTTGTATGTGGAATTCTTTATACTCTCGAAATATAAGAAAGGCCGGATGTATTTTCTAAAACGTGTTGTTTATCGGCTCGTCCCGAAACCAGGACAAGTCGATAACGAGTCGTCTAACAATAGAGGCTAGGTTTTGTGACTATAAATTCAATATGGTGGATTTTAGACGACCGTAAGTAGTCTTGTTTACTTAATATATTATCTCACACATTTAAATGTTGGTCCTTCTTCCCACAACAAATAGGATATCGCCATATCCGTGTATGGTTATGATTTAGTATAACACATAAAGGGCTAAATTTACGGCATGTGTGTATGCGTATGTTCCGAAGGATCGATTCTATTACAGCCAACTTGCCAGACGTCGTTATGGGCCGAAGTCTGAAATAAATCACGATACGTCTAAACTTCCCCCTCGAAGCCTTAATGTCTTCAGAGATACACGACGATAAATATGGAACCAGTGTGTTGGGAGCTTCTGGAAGATACTTAGAGCAGCAGGGTAGACTGGAAATTGAATGGGCTGTTTCTAGTTTTGGTATTTAAACCAGATGTTGAAAAGCCGGAGTTTTGACATGTTTTTATTAATTGTGATTTGCGGTTCAAAATTCCAAATGTTCCTGACATGGATTTAGTGTAATAAATTCTATTTAATTTCTATAAAATAAGATGGTATTTATAGTTTTATTATACACAGTCATAAACTATAATGTTGACATTCAATGTTGATTTACAAACGTTCCATTTATTTTCCTAGTTGTAACTGCCGCCATATTGCGACTAACAGACACGCTTTTTAGAATTTAAAAGAGCTTGGAATCTTCTTGGAAAAATAATATCATCGTTTGCAACCTACATCATACATACAGAGACATTGTATTATCTCAGAGTCAAGACATTAATCTAGAAAGCATTTGCCTCGTGATAATCGCTAGCAAATGATAATTGTTAGTAGAAACAACAAAATACCGAAGCCTATTATAGAAAAACGCGACTTGATTTAAAAAAGTGCAAGCAGCTTCTTAGCGCAGATGGCGTACTATTCAGTTAATGAATACCTAGACCATAATTCAAAAAGGTATATAGATAAATATGTGCAATAATAATTTATTTTATTTTATTTGTCAGCAGTTTATTTTATTACACGTTTAACCTAAATGTATAGTAAAATGTAGATTAAACTTATAATTTAAATTATATTTGTACGCCGTCAACGGCAAAAGATAGTGTACTTGTAAATATTTTATATACAACACCTTTTTACCTATGTTTAACAAATAAAAACTTTAACTTTGAATAATATTACTATAGAAACCTGTACACTGTCACGTACACACATAACAAATTAAAGACTTATTACCGAACGGCGAAAGCAAGCGAGTGAAAATACTGCAGTATACATCACTTTTAATAATACCGTTAACTCTTCTACAATTCTTTCTCTCTTTGATATTTCTGACTTTCCTTTTCTACTTTTTATAGAACTGAAAACAAGACATAATTACTGCGTATGCCAACTCACTATACAAGCAAACCGACACAAAGAATAAAAGGTAGAACAGCACAGTTAATGGAATGCTAGTTGTGACCGCTGCCGCCACGCAGCCGCCACGCAGCCGCCAAGTAGCCGCACCACAGACGCACGGCAGCCGCGTGCTACTGTTAATATTTACCGACGGACCGCGCCTCAAAGGACCAGTGATGTGCGGTGCGTGTTAATATGCGCTCGATGGTTCTATAACTGCGTGGATTGTTTTGTGAATTAAACTGCATTTAAATAGTGCTGAAATTATTTCCTAAATGAAGCATTTATGTTTACTGTAGCGTGCATTAATAGTTAATATTTAAACTAAAATACAAGTGAACAAAGTGTTTACTGGTACTTTGTGGTTGCCTTTTTAATGTATGTGTATTTATAATAACAAAATGATATCAGTTAATGTCTATTACATTTGATACATTAACTTAACACTCATCGACACATTCACATCCCTACAAGACACCTAACTCGCGTAGACGTCTACGACCCCCGCTGTGTAGTTCTACGACCCTCCGTAGCCCGTAGCGCGTATTCTCGTAGCCCCACCCTCTACGCAGCGCTACGAACTCCAGCAAAGATCGTAATTTGTAACAGAGAATATTCTAAAGGCTACAAATTTGCGGAAAATTAGATTCCAACGTTACAATTATGTGTACAGATATTTGTAGAACTTTGTTACAGAACAGAAAGATTCGTTTGAGCCACAAGTTGGTTTGTGGAGCGGAGGGAAGCAAACAGACGCATTAAGGCTTATGATTGGCAAGTCGTTGTACTATTTTGCAGGCAAAAGCTTCGCTCTGAGGCATGTCGGCGAACTAAACATTGAAATACAGAGATATTTCCAGCTCAGTTATATTAAAGCTGTCAAATTAATATTCTACAACATGAAACTATGAATAGTATGGTGATGATATATAAAATGAAACTGTTCTGAAGGCTTATGTTTAGTATCACTTTAAACATTTACACAATTTGAAGACGTCTTGCGAGCTACGGACTTACACATCGCATGTGTGCCCATATGTATAAATATATTGCTTTTCGTCTGAAAGAACAATGTCTAAAGTTGGAAAAAAGAATTGAACTCAAATATTCTGCGTAACTTTTTGAGTAGAAAGTGCCTCCCGAGGGAAACACGCATGAAACACAAGCACTCACTAAATATACAGAAGGAATACGTGGATATCATATATTAGAAACAAAAGAACAGTTACTTAGTAATGTACAGTGAAGGTGTAACAGTTTTATTAGAAGTAGGCCGACTCATTGGTCTAGAGGTCACAATACAGGCTGCTGCGAGATTTAGAGTCTAGATTTGTGGTCATTGTTCATAAAAGATAAATAGAACATAACTGGTAAAGTCATATCATATCACCCTGGCTTCCCTTACATGAAGACAGGCGTCCACTTTATAAACAGTAACTTTCAAGATAATCCCAACCCTATGGGAAGGTCTAATACCAACGAATGGTTTCCAGTCAGTGGGTAGATCTTAGAAGGTATCCTGACACGATAGTGGACGGTCTCACTTCGGCTCAAGATCTCCTCAAGAGCTCTTGATGAAGGCTCCGTTCGAGTTCGTACTAGTCGAGCACAACCATAATGATGAGTCCTTCTTTTAGCTCAGTAAGTTTGTATAGGTACTGTATTTTTCCTACTAAGGACCAGAAAACTACTTTTCTAATAATTCTTAAAACCATAACAAAAAAAAGATTACTATGTCATCAACCACCGTCCGGTAAAATGGGTTCAATATCGCAACTGCATATTTTCTTCATTAAAAATAAAATAAAATTGAAAAGCCATTCCTAGAGCGCATTAGCAGCAGGGCCGCGCTATCAGACGGTCACGGCACGCCTGACGACTGCGACTCGTGTGCCGCATAAATTGAATGTTGCCATACTATACTAGCCAGTACGCCATACTAGCCGGCCAAGCCAGTGTTGCCAACATTATAAACGACGCACCGGTTCGCGCTATCAAGAATGCACGTCTTACCACAACGCAATCAATTATTAACCTTAACACCTAGAATTTAAAATTCAATTTCTATTGCACCTCCCTCAAGGTGCTATCTTTAGAATATTGCATTAGGAAACGAACTCTAACTTTTAAGACGTAAGGCTTGTTATTGAGTGTGTGTGTGGACGGTTATAATCAACAGCTGAGAGGAAGGGAGTGAATCAATTTATCCGGGGAAGAGGGAATTATGAATACTTGGGGGATTTCGTTTGGTGAGATTCATTTTGTAAGAATTGCTTCAAGTTTGGCACAGCTCACAGGACTTGTATTCAAGACAAAAGAAACACTGGACTTGGGCAATTACATGACAAGGCCTTCCAATATTCATGTGCTAACATTAAATTATTACTTTAATTATTCATAACACGATTTATTTAATTATAAAAACTTCCGTCCACTCAAAGTAAGTGTGGTTGTTTCCTTAAAGGACCATTTCAGACTCCATGGTCCTCACATGATCCGATCAAGACAAAGCGAGGTACCCCTTCGAAGGATGCGTGTGATACAAGGGGGTCGTAATGAGGTTACAGTGGCGGTGTGTTGTACGCGATCTCTAATTAATTGTTTGTTCACAGTTCATGTTTATTGGGAAATAAAAGCTACTTGGTATCCGGTAGAACTACCTACTATAAAAACAAACTTAGAGCCCAGAGAGTATCTTATCCATATCTTGCTTCTCGTAACTCAGAAAAATATTTTCCTTCTTAGCGTGTCGATTGCAAGTGAAATATTAAATCATCAATCACAACTCTTAACCATTGAACCGTATTCCATAATTCAGAGTTTCTCTAGATCTATACAAACAACAGCTACAAAAATAAAAATCTTCAAAATGGTCGCTAATTGGTTCAATTTGGCCGAAGGTTCGTTTCAAGTTGCTCATGGGTCTAAGGCTTGCCTAAACTTGATTATACTTGAGCACACTCTTCCTCACATAAAGCGTGTCCCTCCAGCGAGGGTCGAGGGAGGGTGCGTAACCAGATTAAGGGTCAGTTTTACTTTACGCGATCATTGCACGGTCTTTTTTGTGTTGGCAAGTTTTTGCATAAGGGAAAAAAGTTTGTTGTCATATTATCATTTGGTGTTATGGAGTTTTCAAGTTATCCTACTGTCGCAAAATGTAAGCGACAATGCAGCAGGCCCACAGGGAGATGGTGGAATGGACTGGACTCCTTCTAGAACTAGTCCTTAATAGTTTGAAATAAAGAGAACTGGGAAGAGAGGACTTTGCCTTGCAGTAGGACATCACAGGCTTTTAATCAGAATAATTTATTAACGCATGCAAAGGACGACCCTTATAAGTGAACTTTTTGTTAGAGACTAGATAATCATTTTTATATAATGTTAATTGCTTATGTAAGCGGTCACGCCCTCTATGCCTAGAGGGTTTTATTTAGGTATAAAGTTCTCTATACGTGTTTGTTATTTATTTCTGCATGAGTATAGTTTTCAATGTTTTGTTGGTATATTGGCGTATGCTAGCTGACGTGAGGCAAATAATTTAATTGAATGCTTTGTGTTTCGTAATATTATTAACGTTGTAAACGACTTTACAGAGCCTCACTAAGTTTATTGTTAGAGTGATCAGATGTAATAAGAGGCCAAACCATTCTGACTTGGAAAAAAAATCCACATTACAATGTAAATTCCTCTCGAAATTAATTTAATAAGTTTGAAGTATTCGCGCTAATGAAGCGTCGCCCTAACACTCACAGGGGCCGCTAGTTAAGTTTGAAGAGGGCGAGACGCAGACAGTTTTCATACCTCTTTATATTTAGGTTAAGACGAGTACGTCTGTAGTTCTGTCACCCAGTAGGTCAGTACGGGAGGTACGAAGGTCCACTTTATTTAAAATATAAAGATTTGATGAAGAGTGATGTGTACCCAATCTGCGTTCGCCACTTAGTTTCCTAGAAAATTCAAGTTTTGGAAAATTAATTTTAATACCTACAAATAAAGATCAGTTTGAGCAAAAAAGGTTTTTTAATAAACTAACTTTATCCATAGTCCTTCTATAATCTACTTATTTTACACTGACATAAAGTTGATATTTGCATAAGTGGAAATAACAACAATTAGAAACAAGGATTTCAATAAGGCATACTAGCGTCCCGCGCCTGCTTCGCACGAACTTCACAAAACAGAGGTTACTTTATTGTAGTTAAGCTTAATATTTATATAGTAGGTATACAGATAAACATGCCACAGTAATTCTCAAAAATCTGGTAGAATCCCTATCAAAATCCGTTACGTGATTTAGGAGAGCAATGGGACAACACAGAGAGACAGGAAAAGTAGGTAAACATTTAGTTTTGGGGATCTATGAACGGCGGCTGGGTTACTTATCGTAATGCCAACTGGGTACAGTAGCCAACCTATAGACGGTACATCCCATTTTACACTCACTTAGGCATATAATCCACTCTTGATTCTATTGAATACAGGGGTTTATCTAAAGCCAAGAATGCCGACATTATAGCTATACCAACAGCGGAATCATTAGTATGACTCGGGACACATTTACGCACTAGGTAACCAAGTTGTCACAACTTGTACTCTGTTTGGTTGCCTGCAAGTTGTTCTTCTGCACTTGGTAAGTTTGCAGCCGAGTCGTAATTACCGTCTGACTCGGGCGTTTAGCTCGCTGCGAGATTGTGCGCAAGTTTCAGCAAATTATGTTACGACTTCTTCGTGTTTTAAACTTGCAAATATGTTTGTGTCTTACTGCATTTGCTAACAAAGTAAACAGTTGATATTGTAGCAGTATTGTTTAGTAAGATAGCTAACTATAAGCTTCAATTTTTGGTTTTGAAAGAACAATATTGGATGAACCTACATATTTTCTGCGAAGAAGTTTAGTGAACAATTCATTCTACTAGGAGACATCATCTGCCTTACATTTCCCAACCAAATACGTCGGGGTCGGATTTCAGTCTAATCGGATTTAGATTAATAAGAATATTTTACATGGAGGACTGCCTATCTAAAGTCCACAACCCAGTTAATGGGTACACGATATCCCTTCGAGGGACTGGTTTCCAGACTTTCAGGCTTCTGAATACCCTTAACGAATGTCAGTGACACTAACTACTTTGAGAGTGTGTAAATATATTTCCTCATTAACACTTCATAAACATCGCAGCTCATAAAACTTAAGTGAATGAATGTGAGCATCGCATAGACACAATAAAACACTTCGAACCGTCGCCATTGATCACGACACGTCGAAATAACGCACGCGGTGTTAACGGCTACTAACCGTTTGTTACCAACAGATTACTGGTTTTACGTAAAAATACTTCGTTTATAAGAACTGGAGGTAGGTGACGTTTAATCTCTTACTGCTTCGAATCACGGATGAGCTCGCGTGTTTCAAAAAGTTTAAATAAAAGGATTATAATTATTTATTTTTAAGCTTGTATTAGTAACTCTTGTCACGCGGTTTACAAAGAGTAAACAGACTTAGTTCTATTTATACCGATTTTCAAACTAATGGTGTCTCAGAACAAAAAGTTTCAATAAAATATATTACGCTAAGCTCTTAAGGAATTGCTTCAATTTTAATATTGGTGACGTTTTCAAGTTTAGGTTTAATAATATAAGATATTGTAGTATGGGAGAAAAATACATGTTGCGCCGACCCCAAATAACTTGGGATAAGGGTAAGTATGGTGAATATAAGATACTGTATCTACCGCGTAGTTGACCACAACACGTCAAGTTAAAGTGTTTCTTGTAAAGTCCACCGCGAGCGCACAATATCAACAGAAAACAATAAACATTACGTTAATATTGACCAGCTGATATATAAGCAATGGCTCGCCCCTTGTCGGAGCTTTCCAATCAGTTTGGCTGATGTTAAGGCACTCCGGCCAGGGAGGGCCGCAGTCGGCCACTCAGACGGTGGCACTCCTTTGAACTATTACAATCGTTTTTAATTCATTAAATTCTCAGGAGGGTTTAAGGTAACTTGTTGTATTTTCTTCAGTAAAGATGATAAATTAAAAAAAAATTAATGGTTGATTTGATTAAAAAAAAAAAAATATTTAATGCCTGCAGTTGGAGTAACTTTATAACATACCGTACAGACGTCTTAAGAATTTTTTTCGGTAACTTCAAATCACCAATGGATTTCCAGATACATTGTGTGTACCTAGTACCTAGTCCATAGGTAGACACTGCACCAAAACTATATTTTTCGCACCTACAGTGACATCCACACCATATCCAACATTCTATAACACCTGTAAGCATACATCTAGTCCTACCTTTGCCGTGCAGCTGCTGCCGGTTCTCGGTGCCCTTCAGGCTCTCCGCGGTGTGCAATAACTCGTCCAGCTGCGGTTTCTTCTGTTCCAGCTCACGTAGTACACCCTGGAAAATAAGAAATTATGAAGCTAGTTGGTAAGGAGAAGTGAACAATTTACAGTCGTAGGAACAAAAAAAACGAATTTAGTTTATTTAGCACAGGCCACAAATCATCATCATCATTTCAACCGAGAGATGTCCACTGTTGGACATAGGCCTCCCCAAAAGGAGGGTTTTGCCATAATCGCCACGCTTGGCAGGCGAGTTGGTGATCGCAGTATGGTTATAAAAATGCATAGAGAATGCTGCTGCCCATTCTCTAGTAAGTCCCTTAGTCGCCTTCTACGACACCCACGGGAAGAAATAGGATGGTGCTATTATTTTACGTCCGGCACCACACGGAACAATTACCTATACAAAATATACACAGATAAAAAATCCGGCCAAGTGCAGGTAAGACTACGCATAATGAAGGGTTCCGTAGTTGGGATGAATTTATTTTAAGAACAAACTTAAAACAGGTTCTCTCATACATTCCAACTGCAATTTATATAAGTTGGTCGACTATTTCTCGCTAAATTCTAGAGCAGTATTAGTTGATGGCAGTGAGTTTTTGTTTTAACTTTGTTATTAAATACTACAGCCGTTATTTTTTTCACTTATCCAAAAACAACCATTAGCTGGCAGGGGAGGTAGACTTGACTCACTCTGCAATTATTTCGCTAACAGATCCCTGAATCAAATAACAATTTTCACAAAACCAATGACATCCAGCAAGGGATAGACGAGAAAAAATCATCCCCACTTTACATGTAAGGGAGGTACCTGCAAAAGTATTTTAACACTTTGTCGGCGTGATTAATATTTGGTTAAGTACTCAGGCCAAATTACAGCAGACTCTCTGAGGCCTAAAACTTATCAGTAATCTGTAAACAATAGCAACTTGCAATAAATAAGTAAATAATTGAGAACACGTAAACCCTATTGAAAAGCGACCATCGGAATGGGACTATGACGATGAAAGTTATATTTCAACATTGTTTATACAATAAGCTTGTTTTTAAATAACGTCGAGTATTTCTTATCCCACTTCTACTTTTTCTTGTTTCTTTAGTGGAGCAGAGACCTGCGAACTCCTCAACAATATGCATAACAAGCAAAGTTGTGACTTTACCTGTCTGTGTGTGTATCTGTGTGTGTGAGATTACAACTTTGTAAAGACTTACGGATTTAACAACTTCGGCAACAAAGTAAGAAATAGGCGCTCTATGTACGTGACCCTTGAGCTAATTAAACATTTGAAATATTTTACAGAAGTTCGTTAAACATATTTAGGTACTCCGTGGATTATCAGTTGTTTCAACTTTGAAGTAGACAATTTTTTAATATTATATTTGAACAACATTTTTTTTTAAATCCTTTATTAAAAAGAACCCAGTCCTTAATCATTAATTACAATAGTCTATAAGACTAATAAGTCATTTTAATCTAACTTAATTTTATACATGATGATTATTTTAAAACTTAGAATAGTGTCCTTTGTACTTTACACAAGTCCGTTCCACTTTCTTAGAGTCTGATATGATGAAATTATTAACACTTTCTTAATGTGTTATTATGTGTGTCATTGTCACTATTATTTCTACACTTTTTACACTATACTAACTCAAAAAGTTTTATTCGTTTTAGTCTTTGCACTATATTTGTTTGGTCTAACAGCTGATTCGCCTCGATGTTCATATGTTGATGGAGTCGTTGTTCATGGGCCTCAGCAAATTTTTGGATTATGTTTCTGACTGGTTCCATTTTTAGGTCACAATGGAGGTCGTCATTTCATACATACAAGTAGCATTAACAATACTCCTGAGTACCTTATTTTGGAATGTTTGTATAATTTTGATATTGGTCGGCTTAGTACAGCCCCACAGTTGGATGCGATATGTCCATATTGGCAAAATAATATGCTTATATAATACGATTTTGTAGTGTATCGATAAACAGGAATCCCGTCCAATCAACCAATACATGTTTTTAAAACGCATGTCTAGTTCCTGTCTTTTCTTTTTGACGTGCGCTTTCCAGCGCAGTTTCGCGTCAAGAATTATGCCAAGGTATTTGGCTGTATTTGCGTATGGCACTTGTTGGCCATTTATGAAGACTGGGTGGTATTCAAAATTCCTGTTGGTGGAATCAATGTGAAGCGACTTTGATTCATTCAATTTGATTCTCGATTTTTGTGCCCAGTCATGAACTTTATTTAAAGCGATTAGTACCTTTTCGATTGCTTCCATATGGCATGACCCTGTAGCCATAATGGCAGTGTCGACCGCAAAGGTTGCAATAATATTATTTTCTAGCTCTGGTATATCACACGTGTACAACAGATAAAGCACTGGACCCAGCACACTACCTTGATGCACGCCAGCTTTAACAAATTTTAGCTCGGAAAAAGCATCCTCGTGCCTTACTTTAAACATTCTATTTGTAATGTATGATTGCAAGATATCGGCAAAATCATTAGGCAGCATTAGTTTTAGCTTGTATATCAAACCCTGGTGCCAAACTCTATTAAAATCAAAATCAAAAGTCATTTATTCAAATTAGGCTGAGAATCAGCACTTTTTGAACGCCAAAGTACATGAGACAGTCCCCCAAAACGCCCACCCTTCACCACTTCCTAGTGCTTTAGCTGGGAAGAAGAAGTGGCGGAACAAACTCCCCTATCAAAAGCTTGTGCCACTTCTAAAAATACGGTGGAGCAGACTTTTTTTATCTTCAAGCGTTCTCTCAATGATGTTGGTAATTCTATTTACTTCGGATTCGTCCATTTATTTATTTACAACGTAAATAACGCAATTTATGTTGTTTGACATGCCAAAATTAATGCCACTGCGTGGAACGCAACTACCCCACTAAAAGCTTGTTAATTTGCCTTAATTAATTCAAGAATTCTGTCTTTTCGTCTAAAGTTAAGGCTGGTCTTTGAAAGGAAGCTATTCTTGATTTCTCTTTTAAGTCACCCATAGGTACTCGCTTCTAACGAACTTTTGTTTCTTACTCCAATAATGGCGCAAATACGCGAGTGACAGTTTCAACCATTCAGGAGAAGGAAAGCTAGAAATCGAACTCTAAATGTCATTAATTCCAAACAGATTTACATATATGAATCCCTTTTTGAAAGACATAATCTTAATGTAATATTAAGTAAAGACGAGATTTTTTTCCACAAAATCGATTTTTACCACGCTTTCACGTCGTGAATTACAACAAATTTTTGCAACTGTGAAGGGGACCCCAATGCTACCTGAGTAGGTGCATTAGTAAGCGCCAAAGCCCGCCAATTTTTTGCCATAGCCTTTGCCTTACGAACGGCATGAAAGAACCACTCACTGAAATGAAGTGTGCCGGTCTGTTGTGGGAGTGTTTGGCAAACTCTATTACTAACTACATTGCATTCCTCACTGTGCCACAAACCTACTTCATTTATATATACATACACTAGTTACCCGCCGCTGCGCCGCACAGGTGAATAGGCGACATGTCAAGGCGATTTCTGTGCTATATTTAAATTAAATATTAATGAATTTAACTCATAAACCTTCCGGAAGGAATGCTCTTAATAGATGTAACCTTGTGAATATGAGACCTTCCGTTCAATTGATTGATTAAGTTAAGGTAAGGGTCATTGTTTTATTGCAAAATGTTGTCTGCAAAATACTGGTACAGTCAGCGTCAAAACTAGCGGAACCAACAGGCTGTTCAAAATTTATGTAAATTGGGTAAAGTTCTTGTCAGAATAACAGTTATCGTGTACTGTCTTCATTTTGAAAGATTCCTTGTGTCATTAAGTTTAATTTTCATAGGTGTTTACTTAATTTGGAACAGTCTGTTCGTCTCAACATTATTGACGCTGTCTGTTCCAATTCAGCTGCATCCGGTTAGTCTAGAAGCCGACCCACGCATAGATCAAAAAGCGTAGGCAGATGAAAATGATGTGACTGCAAAATAAACAACCGTAGCTCGGTAGAATATGTAACTGTAAGGTTCGACGTGAGAGCACTTACATACAAGAGTGGAATAGCAGAATGTTTCTGTCATTCCTCGCATTCCTAAACATGTTAACAAAGATGCTCTCCAAACACAGTGCTCTCAAAACGGTGAAGGAAACACCGTGAGGGAACCAGCATGTCCCCGGAACCAAAAGTTCGAAGACATGTGACATCTACCAGCCCGCACTGGGCCCGCGTGGTGGATTACGGCCGACTCCCTCTCATTGAGATGAGGTCTGTGTCTCAGCAGTGGGCGCATTAAAGGCTGCATGTGTAACAATAATGTGTTTTTTTTGTTAAATTACTTTTTTACAAACACATCGTTTATTTATGACTTTTCTAATAGTTTTAGTAATCCATAAATTCATCATCAACTTTATAAGCATTACCTTGAAATAAATATTTGTTTAAGAGGAAATAACACTATTTTTAGAAAGAATTTAAATATTGAATATGTATGAGGCTCTAAGCTATTGTGCACAAAAATGCATGAACCCTTAAAATTCATAGTGTTCGAATAGTTGACGTGTAGCGACTTCCGGGGAAATTCAACATGACGGCGGATCAGTTTTAAAAATATTGGTGGAAATACGCTTTGCATCGGACGGGCACAAAGAACAGCAGCGCTTCCGTTTATTTTCTTTTTTATTCGCGGGAACCTGCAAAAATACCGGTGGGTAGCCCAGAAGATAGTTCTGTTATACATATGTTTACAAAACATACTATAGGTGTGGATTTGAAAATTAATTCGATGTAAGACAAGTAACTGAAAATTAGGATTAGCCAAAGTTCATATCGGACTGAATGTAAATCGCCAATCTTGAAATGAATTGTACTAAGCTATGTAATAATGACATATGTACACCACATGTTGTGGTAGAATGTACAGAACTTATAAAATATTAACACCATACTATGTAAAACTACTTTCTTACAAATAAATAAATAAGTAAAAAAAAGGTTTACTAATAACATTTCCTTTAAAATATTGTTGTCTTTACATTTCTTGTATCCGCATAACATCAAAACTTATTTTCACGCAAGAACTGCATGATATTCACAAGTATAATAAGACAATCTTATCAATATGTATTACCGCGTTGTGTAGCGAACACACCTCGTTCATATCCCGGGCATTCCCGGGAGATGCGAGCAGTCCCGGGGGGAATGTAGCGGGATCATACATTCATACCTTTTCATTTCGAAACGTGTCTAAATGCAATATTGTTTAATATCCCATGTAACGCGACAATCGGGCTCTAAAGTATTTGTGATCTTAGTGTAAAAAAATAAATGGTAAAAAAACGAAAAAAAAAGCTTTTATGTTATTTCCCTAAAGAGAAGAAAATAAACTTTAAATTAAATCGAACCAATCAATTTAGTACATGTATTACACAATTTATTAAATGATATAAAAGCTTGTCGCGAGATTTGCATATTTTATGGGAAACATATTCTTTCATAGAATTACTTATAATAAGTATGTCAAGCAAGACTAGTTAGTACACAGGTAAATCTTGCGAGAAGCTTTTGTATCATTTAATAAATTGTGTAGTACATGTACTAAATTGATTGGTTTGCTTTAATTTCAAGTTTATTTTATTCTTTTTAGGGCAATTAAATAAAAGCTTGTTTTGTTTTTGCTGTACCAGTGCCGAAGAGTCCATATTAATTTTATTTTTTACATTACGTTGTTTATTTTGATTTGATTTAATTTAATTTATTTGACTTCATTTAGTTTATTTTGATTTAATTTAATTTAATTTGATTTTCATTGACATTACTATTTTAGTTTAGTTTTATTTGGTTTAGTTAATGACATTTGATGTATTTATTTGGTTTTTATCTGTAAAATTTGTATTAATTATATTTGGCAATGGGTGTTATTTACCTGAAATAAATAAATGAATTTGAATTTGAATAATCATAATAATTTATTCATTTGCGAATATGGGTACAAAGGAACAGGTCTTACAAACAATAGTGTCCATTAGCCATATCCTACCTTAAGGCATGCAAATGCACAGACACACAGGTACAAAGCTAGACTATAACAATAAAAATACATTATTTAAAATATCACATGAAATAACATTTTATAAGTTTATCCTGTAAATACTCAGTGACAGACTAATATGCTTTTCTTAGTAAGAACAGTGTTTTTATTTTGCCTTTAAATACATTTATATCACTTATCTCCAGAAGTGAATTTGGTAAATGGTTATAGTTAGTGAGAATGTTTTTAAGTCTGTGCATTTCATTTAATGCGTCGTTGTTACATTTACATCTACATTTACATTTACGTAATAATTCGTAGAATCCACACATTTGTGTTGTTTTGAGCACTTAAAGTGTTATTGTATCTATGGCCACCTTCCAGCTCCAGCATCAGACCCTGGTTACCATATAGGATCAAAGTACTCGTCAATACGAATCAAACGAGCCCAAAATCGATAAGGTTATGTCGTTTTATTGCGGAGTTCCTGTAGCCACCTTCCAGCTCCAGCATCAGATCACCTCCATGTTATCATAATATTGCATTGTTGTTGACAATGCAAAATTGAGCTCAATCGATTAAAGATATCTGCTTCAAAATTGAGTTGCAAGAGTCCACCCAGACAAACATACATACATTACAAGTTAAATAAAAGCTTGTGAAATAAGTACCTACATAAAATGTGATTTTTTGCTAGTAGGTTTCTTTGGTTTAGTTTTTGTTGTTTTGCAACCGACTTCTGAAAGTTAAGTTATTTTAATTTATTTTTCGATGATATTATGATTATAGCTAACTCAAAAACTGCTAATCAGAACTCGACCAAATTGATAACGGACCGCTGTATAAGTATGCACCCTCAAACAAAAGAAGATTTTTTCAAATAGGTTTATACATGACTGAGTTCTGAGGTAACAAAATGAAAAAATGAAAGTACTTATTTGAAAACCTCGTTTTTTCGAAGTAGGTTAAATGTAGAGAGGTATCAGACATCATTGCACTGAGAAAAATGTCATTTTGGCATAATCTTAAAATATCGTGACGTTGGTTTAAAATAGATGCGTTGTCTTATAATATGTTGATAATAAGTAAATATTACGCTAGAACTGAAATGTGTTAAGATGGAATCGAATTTTTTGGGTAAATAATGCAATATTATGATACTTGTCATCGTAAAAATTTGTAATTATGAAATAACATTGTCTTCTTCAAATAATAACACAATGTAATAGAAAATGGTCCACTGTCCCATAAATTAGTATGATAATTATAAATAAGATTCTAATTAAAAAACACAATGACAGTCACCGTAATATAAATAGATTTCATAGTTTAATATGAAGAAGTATCTCTAAAAATACGATGACCTCCCCCTAATGTACTATATTAAATTATAATGCTTTAAACTTATATTTTTAAAGTAAGCATCATTTTTTAATATTACAGTCATATTATTTTATGTGAATCCTATGATAATACGATTAAATAATCTCATATTTTTAGAGTAAGCATCAAAGTTCAATAATATAGTCATATTATTTTATGTGTATCCTACTAAATTATTATTACAGAGACCCATTTATGAGTAGCATTTGAATGATGTCCTACAAATTTAAGGTGACGGCATTATATAATGAGGTCTCCCTCTCTCACTTCATTCCGCCGCCGCGCCATTTCGGTCGGCCATTTGTATTTCACCGCTACAGCCGGCAAGTCACGACTCACGACTCGTTTAGTTAATAGCAATAACAATTCCATTAGTGCCAGTGAACGTGTTTGATCAGTGCAAAAATGGATATGGCTACGCGTGATCTTTTGAAGAAGTGGAATTTGGAACGCTACATCGATCGTTTTGAAAGTAAGTTGACAAACCTACCTAGTAAGTTGCTAGCATGAGCTCACACATTACATTCACACATTCTAATTTCTAGCAAGAATAGGGTCAGAGTGTCGTCTTAGAGGCACTATGAAAATATACTTAAAAAAATTTCGCGACCAATTTCAAGGTCACAGTTCTAACATAACCTTACCTATGGATCCCTTCGACATCGTTTTTACGACAAACGGTTGGTCGGAGACAAAAAACACCCAGACACTTTTAGCCTTTCTAGGTGTTACATACTATAGAATCGAGAAAATAAACGATTTGCGAAAATAACACTTTTTTGGCCGCTGTACACTCCAACCAAGAATAGTCTTGTCGTATGGTACCTACCCACCTACCTAGATATACGTTCATATTTATATTATACACTAGATTCGATGTGCAACTGCAACCCAAAAAAAAACAAATAGGTAGAGTGCGACTAAACTAAAATGACGCGCCCCACTACCGCATTTACCGTAGTGTACGTATACAAATTTAAGTAGTGGGGCGCGTCATTTCAGCTTAGACGAGCTCTACCAACCTACATTTTATAAAGTCGATGCGACGTAGTGCATTTCACAGCTGCAATCAGGGCGCTGTTAAATTTACCTTTTTTTTCAGCTGAAAGAATTGATATCGCAACAATGCAGATGCTTAGTAAACAAGACATACATAGTATGTTCCCTCAAATAGGGGACAGACTCCGGTTTGAAGCAGCTCTGGCCATGTTAAAAAGCGACCAACCAAAAGATATGGTTTGTTTTCATGTTAAATTGTATTTCAAAAAAGTAAATTTTGTTTTAAACTTTTTGCTTACACGTGCCCTGCGTCGCTTAAATGCACATTCTCCTACTTGCATGTAGGTAGGTAGGTACCTACTTATTAACTTTTATTATTTTAAAGTCTTCTTAAGATACCTAACAATTTAACCGGTGCAGTATTTATTTAAAAAGTGGAATAAAATCATAACTTTTCATCAGTCTTGTTAGTTTACCAACTAAGTACATTATTATTACCTTTTTAAATTTCTTGTTAAATTTCAGGATAACTCCTACAATTCATCACTCTTTGAAGAGGTCCTGAGGAATTACTTGTTAACTAGTCTACCTTGTAACTTAGAGCCTCTGCCACCGTGTGAAGGACTGCAAAGCTCAATCCTCAACCAAGACTGCGAAGCAGGACTTAACCAGGAAAATTTGGTAAGTTCTGCAAAATTGTAGAAAAGTACTCGTACTTACTGTTTTTTGGTTCAAGAGCAATATGTATTAATTTGTAATTACATCCATACTAATATTATAAATGCGAAAGTAAGTTTGTCTGTCTATCTGTCGGCTGGGGCAGGACCTTTTCACATTTTCATACCTAAGACACTGAACCGATGCAAAATTTGGTATAGACATTCTTTGAGACCAGGATCAGTCCTGATCTTGATCGATTAGTTTTTATCAGGGCCGGATCAAGGGACGACGGCAGGACCGTTCACACCTGCAATGCTGAACCGATTACTAGTAAAAAAATATAACACTTCCCTTGAGTTATCTCCGGCTAGGGCTAGCTATAGCCTGTTAGTTAACGGTCGCACTCGGACACATTTAGTGATTATTTCAACGATTATTGAGGTTAATTGACCGTACATACTCATATTATCACACCTTTTTGTTACATGTACTATTATAACATTGTCTCAAAGTAAATATTATTTTAGGATGGTGACATACTGGTGATACCACTGGACTCGTCGTCGTCAGTGGGTGAAGCAGTTAGACAAGAGTCCACCGGGAGCAATTTAGTAAGTTATTGCCTATTATCCTGTACTTTTGATAAGGAATTTAAATTGACATTCAATATTGTTAACCCCCGGCGTAAACAGATAAGTTTAACGTCTGTACCTGTCAAATCAAATCAAATCAAATCAAATCATTTTTATTTGTGTAACATAGGTAGTGTGTTCAGTCCTGTCCTGTATGTGTGTACGGACGGCCGTTTAGGAGCTATACTATATGTCACAAAGATCAGTAATATATTTGGAGTTGGTGACAGCTATAACTAACAACTAAATGCATGATGCCTAGACTGGCACCGACTCCAACTGATCATTATACTGAATGGAAGGTAGGTATTGAACCTGTATTTTCAACATTTTAGTGACATTTTTTTTTAACTTTTACCTTGCATATTTAGTTTGTAATGCCATACTTATACTATTTGTGTTTCAGGTGAATACCATACTGAATTCATCAGTCGAGGGAAAACAAATAATAGCAATTGGGCAGAAAACGGGCACCTTACCCTCAAACGTGCGTGGGCGTTTATGCAAGCTGCTTATGGAGAAGCTCATTACGGCCGAAAACCCGGTACTTCTGACAGATTCGCAGCTGCTTGCTCTATCCTACGACATTGGCAGATTATTTAAAGAGGAGTCACCACCCCTATACTACGCGCCGTACCTGCCGGCTGATGCTTACCAGGCTAAGCGCAATATCTCTGGCTGGTTAGTCACCGCCAGAAGGGCTCGACGGCAGCATTTAGTTTCGTTGGGCCTTATTGAAAAGCCCAAGTCACGTTCTCGCTCCAAGTCCAGTCCTAGGCTAGACACCCCTCCACTCGCTGGAATCGACCTGACCGGACTTAAAGAAGGTAACTCCTTTTCAAGAAATTTTATGTTTTCAGATTGAATTAAATTATCAAGAACAAAATTATTGAGAAAAATATCTGAATTAGTATAAATTTTCGTTACAAATTACAAAATATCTGAATCTAAGAACCGTTATTGTCATTGTACTAATTATTAATCGTTTTAATTTTTGTGTGCAGGTGAAGTGGAGGACGTAGCGTCAGCATTAGAGCAGCTGTCAAGTCCTTCAGCTGGTCCGTGGCAGGAGGTCAGTGCCCTGTGGCGGGAGACGGTGCGAGCTCGCCTCCGGTACTTGTACTACGAGGAAGGGACATTACAGGAGTACTTCAATAAGTATCCTATCCTGAAGTCAAGTGATGGATGGCGACTCCTGACTCATGACTACGAAGCACTGTTCCCTGATAAATCCGGGGGCCTCGACGCCTTGGATGCTTCATCGGAAAACATACTAAAAGCTGCTCAGCAGAAGCTTAACACCACAAAGGACTCGTTTCTTCGTCGAAAAATAGCTGATACATTGGCAATTTGTGACGGTAAGGAAATGATTCTGTTATATAGTTCTAGGTGCTCGACCTCCCTGGGTCGGTGAACCCGTTATAAAATATATAGACAAAAAAGAATTTAAAAATTATCTAACATGGTGCAGTCGTTCAGAAGTAACGGGCGGGCGGACACACATTTCGGCAATTCATTTTTACTTATATAGATAGATTTTATTTTGTTCTGATACTTTTCCCTATTTGCTCAGTTAATGATGATGTGTTGTGTCAAATATACTATTATTATTTTCTTTCCAGATGAACAACCGGAGACAAAATTAATAGCAGCGATATTGCTACTCGGCTGTCTCTTTAATATTCCTCCTGCCCGTCGATCTAGAAAAGACTGGCAAGCTTCACGAGCGGAGATATTGGATGGATTTGTGACCATCGTGGATGATGACGCAGACGTGCAAGTGGTAATTGAGGAGCGTCGCCAAAAGCTTCAAAACCTAGGTATTAGCCTCCAACCATTTATAATTTGGTGCCGCCAGTCAGGTGTCTCCTTCACAGTATGTGACAATACGTTTTACAAGTTCACAACACTAACTGAGGCTGTTGATGTGACTTTTAAAATATTTCATGCTACTGCCGCCGAAGGAGGCGAAGGAATCAAATTTTAGAATTACTTAAATGAAGTCCAATGTAACTTCGCACACTTATCCGCACCGAATCGTACGACCTTATTCGTCCGATTCGGTAAGTGTGCGAGGTTCCATAGGATTTCATACAAGTAATTCTAAAATTCGATTCTTTCGCCTCCTTCGGCTCTGAAAAGTGTGCGTTCACCTTTAGTAATAGATTTTAAAGTAAAGTATTTGTATGAGGGATAGATTAGTCTCATCGGAGTGTTTATAGTAGCACTTTACTTGAAAATAGATATTTACTATAATAATATAACCAATTTATTGTATGCAGCTTTAAGGTGAAAGCGTCAGGGTAGCCCGCGAAATTCAAATTTTCTTACGTTTTTTGCAATTTGCAGGCCAGTGCTAGGTTTTGATTGAAATGTTAGACGCGGGTGTAAGACGTATGTAGTACAACTTATGTACTTACACCCGCGTGCAACATTTAATTAACATACAACCTAGCACTGGCCTGCAAATTGCAAAAAACGGCTACCCTGAAGCAATCACCTTAAGGGCAAAAATGTTTTAGTTATAGGTACATTAATGTAAAGTTTGTTATTTTTTGTAAATTAAATTTCTACTCGTCTCAACCTTTATTTTAATTTGTAAAAACTAGAATTATTGAACATAATGTATATAATGATTCTTTATAATGACCGACAAATAGATACTGTAATCATTAAGGCGAGGATGTTTCTAAACAAAACAGTCTTCTTTTATACTGAATATAAATGTTTAGAGTATATAATAATTATTCATTCATACTATGGAAATAAAAATACCATTCAATTTTCTGTTTAATTTATACATACATCCCTTTTCACCTTCTTACCATTCTTGCCAAGGTACTTTTTTCTATTTTTTTTACTTACTCTCCATTTTTTTAAGGTTCAAGTTTAGGGTTCTTCAGTTTTTTTTAATGTTGAGCTCACACCTAATAATATTTAAAAGGAAAGAACCAATATTGGATACTTAAAAATAAGGGGATCATGTAAGTCCAGTGGCGCCCTCAATTATAGGAGGATTGTGATTTCTAATAATCCAAACAATTTCTGTATAATCCACCAGTATTTAGTTGTAGTCCTACTGATGGAGAATGAGTAGAACTACAACTAATCACTGGTGTATTATAGAGATATTAATTGGTTTATTAAAAAACACAATCCTCCTATTGAGGGCGACCTCCGTAAGATAATAGGCTATAACCAGAGATATGAGGAAATAGTAGGAAAAGTAAGAGGACCTAACCTAAAATACGAGGAGGTTACCGAAAAATAGTAGGAAAAATAATAGGATATAACTGGATATATGAGGAAGGCACCGAAAAATAGTAGGAAAAATTGTATGACATAACTGAATATGTGAGGAAGTCACCGAAAAATAGTAGGAAAAATAATAGGATATAACTGGATATATGAGGAAGGCACCGAAAAATAGTAGGAAAAATTGTATGACATAACTGAATATGTGAGGAAGTCACCGAAAAATAGTAGGAAAAATAATAGGATATAACTATATATACAGGGTTATTTGTAAAACACCGGTAACCTCTCAGGACTACGTTACTAACATCATAATCAACAACTTTTGTTCTATGACTTTTCAAAATTCATCATATTTTAATTCATCAGATTTACATACAAAAATAAAAATATTTAAATTCAACGCTCTAAATGTTACGAAGTCTATGCGAAGCAAAAGAAAGCGATAGGTAGTACCGACAATAGCGAGGGGAGCGGGGTAGGGGGCGGGCGGGGGCGCTTGAACTTGACCTATTTACGGGCGGCCTTCAGTCATTCGTTTGCTTTGATGCGCTTGCGTCGCGTCATTACGGGTCCTTGTAGTGAAATTCGGCAGTGCAGACGTATACGTAATTATCTTTACATGATGGCGTATCAATATTCCAATGTCGAGTACACGGAAATGGTGCGAATGCTAGCTAGGTGTGATGACAATGTTTCGGAAGCGTGTCGCCAATACGCCATACGATTCCCAAACGTACGTATACAAAATACTTTTATCAAGTGCCGATAGTAAGATACCGTTGTAACTTTCCAGAAAATGTGAGATGTCATTGTTAGTTTGTTTTCATTACGGTGTTTAGTGCATAGGTACCGTGAAATATCAAGGTTATTTCCATGTCAAATGTTCGATTGTAGGTATAATTTGGCTTTTGCGTAAAAAGGCGGGAACCGTAGCGTAGCGAGTTACTAACCCAAAAGTATTACTACGAGGACAGTGCGCGGCAATGTATGTAGGTACAGCAAAATACAGAGTTGAAATGTGTTACATAGGACAACGAAATATTTAAGGTTTGTTTTTGGTAAATGTATTATGTTTTGTAAAAAGTCGTAGAACAAAAGTTGTTGTTTATGATGTTAGTAATATAGTCCTGAGAGGTTACCGGTGTTTTACAAATAACCCTGTATAAGGAAGGCACCGAAAAATAGTTGGAAAAATTGTATGACATAACTGAATATGTGAGGAAGTCACCGAAAAATTGTAGGAAAACTAATAGGATATAACTGGATATATGAGGAAGGCATCGAAAAATAGTAGGTAACTAAAACTAAATCCATGGTGACACATCATCTTAAATACTGTTATCATCAACATCAGTATTATCATCGTTCTTTTTGGTGAATCACTATGCTCCGTCCTTTGAGTGAATTCATCATACTTTAAGCTGAATTCACCTCTTTTATGATTGTCAGTTTTCTCAGTGTGGGTTTCAGATCTCTCCATAAAATAAAACGTATTTCATTAAAATATTGTCATCACTCATCTTCGCTCACCGCTCCGTGTTGTCCCTGTCACACAATACGTTTAACTTCTTTTCAATGGATCGATCACCAATTATATAGTGATTACTTATTATGTGACAAACTCATCACGATGTTAGTTAACTTGCAAATAAAATAGTTGAACAATAGCAATGCTGTGTCCATTTCAATTAAGGTTATTTGAAACCCAAGCGATGTTCCTATCGATCATTTCAACTGTAATTAGTAACATTATGATAAATCGATTATAGCGACTAGCTTTTGCCCGCCGCCCACGTGATAGTCGGAAGTTATCCGACGGATACGTACTACAAAGTTTAATAGATATTTTTTAAAGAAATAAGTAATTTTTCTGTTTTCATATAGATAACACTATTGGTTCACGCGACTCACGGCAGTAAAGCTCCCAAGTCGGCATGACTTTTTCCGACATCTTCAACAATAATCGTCATATTACAGCCAATTTACACAAAAATGTAATGAATTATACACACTTACACTTAAACCATCTTCATGACTCACTGCGGCCATTGGTGAAAATCGTATTCTGTATTCTTTGCGTTTACCGCGTACAGACAGACAGACTGACGCCGCGAGGGTTTTTGTTTTATAATATGTGGTGCTACTACTACTATTCACTTGGTAATTAATTAGACAGCTGAATAAATCAATAATATGTGCTTTTATAATTACAACGAGGAGATGTTTTCGAGGACATCCACGTCCCTAAGACGTATCATGATAATGACGTATAACGTTACTGTCGACGAAACTTTAAACGTGTCTTTATATAATTTCCATATATTATACTTCCCTGTGCAATCGTGATGCCGTGGACCTCTACTATAACGTCGTCACATAACGAATAATAAAAGTGTACATTAACTATCATAATACATTGTGTTCCACTCCTAGGTAGCTCTCGTACATTTCCTTCCGAATCTTGTGTACCTCAAGTAACAACCTGCACCCAATGTTGCCAACCTTCCTAAACCAAAATTACCCTGATCTCATTGACTTTACCCTTTCCCCACAGCTAGCTAACCTTAGATCTAATCTAACCTAAACCGATTTATTTATTTCCTCGCCGAAGAGAATCAAGAAAAGTAAAAAGCTAAGGTTTCCTTCTGGTACAAGTTGCTGAAGTCAATTTGAGCAGAGAATGTACTTTGCTTTAAGTTGAGCACAAGTTTTAAGAGCAGCTAATAGTTGCTTAGCAACCTGCTTGCTTACTTTACGAAATACATTAGATAGTGTTACATTTTTAACTTCCTTACAATTTTCTGGGATTTTATAAGGTAAACCTAGCAATTTCCTAATGAAGATAAGATTGTATGATTAGAGAAAATGAAATGGGACCTGCTGACCTTTTTCCTATAATATCTAAAAAAGTATGTGCGTCTAACCAGACGTGATTGTATGTCAGCACATATGTACCAAAAGTAAATGGGTACAATATGACATCACATACTAAACTAGGTGATTCTTACTTTCGCGCTTCTAATTTTAGTTAAAATGTAGCGAGATTGTTCTCACTCACACAAGAGCTTTCACAAAAAATCTTTTTGGTGATTTATTGTATCGGGGGTTTGTTCTGTTATTTTAAGGTTCTACTTTTTAACCTTTCACATCTAACTTCTTAATTAAAGACATGGGAAAAGATACCGAGATTCACTAAGGCTGTATACAGAACTATAAAAGCTTGACGAATCCAGCCGAGTCTTTATCGAGACTGTAAAGAGTGCTGTTAGCAAGCTGTTCTATTTTTCTGACTTCTCTTGTGTCGGCAAGACGTATTAGGATCTAAGTGGTGGAGTAGGAGTAGGTAGGAACAGCTTCACCTAGTTCTCAATATTTTGTTCCCAGAAAAGTTAGAAATTTTAGAATCATATGAGGTCCCCGTGAAGATATGAATAAGTTTTCACAACAGTCGAGCGAGAAGTTTTAACAACATGTGCCCCGACACAGTCGAACATGTCGACCAAGTTCTGTCGTATCTGTCGTGTGACTAACTCTGCAATGAGATACACGAAGAATATCCAGAAGGTTATGCATGAATTGTCAGGCGCTTGCGTACCATTACTTACAGATGATATTTCAAAAAACTGTGAATGCGCTGGGAATGTTTGATGGGGCGGGACTTATCCTTAGATTGACAATAACCCGCTGGATACCCTGGGTAAAAACAATCAAGCATTCCTGGATGTAGTTCTAGAGAAGGTAACAATTTCTGACACTACCTAATGACAAGGATAGTCTACAGTTAATAGATTTGGTTTCCTCTAAACCAACCGTACTACTTCTTCAAATGAACTCAAACATATTTCCAGTAGTAAGCAAATAATACGAGCTCATTAAATTATTAATTTTCCATTTCAATTAAAGCTCAATGTATAACGGTCGTACGTCCGTTTCGCTCGGCGGCGGGGACTCGAGTGCCGAGCCAAACGACGCGCGCCCCTCCACCCGCGACACCCCTTATTGATCCCCTCCCCGGAGCTCCACTGAGTAACAACTAACCAACTTAATAAGAACTACTTCCCCCCTCGTTTCGAGTGCTCCAAAAGACGATTTAGGATAATTTCGTTACATACTAAGAGCTCAAATTACACTGGCAGATGTGCCCAGGTAATATTAACATTTTTATATCGAGAGCTGAGGCGGCTCCTCCAAGGCTTCTGTCTTAATAATTTGCACAAATATTGACATTATAAAAACTTGGCCATTTGATGGTATTGTGGTGTATATGATGATGTTACAGCGGGATGTAGCGACCACGGCAGGCTGTTTGTTTGTGTTCGTCCCTGAAGCGTGGCGGCGCACGGCGGGTGCCAGTGTTGTTTGTTTCGCATTCCGTAAGCAAAATAGTTGATGAGAGTGCTGTTACTGAATAAACTGCTAGTTCATCTGACTGTTAGTTACGCTTGTTTCATTACGCGGGTTGGGGAGATCTGAACTCGTAGAATAATGTTTCTACTACGTTGCAGTATTTAAATAACAGCCGGTTATAGTTACCATCTGGTATAATTATCTGATCACTGAGAACACTCTTGATTAATACAAAGCATGCCAAGCATTGTCCGTGTGTGACTCGATTTTGTATAATAATATTCTAATGACATTTAAATACTCACAAGTTTACCAAGACCCCAACAAAAATTTAAATAAAATGAAGTAAACCGTCCAGCACTATGCGGAGTTTGGCACAGCCGTCGTATTGTGTCATACGGCCCGGCGTACTGAACACATGTTACATTACAGATTACGTGGCGTATTGGCATGTTTGACGGCACCTAACGACCATGCTGTGCTGTATCATTAACTGGGATTAGTGCAGAGTGCGCATTAACATAATGTAGGTACTAGTAGTTTAAGTGTATTATTAAAATTAACGTTCACTATGTATACATAATAGACAGCACTTTAACCAGCCGTCATGAAAATTTACTTTATCAATACGCTTAGCGAATGTATTGGTGATAGGAATGTCGGACTGTGGTTGGTTTTTCAAATTAAACTAAGAAAACGACCGCATCCCACATCAAACGATCTAATTACAATAGCAAATAAAAGGTTTAGGTAATTAAATTTTACGTAAAAATCTTTTGAAGTAAGTATATCGTTGTTTAAGCGAGTTCATAAATTACACAGAGCATCCTAATGGGCCATTTCGAGGATTACTGCAAAACTGTGCTTATCTCTAGATACTGTTATGGGTGCTATAAATATTTGTCATGTCTACTTTGGAAGCTATGGACTAGAGAGAAATGTAGTTTTATTGTATTGTCAGATAGCTTGTGCCTGCAGCTTCTCTCGCATGGAGGTCGGAATTTTTCCGGGGGGACGTACCTACTAGGTTACTGGCATAAACATTCGCCACTGAACCCAGGTCATGGTCTAATCAATAAGGTACTTACGAGTAGCAATTAATTAGCTCGGGATCGTGACGTGAATTGTAGATCAAAAGAGCACAGTCCTTGGAAACTTATTTATCCAAAAATTTCAATAAAGTCTTACGAAATGATGTTCGTTGGTTAGCTCAACACTTGAACGGTGAGACCAATTTGGCTATTTTTTGGTTTAAAATGTTCATAATAGGAAAAACGACCTTTTTTCTAGGAGATTTTTGTTCGCATTATTGAAATTTGGACAAGACGATACGACTTTCAATAATGTACCTAAATTGGGAGTCACACAGATGACAGAAAATAGAGGTACCCAAGGTCTATTCTCAATTTATGAGGCGATAGATTTTATGTAAGTATAGGAACAACGTCGGGCTCGAAAAGTGTTCCATAGGGAATAGTAACGTCGAACGATGATTTCTATTTAGTTCTCAAGAATCCTATTTAGTTTGTTCAGAGCTTAGGCATGAAGCTCTAAAAAACCTTCACCAAAGATATTCATATGTCAATTCGTATAAAAGACAGTCTTCTGAAGCTGTGACCTTCCACCACATTTGGACAGTTTTTGCTTCTCATTTTATGGGTACTAAAACTACTGTTAGAATTGTCGCCCCCATGTTTGCATTGCAACATTGCCAGAACAGTGACCATTAACAGTCCAAGAATCGGTGTTCAAGCCAGTGTACTGTGCATCCTGAACCTGGCTGCTTGCCAGCAATCATTTGTTCAGGGAGACTAGTCATTCTTCCATGAAAAAAAATCATTGCATTTGGTATGGCTATTGGGACTGAAATACACCAAAGAAACCGAACGCGATCTGCATCTAAACCGCGTTCTAGTGCTGTCAAGCTCAATATTACAGATCATGATGACACTGAAAGCTCTTGAACGCGGTATAGATGTGCTAATCTTATAATAACAACGTATCTTGCTAAAGTCCTCTATCGGATCTGAAAGGTATAATAGTATTTACCTACGGCGTAAAGTTCCCCACTAATAATGGCTAGGGGAAAATTTTGCTGTTATGCTATACGATAATGCGGACATAGATGGACTGAATAACCATAAGAAACCAGGTTCCTAATGGCTTATGTACAATTGTAGCTACATTCTAAATTGTGAATTACAGCACACTCATACTCTAAAGCTTAAGTCAATTTAAATGACATTAGGTAAGATGTCTGCCGCGTACCGTGGTCACGGGCATACTGCCGACTGCAGTGTTGCCGTTAGGACCATCTAGTTTGTGGCTACATCAAAGAAAAAAGTTGCTAGTTTTGTAAATAAATGACTTTCGAATTTCCGCTAAAAGTGGCTAAAGTATTTTTGGTTTAATTTAACCGATATATACGAATTTTTACTGATAATAATTTTAATATTGTATAGGGGTGCGGCTAAGCGGATTTAATAACACAATATTTAATAGTGTTGATAGAAATTTATTAAAAACTGGTTACACGTTTATAGCTAAAAACATTGAAATTTGTTTTTTTTTAGTAAAAAATTCAAACTCAATTTTATCGTCCATAATTCAAACATTAATATCGTTTCGGTACATGTTGACACGAAGAGTATTGACTTTGTTTGAAACAAACTAGGCCCCATAGCTATATTTATAACGTCCATTTTCATTAAATCGAATTGAAATTACGTTAAAAATATAAACATTCACATAAATGGGAATCCCTTGATTCGGCGCGGACCTCTGTGGTGGCTTACAGTTATTGACGATCGTCCCATAATTATTTCTCTAAAATACATTAAGTATTAGTCGGTAGACTTCTAACAGTAATAAAAGTAGGTAGTAATAATCTAAAAAGTAGCCAGAACTAGCTAGATTAATTTTGGTGGCTAAAACAGATTATTTTTTGGCTAAGACCGTCGAAAATCCGCTAGATCTAGCCACGAAGTGGCTAAAACGGCAACACTGCTGCCGAGTGCCGGCTATGGAGTACGCTATGCGACGTGCCCGGTAGCACGTGTGGCGTACCGGCTGGGCACCGTTGCCTAGCAACGCCGCCGTACGTTGGGGATGGGGTGGGTAAGAGAGATGTGCAGCGTATCGATAGGCGAGATGTCGATAGATTTGTTATCGATGAAATTTCCTTTTTTACTGACGGAAATATAATATTTTAGCACCGTTTCAATGTTTAATTATTTGGATCTCTACCAAAAAGCTAAAAACTTCTAGCTTTAAAAACATTTTGCTCTAATCTTCAAATTATTGGTTTTTTGTAAAATTGTCGCTACCATTCAATATTTATTACATAAAAACGATGTAAGTTATGATTAGTACAAAGGACCAAATACACTAACAAACAATAAAACGTATGCACGACTCGGATTTTTTCTGTGCTATAGCAGTTCGGCAAAGAGATGAATGCAGAAGCAGAGAGGCAGTTTGATACTGCCTGTCTGTCGTAAGTAGTTTTCAAGACACCGTTGAAATGAGACTGCCTGTGATTCATTATTAGTTAAAATGTTAGGAAAAATCGTACACATTTACAATACTTGTTAAAATGTTCTATTGCATAGTAGTAATTTTATTTCATAAAGGTACATCGTCTTTACATCATCATTTTGTCATTGGTTGTTCATAGTGCTCGTCGTCATTTTCCATATTGGTGACCATCTTTACATGCCGAGACTCCTCCAACTCCTCCTAAACTCGAAAACCACGTTAAGCCGTTGCATGGTCCCAGCTGTCATTCGTTAATCTTCGACAGTCATTACGTGTCGTTAGAAGCCCAAAACTCTGACAACCAGTCTTACCAAGGTGTATTGTTTCACCCAGTAACTGGGTCGTGCAGGTTGGATAGGCATTCGCTTCATATAAAATACTGGAATTTAGCTGCATCCGGTTGAGTTTGAGCTCTCCTCAACATGGCTGGGAAAAGGAATCGTCATTTCAAAAGAAACGTAAATTTTCTACGAATAAGTTGAATTGATATGAATGTAATTGAATTAAAAATGTAATAAACTTAGACAAAATATTGTAAAACATTTTAAAAGAACTATGGAATTTCTTGCTCATTACGCCCAAAAGTGTTTCAACATCAACAATTTCTTCTTTTTTTCCATCAAATAAGTCCTCCCGCTCGGGGTGGAGCAGGAGGGCGTGTCAGACTTTCACTGACTAAAATCCACCCGTGTTCTCTCAGTTGCCTATGTGCCAGGGGCCACGGTATCTCTTTCGAACAACCCGCACCCCTGGCAGGCATCACCGCTTGGTTGGCTTGCGCTTTGCCTTTCAGTTGGTGCTGACATCTATCTCTTTGAGGCGCGCGTGGAACACAACACGCCGTCGACCCGGGCTTGGCGTCCTTACCGGTCAACACATTGAATAGCATTCGTTTTTCGTTAAACTGTACATATATTATAGTCAGTTGATCTCGCTGTAAACAGATAGGTCAGATGGGACATTTCAGCGCTATCTATTGCCATCACGAGAAAAAATACAACAGTGGATTAAAAATAAATTCACCTATCGACACGTTCACATCACTGGTTCTCGCGCATGCGTACTATGAAGAACTCAGTCTATATAAACGGAGCAATGGGGGTGAACGCGGTAGTCGCAACTCGCAGTTCAGTAAGCGATCGCGACGGACGACTGAAAGGAGCTTACTTTCAGGTTGAGAAAAAATAAAATTTAATGATTACACTATTAACATTGCGTCGTTTCAGTCAATTATCACTAATTGAATCTCAGTTTCAACAATAAAGGTAAAAATAACAGCGAATACTAACATGAATGAGTTTTATTTGTAAGTAGGTGTGTTCAAATTGACGCTGGAGGCGTTTTTAATTTGGTTTTAATTGTTAAGCTGAAAGCTTTATTGTTTCAGTAATGAAGGTTACAGGCGGGAGAATATATTTATTGCTGTGTTACAATATGGTAGGGTAGACACCCGTACAGACCTTAAGCACCTGAAGTAACTTTTGGTTTGTTTTGTGTTAAAGAGAAAAAATACGAGAGAAAGAATACGAAGTTGGAAATCTATTTGTTTGGATCTCAGTACCTAAGCCTCGTTGGTCTTGTGGTCGCATGCACTACAGCTGAGCACAACGTTTTGGGTTTGATTCTCAGGTCGGACAATGTGTCATTGGGTCAGTCCATTAGGAATTTGTACCCAGAGTCTGCATATGTGCCCGGTTGATGGCATTAGACTCGCCCTTTATTACATGAAACGTTAACATAACTGGCGAAAAGTGGAAGCACTATAGGTATGCCTGTGCTCTGCCCTTCGGAGAACACAGGCGCGATGTTATAAGAGTACCGAAGATTCAAAATCATCGTAACGTCGTCGAATCGTAGATCGTAGATCGTAGATCGTATACGTCTTTAGTGTAGGTATATTTTAATAAGGTTCCGGCACACATATTGTTTTGTTCAATCTTTCTATACTTACCTAACTTCATAGTTAAAGTTACCCAGTAAAGTAGAGGCACTACACATCGATCACACACGGTCGCAATCCGTATGTTTGCGGTAACCCTTATCTAAATAAGTAATGTGTGGCGGGTCAGGGTCAGGGGCGTCACGTCACGGGACACACATGTTGCAGTGATTACAGGAGTAAGAAGTGATAAGGGCGTGTCATGTTACTGGAGCGAGTAGAGTATTTAATTTGTTAGGAGTCATATGTATTAAGCTCCTTTGAGGGCAGGCTCCAGGATGTCCCGGGAATTAAAATTTTCTTAGGATTTTTGCAATTTTCAGGTCAAGCCGTATGTTGAAAAAAATATGATTCGCGAAAAGTTAGTACTGAATTAATACTAATTTGCTTGACGATTCATTATTTTGTCAAAAATCTTAGTTGATACAGTATATTGCTGATAAAAAATGGAAGGCATGTATTACGTGTTCAGCTGTGGATTATATTTAAAGATCCAGAAGTCAGTCTTCAGCCTTTGGCAAAGACTTCCGTTTTAATAAAGAAATTCCAGTTCAAAGAGCTACCTTGTTTGAAGAGGATTCTAATAATCATATTCTTGGCAAAAACTATACGAAGAATGCTCTCGAATCTTCTGTACGAGGCAAAAGAAACGATGTTCAAAAGATTCTTACGAAAAGAAATTTACTCGCATTTATTTTTATGATACGTTAATTTAGGTATACGTTATATAAATTTATCGACTGCGTGGTTTTCATCAAGAAACGGCCTATTGTAAACAGAGCGTCGTGAAAAGCAACGGAAGTATTTTAACAGGACCATCGTCTTCCTATTTATTTGCGATTAATAATTATTAAAGCAGCATCTCTAAGAATATCTTCGCTTCATCCACTGGTTGATCATAAATCTGCAATCTTCTAAATCCAACTATCTGCTACCAGCATCCTCCGCATATCTACACCTCAAATCGAACCACGTATCCAATTCCTTAACCCGAACTGACGAACACACATAAAGCCGGGAATACATTGAATGTAATGCTCATTAATAATGTCTGGGTGGTCTTGGGCCGGATAGTAGACGCGCAATGGTTGTTAATCGCGGGAGAGTGTCATGGCGCACACTTACCGGGCGATGGTTTGCGCACGAATGCCTGCTAAAACAATGTGGGTGCCGCATTTTGGGATGAAGGTGTGTATATCTATGGATATTTTTATAATTTGACTTAAAATGGGTCTGTTTTTGATCAAGTTAGCCACACACCAACTTGTTTGTTTTACTTATAAATATCATCTAATTCTTCTTTCGCCTGTAACTACAAGTTTTGCCACTGCGTTAGGCGGTGAAGAAGCTGGGATCGTGACGAAAGTGTGTCCAAAAAACAGTCCATGACAGTGGTGCTAAATGTGTCGATCATTACCCATGTACTTCCATCCTACTTTTGTGAACGCTGTATTTTGAACCAGCCTCCAATTTCAAACCACAATTCACGAAAGATTTTGAATTTTGTCTAAATGAAAGGCATTTCCATATTAAAAGTGTTTTACGCAACTAGACCGCAGAGCGGTGATACTACTGTGACGTGTTAATAAATTCAGTTTGTAATTCCTACTTAAAGATGTTGGTAATATCCGTCTCTTTTCTTTGCATATCTGCGTTGGGGAGGCAGCCGTTATTCAACAACAGATATTTTAATAACGTTTCGAATTGCGGCCAAATTAAAATTCTCATAAAGAATTGAGGATTTTATTATTATTTAAACTTTGTATTTTCCTCCGAAATGCTACATACACACATGCTACATATAGCTTACATACACAATTACCTAAAGTATCGTCTATAAATTTGTATTTGTATATGAATGGCTTATCAAACTCCTTGCATTTCAAAGGGTTTTTCTATTCACAGAATTAGGATTGGCACAAAAGTTGTTCAAAGGTCAACTTTCCTACATATTTATATTTTGTTTTACAACTGAGGGGCAGTACCTGTATTTTAGTACTATTATTTATTATTATTATTTTAGTACTTCTACTAATCTAGTCTCAGTCCATCAAAAATATCTCGAATTTACATAAAGTTTTGACAGTCGAGTGCCGCTGTGATGAGACTGCAACAATATTTTGAACGCTTTTAATTACGGGAATTAGCCTTCTTTTTGTTCGGTCCATTTAGTTAAATAGGTTACTGGATCTATTTCTATTTAAAAAACGGAAGTATTACAGTTAACCCGCGTGTCAGGTGGTAACAATTTAACATTGACAGCACCTTTATATCCTAGCATAAGAATAAGAATCTTTATTTGTAAACATAGGTAGCTACACGGTGTGTCAGATGTTACAATATTAGTTATGATTCTCTATGTTTTGCTGCAAAGCGTACAAATATTATGAAATTTGAATTTATTAATTTATGAACATTTATATGTCAAATAATATTGAAAAAGTTATACACAACTGGTAGTCAAAATCATAATGCAATTAAGTAAAAAAATAAAAAAATATACAGAGGTCAATATAAAAATATCACTAAAATTAGATGTCCACAATTAAAAATTATATTGATATCTTATCCTTCAAAAACTCAGTTATATTATAATAAGATTTATTTACAAGAAACTTCTTTAAATGTTTTTTGAATAGGTGAATATCCAATATTTTAATTAATTCCGGTATATGGTCGTAAATAATTGGTGCCATACAAAAAACACTATTACGCAACAGTGCTGTTTTGGACTGTCTCGAACACAACATATTGACGTATCGTCGACTCCGGTCACTTCTATCTGACAGTTTGGGAAATAGATTTGGGTTGGTTTTTACAAATACTGCAACTTCGAAAATGTACAAACAGGGTAGTGTAAGTATTTTACATTTAATAAAGAAAGGTTTACATGACTCTATACATTTTAACCCAAACATTGCCCTGATGCACCTTTTTTGGGCTTTAAATATGAGTTCCCCATTGGATGAGTTTCCCCAAAAAATAACTCCGTATCTTAAAATAGAACCAGCTAAACCATGGTATGCTGAAACAACAGCGTCCGTTCCTATGACTGGCGCAAGTTTATACAATGCATATGAGGATTTGCTAAGTCGTTTCGCCAAATCTATCGTTTGTGCCTTCCAATCTAGTCTTTGGTCTATGATTAAACCTAAGAATTTGGTTGTGTTAACTTGATTTATTTGAATGTTTTCATAATGAATATTCATAGTCAGATTTTTGCGTTGGGTGAATGTCATTAATTTAGTCTTGTCAATATTTATCTTCAGGTTATTATTATTTAGCCATTTTATTATTGATTCTATAGTATTAGTTACGTCCTTTTCATATATTAGTTTGTCATAATTTAGTTTATCTTTACAGTCAATGGTAACGGTGCTGTCGTCAGCAAATAGCGTCATACGATGTTGCGTAATTTTTGGCAAGTCATTTATATAAAGGATAAATAGAGGGGGGCCAAGCACGCTACCCTGTGGCACACCGTAAGTGATTGTTCTATCACGCGACCGATAGACCCTTTCGTTCTTGGTTTTTAAATCTACTTGTGTAATTTCCACGTATTGTTTTCGATTTTTTAGATATGACTCGATAAGCCGTAGGATATTTCCTCTTATTCCGTATGCTTCTAATTTATTAAGTAAGATATTGTGATCTACGTGGTCAAATGCTTGACTCATGTCACAGTAAATAGAACATCTGTATATATAAAAGGAGAACTGACTGACTGACATATCAACGTACAGCCGAAACTACTGGGGCTAGGAATGTGAAATTTTGCACACGGCTTCCTATTATAATGTAGGGGAGCACTAAGAAGGGGTTTTTGGAAATTTAACCTTTAAGGGGGTGAAAAGGGGGAATTTTGTTTGTATGGAAAATCTTATTACTTGTGTTAATAAACATGAAACTTGGCACGAACATCTATCTAAGTAAATTATGAAGTTTGGCATTTTTGTTTTTCCAAATTACCTCCTGAGAGGGGTTGAGGGGGTGTGAAAATTTGTATAGAATAATTTAGATACATGCAACGACATCTATTGGGCCAGAATGGTACTAACGAATACATATCTACATAAAATTACAGTCATAATAAAACACAATGTAACATTTGGTTTTCCAATCAAAAGATATGCGAATTTAAAGTTTTCAAAGTGCATCGTTTATAAGTTGAGGAGAGAGGCAGGTAAAAAACGGAGTAGAACACCTCATGGATGAGATTTTTAGTAAGTGTCTGTTGGAAATAGAAGGAGCATGTTTGGCACTTGGAGGATGTGCACTAGAAGAATACGGTTTACCGAAACCGAGTACATCAGAAGTGTTTCAAAGTGAATTAGGAGCGTATATTAATGAAGTTAACTACGATGTGTTTGCCTTAGAATCATTCGTCAATATCAATGAGAATTCACTAACTGAGTAACAAAAGTTAGTGTACAAGGAAATTATTTCAAGTACACATGAAAACGAGGGAAGAATTTTCTTTTTGGATGCCCCAGGTGGGACTGGTAAGACTTACCTCATCAATTTACTCTTGGCAAAGATTAGAAGTACTCGTGGAATTGCCTTAGCAGTCGCGTCTTCCGGGATCGCCGCTACTTTATTGGAAGGAGGTCGAACGGCGCACTCTTCTTTGAAATTACCCCTTAATTTGACTAACGTAGAAACTCCAATGTGTAACATTGCAAAGCAAAGCAATCTTGCCGAATTGCGTAAAGCAAAAATAATAGTCTGGGATGAAACCACTATGGCGCACAAAAGAGCTATTGAAGCGTTAAATAGGACTCTACAGGACATAAGAAACAACAATTCTTTAATGGGTGGTATGACAGTGTTGCTAGCTGGCGATTTTCGTCAAACTTTACCGGTAATACCAAAAGGAACACGCGCTGATGAAATTAAGGCATGCTTTAAAAGATCTTATTTATGGCCCTTTACGAAAATTCTAAAAGTGACTAAAAATATGAGAGTGCATCTGAGAGGGGACGTCTCTGCTGGCCATTTTTCAGACCTTCTACTTAAAATAGGAAACGGCATGTATCCAGAAACAGACGGGTTGATAGCTATAACAGATGAATTATGTAGTGCAGTAACTACAGTCGAAGACCTTATAGAAAAAAATTATCCAGATGTAGCTCAAATAAAGGACAAGCCTTTAGAATGGCTACGTGAAAGAGCTATAATGACACCTAAAAATGACCAAGCAGCAGTAATTAATGATATTTTGCTGAAATCATTTGACGGCACAGAAATGGTATATAATTCAATAGACACGGTGGTAAATACAGACGAAGCAGTCCATTACCCGGTTGAGTCTCTGAACACTATTAATCCAGCCGGACTTCCATATCATAAACTAACACTGCGCGTGGGCACACCTGTGATGTTACTTAGAAATTTGAAACCCCCAAAACTATGCAACGGTACTAGGCTACAAGTAAAAGCTTTGCATCGTAATATTGTTGAAGCTACCATTTTAACTGGGTCTTCCCAGGGAGAAACAGTCTTCATTCCACGTATTCCATTAATCCCGAACGATCTCCCTTTCGAATTCAAAAGACTTCAGTTCCCTTTAAAAGTTTGCTTTGCGATGACAATAAATAAATCACAGGGTCAAACCCTTAAATTTGCAGGAGTTGACTTGCGACAGCCCTGTTTCTCCCATGGTCAGTTCTACGTAGCATGCTCTCGTGTGAGCTCATCTTGCAGCCTGGTCATATTGGTCCTCCAGAACGACCAAGAATGTAGTCTATAAAGAAATATTATAAAAACTTAATTGTTTTGTTATAGCCATTAACCCGCATATTTCTGGATACATACTGTTTCCTATTTTTAGATGTCATTATAGCTCTTTCACGTAGCCTATTCTTTCATACAAAAACTGTCAGATGTCAATAAAAATTATCTATCGATTGAAAAATCAGCCTTCGAATTTTTTAGAGGAAATACGAAACCCACGCGGACGAAGTCGCGGGCAAAGTGCTAGTACAGGTATATTTCGGTCTACATTTGCAATAACTTTATTCAAGAAGTCGTAAATGGCCATATTGATTGTTTTGTTTTTTCTAAAGCCTTTTTGTTCGTCAGTCAAGATGTCTTCTTTTACTAAATATTTATGTATTTGTTCGTATAAGTATTTTTCAATTACCTTTGAAAATATTGGAACTAGTGCAATAGGCCTGTATGACTCCGTTTTATCTCGATCGTTTTTTTTGTAAAGTGGTTTTACTACAGCAGTCTTTAGTTTGGTCGGAAATATACCTCGTGATATGCATAAATTAATTATGTAACTTAATGGACCGCTAATACAGTCTGACACATATTTTATTGTTTCTGTGGATATACCATCATGTCCTACGCTCTTCGTATTTCTTAGGGATTTGATTATTTGTTTTACGTCGTCTTTGTGGCTTGGTGCCATAAACATCGAGTTGTTTGATTTGTTTATATTCGAACTGACTTTTATTCCGGTATTAAAGACAGGTATAATCTTGTCAATGAAAAAGTCGTTGAAAGTATTCGCTATTTCACGGGGATCTGTTATATTTTTATTTCCAGTTGTAATGTTTGCAATTGTGTTTTTAGGTAATTTTGGTTTTGATTGATTTATGATCTCCCATGTTGCTTTTGATTTATTTACTGATGATTTTATTTTAAATGTATTCTGAGCAAGTTTAGTTAATTTAACTATTCGTTTGTAGGTTTTAGTATAAGTATTAAGTTTTTTTTTATTTGCCTCATTTCGATTCAGACGGTAACTCCACAAAAGTGTCCTCTTCTTTTTACTGCAGGCTCTAATTCCTCGCGACACCCATTGAGGTCGTTTGTGTAGCCATATTTTTATTAATTTAAATGGGAAGCATAGACGATAGAACATGGAAAAGGTATCCAGAAATAGGTTGTAAGCCTTATCTGGATCATCGCATTGATACACATTTGAAAAAAACGTGTTTTGTAGACACTCTTTAAACTTTTTCATATTTTCTAAACTAAAGTCCCGTCGTTTCACATACCAGTGATTTATGCGGAAATTTCTTTTTATGGGGCACTTCAATATTTGACAGGTGTGATCTGACAAAGCTAATTCAACTACATCAGCTTTGCATGTAGTGCCAAGATTATGAGCAAAGTGGTCAATGCATGTGTTACTTTTTAACCTGGTAGGTTGGTTGATTTCTAATTTAAAATTAAAATTAAGGAGCAAACAATCTAGGACAAGCGATACATTACTACGGTTTAACGTGTCAATATTGAAATCACCGCATATTACAATATTTTGATTTTGTTTCTTTGCTATTAGTAGTAATAATTTTTCCAGGCTGACAAAAAATGTGGTCAAATTATTAGTTTTTGAGATTCTGTAAATACAGATGACAATGGTTTTTGATTGCGTTAATTCGATAGCACAACATTCAAATGACTTACTTATTGCTAGTTCATTTACGTCTGGAAAATCTACCCACTGAAGTCCTTTTCTAACCAAGATACATGTTCCACCTCGTTTTGATTCTGTTCTACTAAAACACGCCGCTAGGTCAAAGTTAGGAATGGTCAGAAAGTCTTCATAACCCGACATAATGAAGTGTTCAGAAACGCAGATGACGTCAATGTCGATATTTTTCGTATTAAACTCTTCTAGGCATACAGTGAGAGCATCTGCTTTATTCAGGAGGCCTGCTATGTTCTGATGTAAGATATGCAAACAGTTGTCAGAGAAATAACTGGCTACTCGGTAATTCGTCAGTTTGGTACAGCTCCTCTGTATTGGTTTGTCTATTAAATATGTCATACTTTTTTAGTCCTTGGATAAATTTGTCAATATCTTTAAAAATTGTATGCATGCCATAGTTATTAATTAGTCCAGTGTGTTTTGAAAACATTGTGTAATCATTTGATAGATTCTTATTTGAGTCCAGAAAGTATGCATGCTCATGTGTCAATGTGTCGAGATAAAGTAGGTTGTTAAATACTTCGACCCTCGAATTGTACATTGTTTTATAATTGTTGTATTTATAAGTTGGAGCACAGATTATAACATTAGTATGTTTTATATTCTGTACGGTCGTCCGAATGAATAATACCAGCTGAAAGTAGTCGTGTGTACTGCTAAAATCTTCCTCCCCTATTAATATAATGCAAAAATCATTGTGCGTAAATGTTTTTAATCTGATTTCTATGTCATAAAATAACTGTTCAGTTTTACGGTTCGGCATTAAATAATGACAAATGTTTTCTGAATGTTTACTCAGCGTCGTTTCTGCAATGTTTCTAACTTTGTTCTTCTTGTTGGTACTTAAAATGCATATATTACAGTCTGTAGTCTCTAGTTGTAGTCGTTGTTTATGCTTAGGATTTGTTATTGTATTTTTAGTTTGCCTGTTGAGGGTAGGTGGTTTTGTTTTATTTTGCATGTCGAGGGTAGGCGTATTTATTTGTTTTTGTAAACATTGCAGATATTCCGGTTCTGGAGATGTGGCTGCCTGTTTCAAAGTCGCACTAAGTGTTTTATTTGTTTCGTGATGTGATATGTTTTGGTGCGCGATGTTCGAGTCCAGCTTTGTAGGGTATACATTAGTTTGTATTGCCTGGTTGTTAATCTGTTTTTGAATTTTCTGCAAAGCGTTGATATCTTTGCTTGGAGTAGTCTTACTGGCTTGACTCTTCCTTTTACGACTTGGTGTTATATTTGTGTTGTCCGATAGACTAAGGTTTTTGTGGGTTTCTGCGACTTGCAAGGTCTTGTTCAGGTCAGACTTTAAGCGGAAGTTCGCAGTATTTAAATTCTCAATTTCTTGGTGAGCACTAGCCAATTGGTTAGTCAGTTCAATTATTTTCTCATTCAATTCAATTACCGTTTGACTTTCATTGAGTGACGTGTTAGGGAGGCTTATCATGGTGGTATCAAAAAGAGGGGACTCACTTCCTGAAGTATTGTCAAGTGAGCTTGCTCGCGGTGTTTGTTAGTGCGGTATGTAATATTTTGTTCGAGATCCATGGTAAATAAAATGCTTCGTGTATTGGAACGTAATCAGAAACAAATCAAAGGACTGGTATCCAAGCTACGTATTTGTTGGTAGTGCAATTTCCGAACGAATATTTTTTCTATGAGTGACGTGTTCTGATCTGTGATTGGATAGTGACTAATCAGCTGTCCTTTGTTGACATAGGAAAAAATACTGATTTCAAATTTGCAACTGTTCTTCTAAGGATTTTTTCCCAGTGCTTGTTTAATCCACTAAAATGTTATTCTGATAACAGTAATGTTTATTAAAAAAAAATGAAAGCCAACCTGGTATTGTGATGTTGTAGATTATACTTAATTCTTGTTCACTTCCCTTTATGTTCTTAAACTGTTGTTGTCATACTCAGACCAAATAAAAAAGATAGACGGAGCGCGGCGCTCTCACAGTGAAGCAGGGTAAAGGAAGCCAAATTTGAAAAAGGAAGCCGATCGTGTTCTAGAGCGACGCGCGACACCGAACGAGCTAGACATCATAACCTTAATATTGCAAATTGTTGTAAAATGCCATCCTGTGTTGTAAAAACTTGTAAAACAATTCCGTTATTAAAAAAAAAACCATCGGGATTACATTTCACAAGTAAGTTTTTCCATTTGATTTAATTTGATAAATAAATACAAAAATATTTCGTAAAGCGGTTTTGGAACACAAAACCTCACATACTGTCGTCGGTGTGACCAGTATATCCGCATTCAAATTCCCCGAAATGCGGGCAATGTGGGAGTGTTTGTGATTATTAATTTTAATATTACTTTTCGTAATGGTTAAATGTTTATAACTATTACGAAAATTATTATTAACTATTTTGAATGTCAAACATAGGTATCCATGAATAAATAACTCGGGAATATATTATAGTATAACTTGAATACAATATGATAGGGGCCATTTTATGTGACCATTAAATAGCACGTGACTATTATTATTATTATTATTTCTATATACAAGTACTTACAACATAATATATAGTTTTATGTATAAGATATTTTTGGATTCATTTATTTCTCGACTACGACTGAAAACCAATTAAATTTAGATTTCCACGTACCAGTACATACACATCCCGTCTGGTGAAAATCTAAACATACAAACTAGCAATATAACTAAACTTGAAAAAGTACCTAAAAGTAAAAAGTGTTTTATTTATAAGAATTTATTTTTCATGAAAAAGCAAAATTATTTAATCAGAATTGAGGTAAAAAGTTTTTAGTGGCAACATTTTTTACTTAGCACACAGACGCATGGCAAGTGTTGCGACGCGAGCTCACGCACACAACTCTGTACACGATGCTTCACTTATTTGAACGCTATTGTTGGCGTACGCTCCGTCTACCTTTTTTATTTGGTCTGAGTTGTCATATTCCATGAGGGACAAGGGTTTTTTCTTGAATAACACTTCTAGTGGTGCCCGTCCGATAGTAGACTGCACTTACGAATTCTAATGATGTATTTTGCAATTAATAGAATTATTTTAAAGAAACTTTCACTGAGCGCTGTTGACTGGTTTGACAGCTGTCCGAGCGAGCAGTAAAGTTATTTTCAAAGTGATAGCGTTACCACTAATGTCCGGTTGACTGCACTTGCAGAATATTCAATAGCACGTTTTTATTGTCTTTTAAAGATTAGTTTTGTGCCGAAACTTCCAAATAAAATAAATTATTGGTTTTCTAACAAGATTCGTCACTCGCCTAATTCAAAATCTCAAACAGTTAGCTATTTGTTCCTATATTGAAGTAGTCCACTTCATCATAATGAAACTGGCTCGGGTATGGTACACACGAGCGGTACGAGCACACAATCTCAGCCATTGTTGAGGAAGTCACAAGAAGCCGCCTCAAAGGCCTGCGCCGGGCCTTATGGGACGTTCATATTACATATTTTTTTACTAACTGTGGTTTTTGACGCTGTCGGCAATATTGATAATCTCAGCCTTCTGCGAAAACTAATATGATGACCTTCTTAATATGAAGCCTTCAAGATTGCTGAAACATATCCTCGGCGCAAGAATAGCATACATTTAGTTTTATAATTATACAAAAATTAGCACATTTTGCCAGGATTAAGAAAACTATTTCGAAGACTTGTGACAGCTACCGACACACACTCGGCCCGCGTGGTGGATTACGGCCCACTCCTTCTCACAGAGAGGAGGCCTGTGTCCCAGCAGTGGGAACGTTATAGGCTCATTATGTGTATATGCCTTCTGTTTGCTTGCAATGCGATTCTTATTGATTACGTTTTATTATGTTACCTTCATAATAGGGACACACACCCCACGCTCAATTCGTATCGGGTAGTGTAAAGGTGCCATAAAGGTACCGACCTCAAGCGGGGTTCCGCCACAATGACCGGCGGAAATGAGCCCTCACTTCTAAGTAATAAAGTTTAAATTAGTTTGCTACAATGAGGGGGTAGTAATAAATTTAATCTTTTGCTTAATGTTCGCAGAATGATCTATGTTATGTTTTAAATTACTCCAATGGTAGTCTGTTTTCGGTGGAGGACCATTCGTTATGTTTATTGCATATTTTGGGTGTCGAAGATATATTGAAGAATTCCAATTTCCTCGTAATGTGTTCTGTTTACCGGAACAAAACGTGAAGTGAGTAATAGTAGCACCGTCAGAACACTTGTTTACATTTGCTATTAAATAAAAAAAAACATAACATCATATCACACCTGTAATCGCCGAGGGGTTAAACATAACTGGCGCAATATGGATGTAAGTACTGTAGCTAAACCTCATAATAAAAACCTTTCCTTAAAGTACACAGGAGAGTCTAAACAAGATTAGCGAGTTCATGCCCTGTGGTGAGCGACACAAGCCAGTTCTTCAAAGACCACACGAACTCATTCAGACATCCTCCCTCAGTTCGTTTATTGTTGCACACACACATAAAACGAGAGAGAGTTCTTTTATGTAGAAATTCGCAGAGAAGTAAGATAATGCAAAAAGTTTTGTGTATTCTTAAGTACATAGACTGGTGACGACTACAAGGATATTTTGCCGCCTGAATGACGTTGTCAGGCTGGTGTTGTAGGTAAACGTTTGTGGAATTTGTGTCACAGAAATTGTATGAACAGAAGAAGAGGTTAGTTCCGGTTTTGAAGATTCACGAATGATGGACAGGACCAATGGGGCTAAAAGCAAGGCATCTGTGATAAGAATATTCCGATTTATTGATTCTGTAGGTAAATGCAATGTACATCAAGAAGGAGTGGGGTGAGTGGGTCCAGCGGCAGATCTTAATACATCTGTCTCACACTGCATGAGCAATCAGCCCCGCTATAAACCTTGCGTACGTACCTTCTGCTTGTCGAGCTGCTGCATGATGTCCTCCACATCGCCGACGGCGACCGACTGCGTTCGGAGCATGTCCACCTCCACCGACACCCAGTCACGAATCTGTTAGTAAAATAAACGTGTGAAAAGTAAACAAAAATAATAACGAGCTTAGGAGCTACTACTATTGGAGGACTTGGCCGTTACAGTACCAGGAAACACCAATGAACAGTGTTCATCCATCTGAGAGCTGTTCTTTAATAGTTGATGCCAATACAAGCTAAGAAGACGAAGACGATAGTCATTTCGAGGAAAAAGTTTGTGATCAATTTTATCAGACGGCTAAATTCCCGTTCGTTTGCTTCGCTACGATCGACAACTCTCACTGAAAAGAAAAACATAACATAAACAGATGAATAGATATATCATTAGATAACATAGGCCACCATTGAACTAACAGAACAGTACCGTGACGTATTGTATCAATTACATTGAGCTGAATCCTCATCATTTCCTTCACAATATTGTTCACGGAAGCGCCATAAACAAACATATTGACATACATTCAATATTCTCTAAAGTTTGGAAACATTTCCTTTCAGCATTCAACCTTAAGGAACAGGAAACATAACGAAAAAATATCACTTGAACATTATAATGTACGGTCTGACGGTCTCCATCTTAACATAATTTCCCTATAAAAACCAATGCAGCCAACCTCCCGACCTGGCCGATAACAATAAGATTTTATTCCAATACTGTCCTTTAGAAAAAGGCCTCTAGCGGTAGGAAAAAATATATATTTTTAGTACATTGCCTTCAGATGGGTGCGCGAGGAATTTTATAGGAATCAGAGCGAAGACGGCGCATTTTTTCCATTTCTCTTTGGATATAAAGGCCTGAGGTCATCTGCGGCCGGCGCGTGTAATGCCGAACACCCAATTCTGATTTACTGAGGCCTACTGCGACCTTTTGGGAAATACATGGGTGGATACTGTGTTGGACCGCTGTATTATATTATAGTTTTTGGACTATTATTGAGTAAATCTGTATTCATAGAAAACGTAATTAAATTCCTATATTCTAATACTAGGTCATTAATTCCTTTAAGGAATATACTTTTTTGTATGTAAAGAAATAAGTAAAACAACCTGAGCGACGATGCCTGTAGGTACACGTAGAATTGAATTGCATCGCAGTCATATAATTCAGCAATAAATCGGTTATGTCGATGCAGTCATAAAACTGACTCTCGTTTGATAGTGCACACACTAAAGTGAACAGCGCAATATAAATGCTATAAAATTCAATCTCGTATTCACCATCAATACACCTTTCATCGGATCCTAGACACTGAAGTATGGTATCCTGGCTAACAAATATAAGCTTCATGTTTTCGCGTTGTTCTAGCAATTATCAGATAAACTCCTTCCCTCTAGTAATTCATCCGACTAGGCTTCTGTTACACTCGCGAGCAAACCAAACAAATTACACCAGCGTGCATGTCAGTAGTTCCCCTCCCTATGTTTACAGAATTCGTCTAAGAAATATAACATGGTAAGCGGCACTAGCGGGATTGGTTCTGGGGCGCGCTACGTTGGCCTCCCGGCGTCGCCTGTCGGATCAAATGCTGCCATTTTGAACTACGGAATGTCAAGCATTTGACTCGAGTTTTTGATGAAATTCTGTTCAGTAGGTTAGCGTTTAACGCAACCGAAATCAGGAACTGAGTAACAATTTTCTATTTGATTTCCCATTTGGTACAAGTGCATCATTTTTGTACATAGTTTTACCTACCTATTTAGATTTATAAACGTAGCAGTACTGTCAGTGTATTAGTGTTATAAATATCAATCAAAATACGAACTAAAAACCTTATAATGTAGGTTTTTTCGGCCATTTGCGTCACTCGTCTAATCATTTGTAACTTTTTCGTTCCCAAGTTCTAGTACTAGTGTGCACAGACTACAAACTAATAGGTAATCTATCGTCTACAGTTCAGCACTGGTTCAGCTTAGAGCACCAAGTCCACAACATCCCACCAGCTGCCTCCCAACTTGTACTCTACAAACAAAAGATTAACCTCACTATATTTATACAAGCACTCAATGTAAGTTTTAAATCTACTCTAAACTAAGGACTAACTTTCAAAGTGAACTAGTCGGTACTGCTAGGGTTCGTACACATCTGCGTATTTGCACCAAATGCGAATTTCATATTATAGACGACTGATTGCACGAGCAGTACAGTCTTCGTGCTAATTGCCACCGTTTGAAGTTCATTCCCAGATGTGAACACACCTTTAGTGCCGACACTAGCTCCTGAATTAATTTCACTTACTACTTCGTTAAGTGCTCGACTGAATGCCTTTTCTCACTATTTTTACCTTTTTCCGTCGTTTGCTGTCGTAATGAATCCCAAACGATAGCCACTTTGTTCGATTCAGGAACTTTCTCGCGTAAATCGGAATTTTTAGAGGCTTTGTTTTTTGGTAGAAAATTACTTGGTTTTATATTACGATTGTATCATGGAAACTATTATTTTCATAAATTAACTAGGTACGGTAAATGACTTCGCTTGAGGAAATTAGGTAAGTAATTACGAAAGTTTTGTATACCGCGATGAGGTTCAAGGTTTGCCGCATACGCTAACTACCTAATGAAAGCAAATTAAGTGGTCGAAATAACGCCTTTTACTTGTTCACTTGAACGTAAAAATATTTACCAAACAGAAAATAAAACCAATAGAAATCACTCGATTTCTATTGGTTTAGATCGACTTTTGCTTTTATTCCAACGAAGTTCAACAGATGTTTGCTAACAAATATCAACAAACTGTATGTTACAAAGACATTTTTCATTCAAACCCAACGAACAGTTTCATGCAGGCTCTTGAGAGTGCATCGTTGGCCCTCCGCGTCTATATTGACTCCGTCCGTCGAGCCGGACGCAAAATGTAACAACTCGAATATAATTTTTTCCCCGGAATGAGCTAGCAAGGCGGGTATTCTGCAATAAACCGCGGCGTTTTCAAAGGAATGCCTTCATCCCACGAGCTTGCTACCCCGGTACCGGGGTACCTACCCACGCCAAATTGTGCGGAAGAGATAAACTTACAATCAACGATGAATGAAACGCTACAGAAGGCTCAGTTTTAACAAAATGAATTAGAATTTCACGTGGTAGTCTAATGACTACCACGCACTGGCATGCATTATCACACACGTCCCTAAGCTACCAAAGTACCTGCGTGGGTACTCGCATGAAGTCTCATACTGAATTGGTGCCAGTACCCAGGTAACACATAAGCAAGATAACAGTACACATTTAGAACATTTTACAGTTCAAAGATGAAAATAGTTTGTATAAGAGCTTTGGGATTAGCCATTTAAAGATTACGCTTAATAACCAATCACCGTTAGATTATTATACAGACGTTATTTAGCATTACGCATTCCAGATGACCTAAAGCTGAAAAACAGCCCCCTCGGTAGAATTTATCTGAATAACCATAATCTGTCTTGCTATTATTAAAGTAGTACTAAACTAGTAGCGTTTGAAACAGCTAATTGCTGAATAAAGTATCACCTTCTGAATAATATTGTTACATAATTCTATTATACAGCTTGATACTGAATATTGGTTTTTATTTTATCTTTAAACTGGATAAGATTCTATGTTTTATTAATTATTCAGCTGCTGAATAAAAAAAAAAATTGTGTTTTATTAAGCTTTTTTTCAGTATAATAGAGAGTTTCAAACTAACTTATTCAAATTAAAGACCATATTTGTATTGTTGTAGCACCCATAGCATACCAGCTTAGTTAAAATATTATTTTACGTATTTACTTTTTGCGTTATGGATTGAAAGTCGTGAAAAAAACGTAACTAACCGGTTATATCAAAAGAAAATTGTTAAAAGAATATTTAAATACCAGCAGTAGTAATTGTCCAAGTGTTTTTGGTCATCAAAGGATTTGTGAAAATAGTTTGAACAAAACTGAACCCGGTCCCAGCCAGCAAGCGTGGTTGCCGTGCATTGAAGAGGGTTCCGTCCCCCAAAAAAGTCAAACAGCATTGCGATTCACGCAAGAAGAGAGTGCATCTGTTGGCAGGTGTACAAATATCGAAGAAGAACAATGTACCCTACACATGAAAAATTCGATATTTCGAGAAGAAATTGGAAAATAAGCTGTCGAAAAAACATCACACAAGTAGCACTAAAGGATTTGGCAAAGGATTTCCTTTAATAGATTTTCATCTATATCGCTAAAGCATTACGTTTATGGTTGATTGGGAAAATTTTACAGTTTCGGGCCCAGTGGCCATAAACTAGGGCCCAGTGCACACTACACACACGAAATCTGCTATTTGTTTAAAGAGAAATCAGATTTCTTTTTTTTTTGGAAGATGTTCAAACAAACACGCTATAACTTTAAATGTAATCAATGTAGTGAAAGCCGGGCGGGAAAATTACACTTTATAAAAGGTTTTTGTCCGTTTGATTAGAGAACCCTAAAAATCTGTGTAATGTAGAAATGTGATAAAATATATCCTTGTTAATCAGAAGTTAGTGTAATGAGACTACTCTTTTTCAAGTTATAGCTTAGTAACAAGACATGTGTGCAGTTTTATTCAGTATTATAGAGCAAAATAATCGATCGCCATTAAAAGTCTTCTTTCAACCAACATTTTCAACTCGATTCAAGTTATTTTGTTGGATTAAAATTTAGCAATTTAAAAAAATAGAGATAATAGCTAGTACTAGCGTACTAGCTATTTCGTCACAAGTTCATTTGTCAGACCTAATATGTTTGTATGAAAATACTATTTACTGTCTGTTATCTTGATTACTCAGGCGGCGCATCATAACTAAAGAAAAAAAAACATACTATTTACGACAAAATTATTTGCGCACTAACAATTAACAAATAGCAGACCTCTAACTTGTAGATTAAAATTTACTTATTACCCATTTTATAAGTTCACCATGTCAAATCAACATTTAAATTCGACATCGACATTAAAATATTTAATCCAACTGAATTCTATTCACAATTTGTATGAATATTGTTTGCAATAATGTGAACAATAATTTTAATGCTTAATAAATTCTGAATAAAATAACCAATTCGACTGAGATGAATAACTCAGTTTTAAGAGCTTAAAAAAAATGAGAGCTGTTATTCAAAAGTTATTAAGCTAATTGAAATGTTATTAAGCTCCTACTCAGATGTTATTCAGCGTTAACCATTTAAAATTGGGGCCCTTTTTGCTTGAATAACAGCTGAATAACAGGTGAATAGACGGTACTCAGGCGTTATTCAGCTTAGTATTCAGCTTATGCTCTTTATGATTGCTCTCACTCAACCTTTATTCAGCACGTCTGTGTTACTTAGAAAGTAGAACAGCGGGGTGATTGCGTAACACACTAACAGTAGGAGTAGCTTTAATTTTGACAATTAAACAACATACATCGTGTTATTTACGATGGCGAGCAGAGGTCTTAGTGTGAGTTTCTTTTATTTATTTCCATTGGCCCTGTATTGGTGACGGCCCAATCAGAGCGCCGAATGCGGTCAATACGTTAGATCGAGATGTTTAAAAGAAACTCACGCTAGGGACACCGATTTTATTTTCGAACATTTGAAACAATGTCTTAACAATACCTAACCATAACATACTATTATTCAGATTCCGATTAATAGTGTGTTACGCAATGAGGGCGCAGTATACCACACAGAAGGCTTCTTTGCCGATGTTAATCGGAAAGAAAAGCCGTTAATAGAAGCATCTGTGTACCTCTATTTTTTATTATAAAACCGGTTCATTTAGGTTTTCTTAGTTTATTATTCCCCTGGAAATGACAATAAATTTTATTGATCGTACTTGAACGTTTTGTTTTCTAAAATAGCATCATTTTCCAAATCTCATCTCTCATCGATTGCTTCACTGCACGTCACGGATTCGGTCTATTGATTGAAGCTTCTACACTGTGTTGTAGTGTGTCGCGACCGCCAGCATTTGATACAAGCCGCAACAAAGAACTTAATGCAATCACGTCGCTCCACCGAAGAAAAATGTTAGCGATTACATCGTCGATTTTATTGTGAAATTAAATCGGAGTTTGATGGCGAAGAGGCAATGTATTTTATTTTGTTATATTCGCTCGTTATTTTTAGCAGATTAGTTAAATTGCTTGCCTGTTTTTTATTCCAGAACCAACGAATTTCTTGCTATTGTATTCTGTTCGCGCATTATTTCGTGCCTACGATGAAAGTAAGTTATTTTTATGATCATAAGCGGATCTGGTAGGTAAGTACCTAAGTACATAATATATGAAATAATTCCACGTATAACTTTAGTTTCCAATTCTATTACGATTATTTGATTTGGATTTCAGTTGCTACGCCATTTATGTATATTGCATTTGCAGCGACTGTTCAATTTAATATCTGAGCGTCACTGCGCCACAACGACTGGTGTTGCTTCAATCTCGTTGTGTCCGCTAAATCGGAGTGGTTACTAGATTCCCTCATAAGATAGTTAAGAACAGAAATTCTCTACTCAGTTCAATGCCCGCTGTCGAGCCTAAAAAAGGTTCGTTTATAGTGAGAGGCACAATCATCGGGCTTTCTAAATGTCCCTTAAATTTCAACTGTAAACTACCTTCAAGTTATATTGTCTAAAAGTAAAACTGGTGCCCTGAGACGGAGTCGCGGCAGATCACGTAGGAGATAGCGGGACGAGCTGGATAGGTTCCGTCCAAACTGGAGGGGGACGGCGCGGGCTCGTGATCGGAGGAAGGCCTTTGCCCAGGAGTGGGACAGCGTAGACTAGATGTTTTTTTAATAATTGTTAAAAATCGGCAAAGTACGAGTCGAACTCGCTCACGAAGGTTTCGATACCACCGTACAATTTGTAAAAAAACACGTTTCATGTTTTGGGGGGCTTTAACCTTTTACTATATTTCCAGCCAAATCAGTCCAGCCAGCCGTCTTCGACTAATCGGGGAACAAACATGAAAAAAAAAATGAATAAAAGATCTCGACGAACTGAGGACCTCAAAATTATGTTCTTTTCCAGTTTTTGTTACAAGTTGGTTTTCTGCATCTCTCTACCCTGTGTGACGGCTGGTCCCGGAGGGTAGTCGTCGTGCGACTTCAGATTATATTCACACCGGCTGACTTGTGACCGTCAGTGGTTCACAAGTACCCCCGATCACTTTATGTGGGTAGTTAGATAGCACCGCACAGCTGGAAGGCTGTACGATACAATTATAACATTCGCAGTGGGTAAGTAAAATTAATTCTGATTTAGGATAATATAGGTGGCATTCTCGAGATTGAACATTCTCAGTCGACATTTCCACTTGTTCTTATGTCGGCACAACATAAGAACAAGTGGAAATGTCGACTGAGAATGCACGTATGCGGATTACACAAACTATTTTACCATAAAATTATGAATGCAGATTTTCCTTACCTGGTGAAGGCTACATCCAGTGAGTTAATCGCCGCGACATTAACTTGCGTAGCTAAACTTAGCCTATAAATCTACAATTAAAAGAGATCGATATACTGATAATGATAACAAGGAAGTAGGACCAACCTGCAGCACGGTGGTGTCGAAGTGCGCCAGCAGCGCGGCCGGCGACTGCTGCGACGAGCGGCGCCGCCCCGACAGGCGCGCGCTCCAATCTGGAACAAGCGTGAGGGAAACATTAGTAACTAGCTCACAAGCGATAATGATCAAGTAGGAGGACAGGTGGTCAATAAATAGAAGCCATTTACGAGGTTGATAGGTCACAGGCTAAGATAGCAGTGAAGGCATCGGCTTTAGTGAATGTACTGACTTTTATAACATCAAGATCGCAGTTAGTCTTTGAACCAAAGTTCTAACGTAGCAAACGCAACTGGTTTATCCAAACTTAATATAACATCTCAACTTCGCTCAACAGCTTGGTTTTTGTGTTTCAGTTGTACTGGTTGTGCTGGTTGTTGGTTCGGACCAACAACCAGCACAACCAGTAGGTACAACTGAAACACAAAAACCAAGCTTTAACATGAAAATACAAACTGCGGGTCAACATTTAAAAGCCTGAACCGTTCTGCAGTGGAAAATAAACAAATAAACAGTCGCTTCCGTGCCGCGCCGCCGCCGCCATGCCGGGCCGGCGACAGGAAACGAACCCGCGATGGAACACACACGCCCCGGCGACTAAGCTGCAGGCTCTTCTACAAACGGACTGCATTCATATTTCTGTGCAGATGATATCACGTCTGCTGGAGATTTGGAACGGTAACGTTATGTTGGACAGTTGCTACGTTCTGCTTTTACAATGTTTTCCTGTGAGGGGAACTCTTTGATTTTGATGCACTTTATGGGAAAAAGCATATTATGTAGGTAGCGATTTCTGCTTAGATTTGATAGCGAGCAACAACATTTATGCTGGGCTAGAGCTCTGGGCAGGCGCCTGATTTGATTTGATCAAAACATTAGGCCGCAGGAGTCCGATGGATGCGGAAAGCACAGAACCGGTCGAAGCGGCGGAGCTTGCGGGAGGCCTATGTCCAGCAGTGGACGTCCTGCGGCTGAAATGATGGTGACGATGATGAAACATAATGCCAAATATATGAAAACGATCTAAATTTAAAAAAAAAACTTTAGTCACTGTCTTATTTTGAAGCCATTGACGACCATATAGTATAGAATTTTATTTTTACTATCGTTAAGTTTGCTTTTACTAAAGGTGTTTTGGCCCAACTATTACCGATTTGTTTTAGTTGCCAACCAATAAACAATCTATAGGCTTGCTACAATTACTGTAACTAAAAGCAAACAATTAACGAAGTGCGCACAGTCGGCAGTTTTTGTGGCAGTCGCTGTGGCGGCGATAACTCACTGTTGTTGGTTGTAGGCGAGGTTTTGTACCAACTAGCGAGTTAGCGAACCGCGGCGGCTGCTGCTGACTCAGTTGCTAAGTAACATTAATCATTTGTTTAACAAGCCGTGTTTTATTACAGAGACTGATATTTTAATTAGAAGGATTTGTGTAGCCAATTGAAGGATTGATTGTTTTAATTTAAAAGATATATTGTTTCGTTTTCATCAGCCAGTTCGTGTTTTGAATCTTGGGCTATTTTTTTAAAGAATTCTTAAAACTCTTATTGTTTACTGCGCGCTATTAAGTGATAGTGAACAGACTTGTTTACTCATTTCGGTTTGTTTGTTGCAAACATTGCACCCTCAATCTACTTAAAACAGAGTTTCTGTAAATCGGCTCCCAACTTCCGCCTCATCATTAAATATCTAGCGGCCGTCGTAGAGAATTAATATTAATTAACTGAAGTTAGCAATGGGCCCGACAACGGAGTCCCTTCGGAGATATTTTGTAAAACTTCGCGAAAGTCGTCTGAAGTCGCGTCCGTCGTTTTATTTGTGAGGACTCGAGCTCGTTCGTCACCCTCCTAACTTCTCGGCAATGTTTGAAAAAACATCAAGTTGGTGATTTAATACCTACTTACATAAAATACGAATAGAAGGTAAACTTCATACAGCGCACAAATCATGCTTAGTGATACTTATGTAAAGATCATGTTATGTGATAAAGAAACCGAAAATATTGTCAGTGTATTGTAGCTAGCGTAGAGCCATTTTCATGTGCAATTATAATTTCTGCCATGAGAAATCCTCTACAGGTGTATGTTTTTTTATTTAAATAAAGTGATACTTCTGTTCTTTTACCTGAAGTGTACCTTGAAAGTTTGTGTCGTTAGATATGTAGGCAAAAACTTCAATTCAAATTGATTGGACTTTAATGGGATTTAGAAACTTCCAGATTCGTTAATGTTTTCTTTTCATCAATAACGTTTTAGAACCCAGAATATGTACAATATACCTATGATCCATTTGACGATTTGAACTTCTCTATTCGTTTTATCTTATTTAAAGTTAAATATTGATAAGCTGGCTACAATATTGAGAACACAACAACAATACAAGCTATGGTACAATTTGGACAATCCAATCTTGTTATTCTGTTCCCCTTTCCGAGGGTAGATCGTAGTGGGGCAGTCACCCTTCTGTGGCGATTGTCGTAACCTGTAACTACGGCAAGATATTGGACATCTGAATAGGTACATACAATCACTGTTGGTAGGATGAGCCGATGCCGAACATTGTCAATTGTTTACATACTGGGCACTAGTCGTTGTATTAAGGTTTCGGAATATACATATTTGGTAAAGATTCGACAGAAAATACATGTACCAGTGGCGAAGGGTAATTATGGCCAGGGTAAGCCGTTCCAAAGAAAAAACACAGTGTAATGCAAGCTTAGTTTCCTCTGAGGATAAAGCTCCACATTCACTCATAGTTGGAATCAGAGAATTTTGTACGGAAGGTTTGGTTTTCTTTACGCGCAGGCGTTTTTTAAGTAATACCTACTAGAAATACATAAAAAATAAGTGTACTTTGAAATATTTAATGGTGGATCGGTGGGAGGTGGGATTTTTTAAAGATAAGCTAAGATAGGAATCGGTTTGCATTGACCCTTCGCCACTGGGGTGTACTGTACTGACATCAAACTTAGTTTGTATTGGGTGGAAAACTGAATAAACGGTTGTGGGGCAAAGTTTTATGTACAAGACAACTGTAAGCTCTTTAAAAATATTAATAACAATGCGATGTCAGAATATTAAAGAGTAACATCTTCGACTTGTTTTCTCGCAAACGTAATCTTATCATTTGTATTGCGTGTCCGTCCATCTAGCACTTGGTATTTCCTCGAAAACAACCTTGTGTGTCAGTCGAGCGATAGTGTCGGTACGTTGTAAGTGAAGCCTTTGCCCCGACTGATTACAGTTCACTCACAGCACGTAAACGGATCAACAGATTAACTAGCACTCACTGGACTACAAGGAAACACTTCTTTATGTTTGTTACCCGCAATTTGCCACTTATGTTTAGGTCCTATGTAGGCAATAGGGAGAACATCTGGACTCCGGGCTGCTACTGATGTATCCACACAGATAAACCCAAACTAACACTTTGCACTGCATCTTAGCAGACGTTCTTACGACCAGTCGACCAACGAGGCAGTCAATGTATAACAAACATATACTTACAAGGTAAATGCTATAAATCGCTACAAGATCGATCTTTGAGCTATAACGACTGCGCTTACCGGATTAGTGCCAATTAGTGGCCGCATCTAAGTTACAGCCGAAATCAATGGTACAGATGCTTGCTGCCGCCCACGCACTTAAAATAATGTCTGCATCACTTGTACAACCTCCTAGAAAAGGTATGGAGGAATTGATTGACGTAGATCACATGATCTGACCAAGATTATGTCTGTACTTTGAATGAAACTGCCATGTGATCCTTGAGTTTGTTTCGGCCTTTCCTCTCAGCTCTTCTCTATAAATATTTATATGGTTTGGTACTAACATTTCGAAAGCGAGACACAAAAATATGTATTATGTTCCAGAAATCGTTTCAATAGATTCGTAAGCTTTGCTATTGATCTTCCTTTGACAACGTACCTGTGAATAATTTGGTCGTCACTCTATAAGCTGATTTCAGTAGGTAAATCCATACAAATGTACCATTTCACTTGACTGGGGCGCGCTACTTTATTTAGCCTCACCAACAAAGAGCCTCACAATAAAGATAATGCTAATAAATGTGAAATAAACTCAATGAAATTAGACTGCTTCACTTGTGAATACCGATGAGCGGACCTGAGCTGGTTCACAATAGATTGGCAGCATTAGGCCGGTTGCTCACGACTCAACGCTCTAATCCTGTTAAATTAGTTTAGAGTTTCTTGGGGCACTTCTTTCGAAGTCCGCCTGTCGGCCGGTCGTCTGGCTGTTTGATAGTCTTTAGGGGATAAACTAGAGGCTGTTAATGAATAGATCTATTTGGACTCGTCGTAAGGTCATAATGACGAACTTAAGTGAATTTGAAAGTCAAATGAGCCTATTAGAATAATAATATTGTAACGACGACTTTGAAAAATTTGCCAGAATATTACGAATATATACCTATATATATACCTATAGTCCTCTTCACTTTATCCTGTGACCCAGAGTAATATTATTTTTTCATGAGCTTTCTAATGACTAGCAAAGCCAAAATACATTGTGCATTAAAATATGGCGATTGTAACATGGAGTTAATAATGTTACAGTTCAAATACAATACCTCGCTCCACAGAAAACTTAACTACACAATAAGCTCAACTATCACTAATCACGCCAGTTCGGCCTGGTGATAATAACCAGCATTAGAGACACCACCATGTTATTACTGCACGGTGCCACCGTCGTTAATATTCCCGACTGTGACCGCGGCTTAGCAGAGCTCAGTGTGCGGCACTGGATTATTGTGGATTAATATTTAAACGGTACTGATCGGAATACTGATGTAGAGGTACTAATTGTGTTGTTCTGTCACTGAAGGGAGTCTTGATGACAGCGAAACAGCCAAAATTAGTTGGTTTGTGTTGATTTGTGAGTGCACAATAACGTGAGAGATTATTTGGTGAATAAAACTTTTTAAGCTCGTATGCACGGAACGTGTCTATGTATTTTTGTAACTATGTAAACTTATACTGGCCTTAGACAAGGACAGCTCGTAAATTGTAAGGAATATAGAGCGACCGCAGAAGAACCACTATCTGGAAAATTCCAAGATGAGTCCTACGTTGGCAAGATAAATAAAGGCGATGTGCATAATCCATTGACTGAAGCTAAGATATAAGTGTTCAGGGGTCCGCTCACCCCTGAACAGAAACCCAAATAAGAAAAAGTTAGTTATTTAACCATTTATGTACACACATATGTATATCGAAGAAGTCTTACCAACGGATATCGTATTATACCCAGTAACTGGGTTGTGGAGGTCGGATAGGCAGTCGTTACATGTAAAATGTGTGTATTCAGCTGCATCCAGTAAGACTAGAAGCAGACCTCAACATAGTTGGGAAAAGCCTAGGTAGATGATGACATATTATAAATAATATATGCAATCAAGAATAAAAACAGAAAAATGCGTACGAAGGTGATTTCTACAACTATAGACTACTCTCGTAATTATAATATATTTATAAGCCGTCTCCTGAACCGATGAGGATGAGTGATGGTCGTCCAGACCCACCATTAGTATCTGTCACACCTTGAAGGAGTGTTTGTTCCAACCGAGTGGCCCGCGCCATTGTCATCATACTTATATATTACGGGTACAATACTGTAATTAAAGTATCGTTTAGATTCCTGGTAAGTAATTGTGGGTAGAATAATGATTAAACGGCTAGAAATTATTTCAGCATTTATGTTTCACCTACCTGAACAGACAGCTGGGCTTACTAGGGAGTTTGTTGCGCCTTCTTTCCGCGCTTTCTTCTTCCCAGCACAAGGAACGGGTGTAAAGCGAGCGTTTTGGGGCAATTTTTTATGTAATTTTGACGTTCAAAAAGTACTAACTTTCCAGCTAGTTTGAATACAGGAATTTTGTTTTTTCATTATGATTAGACTTTTTTTTATCACAGTAACTCTCGAAAGATACCGTTTCACGATATATCAAAAGTTCACACCTGAGTGAACTACGCTAGCTAAACCAGACTAAGTTAAAACTCAACAAATGATGAATCCCTTTAGGATTCATTAATTGTATCGTAAAATTGAGACCGAAATCGCTTCGTAGCTAATAATCTAACCATTTCGTGCTAACATGTATCTGTTTAATTAGTTAGTCATCTAGTATTAAACACCGCTTCAACCTACCGAGCCTGAATATTCATAGCTTAGTACAGATAATGTTCGTCAACAGTTATTAGGGTCTATTACCACAGCGTGTGGTAATAGACCCTCATGCCCGACCACAGACCCACAAATCGACCACACTGGCCGAAGTTATCTGTGGTTCAGTCTGAACGTGAAGTTTGTAGTTTGATAAGTACGTGTCTATGAATTAGTTTGTCTGTGGGTGATTCTGATAGTCTTTGAAAGTAAAATTCTTTTGTGTATTAGGTGAATAGTGACTTGAAAATTGGACTACGACTTAAAGTTTTGCATAATTACAAGAGTGCAGGGCATCAAATACCGGTATCTTTGACCTTGGGGTGATACCGGTACCAGAGTAGTACCCGTACTATTGGTACCGGTACCAATACCGGTAGAGTAGTTGGGTTATTACCAAAGTACTCCAAAAAGAGTACTCAAACTGATACATGATTTTTTTTTTTAATTAAGTTTCATTCTACTCCGTGATATAATATTAAAAAAGTACTCCACCCCATTTTAATCAAAAAGCTCATTTAAATAAGTACCGGATTACTATAAAAGGGTACCTGACATACAGTTAGACTCAAAAGCTTTGCAAATATATTTTTAAGTATGTTTTTTTTTTTTTTTAATATAGTTCCGTGTGGTGCCGGACGTTAAAAAATAGTACCATCCCATTTCTTCCCGTGGGTGTCGTATAAAGCAACTACGGGACTTACCAGGGAATGGGCAGCAGCGTTCTCATGGCATTTTACCACCATACTACGATCGCCAACCCGCCTGCCAGTCATTATGGCAAAACCCCCCAAAAATGACCAGAATGACCCTGCAAAACGGTCCCTTACTAGGGACACTCCCGGCGGCCTGCCTACCCTTGGCTACGATAACAGCCAAGGTGACGGCGAGGCAAGGGGTGCTAAGAATCTCCAGAAGAGATCTGGCTACCACAACAAATGAAAACTACACCTGGCAACTTACAACACCCGTACACTTCGGACCGACGAGAAGAATACCGAACTCGACGAAGTATTGAGCAAGTTACGGTGTGGTATAGTAGGGGTATCTGAAGTCCGAAAAGAGGGGGATGACTCGATAATCCTCAAATCCGGTAACCTACTCTATTTCCGGGACGGCGACCAGCAGTCCCAAGGTAGTGTTGAGTTTATTGTCCATAAGTCCTGTTAGCGACGCGCTCACGATTTTAGATTCTTAGCTAATAACATATACCTATGTATAACCTAAGTAAGAATGTATAGGCGACTGGACCCCCACCCAACACGCGGCCAGTTCAGTCCGTGCGAGCACCGCAAACGGGTGCATTTTTGTATGTTTATCTCTTTTGTTAAAGTTATCCGTGTCTTTGTGTAAATATAAGTTGTCTAAGTCATACTCACGTTTTACTTCGCTGATTACCACCTACTACCAGCTACAAGTCCCTTGTGAGCAACCTGGTGAAGTTCGAGAGTGTGTCGACTAAGGTGGCGTATATATTCGCTGAAGGTCGTACAGGTCTACGCCCCGACCTCGTTACACCCCGGCGCTGAGGTGGAGACCATGTATGAGGATATATCCAAAGGCATGCATGGCTATAAAACTCATTTCACCGGTGCCATAAGAGATTTCAACGCGAAACTGGGCAAACGGGACGTTGATGAGCTGAGAGTGGGGCAATTTGGAGTTGGACGTCGAAATCAGCGGGTTCACTTACTGGCCAGTATTATAGAAAAGGAACACCTCTTTATGATGAACTCCTTCTTCAGAAAACGTGAGCACAAAAAGTGGACCTGGCAGAGCCCTGATGGTTCAACTAAAAACGAGATTGATTACATTATGTCGACGAAGAAGCAAATGTTCAATGATGTCTCTGTGATCAACGCGGTGAAAACTGGAAGCGATCACCGCATGGGCACATTGAATATCAACATCGAGCTGGAAAGATGTCGGCTGATGAAGTCTACGATCCATCCAGCACCGATCCAAGTCCAAGACCCCAAGAGCTTTCAGCTCGAACTCCAGAATCGTTTCGGGTGCCTAGGGAGCTCCGTGGACGATTATAACGATGGGTTCGAGAAAACTGTCCATACGGTCGGTTCTAAGATCTTCTAGACCCGTCGTACTAATGGCAAAAAGAAACACTCTGAGCTGATCTTCAGACGATGCGCTAAAGTACCGACAGCTCAATAGACGGATCTCTAAGCTGTATTCAATTTAAAATATGCATTGACGTTATAACAAAATGCTTAACTTTTATTTTTCTTTTAAGATTTTTGTGACTGACTGTAATTCAAAATATTAAGAAATCAGATGACTGTAGTACTCGTAAGTAAACATAAAGTATCGGTGCTGAAATTAACTTTTAGTTCTAAACGACACACTGTTTTCTTACACATTTTAGCTTCGATAACTACTTCATTCTCACAACTAAGTACTTCATTGTTACGTGGTATCCAAAATATCCCTTCATTAAAACGTGGCGTCGAGTATCCATTGTATAGGCTCAACTAACGAACGATAGAACAAATGAACCGTAACGTAACTGATACGAGCATCAGTGTTGTGGAAACGCATATCAAGAATATACATGAATTTCCCCAAAATATCCGAAAATTTTGGGTCTACCGCCATACACGATGAGTTGAATTAGAACAGACATATCTGCAGCAGTTCGCCAGGATGCTTGAGCCTCGCATACTATATACGAGACGATAAGACTGTTATGACTGATCGAACTTGCGGTCTTTTGGTCAGTTCTACCTTCAGAATGATCTGTAAGTAGAACTGCTGGTCAGTTAGAAATCAGTAGCTAGTAGAAATTCACAACGTACAATCCATAATTTTTGACGCCGGAATTGTATTGGACTGCCCAACCACTCTGATATTAATTTCAATACCTACACTCTACAGAAATAATTGCAATACCTACCTATTCAGACTGATTATATGGAACATCATGCACATCTAATAATTTACAGGCATTCAATATGTAAAGGCGTCACGAGCAGATTGCTTGACAATAGGTCCCTCAGGCTTGTTGTGGTACGGACACGAATGACGATCAAACACAGCTGTAGTGCATATAGCAATGATTATATGCGCAAATGGGTGAAATCTGATCAAAATATTCAAAACACACAAAATTCTTTCTGTTATTTTGCAAGCAGCATCTTAGTACCTACGCATCTATTGTCATAAAAAGTCAAAATGGCTTTCCCATCAGTCGCTCCGAGTTTACTTGTAATAATAATATAAAATACATACTTAAGGAAACAATACGCACCGCGGCAAAGACGGCTATACAACGCTATTCTGTATACAGACTATTCACTATACGGTTCACAGTTCCACACAATAAGAGTTGTCAATGCAAGACTGTGGTGAGACTGCAGACCTTCAAGACTATTTCTCAGATCGAGATTTATGAGAATAAAATAACGGCTACTGTTTTCGGCAGAATGTTGGCAGGCCGAAGCACTGTTTGCTTTTGGCAAGTTCCATGATATGCAGAATGATAAAATTCACTCATAAAGTCATGATAGATATAAATTGTAGACTTATAAGTATCGACAATATCGCGGTCAAGTGTTTACTAGTCAGTCACTATCTGTACACGTAACATTTAGTCAGGCACTCAGAACATCGTTGTGAGGCCCTCTTTAGCTCGAAACCAATCTGGCACAAGCCTACCCGGCCGTATGGCCCAGGCCCGGTTGCAGCCCGAATGTCGTACAACAATGGACGCCAACCCTTTGTGTCGGATATTCAAAAAAAGCGCCATTATTAGCTTCGGCAAGACTCGTACTTATTGTGAAGAGATTCCCTAAATGTCAGCAATGTAAGGAGGATTGTGGTTAATAATAATAATAAAATAATAAAAATCTTTATTGATACAAAAACCTTTGAGATTGCTTAAGACTAGGATACATATTAAGTTGGTTAACTAAAGGACATACAGATAATGTAAACCCTGACTCCTAAACTAGGTGATCCTGTGACTTAGGAGTCAGTGTTCTGCTGTCACTGTGATACCAGAAACCTTTTGTGTTGTGCTCTAACATTACAAAAAAATAGTAATTCATTGACAGTGCAGGTTAACAAAGTATGTTTGTATAATAAAATAAAATCAACAACGAAGGACTAACGGATTTTGGAAACGACTTTTACGATGTATATGTGTGTGTGTTAGAGTGAGGATGTGTATGTCAGAATGAGGGATGTGAGGGTGTGTATGTAAGACTGTGTGTAGTAGTGTTTAGCGTTTGCGTGAGGGTGTGATAAAATGTTTGAGAATTTGTAGTGTATATGTGTTGCTGATATGTTCCAAATAAAGTAAAGTAAAAAATTCCAAGCAGTAGTCGAACAGGTTTATAAAATAATATATATATTTAATACGCCTACTGCTGGTGGAGTAGTAGTTCTTCTGTTTGAGCGTAGTCCTGATCGTGCAGCCAACTTTGTACATTGATCTTAAGTTCATGGTTGTTTAGCTCAGCTATCTGAATGACTTTACATATATTTTTATAAATCAGTGTACTTAGAACGTAAAATTGGCGCCTAGCGAATGCAGTTTTGTGGCTTACTGTCGGCCATACATTTTTTGCTTTGCGCTTAGAAGGATCAGATGGGGGAATTCGTTTATGTATTCTGAGAGTGGCTCGAAGGACAAAGAGCTGTCTCACAGTAAGTAATTTGCATTCTGCATATAATTCAGTAGTAGGGAATCTGTATGGTCTTCCAAGCATCACCTTGAGGACAGCTCTCTGTGCTCGCTCCACTACAATAAACTTGGTTTTAGCAGCCCCTCCCCATACCGGGATGCAGTAGGTGATAACGGACTGACAGAGTGCAAGATAAACCATTTTTAAAATGTTAATGTCTGCGCAGTGTCTCAGAGATTTAAAAATGTAGATAAGTCTTCTGACTTTTGAAGCAGTGTTATCTATTTGATTATACCATTTCAGTCCGTCATCAATCACTACACCCAGGTACTTCGTGTGATTAACACGGGTAAGTGTCGCACATGAGCAAGAACTAAAATCAGAGCACGTATGTGCCGTAATAACAAATTCTGGTGGAGCTTTGTTCCTGTAATTCATAAAGAAAGGAATGAAGTTTGTTTTGGCCACGTTAAGGGTGAGTAGGTTGAATAGCAGCCAGTTCATAACGGTCTTTAAGGACTGCTCTGCCGTATTCTTTACCTCGCTCCAAGAATTACCATAGACCACAATCGCGGTGTCATCCGCATAAGTGAAGATTTGTGATTTATGTAATGGCAGCGTGCATAGGTCATTAATATAGATTTGAAAAAGTGTAGGTCCCAGCACGCTGCCCTGGGGGACTCCATATGTGACAGTTTCTTCGTCACTTAGGCATGAGTTGATTTTAACAGCTAATTTTCTGTTTCGAAGGTAGTCCTTGAAGAGTCCGAGAGGTTCGCCACGAATACCTATACACTCCAGTTTGTAGAGAAGGGTGGGAACAGAGACTGTGTCGAACGCCTTTTTTAGATCCAAGAAAATACTGACGCATTTTTGTCGCTCGTCTAATTTTCTTGAAACAAACTGGGTTAGGTCGATAACTGCGTCTTCGGCAGAAATTCCTTTTTTAAATCCATACTGGTTGGACGCTATAATTTTGTTTTTGGTAAGATAATTTACTAGTCTACCGTTAATTAACTTTTCCATAACTTTAGAGAGAGCCGAAAGTACTGATATGGGTCTATAATTGTTGACACAGTCTCTGGCCCCGCTCTTATGTATCGGGTGAACTAAGGCCCTCTTGAAAGGTTCTGGGAACACTCCTTTTGTGATAGAAATGTTAATAATATGTGTTATTAGCGGGACAAGGGTGTTGCGACAAACCTTCAACAGGGTAGACGGTATTCCATCCCAGCCAGTCGCACTGTCATGCCTAAGGTTCAAGATGGTGGACTCCACCTCTGATTCGTCCACTTCAAGGATTACAAAGGAGTTATTAGAAGTTTTTTGAGTGATGGGCTGTTGCGAGGTTGCAGGAATTTTAGAGGCTAGCTCAGCTCCAATTGTGGCAAAGAAATGACATGCAGTGTTAATTGCCGCCTTTTGATCAGGTTTGGTATTCAGTAGTTCTGTAGGTGGTGCAGATAACTTTTTTGTGTTTGTGATGTCTTTTATTTTATTCCAAAGTGCTTTAGGATTGTGTTTTGCTTTATTTAGTTCGTGTTTGTCATGTAATGTTTTTAGTTTTCTAAGAAGGCCATTGCAATAGTTACGGTACCTTTTATAAGTAATTTGTAGGATTAGATTATCAGGAGATTTTCGTGCTTTTTTGTGGAGTCTATCGCGGTGGCGAATGCACCTCAATAGACCGGGGGTGATCCACGGTTTTATGTTTCTGTTTATTTTGGGAACTTGGATTATTCTTGTGTGCACATTAATAATATTTTGAATTATGCTTATTAGAGCGTTGGAGGCAACGTTAGGGTCATCTGTATTTACGACTTGGGAAAAATCCTGGTGTTCTATATCTGTTTTGACACTTGGGTAGTCTATCATAGGAATTTTGTATGCCGGGACTGTATGTTTAACTGGTTTTGTGTCATCGATTTTTACAAGTAGAGGAAGGTGGTCGGTGATGTGAGAATCCAAGATAAGTACAGTTGTAGTTTTATTAGTTTTTAAGATAACGTGGTCAATACAGGAGTTTATTCTTGTTGGAAAAGAATGTGCAGGTAATAGGCCATGGGTAGCGTTGAGGGTTAAATAGTTGGCTGAGCGATCGTCTATATTAGAGGGTCTGATGTCTATATTGGCGTCACCAATAAGACATATATTTTTGTATTTGTTAAGGGAGGTAAATACGTTATCCAGACTATGTAGGAAGAGCTCAAACCCTTGCGTTGTATTGTATGAGGGAGATCTGTAGATTGCAATTATTGCTAATTCGTTATCAATTTGGCAGGTGAGACAGCTGCCATTTATGAAATCAGGTTCATCGATTGTGTATTGGATTTGATTTTTGATATATAAAACTACACCGTCGTTTTGGTTTTTTGATTGCTTTGTACAGTGAGAATTATAGCCTTGTAATACGGGTAAGTCTGTGATTTTGCTCAGCCAACATTCACTCAGTATAAGCACATCACAGTTAACTTTAATTATTGATAACAGTGTTAATAATTCATCAAAGTTCCTTTTAATGCTACGTATATTGATATGAAGAATAGTAGTAGATCCGTTTAAACCCTTAAAATACTTATTGCAATCTTCTGGAATACATGAATAGGCCTTCGCGACTTCAATGTCGTCTAGGTCAGCGATAATGCTTTCAACTAGATTAGCCATTTATAGAGTAAGTAATTCCCAATGCTGTTGAATACAGTAATAACTAAAGATAAAATCGGTGCATAATACCTACGAACAGGTGCGCTTTTAACATTTTTAGGGTTATGTGCAATGATGTGTGAAAGTGTTATGTTGGTGGTATGATGAGAGGGGATTTGTGTGTGTGTGGGTTGGAGATATGTCAGTGTGTGTCGTATAGTACCGTTAGTGTTTATAAATTTCCTTATTAAGAACATTATATAGAAAGATATATCATGCAGTATAAAAAGAGGAATATTGTACATGTTAATAGATATGAATTGACAATATAAGTTATCTATTTTTACCAATACGAGTAGTAGTCATTTGTTTTCCTGCAGCTCCTGGAGAGTAGTTTCGGATTTAATAAGTATTTGTTTATGTCCTAGCTGTTTGCGTAGGAAGATGTTGCCGTTAGTAGACCAGCAAAACTTATAGTCATACTGCTTTGCGAACTGCCTTGCCAAATAAAAGAGTTTCTTTGCAGATAGACTCAGGTGCTCGTCCACGAATACGGGTTGTTTTTGTCCTGGGAGTCCTAGCAGCAGTGAATTAAGCTTGCTGTCTTTATTTGGATTTTTATTATTAAATCCACGAACACAGGAAATGAGTTCAGTCTTGACTTGCACACTCGTAAACTCTGCAACGATCGCTTTGTTGGGCGAGTTGCCTGGGGCACGATATATGTCTCGGATACTCGTTGAAGGGATTGAAAAATCGACAGCGTTTCCGATATTCGTTATAATTTTTGTGAGATCTGCAGTCGACTCATTAGGCTGTAAAGGTATATTACGAACCTCAACAGTGGAGGATCGCGATTTATACTGAAGATCTCTTACGGTTTTCTCCAAGGACTCCGTATATTGCTTGTAATCTCTACACTCATCCTGCAACATTTTTACTTGGTTTTTCATATCGTCGTACAAGTCGCTAGTTGTAGAAATGGATTTTTCAATTTCTTTGTTTAGCTTTTGAATCTGTAAATTTTGTATTTTCAATTCTGCCACGTCAGAAACCAGTTTTGTGACTAGTGCTGTCTGTTCTGCCATCACCCTCGCCACTGCGTCATCATGGTCACTCTTCCATGACGTCAGCATTTGCTTAATTTCAAGTTTAAATTCCTCGAATTGGTCAATCGAAGATTCGTCTAGTCTTGGGCGCTTATAGCGTGCGGTTACGTTGATGAATTCTGGGTCATTCACAGCCTGAGTTATGTCCGGGACAGACTGCGATTGATCCGTCGCCATCGCAGCAATTGGACTTTTCGTACCTTTACTACGCGGAGAATGTTGCACGAACGCCATGAAGCTAATACAAGTATTTTAGTAATACAAGAACCGCTAGGCGTAGCACGCTGCACGCACGAGTAGGTGTTTTGCGTAGCAGATAGACGTTTCGTAGCACTGATTAAAGCGGTGGGGAGGGACACCTTCGACCTTAGCTCGTAGCAGTGTATGACGTGTCCGTGCGCGTAGCACTGCTACGTCGCGCCGCGCGTCGTAGCAGATACCGCTTCGTAGGTTATCCGCTAGTTTGGCGTCAGTTCTCAATGTTGATATGACTCGGCGGCTACAAGGACGACACTCCACCGCACCGAGCGCCCGTGTCCGGCAGTTCGAATCCCGCCAATTACCAAAAGGGCCGAAGTAAAATTTGGTGACAGACCCACGGAAGTTATGTATGTCCCTTTCTAGACACGCCCAGGAGGCGTTAACAGTCCATATGAACACTTAAGGAAAGACAGAGAATTATAGTTACACTTGTCCACCAATCAGGCACTAGTAAGGAGATAGAATCGAACACACGTCTACACTCAACGACAGTAACAAGCGAACAATTTATTATTATTATGTTTTTTTATTATTATTATTATTATGGTTATTTTAGGACTGTTCATTGTTTTGTAAGGATTCTATTTGGCTGTCGTTCGTTAGGGTTTCTGGGTAAACAGATAATTGGATTAGCTGCTTCATTCGTTTCTTTTTATTCAATTTCTTTGCGGTGCTAGTGGACAATGGGCTACGAAGTACACAGTATCTTTATGTTATCAGTCTGGTGTAGGTCCACTGTGCAATATGGTCTCTTTATATTAACAGTCCAACCAGCATTTCGTACTTTCTTTTTATGTCAAAACTTACAAAGCCTGCTGTAATGCCTGAGTAGCTTTTGTCCTTGTTACAAAACGTCGATGCTTTGTAACCTGTTAGCCTACAATGGCCTATATGTAAGAAACAAGCCTACAATGTTCCAACATTGTGCGGTAGGCAGGTACGCACGGGCTGTGTTCACGAGTGTACTACATAAGTTATGACGCAGGTTCGCTTGAATTTACTGTTTAGGTACTGCAGTTAACTGGGGCTTGAACTAAACTAGAACTCTTAGGAATAAAATACAAATATTTGGGACCCCTATGATCCTCTGCATCCATAAAGTAGACAATGAAAAGTTAAGATTATTATTTACTGAATAAGAAGGCAACAGAAAGACCTGAAGAAAAATACTGACTGACAAAACTTTGACAGAGTATATTACCTACAACCATAGGTATATCTATGAAACGTTAGATCTACACCAACAAAGACCTAGACGATACTCGATACACAAAGAAACTTAACTTCCAAGTTCCAACTCAATTTAGGAATACTAAAGGGAACTGGCAACGCTATCTCCCATCTCCCACCGACACTATTTCTCACCTGGCAACATTTCGTGTATTTCCTGGTAAGTGAAACTGGAAACTTTGAGAAGTGCTGTTACTTATATCGGCAAGTTGGCTAAGTTAAGATATCGATACTTTCCTCGCTCTGCTGCGGTTGATAGTTTCAACTGGAACTGAAGGGCGGGCGTTTTGGGGGGACTGTCTTATGTAATTTTGACGTTCAAAAAGAGCTGACTCTCAGCCTAGTTTGAATAAATGACTTTTTGATTTGATTTGATTTAACTCGATTTGCGAAGCCGCGATCTTCAGAAGATGGAAGTTTTTTAATAAACATTCTTGTGTAGATATTAAGAACATAACAAGAGTTTTACATTTAATATTGGAACCAAATATTCAGGCAAAGCTTTTGATCAGACTGTCAAAACGTTGGCTTTTCATTATACCTATATAGGTAAACACAGACGACTAAATGTCTCGTGCCATTTAGTAGTCTGTACCTACTCACGCTAAAAGTAGTTCCCCGGTTTGCCCCCTGGGACACATAAAGGTGAGGGGCACTCAGATAGCACACCAGCCACCTTTTATAAGCGGTACTTAACGCCAATTCCTTGAATAAAATACATCTTCAAGCTGAATGATAAAATAAATCATGTTTACATTGACAAAAATAGTTGTTTACCTATTGGCTGGCGCAGATAACACAGCTTATAATGTACAACACATAGTTTATCGCCATAACTTTGATTAGCTATAATAATTCCCTATTCAGGTACTATCAGATAATCCTGCTAATCCCGATCTAACAAACTTCCTCCACGTCTGTATAGGTACTCGCCCAATGGCGCTAACGTTTGAATATCGCTCATTATGTACTTATTAAGGAGGCTATTAGCTGGCCGTGTCACGCCACCCGGACACTATCGGACGCCGGACATCGGACGCGCAACACTAGGGTGGGGATAACGCAGGCCATTTACGGCAAGTCCGGACACTAAACTGTAGGACATTCAGTCCGGCCACCGGCCATTTGGAAGGTTAGGGTTCAGCTAGCGGTGGGATTTGTGCATCTTATGAGGTGGCAGTTATTGATTCGAAAGAAGTGATATTCAAGTGATTACTTAGAAGATCTGTAACAGAAAGACGATTGGTTTTCTCCTGTGCTATTTAAACTGTTAAGATTGGATTTAGGCTAACTACGGATCAAACTGTTAGACGATACAAGATACGAAGTCCTAGTATAGTGTGTTTAGTTTTGACGTAGAAGTACATACAATGTGATCTAGTGTGTTTCAATCCGCTCGTCGCAAACACCGATATTCTACAGATCAAACTATGATCTCCATTTGTTAATTCACCCATCGTTTATTTACTGGTACAGGGTGCACTCCTAAAACCTCTGGCCCTTGTGTTGACTACCTCCACGAACTACATCTAATATCATCTAAATTGTTCGCCTCACGATGTACCTCCTGTAGCCTGCGGGCAGACTGTATGTAGTCAGAAATGTTAACGTATATACGCCACTAGGCAGTGTATGTGCGTCTCAGATTAGTTTCAGCTTATCCGTTTAAAGTCATTTGAGAGAGTGAGTGTTGGCACGGTACGATTAGTTTAATTTTGTAGGCCTAGCGTATGCCAAGCTTTCTCAAATATAAGTAAGTAAATCACAGCGAGCGTCCGTTCCCGTAGTGAGTGGTTGAGTGTATACTCAACTTAAGCCTAGACACGTGTAAATGAATAAGCCATTTCATTTAGCTCTTCAAATAGTCTTTTCTGGACCGGTTTTACGATCCTTCACGCGTTATTTTCACAAAATTTTCCACAATGTTAGTTACAATTTGTTCAACGGAATCTTTTAAGTAACTTTTTGCAAGTTCAATCATTTAATCTCGCTTCAGTCGTGTGACTTACTGAGTAACGCCTTAATACCAATTATCCCGAACCCCGAGTCCCGGGCCCGTGCCCGCGGGCAACTCTAGCGCGCCGGGAACTGTGAGCGCTCCTCTAGCGTGTGTCTACAGGCAGACAATTATAATGTTTAATTGAATGTGTTTGTGTTCAAGCTTAAGTAACACCAATCTTACTGATTTTGGGAAATAGAAATTGGCTTCTCTGATTAGACTTCCAAAATAATGAATTAATGTTCAAAACATCGTTCGACTTATCGTTGAAAACAAAGACACAGTTGCGTTTCAAGTTAAAACCAACTACTTGCAGGCACAGGGATAAGCAGTGCTCTATATTCGTATGTACCCGTATAAAAATAAATAAATAACTAGGCAGTCTTTTTGCGGCCTACATTCATAGCACACAAAGCTACCATTTTACCAAAAGCACAGGATACAGGTATGTATATTGTACATACTTTATATTTGAACCTTATGTAGGACAACAATAATAACCTTCTATTCAAACTTGATTCCATAAAAATAGCTTGTAAAGGGCATCCCTGTTATTTCTGTGCGTATGCGGGACGCGATGGTGGAAGCCACAGAGAAACTACAGAAGAACAACTCCTTACAACGCGCTAAAACACATCTTTTAAAACCAAATTAATAAGAAAGTTGTGTTCACAGTGTAGTGACTTAGGTTCCCGGTCAACTAGCAAGATCTAAACCAGTACCAATGCCGAAGTATCGTAGTATAAAATAGTAGGGAACCATGATATGTTAGGCGGCACGTGTCGAGATGTGGTCCTCTATTGTTTTATTGAGCTCATTATCTTGTACAGAAAATGACTTCTGCAGTCCGTTTGTGGTTGATATACAGGACGTGCTCAGGTGCGCGTACGTTCACGCTCTGCTAACTTGGTGCACGTGTCACTGGCGCGGCTACACCCTTTATATGTAGCTCTGTGCCTTTTGTAATGTGGCGGTTTTTATTTTATTCGTGGGTCTCGTTAATGGCCTACATGACAGGTAGAATGGGCGACATTTCTAAAAGAAGAATATTTCAAACAAAATAATAACGTGTGCCATATCTGACATTATAGAATCTACAACTTATAACTATAATTAAAAAATAGAGCAAAAAGTCATAATGGTACTCTTTGAAGTCCGAACACAAAACAAAACATCTGCGTTGTTCTCGCTGTGTTATTGCTTTATGAGCTTCATTCATCTTAATTTAAATAATAAACGCCAAGAGTTTTATCATTCGCGGCGCAGTAGTTCCGGAGACATATAATCTGTGAATGAAACTCATAAATTGCGGATGTTTTTACAATAATTTATGTTATTCAAGATACAGGGGAACTTGGAGATTGGACGCCTTTTAAAACTTCAGCTCACGTGCGTACTTTGCAAGAAACGGGGGTGCTCTAAAGTTAAACGAAAATGAAACTTTTAGTTCACAAGATAAAGTTCTATATTGAATGCAACTGACTCGATCCTCTGGGCCCCTATTAAGACGTTGAATAAAACACTAAACTCATAAATCTGGCGTTTTATTATAGAAAGGCTGACGGCAACTGATTTCTTGACAATATTTCTTTCAAGACGTTACAATGCAAATTAAATTCTCGAACTTATCTACCCTCTATCGCGGCAGTTGTCACACTTAAATATAGACTGCGTTACATTAAAATATGTTAACAGCAATTCTGATTGACATCCCCTTGTACAAGTAGCTACAACCGTATCCCGGCAACTATCGTGCAATCACTTAACAATCAGTAGCGACCGCGCGGTGCGCCCACCTGCCCCTCGAAAAAAAGAACTGTCATCAAAATCGCCGGTAGCTTTGCCCCAAAATGTAATTTTAATATGAATCACTGGCTCTTTAGTCACAGTCACCCCGGGTGCCATTACGTCCCCTGCCAGGTACCTACCCGGGCCACCGGGCCCCTGGGCACCCCGGCACTATTATAGTCGCTGAGCGTATTTTATTGTTACATGTGTCCCCTTCAGACGGTGGATGTTTAATTTGCGTTATTGCTCCGTTTGGCAGTTCTTGTGATACTATCAGGGTTTTTTTTTTCGGAAGCGTGTGTAGATAGGGAACGATTCTGTTTTTATGATGAAGTGCGATAGTTGCGACAGTAATGCTGAAGTTTATTATTATGTTCTCTTGACAAATTATAATTGATGAGTTATAAAATACTTACTTAATGTTATCTAATTGTCATTAAGTTAGTGTTTTATAACTTCTTTTTTTTTTCAAAATTAACAGGTAAGGTATTGATACAATGAAACTACGGTTTACGTCGACTCATGCTAAATATGGTCGTTGATCTTCCGGAAAACGTACAAATCTAGTGCCGGAAATAGCATAACGTTGACGACATAATCGTGTCTGTTTGCCCCAGAAACCCTATGATAAACGAATAAATAAGGGACAGATAACACCACAAAACGTGAATCCGGCCCATTAACTGTCGCGACACAATAATGGAGGTGTTAGCTAAATCATGTCCGCGCTAGAGGTGCTACCAGGGCACGTCACTACCAGGGCGGGCACAGTACAGGGAAAGCAGAAGGTCCACTATTGGGAACGACACGAGAATGTGTTAGTACTATCATGCCCGTGCTGGACGTGGGAGCCGCTTAACCTCACTACGATGCTAGCAGAGTGAGCACAGTAAAAGTAACACCGAACACTATGTCCTCATACAGGGACGATACGTTATCACTAGGCCTATTGCTATAAATATATTGCAATTTAAAATGTTACAATTTAACAATTTCTTTATAGATCTTGTTGAAAAAACGCAACCTTACAAACCAACACTTACGATCTAAATGTTGAAAGCAATGACGATAGCATATTTCTAGGACCTACTAATCCTGCTGGAATTTTTAGCATCCTAAAAATATTAAAAATCACTAGGTGGTGTGGCTATGATGATCTTATCTACAGATCTTTTAAAACAAATCGCTCAATACATCGCAGAGCCTCTTTCATATATTATAAATTTATCTTAAGAAGAAGGCTGCTTCCCGGAAAACTCAAAATATCTATTATAAAACCGATGCACAAAAAAGGATCTAAAACAGACAAAAATAATTATCGACCTATTGTACTGATACCAATCCTATCAAAGGTCTTTGAAAGAGTTATGTGCAAGAGACTCCTCTCTTTCCTGGGCAAGTATAATATGCTTGCGAAACAGCAATATGGATTTAGGAAAAACAAATCCACCTCATTGACAGCATTTAACTTAGTCAAATCGATCCTAAATAACGTCAACTCAAAAGTTACAACTTCAGCTCTGTTTTAAGATCTTAGTAAAGCCTTTGATTTCGTAAATCACTCCATTATCATTGATAAACTGAGTAAAATGGCTATAAGAGGTTCAACCCTAGAATGGTTCAAATCTTATTTATTAAATAGGACTCCGATCACATGAATCTCAAACTTTATGACAAAGTAAATATTATCAACGACTTTAACTCCCAACCCCGACTAAATTCCTTCGGAGTTCCACAGAGAAGCGTCTTAGGGCCACCATTATTCCTACAGTACGTTATCGATCTCCCTCAAGCTATCCAAGAGAATTGTGTTGTGTTTTATAATGACACAACGGTTATCCTTGATTGTAAAAATTATTAATCATACGAGCCTGACATAAATAACACTTGGCATAAAATTATTACTTGGTTAGGTAACAACGCTTTAAAAGTAGTTAAAACTAAAATAATTAATTTCAAAACACAGAAAAATAAATTTACCCACTTTAAAATATCGCATGGAGATCAAATAGTAGAACAATTACATACAATAAAATTCCTTGGTATAATACTTGATGAACATTTCACCTGGATGCATATTGATGAAATATGTATGAAAATCAATAGCTTTGTTTTTGCAAAAATGAGACGTCCAGACCAACTGCCTCAATGGTGTATCACGCCTATGTTTTTTCCGTCATCCGGTATGATATCACTGTCTGGGGAAATTCTTCTGAAATTTCTAGAGTTCTGTTAGCACAAAAAAAAATGCATAAGTACAAGCAATTTTCATTAGGGACTGGACTGAGTCCTGCAGGCTAGTGAATCACACAACCTTCTCACAATTCCTTGCGTTTATATAAATGAAATCGCTAAGTTTGTTAAAACAAATTTTGCGCTGTTTGAACCTAATATTAAACAAATTAACGAAAAGCCACGCAATTTCTATTAAAAATACCTGTTCCTAGGATCAAACTATTTCGACGCAGTTGCGTATATATGGCACTATTTATTTATAATTCAATTCCAAATTTTACAACTGATCTTCCTTACAAAAATTTTGCATAGTTCTAAAAAAAAGGCTCATTTCACATAGTTTTTAAATCAGAATAGATAAAAGAGGTTTTTATTCTATATCTGATTTCCTCAAAAAACTCCTTGTCAGTTTTCTCATTACAGAAACGCATTGTAAATAATATTACCTATTAATAAGTGTTACTCACTGTACCTAATTACTGTATTTTAAGTTGTGTTTTATTTTATTTAATAGCAATTTTTTATGTTTGTATCGTGTAATAGAAAAATATTACCGATTTTATTCATTAATTAGTTAAATTAATTAATCATAATTACCTACATTTGTGCCTTATCATCAGAGGTCGGAGTAGGTAGATTGATTTTATTTATACTTGCGTCGAGATATTATGATATGCACATGCCATTTTATCCATAATGTGCGGGAAGTACCGGAAAAAGTTCCGGAATTGGAATTATGGAATAAAATAAAATACTGATTTCTTTCACCATTAGCTAACACTGGTAGCGTAGATTGATATTATTAATACGTTTTTCACGTTAAACACAAATTCGTGCTAATTTCAATATGAAGTTCCGGTATTTTGGAGGCATATCCATATTATCCTCTACGTTTGGCGTCAACGACCTTTAATCAATCTACCTACTCCGACCTCTGCTTAACATGCTAGCACTAGAATCTTACTTTAATATTTGCATGCCAAATTATCGCGAAATGTGTCATCGCACTAACAATTTATACCAAACATCTTTTGTACCGCATTTACTGCAAATAAATAACTTTGAATAAAATAAAGGCAAAAAGTTATGACAAAAATCAAAAAAGTGCGAAGAAATTATTTTTTGTCGACCTCGGAGCATGTTTTTGTCGACCTCGAAGCATGATTTTTTGTGCAAACTCTTAAATTTATGGTTTGAATAGAGTACTTAGCAATGTTGAAGTCTTATAATGTGTGTTCTAATAAGAACGCAGCGAACTTTTACGAGTAAATGCGAGATTGGAATCGTTGGATGATAAAAAAATCTAAATCTTATATTTCAGACCCATAACGTACATTAAGATATTATAAAAACGACTTCGAAACTAGTATTAGTACTTAATTCTACCAGATATTTAACACGAAGCTATATTTATTAGTACGCCACGGTGACATGTAGGCGTATCCAATGTCCCATGTCCAAGTATCAAGCTTTCCCGCCTATCTGTAAATCTGCGAGCCAACATATTGCAGCGGACAGCCAACGCGCTGCGCTCACGCTCAATATACAGATTGTCTTTTAAGTCTTCGGAAACCCAGTGGCCTAGATACTTGGAAGAAGTGACTTGCTCTAAGGAAAATCCGCAAAGTTTCAACTGTAGTACAATCGGGTAAGTTTCAGTGCCCGCTTTAAAGATTAGTACTTGACTTTTCTTGACATTGTCCACACATTCCATCCTTGTGTTTGAAAATTTGCATACTGCTATCTTTCTATCCTGTGACTTCGCAAAGGGCCCGTGACGTCACCGGCCTAATGGCGTCTACCCGAACCATTACACCGTGCCCAAATTGCTCTTTACAACACCAAAGGCGGCTCAAGCAATTATAAGCCTTACTTCCATTTCATAAAGTTCAAAATAACTTGAGGTTAAATGTCCGTTTACTCACGAAGCATAATACAGTAAATAGAGATTTTGAAGGTGTAATTGTGTGAAAAGAATGTAATTTTGTTAAAAATGTAACTTTTTGCTCAAACTTTATTATTTTGAGGTCAGGGATTTGTTGGTTGGGTTTAGGTTCAAAACTCACATCTCCAGCAGATTCAAACGATGGTCGTACCAAGAAGATCAGGATAATAAGTTATAGCAAAATCTGAGGGTTAAAGATACACATTTGTTCACACCTTTGGTAGGCAAAAACCATTAACGAAACGCCCCATTTTTACGACCCTAATTCGACTCGTGTGAGGGTAGAACTACAAAAACGAGCTGAAAGGTCTGCCGTGCAGTACATCATCTAATTACCCTTTTTGTCCCACTTTTGTTTAACCAGGGTTTTACTTAAATAGGCTACAGAAATAAAGCGCAATACCGAGAAAGCTTTTCCAGCTTTATCGAATAATATTATGGGTAAATATAACGAATTAAATGTGTTGTTGACTATTATATTATACTACTTGTTTATAATTATGGACATCACATTTCATAAAACCAACGGCAGCCGTTCATTTTAAAATAATAACTGCTTCGGGCTTGAAAAATTAAAGCAAACCTTTTATTCAAAACATAAAAATCGGTCAGGTTTGTTTTGGGTGCTAACATTTTTATTTGCATACAACGCGATCATAACAAAAGAGAGTGCCTGCAGCTAAAAATAAAAACAAAACTCTAGCACTCGCACTTATAAATGCAAATAAAGTTAGATTTATCGCCACATTGAATGGAAATGATTAGCGTCTGGGCAAAGTATACACCAGCAGTCAAGTACCGAGTAGTTTATCCGAGGTTGTGGTCTACTGTTGGTATGTGATCATGAAAAATACACCCTAGTTTCATTCACGACAGCACACCTTACCTCCCTGATGCCATATTTATTGCTAACAATAATAATTTACCAAAGCTACAGCCGGCTGTCAGGCAAACAGCAACGGATGGCGTTATCACGTGACCCAAGACAAAGCCTTAACGACGCCAACTGATGCGAACTGCCGCCACCAAGCTAACTATAACAAAACGTTAATGCGAACCAAACTACTATACAAACGCGATCACTGGATCGATCGTGAAGGCAGGTGAAGAAGATTAAGTTAGTACAATTTGCGAAATAAGGGTTATTATGAACTTTGTCGGATAAACAAAGTCGTCTGCGCCGTCTTTTGTTTCTATAGTTTGTCTTCCCGAAGACAACATCAATGCAGTTATTTTTATCCACCTGATAAAGTGGAAGCTGTTGAGATTCCAAGATTCAAGGTACAAATACGCGATTGTATCTCCCGACAACGAAGTCTTATTTAAAGTCTAGCTGCAGAGACCCTTAGCGACTGCCCCTCAATCGATTCCAGAACACAAAACCAGACTGATCGCGATTTATAACATAGCTCACGTCCTACACAGACACAACAAAAGAAGCAACCTATCACTACAGCACGTACGATTGGAAACTCCAGCGTTTTCACGGAATCAACAACTGTTTTTATTTTCCTTTTACCTATTTATTTTATAATAGTTACTTACGCGCGTTGTAAGCAGTGGACCTTCTGTTGTTTCTTATTCAGTGTCTGCGCGTCTTCACTCATTAGATACGTGACGTCATCGGTATGGCGGACATGGCGCCCACGCACCGTCACGCACGTGACACTACTGAGGCTTCTATTCTGCTTAAGGTAATTATGAGAATACTAAAATAGAATAATAAATATAACTTCCTTGTGATTTTGGTCAGCTACCTACAATCTACTTGTTAACTACTTGCGTAAAGTCATGGGTGGTAATTAATTAATTAGGTAGGTATACGTGGGTCATGGGTACTTATTCTTTATGTTAAAAATTAAGCTAAGAAAACAATCACAGTATTCTGTGCTTTGCAGAAAGCTCTCATCCGCTCAGGATCAAAAACAAGGAATCATCTTTTTTCTAGCGGGTGATTTCAATTTGTTACCTATTGATCAAAAGCAGCAGCTACGTTTAAGTACATATGTCAACATTTCATTACTGTCTTTCGCCGTTCAACCCAAATTGTATAAAACAAAACAAAAAACTGTTCATCGAGTTCTAAAGTCCCTTATTAAATAGCGATCCCTCAATCACGCATCACGTCGCTCCGACGTGACAACCTGCCAAACTCTCAACACCTCGGAATTAGGACGAAGTGGTACCACAAAGTAGGTACCATCTAACAAAGTACCAGCGCGGTAAAGGCCACGTATTGTGCTAAATGCCAACTTTTGCTTTCTTCCAGTTTCCCGTTATTTTTGTTACTGAACTAACTCCTTTGTGTTACGGGGAAAAGTTGTTTGTGGCTTTTGATAACGTTGATGTATTCTCAACTTTAACCTTGTTCCAAAATAAGAATAAATGTTTTTGCCAAAGTCGAGTTTGTAGTACTGTACGCATATAAGCAATTAATAAGAAGACTAAATTCTCAATTAAGCCAGCACACTGATATAATACTCGTAAAATTCCAACATATTCAACACCGGGGCCAAATGCCAAACCCCAATAACCAATAAAATACGAAAAAGCCATCGTATCTGTCACCAAATGAGTTCCCGTAATTAAAATTCATATATTACCACATTATTAAGTGGGTCGAGATGAAGCCCGCCACACGTACAAACGGGGTGGACCCACCCGACCCACTCGTGCCATCTCGTCCCCGCTAATCCTTAAATAAGGGGCGATATTAAAATCGTTCACGCTCACGGATTGAGAGCCACACTCTTCCTAGGGAAAATTCCTATGAAAATTTTGGCACAGCTTATTGAAATACTTTCCTTTTAAGGGGTTAAGATATCGTGTCGTAAAAATATTGCGCTAGGTATCTTTGAATTTCGATTCGAAAGATTTCGATTTCTGGGATCCGTCTGATTTTATTTTATGAAGAGTACAGACTTAGCAATAAGTAGTGATACGTAAAAATGGGTTGACGTATTTTACAAGAAAATTTATATCAACGAGTAACACATTAACACTTTTATTAGCCTACTGCTACAAAAGTGAACAACCAAAAGAAATAAGCGGACAATGCTGCTATCCTCTCAAAATGAACATTATTATTCAAGAACTGCACATTATTTTCAGTGAACCCGCATTTTTCTGCCACAATCCCGTATAATCCGCGTCGCTCGTGGTCCGCGCGTAATCCCGGGATCATCACGCTCGCACAAGACCACGGACTCTCCATGACGAGCACTATTGACACCAGCAGAATGCGGGTAGGACACTCATCTGTCATGATCACAGAGGATGACCTGCCTACCTCACGTGTGTCTGCGGGCGATATATTAACGTCCTCTGATTGACGTGTGGATAAATAACGAGCCATCGATTCGATACCTTCAAGGTATCAATCTTGACTACAGGGATCACAGACGTCGTCGTGGTCGTTTCTTGCGTGTGGGAAGTGGAAATAAGGCAAAAGTTCGTTCAGAAATTGGGTCTTGATATAGTCTCAGGATAGTCCCTCTTCATAATATAGAAATTGACACCTGACCAATCAAATTTATTGGCATATTATGTGACTTTTGTCTGTAAAAGAACAGGAAAACCCCAAGCATGCGACATCGTTTTTAAGAATAGGTACTACAAAGGAATAGTAGTGCAGGTGCTAACAGACTATCTCTCAGTGCGTCAACAATCTTGAGCTTAATGTCAAAACTTATGTTCTACTATTAATCTTTGGTTCTACATAGTTGTCATGAATAACGTGACCTCTAATGTGGAAAGTTCATGTCATTAGGACGACCTAGCACAGACCTAAGTTATGGCTAAGTTTACCAATTTCACGTAGTAAGATATTAGCCCGAAGGTACTCTGTTTCGAGAAATTTAGTTCATGTCATAAGAGTCTAAATCAAAATCAAAATATTTTATTTCACATAAACCGGCAAGGGCACTTATGAAACGTCAGAAGCTAGGTGCACGGTTCCAATTTGTCGCTTCCTACAATCAATAGTCAATAAGTACCAGGTACTTAGAGGAATAAAAATCGTCTATAAATCAACAGTCTGTAAGGCCTACAACGGTCACCCAATCACAATATGTAAAATAATCTACATAAGTAAGATCAACCTATTTAAACCAAGTTACAATTTCTCTCTACGTGAGTAGAGAGAAATTCACACTGACCTCCGTACTAGTAAAAACTGTGTCACGGTAGGTCAGTCTTCCTCGTTCTCCAATAATCACATGTACTTTATCAGTGAACATATATTTTAAGATATTTAGCAGGTAGTTCGGCATTATTTAATACATTGCTATCATTTACAACCAAAAAGGTGGGTAAAATGAGAAAATATTACGTATATGCAAAATATTTAGACAACATTTTCTTTTTTTTTAAGAAGCTGTAGGTTGATGTTTGTCTGATGCTGTGTGTTGATGTAATTGGTGTATGTGACTGAATGTGTATTTGTATTTATGATAAGCTTACTAATAGCTTTTCTGTGTTAACATAATCAATTTGAAGTAGAAATTTATTTAAAATCTTTTTCCAATTATAGATTGACAAATCACGTAACTTCAAACTTTTAGACAACTGATTGTATAAATGAGGCCCGATATGGTCAAAAAATTTGCTAGCAAAAACCGTTTTGGTTCTAGGAACAGAATATACCAAATCCTTTCTACGTCTGGTTGTCAAAAGAGGTAACTTAGAGTGTTGCTGTAGGATCGAAGTTTTTATAAACAATTTTCTAATCGTAAGTAATGACAGTTCTTTATATAGTGTATGTGTGGGATACATAAATCTCCTGAAATTCATTACCAGCACAGCTCGCTGCGCTCTTTCTAGGGATAAATTGTTGTTTTAGATGCGCCTCCCCAAGCAGTGATACAGCAAGTTATTATTGACTGGCAAAGGGAAAAATAAATAGTTCGTAGTAGTTTTGGTTGGCAAATATTCCGCAGATTTTTAAATAAGTGGATCATTCTCATAACTCGAGTAGTCATGGAGGCTATTTGTTCCTTCCATGCGAGATTTTGGTCAACAGTAAGACCCAAATATTTGATGGAAGATACCTGTGAGAGACTGTAGCAGGAGCAAGACATAGGATTTACGCATGAATGAATTTTAATGGAAGAGGAATTAATCGGTGGTTGAGTACTATCACGAATGCTGAAGGCAATGTATTTCGTTTTTTGGGCATTTAGGGTAAGAAGGTTGCGGTCTAGCCAGGTTGTGACTAGACCAAAACCTCCATGTGTTGCCTTTAAATAAAAGAACTGTATCATCGGCAAATGTAATTATTTTATCACGCGTGAGATGAAGGTCACACAAGTCATTTATGTAAATGAGGAATAAAGTCCGTCCCAAAATGCTACCTTGAGGTACCTCAAATACGACTTTTTCTGGTTGACTTGTGTAGTCCTTCATTCTCATTTGCGTCATTGCGTCCTGTTTGACATGTAATCGGTAATCAAGTCCAGCGCTTCACCACGAACACCGATGCTCTCCAACTTTCTTAGGAGTACGGGAACGGAAACCGTGTCAAACGCTTTTGCTAGGTCCAAGAACACACCTATGGTCTTGTCACCCTTATCCAAACCATCGACAACATATGATAGAAGCTGGTGAACAGCATGAGAAGTTGATTTATTACTCCTGAATCCGAACTGGTTTGCTGACAGAAGTTCGTTGGATTCTAAGTGGCTTTTCAAGCGCTTGTTTATAATACGCTCAATGATTTTAGACAGGGTAGGCAACAAGGAGATTGGCCTATAGTTTGAAACACAACCTCCGTCCCCACTTATGTATAGGAATAATGACAGAATGTTTGAGGACGTCAGGAAAGATGCTTTTAGTCAGGCACAGATTATAAATCAGAGTTATTGGTGATGCAAATATCTCAACGCCTACTTTAAATAAGATTGAAGGAATCTCATCCCAACCGCTGGAATTAGATGATTTTAAATTAATTATTGTACTTTTTACTTCAGTTTCGTCCGCCTGCAACAAGGCGAAAGATTTAAGAGACGAAAAATTTGGGTTACATGTTTTCTGAGTCGTTTTTTTGAGTTCTTACTTGGATGCTACGAGCAAGTTGATTTCCTACATTAGAAAAATAATTATTTTTATAGTTAATAGAATCTTGTGGGTTACTTTTACTTTTCAAAAGGTCATCAAAGTCTTTTGTGTCACTTTTGTATAGACAGATTTCCTTAATTATGGACCATTGTTTTTTTACATTATTTTTGTGAATGTTTATTTGTGATCTTAGATATTTATTCTTTAGGTTTTTTTAGTAAGTTTGTACAAGTGTTGCGATATCTTTTGTAGGTTATATTAAGTATCTCATTGTGAGGGCCTTTTCTAAGTTTTTGGTGCAGATTATCTCTATTCCTCATACAACGACAGAGTCCAGGCGTTATCCAAGGTTTAATGTTACGTTTCCTGCGCGACAGTTTACAGATGTACGTATGTTTATTGATGCTATCTTCCTTCTATCTTCTCTAGCTTCTTACTGTGCATAGAAATTTATTGGTGACTTCATTAGCGTCATCAGAATATAATACCACAGTCCAGTCAATTTGTTTTAGATCATCCATGATTGCGATGTAATTTACTTTTTTATATGTTGTCTGTTTTCTCTCAGACACCACAGATTTTTTAGGGAGTGATATCATAACGCTGCAGTGATCCGTAATAGTCGACTCGCATACTAGGGTTAAAGTATCGCAGTTACTTTTGACAAACCAATGGTCCAGACAATTATATTCTCGTGTCAGATACATATGTGATGCAGGAAGACCGTGCGAAGCAAGGAGGTTCATATATTTCGATGTTTTGCTGTCAGTACCGTCCCTAATATTAATATTTAAGTCACCCATTAGTACGATGTTTTTATATCTTTTATGTTTGTAATACATTATCTACAGCGCTAACGAAATTGTCAATATTTTTAAACGCGGGCGGTCTGTATAAAGATATAATTGCTAGATCGTTATTAATAGTAGTAACCAAACAATTAACATCACAACCTTCTCCCGTAGGTTCTGACAGAGAAACTTTTAAATTCTCATTAACAAAAATCACAATACCATCGTTTTGGTTAATATGATAAGCAGTCGCGAAAACTTAGTAAGAAGCAGTATCAGGTAAGGTTGTATTTTCTAAAAGCCAACATTCGGTTAATATAATAAAGTCAAAAGAAATGTCAAGTCTAAACAGAAGTACACGAAGTTCATCAAAGTTATGATTAATACTCCTAATATTTTGAGTTAACACTTTATAGGTATTAGTTTTAACAAACAATATTTTGCAATTTTCCAGTATGTCTATGCATTCAGCATTCCCGACATTGATAATGTTCATCACAGTCTGAGACGATGTTAATTAAGTCAACCATGTTGTTTAACAAAAAAAAGGATTATGCAAAATAATGAACGAGTACAGTCTATCAAAATTCTGTGTAAGATGTGTTGTGATTGTGTGGCGTGAGATTGTAATTTTGAGTAATATGAAGAAATTAAGAAATAAGAGTAAATTTTAAGAACTATGTGTGTATATCTTACGGCTGCTAAGAGCTTAACAAAAAAGAAAAGTAAAAAATGGGCATGCAATAAACAAATAAACCAATGTAAAGAAGATAATATGGTTTTCATCAAAAGTCATATTCTCGAATTGGCACTTGGAATGTTAGTGTTCTCAATATTAGCAACAATACCTTCGATATGTTCTGCGGAGTTTATGAGTATGGATTGGAGACCCAGCAGAAACTCGTGCTTTTTCTGCAGTGCCCGGGCTAATTAATGTAGTTTACGTGCATTAGGAGTCAGGGATTCTGAAACATATACTGGGAGTTTCTCACCCGTGATCTTGTTTGTTTTCCTTGTGTTTCTGATTATATAATTTAATAGCATTAAATATATCTACACGTGATTTAACTGCCTGATACTCAACAACAATGGCGTTGTTTTGACTAGATTTATTTTTATACACTTGACGAATATTACCAGGGGAGATGGGTAAATCAACTGCCTTGTGCAGGTACGACCCAATTTCGCTTAAGTTATCAGTGTTAGATAAGGGCACGTTTTTAAATTTTAATAGTAGTCTCTCGCTGTTTTCTTAGCAAATCTTCAATTTGACCTTCTATAACATTAATTTTAACATATGCCTCTTCATTGGCTATCATAATATTTCCATACGTTTCAAATCTTTGCACATAGTCACAGACTCATCTAGAGCTTTCTGCAGGATTGTATTAGACTGGATTATTCTTTGTTTTGGTCTTTGAATTCTTTAATCATATCATTCAGTCTGAGAAATTTTGAGTCTTGATCTTCTTTCATAGATGAGAACGTATTCCTTAATTCACAACGCAATTCAGAAATTTCATCATCAGGCTGACGTTGTTTTCTTTTTCTTGAAGACATGAAGTCAGCGTCTTCTGTAACGCATGTAAATAATTCGGGTTGCGACGCATAGGTAGTTTCTTTGGGCGAACGTAACATGTTGATTTCTCAACAATAGAATCACACATAGTTATGCTGTTAATGAGGTATCAGTAAAGCCACATGTGTAGAAAGAATTAATGCCAAACTTCCCTGTCTTCAACGTATTTTTTTTTTCTTATAATATGCTTTTTGATAAGGACACGATAGATGAGAGTTTTAAAATTTCCATCGCTAAGTTCTGTAACCGACTTTGGCAACTTGTTATAGAAGCGGATACTGTTTATTAGAAGTGACTTGCTAGTTTTAGTTACTTAATCAAAATTTTGGAATCACAATTTCATCTTCAAGAGCAATGTGTGATCGTATATATTCCTTTTGTGAAAAATATAAGATTTTCAATGACTGCCAAAATGGATTTCGCAAAAACAGATCTACAACGCTAGCTGTTTATAGATACATCCAAGAAGCATTAAATATTATAAATAATAGACAATATGCAGTAGGGATATTACTCGACATGACAAAGGCCTACGACAAAATGCAATTTAAAATACTACTAAATAAGTTATACGGAATAGGAATACGCGGAAAAGCCCATGACTGGTTCGCATCTTATTTAAAAGATAGAGAGCAATTAGTTGAGATTGAATATTACAATAATAAAACAAAAGAAGCACAGCTTATAAGATCTGATATTAAATCGATACATGCTTCAATTCCCCAGGGAAGTGTTATAGGTTGCCTTCTTTTCCTCATATATATAAACGACCTTCCCAAAACCATAGACGGGCCATGTGTACTTTTTGCGGACGATATCTCGATCCTGACCTCATGCCAAACAAATGTTAATTTAAATGAAAAACTTGAGACTATTCTTGGAAAAATTATAAACTGGATGAGCGACCATAATCTCGAAATCAATTTTACCAAAACCAAATTAATAGCGTTCCATCCCCGGCAGAAAAAACAAATAAATATAAATTTTACCTTTAATCAACAAAAATTAGAAACAGTTAACCATTTCACTCTCCTAGGTTTAACAATAGACACACATATTAACTGGAAAACACATATACAGACAGTTAAATCTAAAATTTCAAAGTTTTCGTATGCTCTCCGCGAAATTAAAAAGACTACAAACCTACAAACCGCACTAGTCACATACTACGCGTATGCCCACGCTTGGTTTAATTATGGCATTATCTTATGGGGAAATAGCACAGACGCTCCCACCTTATTTACCCTCCAAAAAAAGCTTGTACGTATAATTACCAACATAGAACCAACAGATAGTTGCAAGCCTTACTTCCAGAAGCACAAGATTCTCACCTTGGTTAGTATTTATATATTGGAATTATGCAAACTAGTCCGCAAATATCCAGATTTCTACAATACACGGGGAGACATACAAACTAATTACTTGTTGCGCCATAAAAACAGGCTAAATTTGCCCCCGTCCCGCCTTCAATTACACTCATCTAGTCCATATTCAATGTCAATAAAAATATATAATAAATTACCAGAATACATTAAACAACAAACCAAAACCAGTATATTTTTAAATAAATTAAAGCAATATTTAATTAAAAAAAGCTATTACACAGTAAATGAATATCTAACCGATAAATTAAATAATAATATATAATTATGAATAAAAGATATTTATTAAGTAAAATAACAACAAATAAATAAACTATAATACTTAATACTTATGCGAGTTATTATAAATAATAAAAATAATAATTACCAAATTTTAAGGGAGTAAACAAGTAAGCATTATTTCAATATAATCAAATAAATAATAAATTAATAGATAGACTTGCACATATAATATTAATATAATAAGTAAATGAATAGAAATATTTAATAGGATATAAAATAATTTCAAACGAAAATTAATAAAGCGCTCTTCCTCGCTCTATGGATTGCAATAAACGATTTGATTTGATTTGATTTGATCTTTACTACGTGTATTTAGATTATGGAAGTCGCATCTTTTTTTGAAAAGACCTAAGTTTTTGCGAACATACAAAATATTTTCTAGGAGACTCGTCACTACTATTTAAAGCTTACTGTGAATCCTTTTACACGTGCAGCCTGTGGGTCAACTTCACTCAGCGGGCATACAGCGTCCTACGCGTTCAATATAATAATGCACTGAGAGTGCTGCTGCGGCTGCCGTGGGTGGCGTTGTAGTGCGTCAGGGATGTTTGCAGATACCAACATTGATGGTTTTGCCGCCATCATTAGAAAGAAATGTGCAACCCTGATGTCACATGTTCGCGGCAGCACCAACAGTGTTCTGTGTATTCGCACTTCGTTAGTTATTAGGGGATTCCAATTAGGGGATTCCCTAATGTTGCGAAAGTGGATGCAGCTCCACGCTGAATTTTCAGTTTTTAATAGTAATTGTATCTGTACTAACACTAGAGGATAAGCAAAATTGTTACTAACACTATGGACTTTGTCTGAAATAAAAATATTCTATTCTATTCTATTAGGTATTTCATTCAATGGACGCTGCTTTTGAAGCCTTTCGAATTTTATCTGGCACAAAAGAAACCTTATGGCAACAATTATGTAGCTGCCTATTTTAGGTAAGATCTCAGCCAAAAATAACCCAAGCCTTCTAACCAATGGGAGTGTTTAATTTTCTGCCTGGCAACACATTCCACTTTGAAAGAATTCATCAAATTTTCCTACAGAATTTTCCCTTAAAAAAGTTTTAATTAAAGGTCGGACAGACACCTGCCCACGGCGGAGGGCAGGCGATCCCTGGGGCAGACATATGTCCGTCTCATATCGGCAAGAGCCTGGGGAGTTCCATTGAAAATATGGAATGCTCACTTGAATGCCGATAGCCTTGCACACGTAATGTTCTTTATTTTTGTAGCGGGATGGAATTTAGGTACTTTACCACTTATAACATTCAATATCTCCATGATTTCATAACATAATTAGATGATTACGTACCTACCACAACACCGAACCGTACACCGTACCACCGTACCTATAGCATCTGCAGCCAAATTCATCAAACTTGAGAACTATGGCTCACTACTAAACTGTACCTACATTATGGCTCGCTTAGATAACATTAGTGCTTATCTAGATCACAAGCGTTAAACTTGTCAACTAACTCCACTACTAACTAATCACTAACATTGAAACTTGATGACTGCGTTAGTTAAGCTTGGTTCACACCAAACTACTGGATACGGTAAGACGGTCCTTCTACAACAGCGTTTACTTTCTACTAAGACAGTAATTTACATGACAACGTGGCTCCCCTACGTCTTAATGTAAACTGCTACAGAAACCGCGGCTTTAATTAAATTTAGATTTAGGAGCATGTGTATTTAAATACGTAGGTAGGTACATAAAAAGCTTGATATGCTTTAATATTCAAAATGAATATATGCTTCAAAATACAAATTATGTACCTGTAAACGGGTTTCAAGTTGTCAAGTTTTGCTCTCAATTCAGATCTTATCTTATTCTCTTTAAAACAAGGCCTAGTTATTGCTGTTTGGTCTTTTTCCTTATGAAACAGCCTCAACAACATTTGGGCGAGATCCATGCGTTAATAAACCAGTAATTACTTGCTTTACGACTTACCCCGTGTGTGCCCGACCTTACCCCGGCTGTGTGTTCTAGGCAAATATGTGTGACGAGTGAATGTTCCCGTTTATTAATATTGCGTCACGGTGGCTTCATTACGAGATGTAACTCGACCCGGACACCCTTTCAGTACATTCGTTGATGAATATTTGAATCACGGTTCAATCTCTATAAATTGTATTTTCATAATCTGACAAATTAATTTCCAATGTGAGTAAGGCTGCTCTTTTCAAACATGTCACGAATATGTGTAATATCCCCAATGTGTCTCGCACCTTCTAAAGACTTCAAATGCAAAGATTCCAAGAATTTATATATGTGTATGTTTTACTGACAAATGAGACTACGTTGCTCCATATAGGGAGGCGGGCACATCGACGCACTACCTTTACCATGGAATTAGTACCTATGTGATTCTGAACCGTCGGTTATAAAAAAAAATAGCTGTTCCATACATTTTGACCGCGTAAGTATAGCACTTTTCTATGAAATAGGTGACTTTTTTTACTGACAAAAAATTATATGCTAGGTGGTAGTTTGCGTGTCGATGTCCTTGCCACCCTGTATACAAATACCTACATAAGTGGGTACCTACCTAATTACGGTTGCTATAACTTTCCATGCTAAAGTTTTTAGAAGATATACATGACTCAATCCAACATATTGATTGATCAATCAACCTGGGAGCCGTACACAACAAGTTTCCATCGCCAGGCAACATGGATGACGCTGAAATCGAGTTCGTTCGTGTATCATTAATTTTCATTAGGTACCTAGTTCGGCTCGAGACATTCAATACGTACGATCGCATTATCTTCATAGAAACGGCGAAATATTCTGACTTACGGCTCAAGAACCAAGTAAGCGGGGAAAAATTATAATGTTTGAACCCAATGAGTCTTTTTACAACGTCTGTCCATATTAGATGTTTTCCTGTATCGCGAGAACAATGCCTATCATTCTTCCACTACCCAGTTACTGGGTACCTTTCGCGAGATTAAAAAAAAAAATAACATAAAATACCTGAAAATTAAAGTTCCAATTTGTCATAAAATGTAATCAACAATAGCATGTATTTCCCCAAGGGTTCAGCAGAGGTTTGCCTATATAACACTCACCTTTTCTCAGTTACGAGGTGCATTCAATAAGTACCTAGCCTCATCGCTAGAGGGCGCTGTAGTTTCAAAAGAGTTTTACCACAGTGTAGCACATTCTTTTTTCAAATTTTCATTCCAATCCCTTCATTTGTTTTAATTTGACAACTTAGGGAAGCGAACGTGTCGATCGGTTTTACAAAAATGGAAAAAGAGCAATATCGTTCGGTGATTCGATTCCTATTTTTGGAAGGGAAAACGCGCATCGAAATCAAAGAGCGCTTGGATGCTGTGTACGGTGACTCTTCTCCATCGATGGCCACCGTCAAGAATTGGTTCAACGAGTTTGCACGTGGCCGTACGTCGGTTTTTGATGAACCACGTCCAGGTGCACCGAAAACAGCTGCTACGGAGGAAAACATTAAAAAAATCCATGATCTCGTATTGGCAGATCGCCGATTGAAGGTTCGGGAGCTAGCTGAGACTGTAGGCATTTCAGAAGGAACAGTGCATCATATTCTTCACGAGGAACTCGGCATGAGAAAGCTGTCGGCGCGATGGGTGCCGCGTTTACTCACACCAGAAAACAAGCGCAACCGTGAGACCACATCGGAGACGTGTTTGGCGCTGTTTAAGCGGAATCCAGCGGAGTTTTTGCGTCGTTTTGTGACCGTCGATGAAACCTGGATCCACTGGTACACACCAGAGACCAAGGAGCAATCAAAACAATGGATCCAGACCGGGGAACGTGCTCCAAAGAAGGCGAAAACTGTAAAATCGGCCGGAAAATTTATGGCCACCGTTTTCTGGGATTTACAAGGTGTGATCTACATCGATTACCTCGAGAAGGGTAAAACAATTACAGGGCTTTACTATGCCGATTTATTGGGCCGATTCGACGCCGAATTAAAGAAAAAACGACCCCATCTGGCGAAGAAAAAAGTGCTGTTTCACCACGACAACGCACCGGTTCACACGTCTGCCGTTGCCATGGCCAAATTGGTCGAATTACGCTACGAATTGCTGCCCCATCCACCGTATTCTCCAGATTTGGCCCCTTGTGACTTCTTTCTGTTTCCTAATCTGAAAAAATCACTCGCCGGGAATAGATATGGATCGAATGAGGAGGTCATCGCCACCACGGAGGCCTATTTTGCAGAGTTTGACAAAAACTATTTTTCGGACGGATTAAAAAAGTTGGAGCATCGCTGGGCTAAGTGTATCGAACTAAAAGGAGACTATGTTGAAAAATAAATTCCCAGTTTTCCAAAATTTTCGTTTACTTTTTGTAGGCTAAGTAGTTTATTGAATGACCCTCGTATGTTTAAGTCCCATGTAATAGGGGGCCAGTATATTGCCATCAGCCGGGCACAAATCTAACACTTTGGGCCGCTATTCAGAAATTTCAGGTGGAAAACCCAATAACACTTTGCTCGACGCGGAAATCGAACCCAGGACCGCATGCTTAGCAGTAGCGCTTGCGACCAAATGACAAACGACTCAATGAGGCAGTCAACACGTCATCAATTAGTTGGCCGTGTTCCCTGTTATGCTAATATCAGCTGTTATTATAACAGCATTATGCTAATGCGAGCTGTTCGCGGCGAGCTACAACAAGCTGTTTTACACAACCCACGATTTACTTGAAACAGATTCGAATTATTGATTTTGTAAGTGCGCTACAACTTTCTGTAAAGCAGCTTTAGAACGCGAGCGAAAATTTAGAGGATTTTGTTCAATGCGGAAAATTCAAGTGTGCAGTTGAATGATGGGCCTGTTGGTTGATTGAAGCGTTCACACACAAAATACATCATTTTCTTTCTCTTATTATTTAGAGAAGTTTTCACCTCAGTTATTCCAAATCTCACTCGTGTACTCAGTGCTCAGTGTGCTTGTTTTCCGCTCGTTTCGCTCGAGGGGTGCTCTGCCTACCCCGGCCGTCGACACCCTCAGAGTCAAAGCCGTGTGTCAGCACATCAGTAGATGTGTGTCTGTGTACCTACTTGTGCACGTGCAACCGTCGAGTGTGCGCAATCGGATCTGTGAATAGCTTTTAATAAGTTTTTAAGGACCTAACTAATGTTTGGGAAACTACTGAACGAGTAAGTAATAACAAAACACGTCGATCACGTCACGATGCCGTAAAGGGAAAAAAGTCGCAAGCATCTGTTACTGAAAACATTCAAGTGCCAATTTGAGTGTAAGTAAGTACACTACTACTACTTAAGTAGAAAACCAAACCAAGGTTCAGTTTTTGAAATTATGTAAGTATATACAAAAGTTAAAACCCAGACATGAACCTTATGTCTGGCCACAAAATCGCATTCCCATAACAAAGCAATATGGAAAATACTACTCGAAACTTGCAAACAAATATCATTGTGAGCCCTCGATGCAGCGCTGCAGTGGCAGTCCTTCAGTCGCCCCTCAGGCTTCGCCCCTCATGTGGGAGCGGGTTGCGGGGACGAGGGGCGACTTGTTTATGTTTATTGTTTAGGCTCCTTGTGCCGCGATTAGGCGCAGACGTCGCGATCACACGCCGCTGTTAGCTTTGTGTCTGACTCCAGTGTTTTGATAGGACGGTTAGTAAGTAAAAAGTAATCTGAAGGGTTGTATTTTGTTTCTGGAAATTGCCAATTGAAGTGATTTCATTGAAGCTGAGTGGCTAGAAAATGTCTGAAGAGATTTATTTACATATAAGTATAGATTTTAAGCTGACTACAATTGCGTATAATATTGCCCATAAAGCAAATCCGATCTCACCAACCCCGTCATCGTGTCGTTAATTCATACATGGTTGATGTGTTGTTTATCCGCCATCAATTAGTCCCGACCTGCCGGTGGCGACGCAAGTGCCGCTCACGGAATTATTCACAGCTGACAATAACCTTACTGAGGACAATTTATTATTTTAAATTGCATGCATCTGTACATTCGCTGTTCCTAACGCATTTAATGAGTAAAACTCCGGCAGCTTTCACACGCTAATTAATTTGATGGCACGCAAAGCCGATTTTTGGTCAAATTAAAGTTTGGTCGATGGCCAAAAATTTTGAATTTCGTTGGAAAACGTTAATCTACTAAGTGGTAGCCGTATAGTTGAACCGTCTACGTGGGTTTTAAGTACTATATTTCTGTTTTTATAAAACCACGTGAGATCAGTGAAGAAATGAATTTATGCCTAGAAATACAGCCAGCTTGTTTTTAAAAATGACAAGTCCTAGTTTTATTTTAAACAGTATGGGCCAAACGTTTGTGCACTCCTGTATTTTCATGACAATACATAATTCAAGTAGTAGCAGAAATCATCACATTGGATCAAGTGGAGTGTTGTGGTAATGTGCACTGTCACAGTCACACCTGCCAGTCACCGTGACGTGGATACATCGACACTGAACTGTCACTTGTTCAGCGAACGTCTGTCAGCTGCTCAACCCCATTACATTACACCAAACAGGTGACATTAATATATTCCGAGCTCCTTTTTATTCATCGCTGAGAAATAACTCGCGCCCGTATCGCGTTAGCTAAAGTGTTCATTTCCTTACGAACCCTTTTCTGACTTATCTCGCGCCACGAACTGAGTATTCTCGAAAATAATGACATAATAAAGATTTAGGCGTTACTTCAGCCAGGTGCTATAGAGCAACCCCAGCACTTCCCTAGGGTGCTGTAAAAGAACACTCAAGTATTACGCAGAGAATCGCAGTCATCCTATAGACATAAGCATGTCTTAACCGCATTCTAGAGCTGTCCGGTTCATCGTCGTTGTAGAATATAGACGCTGACAGCTCTTGAACGCGGTTTGGATGTGCTGATCGCGTTCAGTTTCATTTGTGAAATTCGACCTTCGTGAGTGTCCTTACCTAATGGCCACCATCAATACATATTTCGACACCTATCGATATCTCTCTGAATGTTTATTACGTCAACTGTTTATAATTTGTGAACGGGATACAAAATTACAAGCTCAATTTAGAATTTGAAATTCAGGCACTAGTTAAATTCTAGCTGTCCCAAAAGTTAATCGCACCTGTGGTCCAGATTTTGGATAGGTATGATAACCACAAAATGTATTTCAGTGTATCTACTCTTGTGTGTCAATATGTCCAATGTTAGAACCCTACCCAACATTGTGGACACCGCGGGACACAACCGTCATAACTAACATAAGCACTAGACACGTGTCGCGGACGCTTTCACTGGGTTTACCACTACGAAGTAAGGGAAACAGAAGGTCAACTCTAGAGTATATGAGCATTCCTAAGATCTATTCAAATGCAGTTAGTCGTACATTATGTAGCATTAACTGCATTCTAGCTTAGTTAAGGTGGGTTTAGACAGAGCATTTTGTTTTTGATCTTCTTGCCATTATATTCTAACGTACGAATGCTTTGTCTCTGAGAATTTGGTAAAGCCGGGATAGAATGTACAGTTGCGGTCATAAATGGAGTAGCAATTTAAAAAACCAATAGATTGACACTTCGGTTTAACTTAAGACCTTCTTATAATAAGTAATTTCTATACTATAGACACACACTCTCATACGTTTACAAATGGTTGTATTTCATAAATTCAACCGTTAAAGTGTGTGCCATGATAGCTTAGCGATTACCGTAATTGGATTAGCGCGTTTGTGCATAGTGTGTCGCGGGTTCGAATTCCACGCGCGGTTATAATTTTTTATTGTTTTAAAAATCGCTTTTGACTATAGTTTCTTGTTCTGTTCGTCTTGTTCATTAAACTCGAAAAAGTTAATTATTAAACCCGCATAAACCTTAATAAATTTAAATTATATTAAGGTGCACTTAACTTACGACTCATTCACCGCGACTAAATAGAACGTTGTTGGTTGTTATTGTGTGCTAGTGACGCGTGTTTAATCTATCAGGGGTGTTCTAGTAAAAAGTTAAAATGTAAGCAAATTTAAATATAGAAATTAAAGCGAATATCATTGCGCTGTATAAAAGCGGACTAAATATATCACAAATAACCGATAAAACCGGACTGAGTGTGAATATTAAGATTAAATTATTTTATGAAACATTTATCTAATTAAAGTATAACTGCTGATCCTTGTAGTTATTTTTTTTTTTAACTTTTTATAAATATCATAAGGTCTAAATAGAAGAAAAATATAAAATATCAAAGTAAATTTATTTCCTAGATTATTGAACGACGAAAATAACATTATACCTACTTACTTAATATTTATATAAAAATTTATATTTTCAATCATTTTGTTTGTAGTACTAGCCTAACAGTACCCCTTTTTTATTTCAGTGAAATACTGTGAGTCGGTGGGTGAAAGATATGAGGAAGAGAGTAGTCTTACCCGTCGAAAGCAAAGTGGAAGACCCCAGCTCATAAAAGAGTCGTAGCGACAGCACATGTTCAGCCAATATGAAACAAGTGGTTTCATAACAACAAGACATTTTACCAAATTATTCAATACGTCTTTACGAATCGTGTGCCGTGCACTCCACGCAGAAGGTTTGTATCATCGTTAAATTATAAATTACAAATATTTATTGATTTTAATAATATTCAAATAATATTGTGTCATATCCGTAATATGGATTATTTCGAGGTTTAGTTTCAATCTTCTTTTCGTAATGAAAATGAATACTTCAGCTATAACCTCAATAAGTCCTCTTAAATACAATTTGTTAACTTTGAGGTTTGAGATAGAACGAACTTACTCGCAGTAGAATAAAAGTAGTATTACTGAGTCATTTAACTGTATTGTGACAACGCATCTGCATTTGTTATATTTAGGTGGGTAGATTTGCATAGATTATTGTAGTTTCTTTAAAGTACTCACACGCAAACTACTGTGCGTGGGTACTAAGTACAGCACCATATTATAATTCACAAGCCTGATGATCATAGTTCACCAATTAGCTACTTTACTTCAATAAATTGTTCTTTATGAGAAAATAACCTGTTTTAACAAGAAGTTATTATTAGTTATGTTTGCAATTCATAAAATTATAATGTATAAACATTTTGTAATCACTTATTAAACATTTTTATTCTTAATCCTTTATTGAAATAACAATACTTATGAGTAATCAATACATATAAAAAAATGTAACGGATCGCTGTCTGTACATGGAAGATATATGAGGAAAAATATTATTGGGACCTTTATTAACGCAAATAGCACCTAAAACAATAGCTGTGTCAGCTAGAAAACGCTTTATGCCTTCGAAATACCAGGTTGTCATAACTCAGTAGGAGCACACCTAACATAGTTGTGTCAGCTAGAAAGCGCTTACATTTTAACGTAATGATATAAATGTTATAACAATATTGATAACGTAAAAATCCAATTAAAAATCCTATTAGAACTATTATCGTTTTCTACGCGGACAAGGTCGCGGACAAAAGCTATCTATCTATATATACACGGTTAATTTTACATCGTTTTGGAGCCGAAACACAGTAACTCCAGACGAGTAACAGTCACTATTGGCATTGTTATTTTTTTTTAAGACATCTAATAAAGAAGCATTTATGACTCCTTACTGTACATTCAGCCCAACATACACACTACCTGCATGATTTCGCAACAACAATTTTTAAGGCCTATTCATACCTAAGCGGTATTCGCTACCGTCTGCGGTAGAGAAAACCGAATGAATATGCGGTAATATTATTATCCACACCAAAGCGGTTTTCGCTATCCTTATGGGTAGAATACAGAGTTCGAGTTTCGCTCAGGACGGTAATGAATCTGTTTCGCCCAACAAGCGAAACAACACCTATGCGGTACTATGGCACTAACTATTCCGCTCTAGTTGCGGTACAAACCTGAGCGAAACCCGCGCGGTATGCACTTCTACCCACAGCGGCAGCGAATACCGCTCAAGTCGCTATAGCCGCGGAACTTGATACTAAATACCTGAGCGAAACCCGCGCGGTATGCACCTCTACCCGCAGCGGCAGCGAATACCGCTCAGGTTTGAATAGGCCTTTAAACGATTTTGCAGAGCAGCTCAAATAAGCTGTGTCGAGTCTGACACATTATTCTTTCACTGTCAGTAGCAATGACTGTGCGAACCTCTCGTCGTGTATTATCAGTGATCCTTCTGTAGCGTGTGTACACACGTAACACACACAGCCTATAATGTCACCACTGCTGGGACACGGGCCTCCTCTCGGTGAGATGGAGTGGGCGGCCCAGTGCGGGTTGGTTAACATGTGTACACCTACATTTATTTTATCACAAGTTACTGCGGTAATCCGCGCTGTCTCCCGGGTCCCATCGGTAAGCAAGCAAAGCGGGTGATGCCGGTGATCCGGCGCCGTGGGACCGGCACCGAACCGTAACGATAATCCTCCTAAATTAATACAGCCATGTATACGCACCCTACTCCACCTGTCGCGACTAAATAATAGTCAGAGTCTACCTGAAAATTATATGCGGAAATGTGGGGTACGGTTACAATATTTTAATTAATTTCGTGCGGATCTGACCGTGTGTGTCTCGTTACTATGAATATTTAAATGTAATCTCTTATGTAACTCAAAATCCGTGAGCGAAAGTCTCTGGTATTTCCATAACTAAGTACTTCTACTACATGATAGGTAGGTAGGAATGTCAGTCGACGTGGACCTGACCTACCATCGCGAGAGGTTCACAACCCGACACCCATGAAATTGAACAAAGTAAATGTCAGTGGGAATAAGAAGTCGAGGGCTGGGTTTTTGCTTTGAAGTGAGTTATCAGAAAATATCGAAATTAGTGTTTATCATATAGGGGAACAGTGTATAAGACGGGGACGCGGGGTATAACGGGGCCACGCACACTTACGGAGAACTAGACCCCGCACTAACGTGGTGCAACCGCCGACATGATGCCATTTGCAAGTAGCTATTAGAGCGGTAACAAAAGTAAGTAAGAGTGCACGCATATTGGAGCTGCAGGTCGAAACGTGTTCTCGTGTAGTCGCGTTAAATTATTTCAAGACTGGCAATATTGACATAAAATTGTAAGTAATATTGTGTGTTTATTGGTATTTTGTATACACTTTTAAGATTCTATTGACCATCGTGTGATTAAATGTCTTGGTACTTGATTGTTGACGTGTTTTTTTTTATTATTATTTTTTTGCAAATTCGGTGGTCGGGGCAAGACGGGGCAAAATGTTTAAGGCATGATGGGGTACTACCCCATCTTGCCTCATGAAACTTTGTAAAGGTTTATGTTTTTTAATGCTTGTTGGGTAATTGCATTTTTGTTGTGTATCTTTTCAGTTAAACATAATGGTACGTAGGTAGGTACTTATAAAGAAAGACAAGTAGAGGGAGTGGTCTAAAGAAGCGATGAAAAAGACAGTAGAAGATGTTTTAGCGCAAAAAAAAATTGGATTTAGGAAAGCTGCTGCGAATTACGGTGTGCCACAGTCTACTTTGGAGTGATACGTGGCAAAGAGAAGAAGACACAAGAGGATACAATTTGTATCTCTTGCCATGATGAAAACAATACCTATTTCTAGTCTTCGGAATATTGGGTGGGGTGTCAGCGTTGTGCCCGTTCGGCACACACTGCATGTGCTGGTGTGGATGACGACGACCCAGAAGAAGTTTTGATTTGCTTTGCTTGTGAGGATATTTAAACAGGAAAATCAAATCAAAACTTCTGGAGTCTAGAAGCAAGTAAGGGCAAGACGGTGTTTATTCCTCTTCACCCCGTCTTGCCCCCATTTGACGTCCTTGTCTTGCCTCATATGTGGGGTAAGATGGTGTATTTCCCATTTTTTGTTATTTTTTATTTATTTAATTTACGTGATTCCCAAACATACAAAAACTTGTGCCAAATATAACTTAATATAATAATGTATGTGCCACTAATTAATAATAAATATGCAACTTTAAATACTCCGTATTTTTACTGTTTAACCTTAGCGTCCCCATCTTATACACCCTTCCCCTACCATTCCTTCCCGTGGTTGTCGTAGAAGGCGACTTAGGGACTTACAGAGCATGGGCAGCAGCTTTCTCTACTCATTTGACCAATATAGTGCGATCGCCAACCCGCCTGCCAAGCACCACCACCACCACTGCCGGACACAAGCCTCCCCCAAAAGGGCCCCTTTATATGATATGATGATGATGATATACAGTTGACAAAAATAAAGAAAAATTGTAACTGTCGATTGGTTTTCTATAAACGTAAACCCCAATAGATATCGTAATAATCACATAACAATGGCAATTGAATCGTTTGCGATCATAGATCACGATGACACACCTTCAGTCGCCCCCTCTCCCTCTCCATCCTCGGGGAGTGAGGATAGTGCGGATCGGTAAGTCACGTGTCCCGCAGGAGTTCGCGGGAGGAAGCGGATAATCAGGTTAATAGAGATCCTTATCTCTGTATGATAAAGATTTCATGGTGGATTACTTACAATTGAAGTTTGCGTTCAATGAGGTAAACCTTCTCGTTCAAAAAATGAATCTTCACTTAAATAAGCATTGGCGCACATAAAAGTAATTAATTTTAGGAACATATCGAAAGTCATAGTACACAGCGCATTCACTCAATATCTTGCAATGTATTCATTTGTACATATAGCACGGTGTTCAAAAATAAGAATTTGATTTAAAGATTTAAGGACATAATTTTTGTTTCTGGTATTGATGGCAATGTGTAGTAGGTATGTGTACGTAGAACTCGCGGTCTCAAGAGACTGGGGGAAGAAGAGGCGCTCTATAGCTGCACCATGTAATTCATCGTAAACTGTTTGGTACCAGAGGTGTGTTGTGGAGTTCATTGCAGACAGACGTCCCTTCGCAACAAATATTATACCTCCTCTCATAATAAAACTGCAACAATGTTCGACGTCTGTCTGTTCGCTCCCAATATCATGTACAGAATGACCTCGTAAAAACACTGCGTGTATTTGGCTATTGTTCGCGCCGTCAGTTTATGCTAGCGTGTAGCTATTGGTCTTATAATCCTACTAGTATTATAAGTTTGTATGTTTCAATGTTTCGATGTTTGTTAAATTTGGCAAACGAAGATAGCTTAAAAACTGGATTAAAACATAGGATACTTTTATCCCGTTAGTACACTCCTGTAAGATCATTTCCGACATCCATGCGGGCGAAGCCACTGGCAAAAGTTAGTATTTTAACAAAGAATACAGCCAATTGTTCTCTATTACTCTTTAATAGAATTAGCACCCGTTGGGTTCGGAAGCATAAATAAAACACGATCAACAAAAGCGCGGCAGGTAAGCAATTACACAGTACGAGAGCGACGCGCGACGCGGCGGCATTTAGCAAATGCATTCACAGCAGGCCGCAGCAGATCGCAGCGGGCCGCACGGCTAATGGATATTATTGCAGACTGCACCGTCTGATAATGGATTATACGAAAACTTGGGTGTGATATTTTTATAGTTTTGTGTCTTGTTTTCTGTTAAATAGAATATAAATAAAGGAGTGAACATTGTGATCGCTTTCACAGAATCGTTTGAAATAGTGATCTACTTTACGTTTACGAGACTTATGGAGTTCATCAATGAGGCTTTAAACAATCTCCCTCATATTTGTTTTAGTATCTATGGGTCATATTTCTCCGCAGACATTTCAACTTCTGCCAGCAAGGGAGCCCCGCATTAGCATCGTCTGTCAATATCATCAATAATCCCCTCGGCGCGCTTACTGCACTAGTTATCTTCCGGGAGTGGGCAGAGACAGTGGAAGCTAATTTATGAGAACGTAATGACGGCCTTCATTACCCGCGGACACGCGATTCTTCACAGTATATAGAGGTACTTGAGATATACGACGTTTTGAGGAACTCCATCCAGTTTATGAAAAAACGCATGCTTTCGGCATTTGTACATAATTGATCGTTGTTCCTTACAGTAGTAGTAGTGAGTGTAGTAATGAAACAAACGGTCATAAAGACGACGTCCTAGAGGGGTACTTTCGTACGTCATCGATTACACAACAAAACGTTATCCTCATCACATACATACACAAACTCAAACATTCTTCCCATGGGACTAGGCAGAAACTGCAGAACGCCACCTGCTACGATCCTTACATACTCGTTTTGCTCGTTTACGTCCATGCATGTCACTACGTACCACGCATCTGACCCCGCGACCAAAACGTTATCAAAGCAATCTAGGTCACTATTCAACATAGTACCGGGCTGTATTCTCAGACAATTTCTGCCTTTCTAGAATAGGTAAACAAATTACTTCGGCAATAATGTTAAAAAAATTATAAACAAAATAAGTTAAATGGTGCTATTATACCGCGCTGCACAAAATGAGTGTCTGGCAGAGAGCCAGGATAACGCAGGGGACAAGTTATGGGACAAAATGTTAGTACGATTATAGGGACAGTCTAGACGAAACAAATGTGTTTAACTTTAACAATGACCACCGAATGGCGCGGGAGGAACGTTTGTCGTCTGTGACTCCGTGCGGAGCGAGATACATTCCCGAGTTGAAGTGTAGGTAGGTATATAAAAAAGGGTTTTGAAATGTTGTGGTCAGATTATCTTCTATATACAGCAATGGGCATGGCGTATTATGCCATACTGTTTGAGCTGGTTGATAGATAGGTGAAAATCCCTCAATATTGGGAGTTGATGACTTTTACTTACGTTCAAATAAAAGAAAATAATTATAACGGTAGGAAATTGCATGGTAAAATACAATCTGATAATCTTAAAAGCACTACAATAAAATATGATTCACGTCCTAATAACGCGCAGGAACTGTAGAACAAGATAGGACTTGTTCTACTATTTGTGTAACTATTTGGGGTTGTGTACCTTAAAGGTACATAAAATGCTCGACCGTTCGACATAGGCAGTTAGTTTAAAACAAAGTCAATGCGATACGCTCCACCACGCCACACCAAACTAAACCACACCACGCCACGCCACACCACCGTGCGGCCTGTATGCATAACATAAACATGTGGCCGACAGCGGACAGCCGAACTACGTCTAAACTACCGAATAAGGGAAAATCGTACACGAAATGCTTAAACAGTATCCGATATTTTTATCCAATGCTTCAGGCATTTCGACGAAGACAGACCTCTGGAAAATGCTATTTTATCCATTGGCTTCTGACTTTTCGGGCAATGTTGTTTTGCATATTCACCCATCACCCAAACTTAAAGGTCTTTGTAACATTTACCAATAAGTTAACTAAGTTGCATGTTAACAAGAAGTGATGTATCGTAATCCACACGCGACTGGTTCTAATAATAAGTTTTCTCCACTATGCCCGAAGTTCGTCAACTCATTTGATCTGGTGAACCACTACAAGTCTAGACACAGCCTACAGAGTACCTAATATATAGCGCCAGAATGGCACCGCAAGCAATATCCTTGTAATGTTGGCCTACTGAGACTCCAGTTCATTATATCTCCGAGCTCAAATTGTACGAGCAACAACGTCGGCGGAGCGCTCCGGTGACACACGGGCGTCGCGATTGACGCCGTCAGTGTCACACACAGACGTAACGACGCTTCTTCTACGTGACAAGCTTATATTTGGTAGTTGAAATATAAGTCAGGGAAAATATGCGATGTGCTCGTGACTGTGAAATTGGAGTTTGACTTGTGGGATGGTGTCGGATGATATTGTAGGATTCTGGTTCAATGGTGCAAGCCGGCTAGTTTATCGATCTTGAAGATTACGAATTCTACTTTTGTTCTAAAATTATTTCAAAATGTAAAATCGCGGAAAATCCTAGGAAAAGTAGGTAATGTGTCTTATGCTCCACTTTCGTAGCACTAATAGTAAAATATCTACTAAAAACAAAAGCGTAACAACCTGGGATAGTTTGAAAATACTTTTCTTTAAAACAAAAATAACGATGACATACTGTTATTGCATTTGCCAAGCTAACCATAAACTGCTAGGCACCGACCCGCTAAGCTGAACCTAGAACCTAGCCAGCCTCTTCCATCCTAATCCTGGAGCTTCTCGGATTTTGGCCGCCATCTTACATCGCCAATATTCGCCAAATTGACTCTTTTGTAAAAGAGGTCCGGAGTGACGACGTGACGTCACTCATAAGACACTCACCCTTTCAAGATATTGAGAATTTGAGAGGAGCTTTGTGAAGACTACAGAGGAGTTTAATAATTATAGGAAATTGTTTAGATAATTGGATAATTTGCTTTTATGTTGTAATACGGCATACACATTTAAGGTCTTTTTCTTACCTACGTATTGGATAGTAGTATCTTTGCGAGGATAAAAAGTAAATTAGATACTAAAACGCTCGAAACGAGGAGTAGTGTGCGAAAAAAATATTGTGCCGGCAGCGTTTCAAAGTCACTCCAACAATTAAATAGATAATTTTAGTAAGATAGAACAAAAGATAGCATTATATCACCTCACGTAATGTGACACAGTAGCACACTATGGTGAATAGTAAACCGTTTTAGTGTCACTAAAGCCGAGTTACGCGCAAATGAAACTCCGCGGTATATGTTACAGCGAGTCGGCGAACAATAAGCACTAATAGAAACCCGCTGGCATAGTGCGTAATGTACGCATGTACGCGCGGAGGTTGTGTGGCCGTTTACGGAGTACTGTTTTTATTCAGACGAACCCACAAATACTTTTTTATAGATTTAGTTTTGATTAAGGGTAGAAAACAACTAGCCAAAAAGCATTTCGCAAAAATAACCATCTAATAAAAGCATGATTAAAGCCCATTGAATGAGGTTATAAAATCAGTTGTATCAGGACAAATAACAGGGCAGATAATGAGGACGCGCAAATAGTAACCTTGACTCGCTGGTCACAATACATACTTAGCTGCGAACTGTCAGGGATCGTTTGTTGGGCGCCAACGGGCGCGATGTGGAGCCATATGGAGTGCCAGTACTGCCAGTAGCTGATACATGATTATGAGGAAAGAACAAAAGTGACGAAAAAAACGGTTTTGAGGCGTGGGTGTTGAATGGGTCTAATTCGAATAATAAAAAAATAAACAAATATTTAAACTGTAAACATACCAGTAAAAAGGTAGGCGATCAATTGATTTGATTACTTGAAAACACTGCAGTAAAACGTATCCATATAACGATATAAACGTACCACTCTTCACCCTTTTCAGCACGCGAGTGGATATATCTATGCTACTCGATACAAAGGCGATGCAACCTTGTCTTAATACGGTACACCACAATATTGCGAGCACATACTTAGTTCGTCTACACATCCTTGTAAATAATAGTTCACCATTCTCTACCCATGATGTCTCGGTAACAGAGGGCAAATAATCTTTCATGAAAGGACAGGCAACAGCATCCTACTTTGACTCCCGCAATTAGCACCTCACTGACGCCCAATAACCGATAAATTGGAATCTTTCCGTAATTGAAATATGAGAGATAGGTAGGTTTATTAGTGGACGTTTGCAGGCTGACATCCTAAATATTCCTAACGTTGGAGAATAGTTCAGTTCATTTGTTTGACGGAGGAATGTAAAACGCGTTGAAACACATTAAACGCGTCATGTTGCTCTCTCCCGGGTTAACGAGAAGAGTAATGGCGGCGTTAACCTTGACCTTCGCGCTTATTTTACCGCCTTAAATAGCGATATTATGGAAGTGGCACTTAATGCAGACTGCTCAAGTGTTCGCGTAGACACGTCGAACAGGCGCCGCGTAGCGAGTGGATTTAAGATATGGGTCGAGTGACCTTGACCTCGTTGCTTTCGACAATATAGAGAAGGACATGCAGCTTTTGTCCGGGTTTTCTTATTTAGGAAAAGAAAATAATAGGGAAAATAATATAGTCGCTCGTATTGTTATAGCTATGTCGTAGAGAATACACCTTCAACGCTGCTCTTGCATTCTTGTAGTAATTAGGCGACACTAAATATTACACCAGTTTCGCACCGTATCATGCGCCCGACGCCGCGGCAGCCATCAGCTAAACGCCTGCGCTACTACTGGTTACAAAACGTTTTAGGTACTTTGCTGTTCGCGTTTGATTCGCGGAAACTGTCTGTCCGGCATGTACGGTGCAGCAGGTACGCCAATCAGTGGTGTGTACCTTTGACGTGGTGACTATATCGGAAAGCTTGTGCTTTTTTAAATGAAATTATTTTAAATGAAAAATATAGATATAAGCAGCAGACTAATAAGGTGTTTACGATAGCGTCGCTATGCAAGGACCGCCAATTGTAGCATCCCAATTGGACCTCTACTCTCATGTGGCATGTTAGCGAGCTAGGTAACCGTGTAACTTTTCAACGATGCGCACGATGTTTGCTGATATTCCGCGGCCGGCGGACACAGAGTAAATACTTTCGGCAAATAGACATTCCTACACGATCCATTACATCGTGGTCGAGCTCGCTTCTGACATGCTGTGGCATTGATTCTTGTAAACATTTGTTTTCATTCCCGATCAGGGAAATATCAAATTTTATTCAAAGCGAAGTAAGATTAAATCCAAAAAGTTTTAACAGTTACAAACAAAGGTAGTATTAATAGGTAGTGAAAGACTCGGCACCCTCGCAACCCTTTTCTTCACTTTTTACAATAGCAGCAAGTTAAGCAGCTTACGAGATTACCAGCTGTTTTTGTTTAATTCCCGAATCGGCGGCGAATGTTTTTTGTGATATTCGTTATTGAATAAAACCGAAGCGTGTGGCTGGGCCTGAATAAAACATGCCTGAAAGCTACCCTACTTATCAGATAATCCATACACGCGTGTTTCTGTTTCTTTTTGTATGAAAACTTTGGAACCAATTGGAATTCCCGAAACGCGTCTCTTCTACCGATAATTTATATCTTCGTAAATTGGATTACTGAGTATTGGATCCGCAATGAATATTCAATTACAGACACAGAGGACCTTCTTAAACAAAACTGAACGTAGTTATCATAACAGACGTGTGTATGTATTATCATTATACATGTAGGTTGATTCTATATCGAACTCAATTATCGCCGGCCATGTAAAATTCAAGGTAAACCTTGGATTTCGTTCGAATGGGTTCGAATAAATAGCTAGTATAAATCCTAACACCTAACGGCAGTTCCACTGAACTATAGAATCTAACGTTCGCTAAATGTATGCGCTTCACCTCACACAGTTTCCTTTAAAACATAAAACTTTATGCAGTTTTCAGTCTCCAAAGTCGGGCAGTAATATGAAATGATTGGGCCATTGTAGGGGAGTCCACGGAAGATACTTTAACGTGCAAGGGGTAGGGTAAGACGTAATAAATAATAAGATAACGACGCTCATCCCTCGCGGGGGTCGGCAGAGCGGCAGCCCCCGGTGCGGCGCAGATACCGATACTATCAAATTATTGAACAGTTCAACGCCTTCTCTAATATTTGGTGATACGTGTTAGTACCTGAGAGCTTTGCCAGCCAGCGTCATTGGACCAAGTTCTTTAATCTACAACTATGTGTATTACATTGAACCTTCGTAGAAAGTGATTTTGAGGTTAAACACTGGAGGCAAGTTGCTGAAGTGACAAACGTCACTTTAACCAGAGAACTGACAAAGGATAAAAACTCCATTAATTAAGCATGACAATTACACTTGAATTGATTATCTAATTCAGTGTTCTGTAACTATCATTAAGTGCTACAATTATAGTTAATTACTAGCACATGAGTACTGTAACTGTGGCTCATTGAAAACCAATCAACCGTTACGTTATCATATTACACTGACAGACTGAAGTTAACCAACTGTGAAGTTGCTGTAAAAACATGAAACTTTACGCGGAACCAAAAGTAGTTCGCAACACATGTGAGTTGCAACTAACTTGAGACAATAAAAACAAGTGTTTGTTTATACAATCATGCAATTTTTGTGCATGTTTATGTTGTTATTGTTCATATTAATCAATAAAGTAATAGCCGGTGTACGTACGTGTTGTCCACGAGACTCAGCGGCTGCTGCTCGCTTACATCCAGACGCACAAACCACCACTTGTATTAACAACGACAGTACTTCAGTACAGCGAGTTACTTGTGCTCTGCTTCCCACTGGTCGTCACTGTCACATCACTCACTCACTCGCCCGCGCGTGACGCTCAGCACGCGCGTCGTCAGCCGCGTGCGACACGCGCGCCCGCCCCAGTCACACTGTCGCTGCCGCCCGCCCAAACGAGAGGGAAATTATCCCCTACTGTCCTCTCTCCTTCTCACACGCGTAAGAAAGCGTATGCTTGTCTCAGGTGACTTTTCCCGGCGCGTAGTGAATGTCGCCTTGTTTCATTGACGCCCGCTCGACGCGTGCCAAACGGATGTTTTTTCACGGTTGCAATGCGAGTTTTTTCGATGGCGGTAGAGTAATGGTTCCGGTGCGTGACTTCAGACTCTGAGGTAGATTACTATAGGAAGTTTTGCAATCTGTGTGATGTATAGTGACAGTGCAGTTTGATCGCGATGCTCGCATTTCGAGAGGTTACGTGTGTCTGCAACAGCTGTTCAAATAAAACTTCTTCAAGAACATTAGTTCAGCGTACACGGGCCTCCGCCGCGGTGTGTGTGACGCACAATGAAGGATGTTAGTAAACTGTCCGTCTGCAGCGGCTCGTCGGCTCTGCCTGTTTGTTCAACGTGTATGCTCGCCGCACGCTATCTTTCACACGCCGCTCAACAAAACCCGCATTTACTAACGTTTATTTCGACGGACGGTTTGTTTTCAGTGAGCTAAATAACGCCCAATAAAGACTAATCTTAATGGAATCTCATAAAATCCTTTCTTGAAATTTAGGAACCCACCACAGTTATCAGGACATTTAAGACCTCATAGCTACAGAGAAGTTGGTGCCCGTAATCTCGCGTCTAATATCAGTTGTGGGTACACACTACTGCGTACTTATGTAATGACACCCACGAGACGTTCCATCTGCAGGAAGTCCCCCACGCGTTGAACTCACACACAGCTCAAAGATAATTAATATTCATTAGCAAATACACTATCACACACGGGGGTGCTGACTAGATCAGCTGAATCAAATGCAGCCGTCATACAAACGACTCGCGGCAATAAATCACTGAGTCTGCATTATGCTACATTATTCACGGCGGAAAAATGTCCCGTCACCACCCCGTAGCCGGCCGCAGCCGCCACGCGCGCGCTACGCAGCTGCCCCGCATCAATCTACCTGCTAGTTGAATGCCTGTAAGCGCTCACCCGTGTACGGAATGTTGAAGGATTGGATCCAAAGAGGTTGAACTTTTTTCCTTTTTTCTGCGTTTTAGATAAGAATTGCCGATTTATAGTATTAAAGTAATGCTATTTGTGAGATTAATTTTCCTTTGAGAGTTTGTGAAGGCGATGCTGTGGAAGTTTCTATTCATACGTCACACAGTCGACTGGCAGGTGACTGAGTTACTGCAAGTCATTCGCATTGTTTAAAATGTAAAATATTAAAGTAATTTTATTGTAGGGAGGTGAACTACTTGTGTGTTATTGTGTTGCAGTATTTGTAAAAACCAACCCAAATTTATTTCCCAAGCCGATACGTCAATATGTTGTGTTCGAGACAGTCTAAGACAGCACTGATCCATAATAGTGTTTTTTGTATGGCAACAATTATTTACGACCATGTACCGGAATCAAAATATTAAATATACACCTATTCAAAAAACATTTATAGAACCTTCTTGTAAATAAGTCTTACTATGATATAGTAACTGAGTTTTTGAATGATAAAACATCACTATAGTTTTTAATTATTTACATGTCTTTGTTACTTGACATCTAATTTTAGTGATTTTTGTATTGATCTTTGTGTAATTGTTTTTTACCTAATTGCAATATGATTTTGACTACCAGTTGTGTATAACTTATTCAATATTATTTGACATATAAATGTTTATAAATTAATAAATTCCAATTTGATCATATTTGTGCGCTTCGCAGCATAACAGAGAATCATAACTAATATTGTGACATCTCACACACCGTGTACCTACCTGTGTTTACAAATATTCTTATTCTTTATTTGCTTTTTACACCCACCTAAACAAAACTAAAAACAGCCCACTACAATGTGGTTGGTAACCGACTACGTGAAGTATTGGAGGATTCGAAAAAGTTGGTGAGTGACACAAATACATTTGCGTCTTCGGTAACAAATAACAAAACTCAGCTTAAGTGTTGTGACTTTTTATCTCTTAACTTTGGTACAAACGGATTTCATTTATTTTATAAAAAAACTCGGCAGGAATATTAATAAAACCACTGCAGAATACAAAGAACATAACGTTGCTACGAAAATAAATACGTAGCATATTCGTAGCGGCTGAAGCAGCTTGAGTGCTACGAGTCTACGACAGCTTGCTACGCGCGTGCTACGGCCCTTCAAAATGAATGACGCATGCTACGCCGACACGTAGGCGCGAAATGAATGTTATATTAACATGTTTTTGTTGCAATTTGTAATAATACGTTTAGGAAAGCTTCTGGGATTACCAAAAACTTCAGAAGAGTTGTTCTGTAAGAACATAGCTCCACTTTATAGCCCCAAATTCCATATGGGTAATATGGTAAGTGGGTAATTTATATCGTGCACTTCGAAGTGCACGATATAAGTTCCCCACTCGCCCCTCTTACTACTGTTCGGAGGATCACAAGCTTGACGGGGTGTGCTATCATAGCTGCACATTGCTGTACATCGTATAGTACATTAGTGTATAGTATTAGGCATAGATCGCATTCGACGCTGATGGCAGACTCAAAGCGATTGAAACCGACCGCCGCGAGTGAGGGCTCGGTCAGTGTCAATACTGATTACAATAGAACGTTTAACTAGTGCCAATACATTCACTCTAATTACAGTCGTGTACATATGTATGTACATATATAACAGTACAATAGTGGATATGATCGGGTGAACTCAATCCTTGTTGAATGATATTCTAATAGTATTTTCATCCACAAGTTATCAAAACATTTGCGGTTCAGGCAAACTACAACTATTTACCAAACCATTTGTGACAAAGCTTTAAAAAATATATTTACGCATCACATAATTGTAGGCAATTGACGCGAATATGTACAGCTATGGGTCGGGGGTTTGAGTCGGATTCACTGCAGGGCACTACAGCCCCAAAGGTCAGGTAGGTAAACTTCAGATAAATAAACACATTCACACTTAATAAATAAATAAAAATCATATGAGTTTAATTAGCAAGTCGGAATCGTCATACCTCTGTTTATCATTAGTAAACTCAATGATGGAGTAGTAACATCTATCTAGAAGGAATCTAAACAAGGACCTTTTAAAGGATCCCAGACACTCTTTATTTCTAATTACTGCTGGTATACTATTACATATTTTTGGGGCCACACCTAGGACACATTTGCCGGAAAATGCGGTTTTATGAGAGGTAACACTAATGGTATTCTGATAACGGCGAGAGCGCAGTTGTCCAAATAAATGCAGGTTACAGCGCAACACTCCCATTTCATAAATGTACATAGACGGTAGAGTGAGTAAACTAAGTTTCTTAAATAATGGTTTACAACTATCAATCGATTGTAATTTGGTAAACGATCACAAGCATTTCTTCTGAGCTTTAAAGGCAATGTCTCTGTCAGTGGAGTTGCCCCAGAAAATGATTCCGTACCTAATGCTAGAAGCCACATAAGCATTATAAGCTATTTGTACTGTAATGCGGTTAACCGTTTTTGATAGTTTGTACAGAGCATACGCAAATTGACTCAGCTTCTTTGACAAAGCATCGATATGATTTTTCCAAGTCAGATGACTATCTATGTAAAGGCCCAGAAATTTTGTGATGTCACTTTCAGCGATTGCTACGTTACCATATCTTATATTTAGTTTTGGTTTATTTGTTCTTTGATTAAATGTCATTATTTTAGTTTTGTTAAGATTTATGTTTAGATTGTTATTAACTCTCTCATATTGTTATTAACGTCTTAATCTCCTGCGGAGCCTAGTCGCTGTCTGTACCCACAATAGCGGGGGATATCTGTTTCTAATTAAATAGCTTCAATTCGTGTGTCGGCAAGTACACGCGGCATCGTACACCCCCCTGGGACCCACGCCCTCTCGCCTTGTTGCTGTTACTTTCATCTTTTATATTAGGCTACAGCTGACGTGTGTCTGGCAGGCTGGATGCTGGATGTCTGTTGCAGATGTTACGGCCGATGTAGGTAGACAGAGTAAGTACTGCTAGTTTCATGTGTAAACGTGAGTTAATGCATGTAATCGTATAATCAAATTGTCATTGTTATTTCGCTGTTTTGTAGTCTATTCTCCTTTGAGTTCTAAATATTGTGGTTAAACCACTAATACTTTAGAGGTCATAACATGACGTTATTGTTGGAAACGTTAAAAGTATGAAAAGTTTTGAACGAATGTTCGTGGTAAAGTAAGGCAGCTTAATTTAACGTTTAGCCGGATATCCGGCTAAACCTGATGATAGTGAGCGCATGTTGTGTAGGACAACTGAACAACTGACGAGGCGGAGCCAGGCGAGTCACCGCACGGCACGTGACACGACAGAAGGCTCACGAGACACAACATCGTGGAGCGGCTGTGCACTTGGTTCAGTAGCGAGTGACTTCAATGGCTCCAACAGACCTATTTCAGTGAATGAAGGCAAATCGCGATAGCTTATAAATAGTGAAGCGAACGATTCGACGCTTTTGGATTATATTGAATGATATTCTAAGTTTATCTTAAACGTCACTGACATCACTGAAGGACAACATCGTGAGGAAACCTTAACTTTGAAATCGCTAATCCGCCTTGAGTAGGTAAGCGTGGTGATCAATCATGCTCACGCCTTCTCTGTGTGAGAAGGGGCATTAGCCCTGCAGTGGTACAATAATAGGCTGCTGTCACAGCTGGCTGTGCGCCTTCTGGCCGCACACTGCCCAGCGCGGCAGCGCCGCCGGGCGCCGGGCGCCGCGTCGGCCGGCGGCGGGACGGCAGAAGATTTGTCCTCAAAGCTTAATTGAGAATACGTGATTAGAACCTAATTGTTTGTTAAGAGGCTTTCCGTTTAGCCGGAGATATGCCCGACTAGCTGCTGATAGCTGCAAATGGCTGGGAGCTTCTTCCTACTGATACGGGCTAAAGTAACGTACCTATATGTACACAGCTCGTCGAATAGCATAAAAAGCAAACAGCTTCACTGCTGGTAGCAAAACAAACAATAATTAAATCTAGGTGAAACTATTTTACAAAGCCTTTCTTAAACAAATTCATAAATTCGTTCCAAGCTTTATTTGCGAGGACACCCGCGGCAAACGAATAGTAAATTTATAAAAGATTTCGTTGCTCCCGAGTGCAGTAAAAACTGCAAATTCAAATAATTCTGATTTTAACAATCGCCAGTAATGGTGTTTGAGCGCTTGGCCTGAGTTTGTGAAGCGGTGAGCTACCCACTTGCTCGGTCCGCTGCCGTGACAAGTATAAAGTAATATCTTACCGGTGCCGGTTGGATAAAAATCTATGGAGTACTTACCTGAAAGAGAAAAATAAAAAATAAGCAACCAAAACAAAATAAAAAAATTGGTAAACATGTACTTTTACGGCAAAACGATTAATTTGTATTCTTTAATTTACCTTTACAAGCAACCACCACCAGGAACCATGACCCATCCAAGAGCTCACAGACTAGCTTCAATTAGCATTACACAGATACTTCAGGCACAATTAATTAGTTCTCAATAAAGTCGTCACTCAGCCCTAGCCCCGCCTTCCCTGCATATCGTTGCATATGCATGCTTGTCCCCTCACCGCACGAACGTTATTAGCATAACATAATGAGCGCGAATAAGAGCGCATGCGATTACGCGCGATGATTCATGCATGGTGCGCGGCCGAGTGGCCGGTTAGATTGGTCTAGTTGTGCAGACAATATAAGAGCTCCATTACAAAACATCAGTAAGGATCGCATATAGGTAGCTGGCGATACAGGCGGACACTGAAATGAGGAAGCTATGTCAACAATTTCAAGGTATCGTTTTCTAAGCTGCTGAAATGACGATATAATTAAAAATAAGAGACTTAAGATATTGAATAAAAACCATTGTGAATTATTGAGCACCCGCTAGTGCCTAGACATGCGTGTTTTGCAGTTCAAGAATGATAGCACAATGATCAAAGTTGTCTCCGCCTTCATTTTTAAACCTAATTTATAGTATATGGTTATAATGATGCTTGGGCCACTATAAGTGGTGTGGCCAGTAGTTCCCCACATCACTTGCACAGGATCCCCAACAACACTTGCACAAGGCCACGCCACCACTTGCACAAGGGCAGCCCCACTACGCCGCTCGTCTCGAGAGTCACTCGGCTGCGGCAATATAAAAACCATCTGTGACTGACACGCATTTGTATTCCCGTAAATATAGCACTGAAGAAGACTTTAGTAATGTTTATATTTATTTCTACACTATAAAATTGTACATATTTGTAAATAGGTACCTATCAAGAATACTTTTTAAAGTTAGTACGGAGCAGTAAGTCTAAGACCATTCTTCGTCTTGTAAAAAGTATTTTTTTTACCGGGTTTTGTAATCTTTAAACAAGTTCAGTAAAATGATAATTATGATAAGTTTTGAAAGTACATGTCTCTAAGTACCTTAGAGGCAGGTTTGTATAGATGTATAACTTAACAAATCAAACTTATCAACTCCTTTGTAATGTAGGTGTACACGTTAGACTGCTAAAGTGTCTTCTTTTTGCTAAATGCAACAAATTGTTCAAATTGTGCTTAACTTAAGCACAATTTGAACAATTTGTTGCATTAGCACCACGCGAGGTGTTTGTAAACTCTAAATTCCTTTTTTACACAGTAACTGAAGTCTGCCGACAGTTAAATTCCTTTCGCATTACTGCATACCGACAGAGAACACATTAAAAAATGAACAAAAAACACCTCATGACATAAAACTTTAACATTCCGACACCATTCGGATCCGCGCGGAGCGACCACGCGACACATTCCTGACACTTTTAGTACCTAACTCAGTGATTTTTCAATATAACATCTATTGTTGTAAACATAAAGTCTACGACAAATGCAAGGCTATTCTGGTAGCATATTTATTGCTGATCTTGGTAAGCGCTGTTTTGGCCTCTAGTGCTGTATGTTAAGGTTGATGTCGACCGCACAAGTTAGTGTTGCCGCTGCTGGACTGACAAAGCGCGTGCCTGTGGTGCATTGCGCCGCTCTGACGTGGTGCACGCATGTTTCCTTTTTGTTTCAGATTCAACTACACTAAGTTGAGAGGTATGGGTTTGATCTGATTATTGCTGCATCTTAATAGGTACATAAAAAGTAAATGAATAAAGTATTTCTGGGAACGGATTAAGGACAGCGCCTCGCCTCATGAAGGGCAGCTACCGGTTAGTAAAAGGTGCCTAAACACAAAAACGTCTTACAATTGTTGTGATGCTCGAACCAGTGGTTATGCCTTAACTCATCCCGTTGGTACGTATCAACGTATATAATACATTAACCACAAAATCGCGGGCTGTGTTTGAGATGGTGTCAAACTGAGTGACACTGCGGTGGCGGCGCGGCGGTCCGGCGCTGGTTCGACGTCTGTCCGGTCCGGACACGGTCGCGAGGTTCAATCAACGATTCTGCGAGCTACGGTCATCTTCTATGTTTCATGATCACAAATGATTCTTCTTCTTCTTTTCTTTTTCTTCTTCTTCTTGATTCTTTTAAATGTCGTAGCATCATGCTGAGGTAGGGGCCTTTTGGCGACGTGCAGGACCTTCTGTTTTATTATTTTTTAGTTTTTTTTTTAATTCCAAGAAATTTGTTTTTTATCATTTTTGTACCATTGTGTGTTTATTTTAGTATGTGATCTTCCTGTGCGAGTCACAATAAATACTTTTTCTTTCTTTCTTTCTTTCTTTCAAATTATAGGATTCATCACGAGAAGTGGCTAAGGCGAGGGCAGACATGGCAGCATGCCCATAATCTCTAAATATGATCGTGTCATGTAGGTAGGTATTAACCCATTAAAGCCATAATTAGTTTAACGACAAAATTAAGTTCATCTCGAATTATAATGACAGTACCACCTAGGGCACCTACCTACATTCTTTGATAAACTTTCACTCGTTTGCAATAGCTTTATTTCTTGTGGCACACACTCAAAAATTGCTTTCAAACATAGCCGCGGCGCGGCGGCAGCGGGTGTGTACGATGCGCGAGCGTAGTCGCGGCACGGCGCCACACAGTGGGTCGAAATTATGATTTTAATGACTTAGGGTCCAACTTTGTTATTTTACTTTTTTCTTTATGCGGCTGGATAGAGCTCATTAACCTCAATAATAATTGTCCTGATGTTTTCTCCTAAACTTTATACTTTGGGTAGAAAAATGCGTTTTGTTATTTTTTTTGTATGTGGCGGATCAAATTCAATTAAATTACTGCTAAGTAGCGCGTGACACCGTTTTGAAACTTTAGTTTTCTTATACCTTGTCTAGTCTACTATCATTTGATGCTATGAACATGTGCAGAAAGTTGCAACTCTGCCAAATAAATGGATCGAAAAAAATGAAAAAGTACATAGAATAAAAAGCTTCACTTTTTAAGTTAAATTTGATACGGAATAGTAAGTGAAAACACGTAATAATACACATAATTACTTAACTATGCTATTATGCTTTGGATTTGTACTCAGCAATAGAGTTTCTGCTTATAAGCAAATGGGGCTTTGCTAGAGCCTCAGGTCAAAGTAAATGCAAACAAAAGACTGAAACAGAGTTTGATGATTCAACTATTTTCATGGCCAGTCTTTTATGATATTGCTGATAGCATACTGCTAGAGAAACAATTATTTTAGGTTTACAATATTTATTTTACGTGAGCCATCTTCTTCAGGACTACCTTGACACCTTTCATCTACTTATAAAATATACATGACCACAAACAAATACAAATAGGTTACATATACTTAACACCCCACCTCGATTAATAGTGTTTTATTGAATCAAACACTCTTGATCGCTTAAATAATAATTAATTAACTGTAAAACCATCATCTTTTTGAAGAAAACCTCTTGCATCCAGTCTCGCCTTCTTTAGGTTATTATCTTTCTTCACAAAAATCCATTTAGCATCAATTGCTTCTTTTCCATTTGGAAAATCAGTGATTGTCCATGTTTCCATATTTTCTAAAGCTTTCAACTCTTTAACAATTGCTTCATTCCAGCCCATTTTTATAGCTTCATTGTAACTTTTAGGAACATCTTCCCTGTATGTATTATAAGCATAGTGTGTCTCATATTCTTCTAATACTTTTGGTTTAACAATTCTTCTTCCACTTCTTGTATATTTTTCCTCTGGTTCCTGTATTACCTCTTTAACTTGTTCAGTTGCATCATCAAATTTATCCTCATCATCACTGTCTAGATCATTTTCAGTCACAGTAGGACGTTGTGTAACTTTAATCTCACCTTTACCTTTTCTTTCCTTTAGTCCTGATGTATTTGGCTTGCTTTCTTTTTCATCTAATTCTCTGTATATTACTGACCTTACATTGTCTCTTTCTATTTCTCTTATTTCATCATAATCTCACATTTGTTTCATCAAAATGTACATCTCTTGAGATTTTAATTTTATTACTTTCTGGATCCCACAATCTATATCCATTTGGACTATATCCAATAAATCTCATTGCTTTTGCTCTTTCCTCAAATTTTGACTTTCTTGGCAATATAATCATCCATGCTTGCGATCCAAATATTTTCATATTATCTATATCATATTTACCATGATACAACTCTGCTGGTGTTTTAAATTTTGTAGCTGCTGATGGACATCTGTTTATTTGATACATAGCACACTTAACTGCCTCTCCCCATAATTCTTTCGGAAGGTTGGATTCCATCATTAATGCTCTTGCCTTATTATATACAGTCCTGTTCATTCTTTCAGATACTCCATTCATTTGTGGGCTGTAGGGGTTTGTGTACTCCATTTTTATCCCATTATTTATCGCAAATTCGTTTATTATTCGATTCTTAAATTCGCCACCATTATCGCATCTTATCCTTTTTACTTTATTTTGTTTCTGTCTTTCTAAATATCTCACATAATCTATTAAGTTTTGTGTTGCTTCATGTTTATACTTCAACAGATATATTACTCCAAAATGTGTATAATCATCTACAATTACCTGGTAATATCTTTCGTCATTTATGCTGGGTATATTTACTGGACCAGCAATATCAGTGTGTAAAAGTTCGCATACTTTTTCTGATCTTGGCATTACCACTGGATAGAATGGTAATCTCGTTGATTTTGCTCTCATGCACACATCACATCTTTTCTCATTATTTGGTAACTTTAAAGTCCTCAACCCATTTCTATTCAAATGTCCTAGTCTTTGATGCCATAGGTTTGTATCATTTGCTGTTGTATAACATTCATTCTCTGTTTTTATTTTCAGTTGCAGTTTATATAATTTTCCACATTTTTCTCCATATACTCTCAAGTTATTTTGTACAATTTTTACCACATTTCCCTGAAATATTACATGACTATTCTTCTCAACTAATTTACTTACTGAAAGTAAGTTTTGCGTTAGATTAGGCACAATTAAGGCTTCAATATTTATGCATCTGCCTTTTTCTTCTGTATTTAATATTCCTCTCTCATTTGCTTTTAAATATTCGCCATTCGCAACTTTTATTCTTACTGGTTCTGTTAATGTTTGAATTTTAGTCATATAATCTTTGTATTTATCCTGTACCATGTTATCTGAAGCTCCTGAGTCTATTATAAACTCTATTACGTTTGACTCAATGTACTCATTTGTTATATTTATTGTTTCATCATATGCCGTGAACATATGTTTTGTAATGTTTGCTTGTCCATCTCTACCTCTATCAGTTCTTCTGCCTCTTCCAAAAATATTTCCTCTAAAGTATCTACCACCTCTTTGGTTACTCCTGCATTGATGTGCTTTGTGTCCCTTTTGCTTACATTTATAACATACTATATTTTCCGTAGTAAAACTCGTCTCGTTATTTCTATTTGCACTATCACTTTTCAGTTTTAGCTCAGCATCCAACAATCTTGCTTTCACAAAATCAATTGTGATTTCCTTTTCTGTTGACATTGTTTCTAGTGATGTTATTACATTTTCATAATTCTCTGGCAGTGTTAATAATAAATGACACACTTTATCAGATTCAGACATGCTTTCTCCAATTTCAATTTCATTGATTATGTTATCAAACCTTAGATAGTGGTCCTGAAGGTTTGTATCTTTTTGACATTTCAAATTCAGCAATCTTCTCTTTAGTTGCAATTTATTGAAAACAGATTTTCGTTCAAAGATAGCTTCTAAACATTTCATCATGTCTAATGATGTTGTACACTTCTTTATACAGGGTGTCCAAGAACCTGGCGTCCAACTGGATTCCCACGATGCCCCAAGTTCTAACAGTACTCAGAAAAATATTTTAAAAAATCCACCCCATGTACTTACAGAATTATACTGATTTAAAAAAAAAAGGGGAAATGAGCACCCTGTGACATACTTTTGAATGCTGTGACTGCTAATGCTGATAATTTCGATATTTCTTGGAGGTTTTGTAATCTAGGGTATTGCTGTGTCTAAATAGAATGTAAAAATAAAGTACTTATTGTACCATTTTAAAATAAAATATTATTTTAACTAAAGGTGATATGGAAAACTATTGAATTTCGCAACTTTGACCGACTGTAGTGTAAAAAAAATGTACCAAAATAGTATGGCAAGTGACGTCAAATTTTGACGCGTTTATTCCTCTTTTTAAAAAGGTATAATACTTACACATTAATTTGAAAAAAAAAATTTTGATAATATTTTTACTCAACAACCCAATTTTTACGATGTCTTACAGAATTCTTAGAAAGAAAAATTTACGACGAATTGAATCTAACCTCTAAAGAATTACTATTGTATGCTCATAAAAATAACAACAGGCCTCTCAAAAAACAGGTTAGACCGTAAGGGACGGTATGTGCATGCATCTCACCATAGTGATTCGTTATTACAACATGAGGGAGCAAGACAGAAACTATCTTTGCGATTTGCTGGTTCTTCTTTATGGTACCCCATTATTCAGGTAAGAGTGAGGGAGAAAAAGGTTAGAGGTGCGAGTGAGATAGATAGTGACGCTATCTGGGATCGTGCTATTTAGGATAACAGTACGGTCAGTACGCGTCACTGCCTCCTGCCGTTACTACGCACCTCTCTCTTATTGTTACCATTGATCACGTACTACGATTTAAAGCTTTGTTTATTGGACTCGATTACTCTTTGTGCTCTGGACTTTGAAACGAACTCTTTACGACGACCTTTGCCTGTGTTTGGACAGTTTGTGTTTTGTGTGTGCTACCATGGCGACCTACACTCCGCAAGAATACGCAAATATGCACTACATTTATGGAGAATGTAGAGGTAATGGACGAGCTGCAGCGAGACTTTACAGAGAAAGGTATCCGAGGGCTACGCGATATCCCGACCATCGAGTTTTCATTAATGTGCACAGATCACTATGTGACGGGCGGTTCCCCAATCAAGTAGCTGGTGAAGGACGACCCGTAAATGACTTCATACGCGATGAAGTTTTAGAGGCGGTGTCGGCAAATCCAAGCATCTCTGTGCGAGGAATAGAAGCTGATACGGGGATACCGAAGAGCACAGCACACAGTATTCTCCAAAAAGAAGAATATCATCCGTACCACGTACAGCGAGTGCAAAGTCTTTTACCTCGAGACTATCCGAGCCGAGTCGCGTTTTGTGAAACAATCCTGCAAAAACATCGAGAAGACGAAAACTTTATCGACAAAATTTTGTGGTCAGATGAATCAACATTTAAGAAGGATGGCTACATGAACCTACACAACTTGCACGAGTGGCATGTGGAAAATCCGCACTTGATGCGAGAAGATAGATCCCAGTACCGGTTCAAAGTGAACATGTGGACCGGTATTCTCTGTGGGAATATTATTGGTCCATTTGAGATGCCCGAGAATTTGACTGGCGAATCATATTTAAATTTTCTTCAAAATGATTTGCCAAACTTACTAGAAGAGACCCCACCAGATATGTGGTTCCAACACGACGGCTGTCCAGCACATTTTCGCGTATCCGTTAGAGAGTTTTTGGACGAGCAATACCCGAACAGGTGGATTGGGCGATCAGGAACAATCCCGTGGCCAGCCCGCTCACCTGACTTAAATCCGCTGGATTTTTTTTTCTGGGGAACTATGAAGGAGCTCGTTTATGCGAAGCCCATTAATGACATCGCTGACCTTCGTGAGAAGATAACACAAGCAGTGCAGGTGATACGTCAAAAAAGTTACTCGCGAAACATAAAGCGGTCCTTTTTAAGGAGAGTGAGAGCTTGTATTGCCGCGGGTGGTCAACATTTTGAACATTTATTGTAATAAAATATCTTTAAACTAACATTCTTTGCTTTTATTCTACTGGGAACCCATCTACCTGTGTGTATTTCCTTCTTGCTCACTCTTGGAACCGAAGTAAATAATAGTAGTAACATAACAGTTTCTAAGATAAGAAAGGGTCCGACAGTTACCGTTACTAGGTAGGCACTTCGTAAAAATTGGGTTGTTGAGTAAAAATATTATCAAAATTTTTTTTTTCAAATTAATGTGTAAGTATTATACCTTTTTAAAAAGAGGAATAAACGCGTCAAAATTTGACGTCACTTGCCATACTATTTTGGTACATTTTTTTTACACTACAGTCGGTCAAAGTTGCGAAATTCAATAGTTTTCCATATCACCTTTAGTTAAAATAATATTTTATTTTAAAATGGTACAATAAGTACTTTATTTTTACATTCTATTTAGACACAGCAATACCCTAGATTACAAAACCTCCAAGAAATATCGAAATTATCAGCATTAGCAGTCACAGCATTCAAAAGTATGTCACAGGGTGCTCATTTCCCCTTTTTTTTTTAAATCAGTATAATTCTGTAAGTACATGGGGTGGATTTTTTAAAATATTTTTCTGAGTACTGTTAGAACTTGGGGCATCGTGGGAATCCAGTTGGACGCCAGGTTCTTGGACACCCTGTATATGATATGTACTTATCTGATACACATTGTACGATTATTGACCTTGCTTTAATATCCATTTCCTTAGTTGATTTCTCACTTTTTATCGCTTCTACAACTCCTTTTTCTTCCAACAGTAAATTTAATCGAAATTTCCATGTTTGAAAATTTACTTCCTCTTTCAGAAATGGCATCGCTTCATATTTTCTCGTTTCCATTTTTATTTTATTTCTTTTGTTTTTCTCCTACAGCTCGAAATTTTCTTCTCATTTTAATATTTTCATTTCACTTACCATTTTTCTTCTTTATATCAGCACAAATATGCGGCCCATAACCTTTTATGATATTGCTGATAGCATACTGCTAGAGAAACAATTATTTTAGGTTTACAATATTTATTTTACGTGAGCCATCTTCTTCAGGACTACCTTGACACCTTTCATCTACTTATAAAATATACATGACCACAAACAAATACAAATAGGTTACATATACTTAACACAGTCTAGTTCCTATAAGGCTTCAACAATGTGATGGAACAATTGTTTGGGATACGACCGACCCTCATAAACTTTCTATTGCCGTCCGATAATGTTCAAATTTACAAAAGAAACGCAGTCAACAGTGGCAACTATAAAAGAAACACAGTCAACAGTGGCAACTATTAAAGAAACGCAGTCAACAGTGGCAACTATAAAAGAAACGCAGTCAACAGTGGCAACTATAAAAGAAACGCAGTCAACAGTGGCAACTATAAAAGAAACGCAGTCAACAGTGGCAACTATAAAAGAAACGCAGTCAACAGTGGCAACTATAAAAGAAACGCAGTCAACAGTGGCAACTATAAAAGAAACGCAGTCAACAGTGGCAACTATAAAAGCTAGAATACACATGAAATGAGAAAGAGTTCAGCCAAGATTCAATCAAGTTGAAGTTAAACATCAGTTGCACATGACGATGATAGACGGCAACATAACGTCATGTTTGTCAGACACATCTTCAGCTGTCTGTGATATTTTTTAGAATCACTTGCTCAAAGAGAAAACAACGAAGAAATGTTCCAGTATGGAATGTTATCTTTACATGCCTGGATAAGATGCATGGAGTGCTTATTGCATATCGGTAAATATAATTTTATTACTTCATAATTTTTTTCATGCGAAGTAGTTTCCTGTGAGATTATTTTTATGTGACATTTCTTTTTGTTTGCAGCTTATCGTTTGGACTTCAAAAAATGGAGTTACAGGGGCGATGACAAAGAAAAAATGTCACTCAGACAGAGCGATATATAGCAAGCGTTTAAGAAACAATGCGGTTTACTTATCGAAGTAGTCAAGCAAGGAGTAGGCACAACCAATGATGGCAATACTGCCAGAAGATTTTGCAGGGACGCAGAAACAACAGCTCGCATAACAGGAATATGTAAAGATTTAATAGAAAGGTTTCACGTGATTCTTCAGACTGTTGCACCTGGAGAGCGCGTGGAACTTTCTAAGTTTTACGAATTTTGTAGAGATACTGCAGGATTGTATGTTAACTTATATCGCTGGTATTATATGCCTTCCAGTATAAATGAACTGTTGGTACATGGAAGTAATATAATTAAGCATTTTGGTGCCATACCTATAGGTAGACTGTCAGAAGAAGAAGCGGAAGCTCGCAATAAAGATTTCCGGAAATATAGAGAGAGATTTTCACAATCTTCTTTTGTCTTCTGATCCAAAGGACAGAAGTCTGAGACCTCGAATGGTGAAACAAAATATAATGGTTCTCTCTCCAAAAGCCAACGAGCTTCTGCTGTGTGTTCTCACAGAATCCGATATGGATTTTATTGATGTAGATAATTTACAAGTCGTAGGGGTAATGAATCAGATTTTTGGTAGATTGTAAGTTTCTTGGTTTTTATTTTATTAATTTGTATGTCATAATTGATAGGAAATAGTAAAGTTTGGTGTTGTGTTTATTTAGTTTTTACTTATTTGTATTAATATGTATCTTTACTTACTATTCAGTATTAAATCTAACTTAAAAGAACATTTTATAAACTAATTAAAGTCATTAAACAAACAAATTGAAATTCATAGAACCGCATTTTTTAATAATGTATATAATAGTAAATTTAAGCTAATTAGGGCCCACATTAATGTATTGTGTATTATTACGTGCTTTTACTTACTATTCTGTATCAAATTTAACTTAAAAAAGCTTACGAAAATTAAAAAATGAAGCTGTTTATTCTATGTATTTTTTTTATTTTTTTCGATCCATTTATTTGCTTCTGCACATGTTCATAGCATTAACGGGGGCGCAAAACCCGGGAGTGCTGCGGCACCTGGAACTTTGCGTGCCTGACCGGTACGTGTGGACGCGGCGACACCCGCCCCTACTTGCTGTGCCTGCAGCCAGAACCAACCTACTGGAGAGGGCTTCTCTCACTAGAGCCATGCGTGTGGTGAACAAGGTTCACGAGAGGCTTGATGTATTGTGTTGCAGCTTGAGTGAATTCGCAAAAGTTGCATTATATATAATATGTTATTTCGATGTAGGTCAAGATTTACCATGTACTAGCTATTTTTATAGGATGTAGATTAAGGATTAGCATGTAAGGCCACTCTGTCGCATTGGATCGCAGATCTGTAATGGTAGTAGTCGGTAAGATTTGCGTAAATAAATAAATAAATAAATAAAATTAAATGATAGTAGACTAGACAAGGTATAAGAAAAATTAAGTTTCAAAACGGTGTCACACGCTACTTAGCAGTAATTTAATTGAATTTGATCCGCCCCATACAAAAAAATAACAAAACACATTTTTCTACCCAAAGTATAAAGTTTAGGAAAAAACATCAGGACAATTATTATTGAAGTTTATGAGCTCTATCCATCTGCATACAGAAAAAAGTAAAAAAAACAAAGTTGGTCTATAAATAAGCCACTAAAATCTCGTGGATAGGATCCGGCAACTGGGACTCGAGGTGGCCTTGCACAAGTCCGAGGCCATGTGGTTTCATGGTCCTTGGAATGCGCCACTGACGGGTTCCCAGGTAACGGCGGGAGGGGTTCACATCGGCGTCGAATCGACGATGAAGTACTTAGGACTCGTCCTCGACAGCCGGTGGAACTTGCGGAGCATTTCCGACGTTTGGCTCCCAGACTGGAGCGGACCGGGGCTGCTTTGAAGCGACTCCTGCCCAATCTAGGGGGTCCAAACGCTTCCTGCCGGAGACTCTACGCGGAGGTCGTGAGGGCCATGGCCCTATACGGGGCACCGGTGTGGTCGCCGACATTGAGGCGCCAACCAGCATCCGGATGATCCGGGGATACCGCACGATCTCCCGTGAGGCGGCGGGCCTCCTTGCCAGATTGCCGCCATGGGATCTGGAGGCAATGGTCCTCGCGCACACTTGGGAGTGGCACGAGGAGGCCAAACGCCGGGGCGTAACTCCGCTGCCGCGGGAAATCGCGGCACGGCGGACAGAGCTCCGGCGGGATCTTATGGCGACGTGGAGAGTGCGATTGTCGCAATCCAGTGCTGGGCACGCCACGATTGCGGCGGTAAGTCTTTGAGGAGTGACTTGAGAGCCGGCATGGCGGCCTCACCTTCCGCTTGACATAGGTCCTCATCGGACACAGCTGTTTCGGGAGGTTCCTGTTTCGGATAGGGCGGGAGGAAACGCCCGGGTGTTTCCATTGCGAAGATCGCCCTGAGGACACGGTGGAGCATACGGTGGAGGTCTGCCCGGCTTGGGCGGAGCACCGCTGTGTCCTCGTGGAGGCGATCGGCGGAGGCGATCTCTCGCGTCCGGCCCCGGTTCAGGCGATGGTACGCAGCGAGAGTGCATGGCTAACAGTCGCTTCCTTCAGCGAAGCAGTTATGCTCGCAAAGAGGGAGGCGGCGCACGTGAGGGAGATGCAGTACATGCGCCCTCACGGCCGTGGCCTTCGCAGGAGACGCCCTGGGCGTCGAGAATCCCAGGCTGATTCCCGGCCACCGTAGGCACGGGCTTGCGGAAGGTGAGTAATGGGTAGCTCGCTGTCCGGTAAGGACCAAGCCCGGGTCGACGGCGCGTTGTGTTCCACGCGCGCCTCAAAGAGATGTCAGCACCAACTGATGGGGCCCGCAAGGGCCGATGCCTGCCAGGGGTGCGGGTTGTTCGAAAGAGATACCGCGGCCCCTGGCACACAGGCAACTGAGGGAATACGGGTGGGTTTTAGTCAGTAAAAGTCTGACACGCCCTCCCGCTCCACCCAGAGCGGTAGAAGTTGTTTGATGATTTTCCACCCAAAAAAGAGCCACTAAAATCATAGTTTCGATACGCTGTGCGCGGCGTGTGCGGACGATGCGAGCGTAGCCGCGGCGCGGCGCGGGAATTATTCGCGGAATCGCGTCATCGCCGTGCTTATTCTACAGTTTAGCATGAGGTCTTGTGTTCGATTCCCAGGTCGGGGTAATTGTTATTGGATTTTTCTATCTAGAACTTGTCAGTAGCAGCGCGGAGTCTGGATTTGTGCTCGGTTGCTGGCAATAGGCTCGCCCCTATTACATGGGACTTAAACATAACCGGGGAAATGTGGGAGTACTATAGGTACACATCTGCCCGACCCTTAGAGGAAACAAGGCGTGATTTAAAATACAAAATGTTTTTAATTTAGGGTTTAACTTCATTCTAAACTAAGTTCTTAAGTCTATTAAGTAATTTGATTTCTCACAATACTCGTGAAAGAAAAAGATTAGGTACAAAGCCAGTGAGTTCCTCCCCCTTCCCCTACAACACTTCAAACCTTAAAGCGAATCGATGAATTGTGACTTCTTTTACTACTCAAATATCGAAAAGTAATTTTTCCATAATAGGTATCATCGTCGCCCCTCTTGCCTACTGATTGGCACTTCGTTTGGCGAAATTGCATGTAAACGACTTTGCTTGAATTCTAATAACACTCAAATATTCGGTTATTAATTATATTCGCGGGAGGGGTTAGGGGGAGCATCTCCAGGTGCGGCTTCATTAATACATGATCGTGCCGAGGTCACTCGCCGAAGCCTTTTATTACAGCTACTGTTCATAGCTATTCATTACCGAATCACCCACACCTGGCTACAGGTCGGTGTTGCCAGCTAACAGCTAACGAGACACCACTCCTATTAATCTCGGGCTCTAGTTAATGACGCATTTCTCGTGACAAAAGTCCAAACCGTGATGGTTGTTCGTTAATTCCCGGCGCTGAGTTCTTAAGAAACCGTTGAGAACGTTTCTGTAAGTAGTATCGCAGTTACAAATGAAACAGCGAGTGTCGGCGCTGATTACGGCGCCTCTCATCGCGCGCGCCCCAGATCCGCGCTTTGTGTGCGCCACACGGGAGCAACGCGCGGGCGCGCCTGGCCGAGCCGCGCCCGGCCGCGCCGCGCTGCGCCTACTCGTGCGCGCCACAATGCGCACTCCGCCTATTGTTTGTTATTGCAGTTTTTTCGTCTTCGAGCGACGATCTCAGATAAGTAGGCCGTTCTCTTTCAGTCGACCCACTTTCTAAGCTTGGCTAGAAATGAATAATCAAAGGGACCGTTGCGAGATGTTCGGCGAAAATATTTAGCACTTAGAACCGCTCGAGCGTCGTTCTTCTAAGCGGGTAGTGCGCCGCATTCCGGCTTAACTGAACGTTAGTCGCAAACTCGCTAATAATAAGGAAATTTACAAGCTTTGTGAGAATATTTGGTGAGGTACAAGCGACGGCAGGCCGCGGGCCTTCGCAGACAAACAAAGCCCGTTCTATCCATTTGTGGTAGAGAAAGAACTGAGTGGGACTCAGTTAAAGTTACACGAATATCACCATTTCCTTATATTAGACTATAAAATGAAGATTCATCATTATCATCATCCTCCTCAGCCCTCATCGCAATTTATTTGGGGTCGGCGCAACAGGTCTAATTCTTCCATATTTACGATTATTGCAAGAAAACTAAATGACTGGTTAAGATCTATCGCTGTGCATTGTACAATATTACAATATCGATCTAAGAATATCCAACGCAACTAAGTAGTGGTTTTATTTAGACGCCAAACTCAAAAACCTATTTATTATAGAACAAAAAACATTTACAGGTACCGCCCCCGCCCGCTCGTCACTCATGATGGCTCGCGCCACGTCGCTCTGTTTGTTGTGGAAATGAGCTCACGTCTCGGCATGCAGATTCCTTCCTATTATTCTGCTGTTTGAGAACAAGTACCGGCCGATATTAATTCCCTTCGCATATGTTATTTACTGCACTATCATCATTAACTTAACGTGCGCAATTTAACAAACAATATTGGCATAGCAATAATAATTTGTTCCTTTATAAAATTAGGTACGTTTAATATGTTGTTTGTCAAGTAGATTTCCGTTGTGGCAATGCTTACTGGTTTGGCTATGCCACCACCAGCAGTGGTCACCTTTTGGCTGAGATGACGATGATACTGTCCATTTATTTAAAACCGTACGCGACCCGCTTTATAAAATAGCAAAAACATTTAATGATTGCCAAACCATCGAATGGATCGTGACGTCACGAGCGTAACGCATGACGCGTGTGTTATTCGCGCGCACGTCACACACACTCATCTCGAGTGATTTGTTCGGCGCGCCGCGTCCCACCGCGCGCCGCCGACCGAACGTAATGCCGGCTGCGTTTTATAGGCCCGCACTCCACATGATTCACTGCCGCTCTTTTTATTTTATTATAGGCAGAACTAACACTACCTACTGCCAAGCATTTTTTTGGATTGTTTTAGATAAGTTGGCTCTCTATTCTCTATTTTCGGAACTAAAACTAACATTCCCTTGTGAGCTAGTCGCATGGTATTGTCGCTACGTGACCTTGCATACATACAGGGCTTTGCCTGAAATGTATGGGTAACTGGTGCCTTTTTTATGGCACACTATTGCCACCTTGTTAGGCTAGAGTACTACCATTCAAACAATAGTTACCATAGCAGCACAGCTTAAGTACATCCGTCTCGAGTTATAATCTATGACGCGTATTAATTAGGAAAATTGAAAATATGAGTTACCTTTATTGGTCCTATACTATTTATTTCATAGTACAAACTCTATTGGACTCAAGTTGCATCATGCTGGCGTAAGTGGCGTAGTGGGACATCAAGTTACACTTCACCATAACAATGTCATGAGTATTTTATTAACAAAACTGAAAATATTAGTGCTTCTTACGCCGTTATCTGGTCTATTTTATAGTTTAAACACTATCTGGACTGTTGCACAGTTTACCACTCAGAATGCACTCAAAAAAAAAAAAAATATTTGCATGTGGATGCTTTCTGAACTGTTCATCTGCCTGCCTTTTCCCAACTATGTTGTGGTCGGCTTCCAGTCTAACCGGATGCAGCTCAATACCAGTATTTTACATGGAGCAACTGCCTATCTGAACATAACCCAGTTACTGGGTAATACGCCATCTCTTGGTAAGACTGATTGTCAGACTTTCGGGCTTCTGACGACCCGGAACGACTGTCAAAGATCCACAAATGACTGCCGAGACCAACGGCTTATCGTGCTTTCCGAGGCACGGAGGGGTCTTGGTATGTAAAGATGGTCACCTATTTACAGACCAACCGCGACAAGCGTAGCTTAACCTGATCGATCGACCCATGCGACTAATATTACTTAGCCACAAGCCCCAAAAAACCAAAATACTCGTAATATTGCTAATAGTGGAGTGTGACTTGGTGTTGCAGTATGCCATTTATGCTAACATGACGTAACTTGAGTCCAGATAGTGTAACTATAAAATAGACCAGATAAGGGCGTAAGAAGCACTAATATTTTCAGTTTTGTTAATAAAATACTCATGACATTGCTATGGTGAAGTGTAACTTGATGTCCCACTACGCCACTTACGCCAGTATGATGCAACTCGAGTCCAATAGAGTTTGTACTATGAAATAAATAGTATAGGACCAATAAAAGTAACTCATATTTTCAATTTTCCTAATTAATACGCGTCATAGATGACGGCGCATAACTCGAGACGGATGTAATTTAGAGCTGAGCTGCTATAGTAAATATTGTTTGAATGGAACTACTCTACACATCTAACAAGGTGGCGTTAGTGTGCCATAAAAAAGGCACAATTTCTGGGCATAGCCCTTTAACACACAGCGACGGTAACATTACAAGCCCAATTAAAGTCAGATTTTAAATTTCAAGCTGTCTGACAGACGCTGAGGTTGAATACGATCCTAGGTAGATTTGTATGAACACTGAGGGCCAACGGAACCGTCAAATATTAACTGCGGAGACGGCTGAAAGAGAATAATTGAGGCATTTTGTGCTGCAGTGCGGAGGATTTGAAAGCACGGCGCGGCACTCTCGAAGCGCGCTTTTTCGCCGATGGCTTATCAGCCGAGTGTATGATATCCCGCGAGAGCAGGCGCGGCAGGAGATTACCTGCATGTGTATGTGTCTGTATTAGCGGTGGAGTTCTATTTATGTTGGATTGCTTTTATATGAAAAAACTTAGATGCCTGCTAGATACAGTGTTTCCATATACTTTATTAGTAACGTATATGTCATGAATGCCGTATCAGTGCGAGTGAGGACTCAGGTCTAATCGCGCCACAGTTTAATGAGAAAGCTCGTCGCGTCCAACACCCTCATCGTTGTCCCGCCCCCCCTATTACTCGCCCTACAGTGACACAACGGTCATGTTTCATGAAATGGTGTAAAATGTCATTTTTGTTTTCGAATCATCACATTAACGTGTCATAAGTACTGGTTGATGTTTTTAAATGTGTATAGAGGTCAAAGTCATTTGCTCAGTGTCGCCTACAACAGGTGAAGAGCGCTGATGTCTAAAATATAGGTATTTTATTTCTAGTTCAGACACAGATGCTCAAAATCTGTTCAAAGAAACAAGTGTCATAAAGTGTATCACCATACCAATAAATCTTCTTTCTAATATAACATGTAAAAATCTGGTGTCGCGGTGTTTGTGGTTGCACTCCTCCGATACTGCTCGACCGATTTCATGATTTTTTTTGTATATTTTGTAGGTATGAGATTATGTCGTAAAGTATTTTTCACCCTCCTCCCCAATGGGCACGCCACGATTGCGGCGGTAAGTCCCCTCTTTGAGGCGTGGCTTGAGGCGGCATGGCGTCCTCACCTTCCGCCTGACACAGGTCCTCACCGGACATGGCTGTTTCGGGAGGTTCCTGTTTCGGATAGGGCGGGAGGAAACGCCCGGGTGTTTCCATTGCGAAGATCGCCCAGAGGACACGGTGGAGCATACGGTGGAGGTCTGCCCAGCTTGGGCGGAGCAACGCCGTGTCCTCGTGGAGGTGATCGGCGGCGGCGATCTCTCGCGTCCGGCCCTGGTCCAGGCCATGGTACGGAGCGAGAAGGCATGGCTGGCAGTCGCCTCCTTCAGCGAAGCAGTTATGCTCGCAAAGAGGGAGGCGGCGCACGTGAGGGAGATGCAGTACCTGCGCCCTCACAGCCGTGGCCTTCGCAGGAGACGCCCTGGGCGTCGGGAATCCCAGGCTGATTCCCGGCCACCGTAGGCACGGGCTTGCGGACGGCGAGTAATGGGTAGCTCGCTGTCCGGTAAGGACCAAGCCTGGGTCGACGGCGCGTTGTGTTCCACGCGCGCCTCAAAGAGATGTCAGCAGCAACAGATAGGGCCCGCAAGGGCCGATGTCTGCCAGGGGTGCGGGTTGTTCGAAAGAGATACCGCCGCCCCTGGCACACAGACAACTGAGGGAACACGGGTGGGTTTTAGTCAGTAAAAGTCTGACACGCCCTCCCGCTCCACCCAGAGCGGGAGAAGTTATTTGATGATTTCCCACCCAGAGGAAAAAAAAAAAAGAAAAAAAATCCCTCCTCCCCAACCCCCCATTTTTTATCGCGATTTTTGCATTTTTGTAGGACCTAACATTGGTGTCAGCTAGAAAATACGCTATGTTTTCGAAGTACTAGGTTGTCTTAACTCGGTAGGTGATCATACGCAATGACTCAAGATGTTTTGCTGATAGGTTAACACAACATTTATTGATTCTGAGGTGGTACGAAGTTCGCCGGGTCAGCCACCATCAGGGCAACAAGTCTTATAATTATACAAAATTAGGGAGTTATCAGACTTGATTTTTTTTACATAAGTAGCTGGAGAGTCGTTAATTCGCCTCTGATTAGCTAGTCGGGAGTTCTTTGTCCGATGTGACGCAAACCAACTGAACCCTCGCGCTAATGGTGATATGATTGCACACTGTTGTATCGAAACAAAGTACGTGACATGACGAAATTACCTGCTTCAATCGGCGGCGCATTTGAATTGATGCTGTCGTGAACATAGTGTTAGATGTTAGACTAAGTGACAGTACAACTGTATGCTACTAATCAAACTACATTGTTATAGTGTTAGTTTTTCGTTAGCTACCTTCTACCAAACACAAACCGTGCGTGCGAGATGGTGCCTACAGCGACGCTCGACGGCAAACTGCGCCCAGCGTCATTTTAGTGCATTTTATAGGTGATCATTGAACATAATATTATCATTTTAAAGTATACAACGGTTATTCTTACATATTAGTGAATGAAACGAGCTGTTAGTATCCCAATCGTTTATTGCCAACACCAGTACATCTACGGACCATCACCAAAGCGCACACGTTCTGACAATTCTAGCGGTTAAACAATTTGCGAGCAAACGTTACGATATCTGGATTGTACGCAGAGAATGAACTCAACAGACTGGAAGTTTATTTAGTATCGTTTGTAGATACTTAAGTGGGATGCGCTAAGGTAGCTCGCGAAATTCAACTGTCTTATATTTTTTTTTTTTCAATTTGCAGGTCGGTGTCAGATCGTGTCATCAAACAACGTCACACTTCCGCCTTAAAGACTTGATCTGTCGTAAAATGTGCGATCGTATCATTTGCTCTCGGCTAATACAGTGTCCACTGTCACGTGCCCCCCTCTAGCAAGCCCGCGCACGTGCGCCACTCACCACTGTGCGCGCCGTCCGTCGCGCCGGGCGCGCCCCGCGGGGCCGGCGTCTGCTGCAGCGCGTCGTGCGCGCGGGCGTCCGTGGCGCGCTCGTCGGCCACGCGCTCGTCAGCCGCGCGCTCGTTGACCGCGGTCTCGTCGGCCGCGCGCTCGTCGGCCGCGTGCTCGTCGACCGCGCGCTCGTCGGCCGCGCACTCGTCGGCTGCGCGCTCGTCGACCGCGCACTCGTCGGCCGCGTGCTCGTCCGCCGCGCGCGCATGCTCAGCCAGGCGTGCACGCAGTGCGGCCCACGCGTCGCGCAGGCGCGCGGCCGCGTCGCGCACGTCGCCCGCCACGGTCTCCTTGGCGGCGACGCACTCGCGCTCCATGTTGTTGTAGTTCTCTAGGATCTCGCGCACTTCAGACTCGCGATCTTTTACGCTCGCCTGGGGAAATTAAAACTAAGTGTGAGCTGCTTTTTTACACCACATGCTCGGATAGTGTCAAATTACATGTCGTGCAAACCATACCTTCCTTAAAGTGAGTCATTATAACCCTGGGATCTAGCCGATCAACAATATTGAATTGTATTTAATTACAACCCGTTGATCAATAGTGTAGTTTTAATTTGAAACCACATCAAAAATGACTACATTACATAATAATTTAAACAAATTAAGAAAACTTATTCAACATTCAAATTGGTTTTTATTAGGTATCTCGCAGAGGAAATATTATCCTCGAGAATAAAGGCTGGTTCATGTTGAGCGAGCTTATATCACATCATGTGCTTATATTCAATATAACGCACGTGACGTAAGACACTGCTGCCCTTGATGAATATTCTACTATTATCGTTGAAACGGCACTGAATGTGTCTGTGTGTCAATAGCACTCACCGCGACGTCGTCGGCCACGGCGCGGCGCCGCGTCGGCTGCGCATGCGCCGCGTCCAGGCGCGCGCGCGCGTCGGCGCACCAGCGCAGCGCCTCGTGCAGGCGCGCGCTGTGCTTGCTGAGCGCGCCGAGCTTGGCGCTGATGTACTCGCCGTGCGCGGCGAGGCTTGCCTGAGCCTAACAAACACATATGTTTTATAAAGCTTTGTCTTATCATCAGAATCACCACCGTGTTGTCCAATCAAAGAAACTGATTGTTGAGCAAATGGACCTTCAAGTGACGTTATCCCTTGACTCATTGTTTATCAGTCGTGCTAAATGGCTATAACCATATACAAAAAACCCAAGATGCACAGTCTCGAACAAAAGTAACACTCAAAACTGTCCCCACTTATACCTCAGTGGTTATAATTATGATAAAACACATTTTTTTGCAAATTCAAACTTACACGCATGACTTAAAGTGGTTTTTTCTACAAAGCAGTGTTCAAAAAGACTGAGTTTAGAATTTATTTTCATGTTTTTTCCCGTTATAGAATGATTGCAAGATCAAATAAACATAAATAGCAGACAAGAAATACCTAATTCAAAATTCAAATAAAATTTTCTCTTTATGACTGCATTTAAAAGCTGAAATATAAGCATCGCATTCGGTACTCGTATCCTACCTATTTATTTTTCATGTGATATTTTTTGGAAGGAGACGGCAAGATGAGCTACACCCATATCTACAGGACTAGCGTCAGACGGCGGTCTGCACACTGAGACTAATAGAAGTAGGAATTGGAGGCCTCGTCCTGCAGTGGGTCGCTAAATAATTTGGGGTTTATTTACAAACGTTTCTTGAAGTTAAGAGAAGGTTAAACGACCAAAATGTATGGTTAAACAACCACTAATGATATATACTTAAACTCACGCTTTTCCCATAGGAGTAGGCAGAATCTACAGAGCGCCACCTGCTACTATCCGTACATACTCCTTGTGCTTCGTTTACGTTCGTACATCTGGTCACACACGCACGCCGGCTGCGAGTAATAGGCAATTCTGAAAAACACCACCAATAAGGTCACTATATGGACATATAGTGACCTTATTGGTGATGTTTTTCAGAAAGGTGTTTATTAGGAGGACTCCTAGGGCGTCGCCTCCCGGCGCCGGCGTTTCCATTCACATCTGCCTTATTAATACATTTCATCAGCCGCCCTTCACTCAGCCTCTCAACATGACCAAACCATCTAAACATACTCTTTTAAATTTTTGTCACTACATCTTATAACCCGCATCGTTGTATCGCTAATCATTATTTAACTTTAAGCAACGTTGATGAATACAGGGGCAATTATGTAAAATAAATGTATTAATATCTGCTTGGACTGGAAGAAAATTCCAACATATTTGGGCGAATAGAAGCCAATTCTAAGGTACAACAACATATTTTATAACAAACCTAAGTTAAATACATAATATTATCCTGCTACTTTACTACACATTTCCACTATCCGCTTGTTAAACTTCAATGCATCAAGTTTTCGATATCTAGAATTCACACTAATTTCGTTAAGGTATCCTAAACTATTGTCCAAACACAGTTGTTAGTAACAGTGGTGGAGTGGAGTGCACGGCTCTGTGACAAGTCCCCAGAGCTCGCCGGCGTATTTGTCTAGAGACTGTTTCCGAGTTCCGACCACTCAGCGCGGCCCAACTTTGCGCCTGACCTACTTAACACTTGCACATTTACTTATTGTACGCTCACAGTTGCTATCAACTTGCGACAAGATCTGGTGAAAACTTGTACAAACTGACTCAGTGCACTCATGAATCCGTTTAAAGCCATTATTTCCAGATGCCGGCCGACAAGGAAGCAGTATCTCCACTTGACTGAACCCTGATATGTTTATAAAAACCAGTCGTTATGCCTTGTGTTAATGTTTAACTAAAGTTGCGCAATATTGTTGTTAATTGAACATATATTTTATCTTAATCTGCATAAGTTTTGGGAAAAAAGAACCAGCCAAGGGCGTCTCAGACCACCCACAATGAATTGGGTTCCGTAATTGGAATTAATTTATCCCAAGAATATATTTAGCTTTATATTTGAAAAAAATGTTCTCCCATACATATACGTCAGCACAATACGTCGCGGGCAATGTTCGAACTGCAAATGCGAGTTAGTAATCGCAAAAAAACAAATCCTACTAATATTATAGTTGTGTGAGTCTGAATGTTTGGACGTTTATTACTCAATCACGCAACAACGGCTGAACGGATTTGCATGAAATTTGGCAAACAGGTAGATTTTTCCGAAACTATAAGAACTATGCTGTTGAAACTTGGTACATAGATATATTCTGTGAACCGCATTAAGATTTTCACACAAAACTAGAAAAAAAAACAACAAATTTTGGGGGTTCGCCATACTTAGCTGAAACTCATTTTTTTTTTCATCAAACCCATACGTGTGAGGTATCTATGGATAGGTCTTCAAAAATGATATTGATGTTTCTAACATATATTTTTTTTCTAAACTGAACAGTTTGCGCGAGACACACTTCCAAAGTGGTAAAATGTGTGTCCGCCCCCTGTAACTTCTAAAATAAGAGAATGTACATTACCATGTGAACTTCCACCGAAAATTGGTTTGAACGAGATCTAGTAAGTAGTTTTTTTTATACGTCATAAATCGTAAACCGCAATTTACCTTTCATTCAATCAACTCAAATATAAAAATTAAAAAAATAATTTCATAAACATAAACCTTATGCATAAATCGTGCACCATTATTTTCTAATAATAAATGTAATAGGTGCCTAAGTAAATAATAATTATAATTCGCGCGTTACTTGCTGCTACGGAACCCTTCATGGACGAGTCCGACTCGCACTTGGCCAATTTTTTTATATTGCGTTGTCTTAGAAGCTTAATTTTACTAAGCTTTTTTTTTATTTATTTTATTTACGAAAAGTTCCATAGAAAAATACATAAGTCTTCTGCCAAACTGCTGTACAGTTTGGCCGCAGCTCCAAGGGACCTTCGTATTTGATATTAATTTCAACTTTAAACCTCCACGCACAGACACAGACATACGGACGTACAACGAAGTGATCGTATGAGGATTCCATTTTTCTCTTTTGGGGTACGGAACCATAAAAATATAATGTCGTAAGTTATTTATTTGCGATTCTTTTCAATACTTTTGCATATCCGACATAGGTAAACTGTCGAGTCTAAAACTGTAAAGTTTATAATAAGACAGTATGTGCATAGTTACGTAATAACTATCTTTTTCTTAGTAGCAGTTACTTGTTTTTGTGTTGCTGGATACACTACAGTGTCTGCTAACTTTCTGCGTATAAAATGCTTGCAGCAACATAAACCAATTTCCCAGAACATTATTGGGCAAGTTCCAGTAACCATGAATAGGAAGCTTTACGTCACCGTCAACCTGTATGCACCCTATTGGAATCGGTTGATGATTGTAGCAAAGCGTTTTTGCAGCTCACCTTATCAACGGCCGGATGCAACGCGGATTGGACTGGACGTGACATTCACTATTACAACTGAACGTGTCGTAAATGATGCGCTATTTATATGAAGACCTAGCAAGTATGACGCACCAGCGAAATGGACGAGGAACTGCACAAACTAATATCCTGCATGTTACCCTCCACATCGTAAGTATGTAAGTACGTACATATTCGCACAATAGGTGACTCTTTACTAACAAAACAAAAGAAGGTACTTTCTACACGATTATTGGGATGCTTTTGTCATTTGCTTCGCTAAAATTATAAGAATAATAAAATACTATAAAGGAACTTATTCGTTTAGTTTAAACTATGAGTTCATAGTAAGAACTCTAATAAGTAGTCATAGTAATTTCAAAATATTGAGTTTTGATTTAAGTAAATAAATAGTTTCATGCGGAACGGGTTCCGTATGAAACTAACTGACACGCATTAAGCTCTTTTTAAGAAGTCACGGTGTCTAGATCGATACGTCACGTGATCACGTCACCCTGAGCTGTCGCTAGTGGTATGCTGAACAAGCGCCACCCAAGAGACACGCGCGTGGACAGATAGACTATCGCCTTTATTTATAAAGAGGCGTCTCCTTTATCTTCTTCATTGATTCATGTTTAACTAGCTTTTACCAGCGGCTTCGCCCACGTTAACCAATTTACACGAAACCTTAACAAATTATACACCTAAACCTTCCTCATGTATCACTCTGTATATTGGTGAACCCCGCATGAAACTCCGTTCAGGAGTTTTTTAATTTATCGCGAATAGGCAGACAGACAGACGCGGCGGGGGACGTGGTGATTTGTTATAAGTAGTTATTTTAATGTACATTTTTGCTGCTAGAAAAAATCCATAAATAAACAAGGTAAACGTCCGAAAACTGACTAATACATAAACGACTAGGCTGTACAGAAGGTCCAGACACGCCACGATGATCAGCGAGAGAGAGCGCACTGTCGACGCCATCAGTTTGTCATAATATGACATGTATTAATCTATGTGCTTGTGATATCGCTGGTCGTATGGAGCCAACCTTCTGTCCATCCTACTGAGTGGTGTCGTGTAACCGCCGCCGACACGATTGCCCTCAGCCCCTCTCAGCTCAAGGGCTGTTTAGTCTAGCCACGCTCTCCCGTCTGCCGCACTAGCGCTAGTTATGACAGACAGACGTGTGCTCAAGCATTACGCTGCATCAGCGAATATTGTGTACCCATTCAATGGAATGGCACAAGCATGCGAGAGCCCCCGGAGTTTTTTAGCTATAGTGAGGAAATAATAAAGGCTGTATGCTGTATGCGGGTTTAGCGATCGTTCTTGTTAAAAACTAGGACTCCGTATTTCAAATTCAAAAGTTAGAGAATGCAGCCCCACAGCGGTCGCTACGTGTATCAACAACTCGTCAGCGTCATCAGCGCGTCACGCCACGTGGGCGACACGCATCACGCTGACGACGCGGTGCCAATGACCTCGTATACTAACGAACATATAATGGCGAGCAGCTGTACTAGAAGAATCAAATATTTGTCTAAAAATAATACTACACAACTAACTCTAAAATATTGGACACACAAAAATGACATGCCCAATCAAAACATTAAATGACCCCGAGGTATTTTCTTCGATATTTTAGATTGAATCCGATTCACGTAGTATATCGCGCATAATTCAAGCTATGGGACAATACATGAACCAAAAAACGTATTTATGGTTTCCCGTTTGTAGTGGGATTTACTTTCTTTGAGTATTTAAACCAAAATTCTAAAACAATTACCCTCCAGTCGCAGTCGGGTAAAAATATGTTTCATTTGACAATTGAGCTTAATTATACAACCTCAATTTTTGTCGATGATTTTTTATTACAATTTAATAATGTTCTTCAAACAATATTGTTGAATTGAAGTCGAATCCTTCTTAATACAGATGAATATATTACTGATTCCCTTTAGTGAGAGGTATCAGATAGTCTGGACGCACAGAAATCTTAATAATAAGGCAATAGAAGTCGTAATGACGCGTGACCTTGTCGCCGCGCATGAGTCTCGTAGAACACAAATGCGCGTGGAGCGTTTGTTATGGTAACTTGTGTTGTTTGGGACGCGGAGAGGTAAACATGGTGTTTGCAGCATATCTAACTGTGGAAATTCTTCCAAAATTTGTAACTTTACAAATAAAGGGATAAAATTTCATATGTAAGTGCTTAATTTTTTGAAATAATGTCGTTTTTAATAAATATAAGCAAATCAAATGTTTTCACTACCACTACTACGATTACTGCAGAAAAACGTTTTTTTTTCTCAATTCAATAACCATTAATACTTAAGCTTGTTTATGTCTACTATTATAACTGCTAAAAGCAGCAATGAAATTATCGTCATGCGCAATAACCAATATCGCCGCGTACGTAAATTCCAAGAACACGCCGCATCAGTTGGCCGTGAATTAGTGACGTGCCACTACCATTTTGTATCGATAATTTATTGTTTCGTAATGAAATATGATTTTTCGTTAAATATTTAATTATTAAATCTCATTATGTATGTTTTCTTTCTATTTAAATAATTTATAAAAAGTCGTTTATCAACGATTATCTGTTAATCCATACTTTAAGTACTTCTTCATTCAGAAAATTTGTAGGAGGTAGGCTTATTATTGTTATGTATGTGGGTAAGTTAAAAAAACAGTCTGCGTGAGTGTTCTTGTATCATTGACGTGTTCCGTATTTATATTTTTTTATTTCAGAATAATTATACATATTATTATATTGTAAGGATAGTTGATTAAATTCGATCGGTGAAAAGCCGGGAATGAAAAAGATAAAGAAAAAAGATACAGTATTCATATTGTTTATGCATCTGTTTGCTTTATACAATGCTATTATTACAGGTTTCCAAAAGATCCGGACATTAAAGATAAATGGATTTCGATATAGGAATGAAACACTTTCCATAAATTAGTTATCTATTGTTGCGAGATTCCTTGGCGATTAACGCTCAACGAAAAATTTTCGATATGAGCATTACAAGCTTTGCACTGCACTATCCCCGCAGTGAGAGTGAGCGCGCGATATCATTCTCTGCTTTTCGCACACAGTTATTATTGGTTGCAGGAGCCACGCCTACTGAGATTATGCGTTTTTAGAAAATATGGCGTAATGTCATCGCTAAAAGTTTAATTTTTTCTTGCAACAATGCAAAATGCATGTGTAGGCGAAAGTGTGTATTTATTGTTTGTCTATGTGTTGGTAGCTGCGACCCGGCGAGACGCGTCCCAGTATTAAAAGATAGTAGATAGCATTTCTATTGCCTTATCATTAAGATTTCTGTGTCTGCACGAGACTACAGTGCCCACGTGGCCGTACGCACCTGCTCGAGCTCGGCCTGCAGCGCGGGCAGCTCGTCGCGCGGCAGCTGCTTGCTCTGGCGCAGCACCTCCATGTCGCGCAGCTTGCTGGCCAGCTCCTCCTCGCGAGCCTAAGGATCAAGCAAAGCACATGAGCACGTTAGTAACGATCCAAACATCTACATACATGCTACAATATAATCATTGGTCCTTACACAACAACAAAATCTTTATTTGCATGAAATATGTACACTAAGGCCTTAAAGATACAGAAACCAATACTGATCAAAACGAATCCAAACACGACATATCTACTAGATTTTTTTCAAGAGTGTACTACTGTGCTGGATATCCTGGCTGCAGCATCAGGTCATCGTGTTATACCACCATTGCAATGTGTGTAGAATTAAATACTGATCAAAACGAATCCACATACGACATATCTCCTATTATTTTTTCAAGAGCATACTTGTGGACTGGATATCCTGGCTGCAGCATCAGACCAAGCATTCCAAAATCTTGCTTGTTTTTAACATTTTAGGTCACACTATGTTTGAAAGTAAAGTTAATACACATTATGCGTCTAAGAACCCTACCGCAGCTAACAAAACAGCTGAGGACCTTGAAACGGTTGAACCGATTTGGATAAAACATATCTAAGAACCACCGCTACAAAACCTATTTATAAAGAAAAAATACCGCACCCAAATCGATTGACCCGTTTAAGAGCTACGGTGCCACAGACAGACAGACACACAGCGGTCAAACTCGGGGTAGTCGGGGTTAAAAATACTATGGCATATATTTCGTTTAGTTCATTCAACACGCACAGTTACAATTCGAGTAATAGCTAAGTAATAGCTAGCAAATAGCTACAATTTATTTGTTATTTATGTACTGACGCATTTCCATTATATCTTTATAACTACGATTTAAAGGAAATGCGTAAACTTAAGTAGATTTGCGTGAATAAATGCGATGTAAACAGTCAGTCGCAACTTGCCGCCGCGCCGCAGTCGCTGCAGTTGATTCAATATCGTCAGCTTTATAAAGCTCGATTTGATTTGCAGTAACTGCTTCACTACTTCCCATCCTTTATCTGTTTGTATCAGCGGCAGCGGCAGGTAACTAAATATAACCGATGCTAACATGAGGTATGAACATTTATGAATGTATGCGAGTTATAATTCCCTGGTGTTGACTTACGTACGGCGCTGTTCTATTTCAGAACTGTACCAAATTAGAGATGTTCTTCTCTGTATTCTGTACCCACTGTATGCTGTAAGCTTATAATATTTTTCATCTCCGTTTGTTTTCCTCTGACTGAAGCATAATTTATACCAAGGTATTATTTTTTCACCTAATACTCACAATGAAAGTCGAAGTGCAAAAATTATTGAATGCGGACATCATCATTATCCTGCCCTGTGCCTTATTTATTTTATTTATTTGGAGTTGGCGCAAGTCTTTTTCTTCCATACTTTTTCCTTCCATTATTTTTCTCTGAATTAGTGGTCGTGAAAGCAGACATATTTATCTTCAATAAGTCCTTTACGTTCTTTTTTAACCACTGATTACTAAGACAATATTGTCGGACAGATTTTAGGAACCTATCCATCAAAATCTAATGCTTGCCTATTACGTGGGCAAGTCCTAGATTTTGATGACAGCATAAATATCACTCGTCCTGAACGACATAACATTAAACACATAAGACACGAAACGATATCGTGAGCGAGTGAGTATGATGACGTCGTTAAGTGACATTAGCGCTACACTGCGGGCTGTGTGTCGAACGATACGCATTACGGGCAGGATCAATACTAGGTAGAGCGACTCGAAATACCCACGGACTTCAGGTCCGTGGTTCTTTCGAGTCTATTAGCTCTCAAGGAATAACACACCTGAACCAGGGGGTAGAGGAGAGTGCCTACACAAAGAGAGGTACAGATTGTTTATACCTACAATACGAGGACTTTATACTCTACCGATTTCTAGAGCATCCAGTTCAGAATTTGTCAAAAAGGTGGTTTAATCGAACGAAAGATTTCATCGCTGAATGGAAGTTAGCCGACCAAGCGTGAGTCAGAGAAGTGGTCTTCTTCTCATCGTGTCGATGGCAATCTAAATACAGTCAGACCAGAATTTGGCTACGAGCTTGGCACTTTCAGCAGCGTCCTGTCGCGGGCAGACAGCAGCACACGCTGCACAAGATATTGAGTGCGCCATTGTTTGTGGGACAGCACCACATTTACACTCCAGGGCGGAGTCATCTGTGAATCTCCACCTGAGCAGGTTTTATTTACTTAGACCTACCTGGGTCCAGAGTCTATCAAAATATTTTCAGGAAAGCCAATGCGACTCATGTCCAGGTGCGAGATTTTCTGCAGGTGGAAGGAATGGGTGAACGAAGAGCAGTGGTGAGCCAGAGCCGCGACTTACGAGTTGTAGGCGCTCTACTTTGTGTACATAAGCAAATCACGACAGCTCACAAAACAATAAACGAAACTGGCATGTCCTAAAACCAAAAGTTCGCAGTCAACACTTCTACCAATCCGCACTGGGCCCGCATGGTGCATTACGGCCCATTCTCTGTCACAGAGAGCAAGCCTGACAAATAACTACAAAATAAAATATGTATTATCCTTATACAAAACTCAAATGAAAAGGTTAGATTCAGATGCTGACAGTCCGACACGCAACAACTGCGCACCTGTGCACAATTTATGTGACGCGGCTTATTTGAGCGTTTGGTCGCGTCGAGTGTCGTCCGCGACACTTACCTACACGCCGCGCCGCTGACACTACAATATGCACGTGACATGAGAGGTGCACTGGACTTGAACAAAAATTACATTGTCTACGCTAAACGCTCCTTAGATTGGTAAAATTCTTTTTTAATGGAGAGACCACAACATATTAATTGCAAGGACTGTTTAGAAAGCCTAAATATTATAAAGACTGAATCATGAGGACTCGTAACAAGAACAATTTCTTGCAACAATGGCAGGCGGCACGTGGTAACTGCTCTTACTCTCTTACTATTTACATAACTTACAGTACGCAGGAACACCGACAAGCTCAGACGCGCTCCCAGATTACAACGTACGTGGCGGCGGTACCGATAGCATCATAAACAGATGAACTTGTTGCTGTGGCCTCGTAGGTGAACTATAGGTACAACGCAGAGCTTATGAAACAGAAACGACTAAGTAAATACTGCTAATGTGGCGAAAACTGAATGGGATGGGAATTTAGATATAATAATGTGAACTAGTGGTCGCCCAGTGCTCGAAACACGACCATAAACCATTAAAAAAAAATACTTTCCCCACTTATTCTCTATGTAAATTTCACCGTGCCAAAATTTATATTCCTCCGTCCGCGTAATTCTCGAAGAAAGGGGTACGTTTTTGCTTCACGTCTTAGTAAATAGATTAGAATATAAATATCCGCAAAAGTATAGCCAAGCATTTGATTCGGCACTATTTATACATATTTAGTTTACATCAGTGCATACTGGTGGAAGGGAATACACCGAATCCGTATCCGTAGTCGTGTGTTCCTGAAAGATTGAAAACAAGAACGAATGAGTACAACAAGAATGAATGAGTAGCGAAATTACGTTTTTGTTTCGAGATTTAAACACAATCTTGCATTTTTGGTAAGTAACCAAAGCGCAAGTACTTAGATATAAGAAACGTTACCGATAGAGGTACATGGCGTCCTCACCTTCCGCCTGACGCAGGTGCTCACCGGACACGGTAGTTTCGGGAGGTTTCTGTTATGGATAAGGCGGGAGGAAACGCCCGGGTGTTTCTATTGCGAAGATCGCCCTGAGGACACGGTGGAGGTCTGCCCGGCTTGGGCGGAGCACTGCCGTGTCCTCGTGGAGACGATCGGCAGCGGCGATCTCTCGCGTCCGGCCATGGTACGGAGCGAAAGTCCATGGGTAGCCGTCACCTCCTTTTACAAAGTAGTAATGCTCGTGAAGAGGGAGGCTGCGCATGTGAGGGAGAGGCAGTACATGCATCCTCATGGCCTTACTCGTCGCAGGAGACGCCCTGGGCGTCGGGAATCCCGGGCTGATTCCCGGCCACCGTAGGCGCGGGCTTGCGGATGACGAGTAATTACTACCTCGCTGTCTGGTAAACCAAGTCCGGGTCGATGGCGCGTTGTGTTCCATGCGTACCTCAAAGAGATGTCAGCACCAACTGATGGGGGCCCGGAAGGGCCGATGCCTGCCAGGGGTGCGGGTTGTTGCCTGGCACACAAGCAACTGAGGGAACACGGGTGGGTTTTAGTCAGTAAACGTCAGACACGCCCTCCTGCTCCACCCAGAGCGGGAAAAGTTATTTGATGATTGACTTGATGAAAAAAAAAAGTTAGAGGTAGCACGAGCTCGAAGTCTTAAATGAGTACTTACGTACAAGTACCAGCGGCGCGGCGGGCGGCAAGCTCACTCCTCCAAGCTAATTAGCTATCGTCTAAAAACACATGTCACAGGTCACAATACGAACATGCGTCACTCGTCACTCGTGTACGTAACACAACGCACAGATTATCACAATCGCGTAATTTCGTTATATATCGCACAAAGACGCAGCGTGTCGCGACTGCTGCGACGCACGCTCGCGGAAGTGCCCGCCGGCGAACTAAGCCCGCCAGCACATATTTCATTACGATATAAACCGGCAGAGGATCCCGATACCAATGTAAACATTACACCGATCACTAGTAGATCTATATCCGAGCGCGGCGTACGCAACTCTTATGTCTTTACGCAAGTGGGCTGCCAGCAAGATGGGACACGAATATTTTCATAGATTCAGAAATAGACGCGATGCCGCCGCGATCCGCCAGCTTGCTAACTATCAGTTGACTTCCCTATAGGGACTCTACTCGGTAACTTAACAAACTGCTTCATCGATGGAACTGAAACCTACAAAGCTGGATGTGCTTCAGCTCAGAACTGTATTTAATTTATTTACCCAGTGTTCCAAGGAACATTGACACTCATTAATTGAGTACGACTTCCATGTAAACTTCAAAGTATCTTAGATAGGTACGTTGAATATCTGCTTTCTACATAACTATATATATGATATTAGCCTTCAGTGCAGGAATGGTCTCGGCTTCGTCACTACAATGCCGATAAGTTTGCTTGTTTGCAATCAACACAAAATCATCTGACACATAGAGAGCGCGAAGATGCGGATCGCATCCCGCTACGGAGGCGGGTGTACAGCTGTCCCCCAAGAGACATGACATCATAGTGACCCTTGACGTGATAACATACAAGTTCACTGCTGTAGTATCGCAGGACAGCCCCTAACGCAACCCGATGAGTGACGAGCTCGTCAGTGAACGACGTTGAATGATCTCCAGATCCAAATCACGTATTTTTGTTAAGTTCATCAAAGTTTAAGGATTGTTTTGTAGAATTTATATAAATGAATCGTGGGAAGCCGAATCCAGCATAGTTGATAAACCGTTAGGTAGACAACGCACGTAAACAGAGCCAGCCATTCACGAGAAAGTTATTAGTTATGTGTGTACCTACTTGCATATCATTTTTAACTGTCGTCCAATCAACACTACAAAGAACAGTCACGTCTAGGATATTGTTGTGAATGGCAACTTCTGATAAATGTCACCCTTCCTACTTCCACAGCATAGATGTGCGCCGTTGCGCCATCTTTATTGCAGCCATCTAAATACCGTTTCATAAGCGCACGTCACATAACACAGGAATAGCTTCGTGTGTTGACAGCTGATCGAAACCCGCACGACCAAATATTATTGTTTTCAACGAATCGTGACGAAATTAGCACTAAATGCAATACCAATATCGTACGTAATTACTAATTACAAATACTCTATATTTCATTCATGCTTTTGTAGATTTGATTGTAAACACGTAATGACAGCGCATCCCCGTCGTGAAGTGCACGTATTTTTAAAACACAAACAATAATCGTTCTATTTTTAGGGCCCGCGCGCTGTAAATATCCGCAGCGCGTATTTTTACACAGCGGCGCGTGCGGTCGCGACGCAGCGTGGTGTGGGTGCGGGGGTATCCCTAAACCGTAAACACTCTTACTAAATTCGAATCAAATATTAGTAAGACATTATGTCCCCGAGGGCGGTCCAGAATAGCTAGCGTGATGACTTGGGCTAGGTTATCGGAGATTGTATGGTCGGAGAAGGCAACACATATGCTCAGCAGTGGGGGCAGTATAGGTTAAGAAAACGCAGTCGGATTAAAAGATATTGTGATGTTTAAAAAAGGCGAATGCAGTGCCGACTGGAGGTGTTATTTACAGCTAATGTTTAAATTCTCGCGGAGCCATCATCATGTCCCCGCACAAACCGTTTGTGTGAACGGCGATGCCGCCACTGGCCTGCAGCGCGGGTTTAGTGGTGTTGGCGGGCCTAGTGGGATTGTGGCCGCGACACCATTTTTTTTACTTATGGAATCTTGTGAGATTCCATAAGTAAAAAAAGGGTGTCGCGGTCAACCTAGTTAAGGTCCCTTGCGGCGTCAGCGTTGTTTGCTACGCTGACGACACGCTTGTCCTGGCGCAAGGGGAGGTCGTACCAGGCGGCGGCCTACTTAGCGACACACGGAGTTGCGACAATCGTAGAAAGGATCCGGCAGCTAGGACTAGAGGTGGCCTTGCACAAGTCCGAGGACATGTGGTTTCATGGTCCTCGGAATGCGCTACCGACGGGTTCCCAGGTAACGCCGGGAGGGGTTCACATTGGCGTCGGGTCAACGATGAAGTACCTAGGAGTCGTCCTCGACAGCCGGTGGAACTTCGCAGAGCATTTCCGACGTTTGAGTCCCAGGCTGGAGCGGGCCGGGGCTGCCTTGAAGCGGCTCCTGCCCAATCTAGGGGGGCCAAACGCCTCCGGCCGGAGGCTCTACGCGAGGCTCGTGCGGGCCATAGCCCTATACGGGGCACCGGTGTGGGCGCTTACATTGAGGCGCCAACCAGCACGCCGGTTGAAGGTGGCCCGTAGGGTCATGGCCATCCTGATGGTACGGGGATACCTCACGATCTCCGGTGAGGCGGCGGGCCTCCTTGCCGGATTGCCGCCATGGGATCTGGAGGCAAAGCTCCTCGCGCACACTTGTAGTGGCGCGAAGGGGCCAAACGCCGGGGCGTAACTCCGCTGCCGCGGGAAATCGCGGCACGGCGGACAGAGCTCCGGCGGGATCTTAGGGCGACGTGGAGAGTGCGATTGTCGCAATCCAGTGCTGGGCACGCCACGATTTCGGCGGTAAGTCTCTTTGAGGAGTGGCTTGACAGGCGGCATGGAGTCCTCACCTTCCGCCTGACACAGCTCCTCACCGGACACGGTTGTTTCGGGAGGTTCCTGTTTTGCATAAGACGGGAGGAAACGCCCGGGTGTTTCCATTGCGAAGATCGCCCTGAGGACACGGTGGAGCATACGGTGGAGGTCGGCCCAGCTTGGGCGGAGCACCGCCGTGTCGTCGTGGAGGCGATCGGCGGCGGCGATCTCTCGCGTCCGACTCTGGTCCAGACCATGGTACGGAGCGAGAGTGCATGGTTAGCCGTCACCTCCTTCAGCGAAGCAATGATGCTCACAAAGAGGGAGGCAGCGCACGTGAGGGAGAGGCAGTACATGCGCCCTCACGGCAGTAGCCTTCGCAAGAGCCGCCGTGGGCGTCGGGGATCCCAGGCTGATTCCCAGCTACCGTAGGCACGGGCTTGTGGACGGCGAGTAATGGGTAGCTCGCTGTCCGTTAAGGACCAAGCCCGGGTCAACGGCGCGTTGTTCCACGCGCGCCTCAAAGAGATGTCAGCACCAAATGGTGGAGCCTGCAAGGGCCGATGCCTGCCAGGGGTGCGGGTTGTTCGAAAGAGATACCACGGCCCCTGGCACACAGGCAACTGAGGGAACACGGGTGGGGTTTAGTCACTAAATCTGACCCGCTCTCCTGCTCCACTCAGAGCGGGAGAAGTTATTTGATGATATCCCTACAAAAAAAAAACCTAGTTAAGGTTGTTAGTTATCTCGAGTTGCCTGTGGCTTACTCAATTAGAATGAAGAGTTCTGCCAGAGAACCAAGGTAGCCGACATAGCCGGAAGAATGACCAAACTTAAGTGGCAGTGGGCAGAGCACATTGCTCGCAGACCAAATAGCGCGACCGCGTACCGGAAGGCGTAAAGTTGGAAGGCCTCCCACAAGGTGGACCGATGACCTTGTTAGGGCCGCACGGGTCCGCTGGATGCCGGAAGCACAGAACCGATTGAAGTGGCGGGAGGTCTATGTCCAGCAGTGGACGTCTTTCGGCTGAAATAATGATGATGATGATGATGATGATGATGATGATGATGATGATGATGATGATGATGATGATGATGATGATGATGATGATGATGATGATGGTGGTGGTGGTGGTGGTGGTGGTGATGATGGTGATGATGATGATGATGATGATGATGATGGTGATGATGATGATGATGATTATGGTGATGATGATGATGATGATGAAGCCACTACACGCTAAGGCATCGCTAGATGAGGGCAGCAAGGGCCGCGCTGGATTGGAATTGACCGCGACACCCACACCGCACCTCAGTTATACGGACATACAGGGCAGGTATGTAGGATGTCCCTGCCACCCTGTATAGAGTTCTATTACCATACCTATGCGAAATCCTACTATCCTACTTAATAATCCTACTTATTATTAAAAATGTGAAAGTTTGTATGTTTAGATGTTTGGATGTTTGTTACTCAATCACGCAGCAACGGCTGAACGGATTTGGATGAAATTTGGCACACTGGTAGTTTGTTACCTGGAATAACACAGGATAATTTTTATCGCGATAATACGTTCGCGTGAGATAATTTTTGACCTCCACGCGGGCGAAGCCGCTGGCAAAAGCTAGTGCATCATAAATCCGCTTGGATTTGTTGTGTACATCCGTTCTGCTGTGAGTACTTTCTTGCTTAAATAATTGTGCAAAAATGAACGATCCTCATGGTTGATCACCAGGTGTTACACCAGTGTGATGATGCGCCTGGCGCATCGCCAGGCTCCGCCGTGTGCGTCGTCTGCTGCACCGACGATCCGATATCGTCCTCACTACTCAGCACACTGTGGCTTTGACAGCCATAGGTGAAGATACACCGACTTCAGGCTAAAAACGCGTCCCAAAATACTCAGTAAGTACCATTGTCGACAAGAAATAATTATAAATAAATATGTATGTTTGTATCGAAGAAAAGTGCATACACATCTATAAGCAATATATTTAAATGCATGTGGCAATAAATCTGTTAGCTCACTTGAGTTACATCGGGAACACAACGCGCGCGCGACATAAAGTGCATAGCATGCCGCAAACATAAACATAAACAAAACGCGCGCAGACGTGCGACGTGCAGCCACTGGCACTCACACGTGCGAGGAAATTAAACATGTGTACGAGACACAGAATACTTTGCTGTAACATGAGTGTTATGCAGATATATTGAAGTCGAGAACTAAAAGGCTTAGTACCTACATTGACAAAAACTAGTGTGCATATTAGATAACTTAATAAAAACAGCAAAAATATGTAACAGATAATAAACGAAGAAAAACGGATTCCATGCGATTCACTGATTTTCCCAAGTTGAGGATAAATGAGGGATCAAACGGGCCTTTGTCCTTTACTAAAACAACAGCGAGCTAGGAAGCGAAACGAAACTGAGAATACGCGATACGACCGACACCAGCTCACACGTGGTGATACCGATCTTAAGACTTGATATACCAACTAAGTTTAACGGGATAAGGTTAAAAATTGCATGAAAGAAATGGGTTCCATACGAGTATATGTGGGAATCTGCACTGCCTTGCAGTAGTGGTGACGTTTGGCTTCGATTCTTACGCGATTGATTGTAGAGTTCAGTTTGCCCCGCAGCGGCGCGCGCCGCCTGTCTTGGCCGGGTGCCAGTGGTGCACTGGCCGACACGCCGCGTTGTAGAATGTAGTAGTGAGTGCGCTTATAGCCGTGATTTATAGCGAGGAGCCGCTTTTCCGCTAGGCGGACCAACACACATAATTGCAGTTTTTGTACAGATATAAACATGTTTACTGCTACACGTAGCTGTGAGCGAGACCAACGTGTTTCATCTTCATGTTGCTTACTGAACAAATCTGCTTACAGGAACAGCGAAAGCAATATTCAATTTAAGAACAATGCATTTGTAATATAATCTTGTGGCTTTGAGAATGTCCGTAGATTCAAATTTATTTATTTAACGTAGAAGTAACATGGCATCAAATTGTAACCAACATAACACTTAGGTTACCTATTCATACCTCATTGTTATTACAGATTATATTGAGAGAATTACGTAACAGATAGAATTGGCAGCAGGGTATTTCTATTGATACCAGGTCAACATGTTTAGCAGTGAATAAATTACTATAATAATACCACAGTAGCTAATGGTATTTTCTGGGGATGCAGATGCCGAGAGCAATATTAAAATTTAAGGTTATAAAAAATTGGAATTCTAGGGGTTTCCAGAGGTGCTGCTGCCAGTTATAAGGCGGTAAACCTAGGCCGCGCCTACCTGCACGAGGCTGAGGCGCACGGCCAGGCCGGCGCCCGCGCCCGCGCCGGCGCGCAGGTCGCGCACGCGGCGCAGCAGCGCACGCGCCGCCGCCGCCCAGGCCGCGCCGCCCTCCTGCAGCGCGGCGCGGCGCTCCGCCGCACTGATCCTGCAAGGGGACATTTCGTTAACATATTTCGTAATACTATATTTTGAATTTTGTTTAATTTTGAACACGCTTTTATTAGCTTCATCTGTATGTTTGTAAGCATGTTTGTTTGTTTGTAACCGACTCCTTTGGATTTGATTTTGACCCACTTCAAATGGTCAGATTTCATTTAAACTTTGTAGACTTATTGAGGACCGATGGCAATTAAATAATTAAAAAAAAATGAAAAACTGAAAAATCACGCTTTTGTAGTTAGCAGAACTAAAAAATTGAAAATAAATAATAGTAAAAAAAAACTCGCTTTAAAAACCAACCTAAAAAAGTAGAAAATAATTTAATTCTATTAAAAAGCGTGGGTGCTTGATTGTAATTGATTATAAAAATACCCCAAAACGCAAACCCACGCTTTTTAATAAAATTAAATTGTTTTCTACTATTTTAGGTTGATTTTTAAAGCGAGTTTTTTTTAATTTTTAAACTATTATTTATTAACAATCACATCTTTCCTCTTTATAATATTAATATAGACAAGTATTGTTTTAGACGTTCCAGAAGAGCTCGTGTGGATAAGTTACAAGTATAACAAAATAGGTTTGCGCTTCAGTAATCTTCGTCTTTCAGAAACGACGCTGCACCCCCACAGAGACAACGCTTCTTCGCTTTGGGCCGCCATGTTTTGTAATACCTATTATAACGTGTGCATAAAATGTGTTCTGTCTTCGTAATCACAGTTGTTTAAAACAAGCTAGTGCTTTCATGGTTATAACAGATCCATAATAGATTTCATCGAATGTTTTTTGTTTGTGAACATGGAATATGATTCCTGAAGAGCAAACTTGTCATGGGCAGTCAGTATACTTGTCGGTGAGCTTCTGTACGCCGGCGGCGGCGGCGTGCCAGCGCCCGTTGAGCAGCTCCAGCTGGTCCTGCACGCGGCAGCTGAGCGGCGCGCCGCACGCCGACACCACGCCGCGCCCCGCCGCGCGCGCTGCTTGCACTGATTCCGCACGGGACGACATCTAACACACACACCATTATTTAGTACGGACACAGTAATATGTTTAAATTGATAAATACAAAGTATCCCAAAAGTAAGTTTATATTTGATTAGCTTAGTAGCTGTTTATTGGGGATTCAAGATCACAGGAAGTCCAGCATAAGTAGACTGGCTGGTTAGTAGTTTGGTAGAAGCGAGCGATCATGTCTGGTTTGAATCAGAGTGGGCGGCCGACGTTGTAATGTTTTATGTATAAGTAGGATTAATGCATTGTGTTTGCATTATTACCAAGTACATTCGTATTTAGTTACATTTGGATTGTATCATTGGTGGATGAAGATTCAATTTAAAGCTATTATTACACAATAATTACGTGAGAAAAAACATTGATAATAATTAATATTAACAATTTCCGATTCAGTGTTCTATTAATTATCGCATTTAAATGTGCAACACTGATTTCCTTTATACGTCTTTTTTTTGCTTATCAATAAAATTGCAACATCCGCCGCCCACTCTGATTCAAACCAGAACCAGCTCAATGCGACATATCCTTATCAGCCATGAGAGCCAATACATTTTCATTGACTACACCCCACCCCGCCCCCGCAACACCCCGCCCCGCAACACTCCAATCAACACAGCCAACCAAAACGTGTTCGAACCTGACCCCATCGTGGGAACTAGTACTGCAACATTGTAAATCACGATAACACACCATCTTATCTTTTCCCTCAACTACAACGCAACATTTAAGACTAATAACTAATAACTCACCACGAACCTCCGTTTGAAAGCGTATTTTTACACCTTAACCACTTAACATAATCGTTCGCTTCTACCAAACTACTAACCAGCACGGGTCTACTTCCACGGTTTTACAATTCCTTCTGCACATGTGGCTTCCCTGGTACCTTCATTAACAGCATAACTATGTGAGTCTATTAACTGCTCCCAAATTACAATGTTAATTTTTATTCTTTTTATTTTTTACACTTTCTGACATATTCTCGTAATTTTTTTACATTATACATCACTTCTAGTATCAACTATTTATTAGTGATTCTCATGAAAATCATGTCACTTGGTTTAAATAGTTTGATCTTACTAATGTAGATTATTTTACATATTGTGAATGGGAGAACGTTGTAGGCCTTACAGACTATATTTATAGACGATTATTATTATTGACAGGCCTGCAATGTCCTCCCATACTTATTATCACTGTAATTTGAAAACATTGTAAACGCCATTTTTTTTTAAAGAGTAACCGTGGAGCTTCTTGCCGGCTCCTCTCCATAGGAAGCGACAAATTGGAACTGTGCACCTAGATTCTGACGTTTCATAAGTGCCCTTGCAGGTTTATGTGAAATAAAATATTTTGATTTTGACTAGAGCTTTGTTTAAATAGGGTTCTCAAAATTCTTTAATAAGTGAGAATGCGGGACTAGTTTTGATAACTCAAACTCAGCATTCATTTAAATTAAACCACTTCCAGGCACTTATGAATTGTCAAAAAGTCGATCACTTGGATAGTTGAAGCTAGTTGCCCATTCCAAAACGTAGATCTCTATGGAGAAGAACGGGCAAGAAACTCCACGGACACTCTTTTAAAATCTAGTTGGATATTACAAAATCTTGGGAATATTATTCTTGTAGCTTCTTTATGTGAGAACAATGTAAAAAAAATAGTATAAACAATTCTAAATACAAGATTAAAAATAAGCCCTGGAAGTTGAGCCAGATGACCAGTCTCAACCGACAGCGCCCGTTCACGAACTTGACGCGTGGATCAGCACCATCCAGCTCAACCATTTTGTAGGGAACCGAATGATGTGTTAGATCATTCGGTTCCCTACGCATTCATTCGCGTGACAGCACGGTTGGCGCAGTGGTTAAGCGATTGACTGCTGTGCTGCGTGTAGCGGGTTCGATTCCCGCACGGAACAAATATTTGTATGACCTACAAATAGTTGTTCCGGGTCTGGCTGTTTGTGTAAATTTAAATGTTTGTAAACGCACCCACAATACAGGAGTAATTCCTAGTGTGGGGCAACGTTTAAAAAAAAATTACGCCACCGTCAGTGAGACATTTAAGTGAGCGTGACATACTCTCAACTGTCATGCTTTTTCAAGTCAACGTACATCAAAACAACACAATAAACGGATGTATGGTAGTCACATTTACAAAATTCAAACAAAATGCTTCTAAATTATACAAAACTATAGTTTGCAATTTATTTGAGAAATTAATAAAATTTGATTTCCTAAAAGAAAGAACATTTAATATATATTGAATTGTTCAATAGTTAACACTTGGTTCAATAAAATAAAAAAAACATTCGTAATGTCACAAAAATCATAATCTTATGAACAAAAATGTTCGTAATGTCTGAAAAAATAAAAAACGGAAGAAACTCTTCCAAATAAAATTTTTAACTAGTATGCCCAGGTGGCTGTGGAGCAGGGCCAGCATTCAGCCAAGCATTTTTATCTATGATATAATCATCTAACTTATAATATGCTTGTCTACATAGTGTGCGTTTAATGCATGGTTTAAATTTCTTTTCATTTAGTTCAAGAATATCGACTGGTATTTTATTATAACATTTTACACAGTACCCCATAAAAGAAGTGTGTACTTTAGACAATCTGAAACGTGGTTGATCTAATCGTCATCATCATCTTCATTTCAGCCGAAAGACGTCCACTGCTAGACATAGACCTCCCCCAAGCTCCGCCACTTCGACCGGTTCTGTGCTTCCCGCATCCAACGGACTCCTGCGGCCCTCACAAGGTCATCGGTCCACATTGTGGGAGGCCTTCCAACTTTACATCTTCCGGTACGCGGTCGCCACTCCAGAACCTTTCGGCCCCATCGGCCATCTGTTCTGCGGGCAATGTGCCCTGCCCACTGCCACTTAAGTTTGGCAATTCTTCGGGCTATGTCGGTTACCTTGGTTCTCCTACGGATCTCTTCATTCCTGATTCGATCACCTAGGGAAACTCCAAGCATAGCCCTCTCCATTGCCCTTTGGGTGACTTTAAGTCTTTTTATGAGGCCCATTGTGAGCGACCACGTTTCGGTTCCATATTTCATCACTGGCAACACGCACTGGTCAAAGACCAGTGGTTGATCTAATTTGTTCCTATTTCTAGTGTTAAAATTGTGCCTGTCACTTATCTTACTAAAAAGATGTAGATATTTCCTAACATACATAATGTTTTCATAGATATATTGACAAGGTACCGTCATGATGTTAATTGTTTTGAACAGTTCCCTTAGAGATTCGCGTCTGCGGAGCTTGTAGATGGCTCTGACAGCAACTACGAAGACACCCTTCAGAGGAACCATACTTGGAGTGAGAGAAAAAGAAAACAGCTGCAAGGGAGCAATGACCATCGCAACCGAAGGAGAGGTGCTCACAGTGAAAAGTTTGATCAAGTTTTCCAAATAAATCATTCATAAAACCATCTTGGCCTCACATATACAAAATTTCTTTGGCAGACTCCGAATTTAATACCATTCGACCAGTGGACCTATTGCTTGGAGCAGATATATGCTGCAAGATAGTTTTAGATGGCCTTTTGAGGGGTGATGGCGAGAATCAACCAATAGTCCCACAAACGCAACTAGGATGGTTGCTTTGTGGGACAATGACACCACGATACAGGTGTTTTTCACAATACTGGTCATTTATGCAGATTTTGAGAAAATGAAGTCATCAACTAGCAGATTGAAATGTTTTGAATGTTTGCAATAATTTCTTTCAAAAACAAATATATTAGAAAATGGGAGATACCAAATCCGCAAGCACTAAGATGGTTTGATTTGGTTTGGTTGGAGTAACGCGATTGGTGGTCGAACACGTACTAACAAATGTTGCGATGCATATATGGAAATGCACGCAGCCGAATTGCTGGGCTTAATAATAAATTTAACGAATCCCCTTTTTCGTAAGCCAAAAATTGTCTGGATATCGGCAGCATGTCCCCAAAATACAATGTAAATAACGAAAGTATACTAAACGAACTGTCTCTAAATCAGTTAAATCACTAACTTTTGTAACGCTGTATGCTGCAGAACATTTTTTTTATTTATCTTTATGGAGGCCACCTTGAAGCTTGGCATCCAAAGTTATGCATAAGAACACTGTGACATCTTCGGGTTTCAACTCTTCACACTTTATGAGAACACTAGTTTCTGCTTGTCGAACATACATGAGATATTGAAAACTTAATACTAATGATTTGACATATGCTATTTATTCGCAGCATTTGATCTTTACAGCTATCGGTGAGTAAAACAATATGTCGAAAATGTGAATTTTTCGCCATGGGTGTCAACTTTCTTGTTTTATGGGGTGCTGAAACCGAGAAATGAGGAAAGAGAGTTTGAATGTAGATGTCAGCATCTACATTCAAACTCTTAGGGTCAGCCCTAAGAGTAGAGGAAGACCAAAGAAACGATGAATGGACTGTGTGAAAGATAATATATGGCCGGAAGGGGAGACTACCGACATGACGACCAATAGAGAAGTTTGGAAGAAAAAGATATGTTTCGCCGACACCAAATAAACTGGGATAAGGGCAGGAGAATGATGATGTCAATGAGTACGAACCTGTTGGTCGAGGTCGCGGACCTTCTGCTTGAGATCCTTGAAGGGCAGCGCCGGGTCTTGCGCGGCCTCCAGCTGGCGCTCGGCCGCGTCCAGCCACTCGCCGCACGCCTCCAGCATGGCGTACAGGCTGGCCCACACCGACTGGCACTTGCTCCATCTGTACTGACACAAAGATATACCAGTACTTACTTTAGATGAATGTAAGGAATGCACGGATCACGGTATTTTTTTTTTATTTTATGAATTTTAAGAAAACTTACAGTTAATACATTCGAGTAGTCAGAAGTAACATGTAGAAGAAAGCCAATTACAAGTTTCCACTTATATAAACTTATGTATAAAATTGTCAAAACGGTACAAACAGCGTGAGAGTTAAACATAGACACAACTGAAGAGAATAAACAAAACTAAAATAAATTACACAAAGTTAGACTTCAAAGAAAATGTTATTTAACATTTTTTTTAAATTTATGGACACTGTTTGAGAATAAGTCAAGCTCAACATCCCTGCTTACCATATTGAACATTCGACATGCTCTCAAAATATATGTATTTTGCCTATAGTTCGTTTTCACAATAGAAACATGAAGGAGATGAGGTCTCCGAAGAAATATAGACGGTGCACGAAGTCCAATCTTGGCCACCAGCTCAGGGACGTTAGTAGACCCGTTCATTATGTTAAATAGGAAAGCAAGATCTGCAATTATTCTTCGCTCGTGTAAAGGAGGAATATGAAATTTCTTACACCGACTGGTATAGTTAGGAAAATAAGTATTTGAACAATATTGAGTGTACCTTAAAAATCGCCTTTGTATACTTTCAAGGCAATCGATATAAACATTATAATTAGGATTCCAAATTTGGGAAGCATATTCAAGATGGCTACGGACAAAAGCACAGTATACAATTTTCATGGTTTTGACATTCTTAAACTCAGAGGAGACCCTAAAAATAAAACCCAACGCTTTAGAAGCCTTGTTGGCTATATTGTCAATGTGTGCATCGAACAAAAGCTTTGAGTCAAAAATGATCACAAGATCCTTGATGACGTTGACTCTGCCAATTGAGGTATTCGATAGTTTGTAATCATACCTGATAGGGTTGGGCTTACGAGCAAATGTACACACATAACATTTGGAAATATTTAAATCCAACCTATTTCGTTCACAGTAATCACGGAACCGGTTCAAATCCTCCTGTAATAGATGTACATCCTCAATGGTCTTTTGACTCAAAATTTTCATGTCATCCGTGTATAATAAAATTTATGAATTTAGAAAACGAGAGGCGATGTCATTCACAAAAATATTAAATAAAAGAGGTCCTAATAAGGATCCTTGGGGAACCCCTGATGGAATGTACATCAGTCTCGAGGTATAGCCGTTGAGGACTACAGTTTGGCATCTATTTTCAACATAGGATACAAACCGTCTGTACAAGCTACCCCCCACACCAATCCCTAGCAATTTGCGCATTAGAAGGACGTTTGATCTATTCGATCAAAACATTTGCTGTAATCAGTGTATATAACGTCGACCTGAGACCTCCTGGACATATGCTCTGAAAGATAATCACTACAGACCACGAGATCGGATGTGGTGGAGCGACCTTTTAAGAATCCATGCTGGTGTTCGGAGAAACTTAGTTTTAGTGTAGAAGAAAGTTGTACGTGTGCGATTTTCTCCATAATTTTAGCGAACATGCACATTTTGGAGATCGGTCTATAGTTTTCCACGCTGTCCTTAGGTCCTTTTTTATGAATCGGCGTTATATACGCTGACTTCCAGACTGTAGGCACTACTCCCAAGTCGAATGACCGTTTGAATAATAATCTCAATGGAAAAGATAGACATCTGGCACAATTGGTTATAAAAATTGGTGAAATATTGTCCGGACCAGCGGATTAGTTAATATCCACTTGCTTTAGCAAGCGAAATACCTCCTCCTCCCGCACATCAATAGAGCAGATGTCTGATACGACACCCGTAGACTGATCCATTCTCGCAGAGGCTAAGAATTCATTTGCGTCGCGTCGCTCTTGGAAGTTCGAAGAGAAGTAGTCGCCAAACATATTGCAGATTTCCTCGCCGTGACCAGACGACACTCCACCAAATTTTACCACAGATGGGTAACAGTTGGGTTGGTTTGTTTTTAGATTTAACATATTGCCAAAAAGCCCAAGGGTTTTTAGAAATGGCTAATACAATGTTTGCAATATAATCGTCAAACATTTCCTTCTCCAGATCTTTAGCCCGTTCACGTAAGGTAACAAAAGATTGATAGTCCGAGAGATTTCCATAGGTTTTAAAATTTTGAGTGAAATTTTGACTTTTCTTTAATTATTTTAATAAAAGGGCTTTTGTACCAAGGAGGAAACTTACACCTTGGAGCGATAGTTTTAGAGGGAATATGTGTATTATGAAGCAAGTTAATCGTGCCATAAAAGAATTTAACAGCTTCTTCAAGAGGCCTACAATTTAGCTTTAAGGGCCAATCGATTGCCATCATTGCTACAATTATGGCGTCATTCGCCTGAGCATACAAGAACTTGAATCAAGGCTGAAAATGTAGCTGATGAAGTTGTACGAAGTCGGCAGAGATGCAGAGTGCCTTATGATGCGAGTCCTCGTGCACTAGGGGATCCAGACTGCCCGTGACAGCTACTTCACTGTTGGATAGGACGAGGTCAAGAATCCTATTGTTTACACTACGGTGTGAGTTGTACTGTAGCAAATTGCAAGCGGTGAGAGTATCACAAAAGCTGGTTTGAATGGGACCATGCAAGTTACCAGGGCACAAATGATCAACGTCCACCGCAGCGTGCCAGTCAATATTCGGTTGGTTAAAATCACCGAGCACTAAAAACTAATCTGTGGGATGGTTAAGAATGATATCAGCTAAATTACTAACAAGAGTTGTATCATTAACGAGTTGCCAGATTGCTGGCTACATATATACGCAACACATAGATGTATTTTATAGGTTACTTTGGGTTTATTTTGGTGTAAAGTTAAGGTAACCCACAGATCCTCGGCAGAAGAGCACCAATCGTTGCGTACATCGGCAAAGAGTTTCGACGTATGGCTATTAAAACCCCCCCACCCATTGATTGGTTAGTTTGCGAGTAACTTCGATCACGCCTCCATACAAAATATCTATCATCAAACAATTCGCTATCCGATATACCATCGATAAGCCATGTTTCCGTCAGATGAAATGATATCAAAAGAATTTACACACACATTTCTGTAGAACACAGATGTTTTCGTCCGTAGCCCTCGAACATTTTGGTAGAAAATACTAATAGGTAGCATAATAAGTCAAAAGTAACACCAGAAAAATGATTGAAGAGATATAAGGTACCCTCAGACTTAGCGTCAGGTAAAAGCTACAGGCAATAAAAGTCGGCTTAAAAAGCAAGTGGTGGCAAAATAAAACGAGAACAATATTAAATAAGACAGATTCGATAGAATAAGCGAAAGAAATTGTATTCAACGTATGGAAACATTTAGCTTTAAAATTGTATAACATATGAGTAAGAAATTTTAATTGTAAGCAGATCTCACCTCTAACCGCCTCTAACCGTATAGAATGACAATAAACAAAGCCTAATGAGTCGAATGAATAGGCGACACCAAGCGATAAGAGAACAAAAGGCAGGCGAGAATGGAATGCGTGCAAAAAATACGTACCTATGTTTCTCAAACTTAAGTCAAACGTCCAGAAAAAACTTACAGGCAAGATTAAACGTTTCAATTAACAAACTTTTTTAAATCCTGTTCTGTTTTGATGCAGTTTGTTGGAGACGTGGTGTTTTTTCTTACAAGTATTTTGCATCCTCTAACCCACACATGTTCAAAGCCACGTTCTTTGGCTTGTGCTTTAGTTCTATTAAGTAGGTGTTTATTTTCCAGTGTTAGGTGGTCGTTGATATACACCCTATTATTGCCCTGTAAGCCCAGATCTCCAGCATACAGTTTTTTTATATTTCCTTGACGCCGCTATAAAATCGTTCTTTTTTTTTGGGTGGGAAATCATCAAATGACTTCTCCCGCTCTGGGTGGAGCAGGAGGGCGTGTCAGACTTTTACTGACTAAAACCCACCCGTGTTCCCTCAGTTGTCTGTGTGCCAGGGGCCGCGGTATCTCTTTCGAACAACCCGCACCCCTGGCAGGCATCGGCCCTTGCGGGCCCCATCAGTTGGCACTGACATCTCTTTGAGGCGCGCGTCTCTCTTTCAACGCGCCGTTGACCCGGGCTTGGTCCTTACCGGACAGCGAGCTACACATTACTCGCCGTCCGCAAGCCCGTTCCTACGGTGGCCGGGAATCAGCCTGGGATAAATCGTTCTTAAGTTAGCTGTTGTGTACAGAGCAAATAATGTTTTTATTTAGTGCATCATTACGTGTCGGCAGCCTTGCTATGTAGTTGATCGGTTCCTTCTGTATATGAAAATCAATTGCATTCCCTATCTTCGCCATTATTGCGAACAGATCTTCATCCTTAGATATTGGCACTCCTTTGATTTCAATATTATTCATGCGAGACCTCTGTTCATTCTCAGAATGCCGATTCTCAAGCTGGGTAATTCGATCCTGCAAATTGACTACCACTTCTTTGGTTTTCTTCATTGTCTCGATTTCATCTTCCAGAACTGACCCCTTACTTGCCAAAGCTTTTATTTCCTGACCATAGGACTCGAAGGACGATTTCATTTCAGAGACTTCTTGCCGTATGGTTTTTCATTCCGCCAGCTCACTCTGGATAACCTTCACACACTCTCTATCAACGCAGGCAACGCTTCAATTTTAGCTGACAAACATTGAAGCTCCATCATGATGGTCTCTGAGTTAGCTGGTGATGCCTTCAAGCTACCCGTTGGAGGACTGGCAACCGGGGTAGTCTTGCAGCTATGACATTTCCATGTCGATTTACGCTCGCCAAGTTTCCAGCCTCTGTCATCCCAGCACAGGGACAGTCAAATTTCGCCTTACAACCAACACACGTAGCACCATCCCTTGATTCAGTGTCACAACGCTTACAGGTAAACATTTCGACGGACTTGGATATAAAGTTTGAGAAACACTGCCAGCGGCCGTTTAGAGAAATAAATATGTAGTTAGCAAGGCCGTGTACTCGTGCGTTTGGTACGCCGACTACCGTCGAACTGACTTATGAGTCGAAGTTTTTGGGTCTATAGCTTGAGATATCATACCTCAAGCTATAGGCCCAGAAATTTCAAGCTATCCCATTGGATGTTTGGATTCAGCGGAAGTAATAGGGCGTCCAGGTACTGAGCACCGCCACACGCACCTGTCCTGCCGCGTCCGGTGCGCGGCCTGCAGCGCGGCCCACTCGTCGCGCAGCTTGGCGCGCACGCGGCCCGCCTGGCGCGCGCTCGGCGCCGCGCGCGCGCTCGGCGCCAGGCGCGCGTGCTCTCGCTCGGCCTCGTCCACGGACAGCGCTATCTCTGCCATGGCCGCCTTCACGCGCTGCACAAACACAACACTTATTAAGATAACATTTTTACTCAGTTTCGACAACCGCGAGTAGTTGTCGGTAGGCAGCACACGTACCGCGAGCGCATCTTCCTGCAGTGGGAAGTCGTCGTAATCACGGCCACCGAGTGGGTGTGCGCGCAGGTTGCACGCCTGCCCCGCGATGGCGGAGCGAGCCAAGTTCGCGCGCGTCACGTACGCGCCGCACAAAGACTCCGACGCCTCCTGTGACACACACGCGTAAGGTTCGTTACAAACTCGTATAATACAACTGAATCACACAAAAAATTGCCTTACATTGTCTTACTCTACGAAGAGAGTAAGAGAGTAACACCGGAGAGATCCTCTCCGGTGTTACAGTATGCCGGGCACCTACCTTGCCCTTGGCGGGCTCACACTGGCGCTCGGCGACGGCCCACAGCGCCAGCGCGTCGCTCACGGCGCGCTCGGGCACGCCCACGTGCGCCGCGCGCAGGGAGCTGGTCAGCGCCTGGATCCTTTCTACCGACGCCTGATGCTCCAAGTACTCAGCGTGGACGGAGTCCTGCAAGAAGAAGGAATTTGTATGTCGATGATGACAGGACTCCCTTCTCCGCACGTAGACTCCCATTCGGTCCGTTGTGCGTGGGAATTTGTATGTCAAAAGCCTTCTCACAGTCCACAAACGCAAGAGAAGCTTTTTAAGCTGTTTAAGAGCCGCCCTTATTATGTCTTGGCTGATTTCTGGCAGGTCTTTCGTGAAATAGTGCTTTAAGATGGCTCTGGAATCCTCATTTTCGGGATCAGGTCGAAATGCATGCTTTGCGTACAATTGTCTGTAGACGTTTTCGACCTCCGAAAGGACCTCCGGCTTCGAAACAACCATTTGGTCACCTTGTCGAGTGGCTACTCCCCCGATTTTGCTCAATCACTGCCTCTATAGAGCGACTATTGGAGCGTCAGAGGTCGCGTCGTGCCAAATTCCTAATATTTTTGTTGAGTGTTCTTTTTTCTGACGAAGTGATAGGTAGGTTTTCACGTCGTTCTGTCATAAGCTCATCTCTCAAATAACAAGTCAGCCAAGGGTGATTTGTCCAAGGCATTCAATTGCGTTTTTCATAAAACCTTAATCAGGAAACTCCGCTACTAAAGAATCCAGAATACCGCTCTGGATCTTCATAATTCACGCTTGAGTAATAGGATTCTAAGCGTTGACGTTAATGGAAAAAGATCTCCTGGATCTATAGTTACAATGGGAGTCCCACAGGGCTCAATTCTGGGTCCTTTCTTGTTTCTTATTCTACCTCATAAAACAAAAATCATGATATAGTGTTATTTGCGGATGACACTTTACTTTTGTTTAAACTCAAACGTCAGCAGCTGTCGATGTAAATAGAGCGATCTCGAAAGTAATTCACTGGTTCACTGTTAACAATTAGCTTCTTAGTGAAAAATAAAACAAACCCATTAAGCTATCTCTAAACGCTATCTCACGTTATTCAAGTGAAAACTAATGTGTTGATAAAGGGCGAGGAATTAAATCCCGAAGACAGCAGAGTACTCTTGGGCTTAACTTTGGATACTAAGCTTCAGTGGACTCAAATATAGATAAATTGAGGCTAAGCTCCATACACTGCAACTGTTACAAAAAATCTGTTATAGTAAAATAAACAGGAAATGATTTGGCTCATTGAAAAAAATAAAAATAGGTATACAAACCCTTGCGCGGTGCGCTTACGCGAGCAACTAAAATTGCTCCATCTGGGATAATTCTCGTTAACTATGACGTCACGACTACATCCAGCAATTTAGGGCAATGGCAACATGTAGCCACCTGTTGCCAGAGATACGACGACACAATATGGAGCATTTTGGAGCAACTTAAAAAACTAGGCAATGAGCCTCCCCCACCGCCTCCACCACCGGCCGGTTCCTCTCGCAAAAACGAGACGTAGTTATACGTACAAACGAGATAGAAAGAAAATTGACTAAAATTTCCAAACCGATTGGATATTCGGCAACTCATGAAATATATGGAGCAATCAGAAGCAATAATGCCGAAACACATCGGCAATTTATTGTTGTTGCTCCAGATTGCTCCAGATTGATCCATTAGTGCTGCCGAGCAATAATTGCTCAAAAAATTGCCCGTGTAAGAGCTCCTTTACAGTCTACATAAAATCTCTGCTAGCACGTAAGTTTACAAAAGTAAAGTAAAGGTAAACAAAACAAAATAATTAACGTTATTTTTTCGTTACTTGTATATATTCAGCACTGGTATCATCACATTCAGCCAGTTCCCTCTGCTGGGACACAGGCCTCCTCTCTTCGGGCACGAGTGAGCTGTAATCCACCACGCGGGCCCAGTGCAGGTTGGTAGATATCACATGTCTTTGAATTTTTGGTTCTAGGACATGCCGGTTTCCTCACAATGTTTTACCGTTTTGAGAGCTGTGGTGATTATTTAGACAAAGCAAAGCGCCTGCCTAGGTTCGAACCCGCGACCTGCAACTCACTCTAAGTCAGGGCCGTTACCACTGGGCCACCACTATGCACTGTGGTATAGCTCTTAGTAAACACGCCACAACCGTTGAAATGCGTCCTACCCGTATCGCTCAAAATTCGGCTGTTCTTTGCGTAGAACTACCTACTCCTAAGTTGTTATTTTAGTCAGTGTGTTTTTATTGTTAGGTTAGTTTTAAGATACGTAGTACGTATAACAAGAAGCTGTGTAAGCTACGCGTGATGGCACACTGTTTAACCCTATGTATAGTTTCTCTGTAAGTGAATTTGTAATTCTTTTCAAAAATCAAATATATTTTTAAGCCTATTTTAGTTTTGGAGAAAACAGTAGCTCGAAACATTTTTATAAAATTAAGTCCAAGACACCCTCCTAGAGAGAAATTTAAAGAGATAAATGTGCGTTCTCAGTATATTTTGTGAAATCATTTAAATGCCCATAAAATATGAAATTGTTTAAAAGCCAATAAAATAAATGCTAGGAACAAATCCATTTTTTTTGTACCTTTAACAAGGCTCATGACAATAGGCGGCTCGTTCAGATTTAGACCTTTTGTATTAAACTTCCAAGCCACGTTCACGATCCAAATCTTAACAAATTCAAATGATTATTCCACCTTCGCACGGACGTAAACATATTACGGCGGGTGTAGAAAATTCAACAATGTGTTCATAGACGCGCTGAGATGCACTCTGTTGGATTGTCAAAGCTCGGTTCAACACCGAGAGTTGAAAATCCAGTGCCTAACAAAATCCCGCTGCGATATTTTTACGGCGCCAGCGTAAAAATATCGCGTACAAATCCAACCTCAACCAATACCGTACCGGGTCTCCGCCGAGCGCGCGCGCGCGGCACCAGGCCGCCAGCGCCGCCAGCGCCCGCGCCAGTTCCCGCAACTCGTCCTCGGCCCGCAGCGCCAGGTTGCGCTTCAGCTCGATCTCCGACATCACCATCGACCATTTGTTGCGCAGCTTGTCCTGTGGCGCATATCAACTTGATTTCAGTGATTGTACAGACAACTGTATGCTGTTACTTGAAATTGTTATTGTTTTCGTTTATGTTATTAAGTGTCCATCAAGTCTTTAAAGTTTAGTCAATTAATTAAAAAAGGCTCTGCATGTTTTGCGAACGAAAAGCTAAAATACTTTCTTTAAAGAACAGATGAAATTATACATCCGTAAAAATGACGGACTTCCATAAAGTTTCATCCCCTATTAAACTTCTTTCGGAGAAGAATTTAAAAAATCCTTCTTTAGTGCTCATTTTCGTTATTTAAGGAAGTCTTATACAAAATTTCATGTTTCTAGACTGAGTGGGTTAGGCTATACGTTGTCTGGGAGTGAATAACTGACTTAAATTTTTTTACAAAGTAGATAATGCCTTTGAAGCTATGACAACTAATAAAAAAAGCTCCTGTATGTTTAAAGATCACGTTTTATCTAAATCCTAATTTGTGAATTATGTTTTTATATTTAGAGTTTATAATATTATTGTTTTTCTGCGCTGGGGGTCTAGAATGATATGCGGAATTCATAGTTCCAATTTGCGCATTGGTTGAAAAAATGTATCCTGTATACGTGGAGATAAAGATCACATCGCGTCATCGTGTACAAAGGGAATATGTGTCTCGAATGTGGTGACTTCGGCCACGCAGCGCCACGATACACGGCTACCAACATAAGCAGGGAGTAACAAGTTGACGAGTGACATTGGCAGCACTGACGGCGACGGCAGCCATTATTGTTGTGATCAAGAACTATGTAAAATGTACTCTGTGATCAAAACTATGTAAAACGTCAAACAGAAAATATCCTAAATGTATCAAAGCGCGTAAATCGGATATAAGTGTTAGAAATAAGTGGTGTTTGTTTTGAAAGTGTAATTGATTCGGGTAACCTTGGAACGGAGGAAATTTTTTTTAGTCGCGCTCGGAAAGTTTAAAAGCGATGTAGAAATGGACAATATTTCTATATTGTAACCGTTTATGTTAGGCCCAGAGATTCAATGCCGTATAAGATGATACTAAGTCAACCATATATATAAGTAGACTTGGTCAGTATTTCTTTAGACAAAGGTGTTGGGAGCGCGCGAGCGGTATGCCTCAGGGTACAGGCGAAATGTTGAATTTGCTTTCAGATGGGCAAGGCTGTGCCCCGTTCCGCCAAATAGTCAGCAGCTATGCAAGATCTGGTTGAAAGTTAGATGCCCTTACAAATCAAGGAAGTACCCATTGAGAAGGTGATTGTGTTGAAAGACAATATGCCGGAAGCGGAGCAGAAGGAAATCACAGAACAAGTAGTACAGTGGTTACAGAGAGTGTTTGTAAACCAAGGTTTTCTGAATATGCTAGTCCCTTAGTGTTACTTGAAGATGAGAATGGTAAAATACGAGTTAGTGCAGACTGCAGACCATGGAAAAAAAAATAAAAAAATGGTGAAGGGTTATTTTCGCTTTCAAATTGTTGACGATCATTTAGACGACCTGTCAGGATCTACAATTTACATTAAGTTGGATTCTAGAGAACGATTAATACTAGAAAGCTGTAATTTGGCATGGTAAACATATTAACCACATGTATGCGTACCTGGATGTGCGTCTGTATGTAGTCTGCGAGTAGCGGGTTGTCCTTGTGCTTGGCGTACACCAGCGAGTCGCCGCGCGAGATCAGCGCGGCCGCGTCCGGCGCCAGTTGGCCGAGCTGGTTCTTGAGGATCTGCGGAATATCGCGTCGGACTGAGTGGCACATTCATTTCCATTATTTTTTGGACATACCTAGTCCATAACATCAAACTAAGACACAATTTATATTAAATTCGTAAAATGTACCTACATAACGAAATAATGCTCAACATTCAAATCAAATCAAATAAAAGAAAAATTCATTCATACACATTTCAGTAATGAGTAGGGAGGGGGAGTACCAACATCATCCTGATGACATTAAGGGACAAATTTGACAGTCTAATTGTTGGAATTGGACACGCACCTGCGTACTCGGGGCCTGGCAATTGGTAGGGGGTTTTTATTCATTTTAATTGTTTTTATTATGCTTCTGGTGCTCGTAATTTAATTTTGATTTTATTGTAATTTAATATACATATATTTAATACCTACCTCGAGTCGCCTGGCGGGGTCCCGCTCGGCGGCCACCCCGCCCACAGTGAGCAGCATGACGTCCATGCGGCGCGCCAGGCCGCCGGCCGCCGCCTCCCAGGCCGCCAGCTCCGCGTCGTGTCGTACCTACCTCGAGTCGCTTGGCGGGGTCCCGCTCGGCGGCCACCCCGCCCACAGTGAGCAACATGACGTCCATGCGGCGCGCCAGGCCGCCGGCCGCCGCCTCCCAGGCCGCCAGCTCCGCGTCGTGTCGTACCTACCTCGAGTCGCTTGGCGGGGTCCCGCTCGGCGGCCACCCCGCCCACAGTGAGCAACATGACGTCCATGCGGCGCGCCAGGCCGCCGGCCGCCGCCTCCCAGGCCGCCAGCTCCGCGTCGTGTCGTACCTACCTCGAGTCGCTTGGCGGGGTCCCGCTCGGCGGCCACCCCGCCCACAGTGAGCAACATGACGTCCATGCGGCGCGCCAGGCCGCCGGCCGCCGCCTCCCAGGCCGCCAGCTCCGCGTCGTGTCGTACCTACCTCGAGTCGCTTGGCGGGGTCCCGCTCGGCGGCCACCCCGCCCACAGTGAGCAACATGACGTCCATGCGGCGCGCCAGGCCGCCGGCCGCCGCCTCCCAGGCCGCCAGCTCCGCGTCGTGTCGTACCTACCTCGAGTCGCTTGGCGGGGTCCCGCTCGGCGGCCACCCCGCCCACAGTGAGCAACATGACGTCCATGCGGCGCGCCAGGCCGCCGGCCGCCGCCTCCCAGGCCGCCAGCTCCGCGTCGTGTCGTACCTACCTCGAGTCGCTTGGCGGGGTCCCGCTCGGCGGCCACCCCGCCCACAGTGAGCAACATGACGTCCATGCGGCGCGCCAGGCCGCCGGCCGCCGCCTCCCAGGCCGCCAGCTCCGCGTCGTGTCGTACCTACCTCGAGTCGCTTGGCGGGGTCCCGCTCGGCGGCCACCCCGCCCACAGTGAGCAGCATGACGTCCATGCGGCGCGCCAGGCCGCCGGCCGCCGCCTCCCAGGCCGCCAGCTCCGCGTCGTGTCGTACCAACCTCGAGTCGCTTGGCGGGGTCCCGCTCGGCGGCCACCCCGCCCACAGTGAGCAACATGACGTCCATGCGGCGCGCCAGGCCGCCGGCCGCCGCCTCCCAGGCCGCCAGCTCCGCGTCGTGTCGTACCAACCTCGAGTCGCTTGGCGGGGTCCCGCTCGGCGGCCACCCCGCCCACAGTGAGCAACATGACGTCCATGCGGCGCGCCAGGCCGCCGGCCGCCGCCTCCCAGGCCACCAGCTCCGCGTCCTGCAGCTCGGCAAACTGTGCCTGCAGCGCGCTGGCCGGGCCCGCGGGGCTCGTGCCGGGAGCGCTCTCCTCGGTGGACGGGCTCTCGGGGGTAGTTGTTGGCTGCACGCGCAGATAATTAAACAAGATGATTAAAAGATTTAACGTGTTAAAACAATAAATATGAGTTATAACAAAAAAGGGGTGTAAGGGGGGGAGCCCACAACAACCAGACTCCTCAAATGTCAACCTCACCTGCACGCGGTACACCCTGCCACTGACAGACGAGGCGCTGGTGACCGACCGATGGCGGTATAACCATCCAACAAGCCAACCTAACTTCTCCAGAGCGATTACGAGCAGCAGCGTCATCGCTGCGAAAGGACTGGCTCTGCGGTCACCAACCTGTATACCCAACGTGGTGACTATGGGCATCAAACCCTCCAATGGATAAAGTGCCAAAACTACGGCCCCCAGTTCCCGGTGGTCCCGCTATTCCTGGCCAAGGTAGCGGTCACGGTAACGGCGGGACAGGGGGTGCGAAGAATCCCCGGGTTACCAACGACGACTACATCTGGCGACGTACAATGGACGTTCGATGAGGCTGGACCATCACCTCGCTGAACTTGAGGTAGAGTTAGGTCGCATTAACTGGCATATACTGAGGTTATCTGAAGTCGTAAAACAGGGGGAGGATATGATAACTCTGGAGTCAGGCGACCTATTCTACTTCCGCGAGGATGATCAGCTCTCCCAAGGCGGTGTTGGCTTCCTGGTTAACAAAGAACTCACTAGCAGCGTTGTGGAAATCAGTAGTGTGTCGACACGGGTAGTGTACCTTATACTAAAACTCACTGACAGGTACTACTTGAAAGTGAGACAGGTATATGCGCCAACTTCGACATGCTCTGAGGAAACAGCCGAGGCCTTGTACAAGGACATTGCCAACCCAAGTAACACATGAACAAGATAACAGTACACATTTAGAACATTTTACAGTTCAAAGATGCATATAGTCTGTATAAAAGCTTTGGGATTAGCCAAATACTGAATTAGGTTGAGTTCGGACCCTTAAAATTCTTAACGCTTAATAAATTCTATATTTCTGTCCTTTCCTTCTTTACGCTTAATAACCAATCACCGTTACATTATTATACAGACGTTATTTAGCATTACGCATTCCAGATGACCTAAAGCTGAAAAACAGCACCCTCGGTAGCATTTATCTGAATAACCATAATCTGTATTGCTATTATTAAAGCAGTACTAAACTAGTAGCGTTTGAAACAGCTAATTGCTGAATAAAGTATACCTTCTGAATAATATTGTTACATAAGTCTATTTTACAGCTTGATACTGAATATTTGTTTTTATTTTATCTATAAACTGGATAAGATTCTGTTTTACTAATTATTCAGCTGCTGAATAAACAATATTCATTATGTTTTTATTAAGCTTTTTTCAGTATATTAGAGAGTTTCAAACTAACTTATTCAAATTAAAGACCATATTTGTGTTGTTATAGCGTGCATAGCTTAATACCAGCTTAATTAAAATATTATTATACGTATTTATTTTTTGCGTTATGGATCGAAAGTAGTGGAAAAAACGTAAGAGAACCGGTTATATCAAAAGAATATTTAGATATCAGCAGTAGTAATTGTCCAAGTGTTTCTGGTCATCAAAGGATTTGTGAAAATAGTTTCAACAAAACTGAACCAGCCTGGCATGCAGTTCATGGCCAGCATGCGTGGTTGCCGTGCAATGAAGAGGGTTCCGTCCCCCAAAAAAGTCACACAGCATTGCGATTCACGCAATAAGAGAGTGCATCTGATGGCAGCTGTACAAATATCGAAGAAGAACAATGTACCGAACACATGAAAAATTTGATATTTCGAGAAAAAATTTGAAAGTAAGCTGTCGAAAAAAACATCACACAAGTAGCACTAAAGGATTTGGCTAAGGATTTTCATTAATAGATTTTCATCTATATCGCAAAAGCATTAAGTTCAAGGTTGATTGGGAAAATTTGACAGTTTTGGGTGGCTTGATGTACTGGCGTTGTACATAAAACAAATAAAAAACATGTATGAGAATAAACTAGGGCCCAGTGCACACCACACACACGAAATATGCAATTTTTTTAAACGGAAATGAGATTTTTTTTTTTCACGAAAGTTCAGACAAAGACGCTATGATTTTAAATATAATCAATATAGTGAAAGCCGGGCGGGAAAATTCCTCTTTATAAAAAGTTTTTGTTCGTTAGATTAGAGAACCCTAAAAATCTGAGCAATGTAGAAATGTGATGAACCTTATACTTGTTATTCAGAAGTTAGTGTAATGAGACTACACTTTTTCAAGTCATAGCTTAGTAACAAGACATGTGTGCAGTTTTATTCAGCATTATACAGCAAAACAATCGATCGCCATAAAAATCTTTGTAATTTATACTTAAAAGGAATTTACGAGATCACCAAAATGTTTAATCTTACAACTACAACATTTTCAACTCGATTCATGTTACTTTGTTGGATTAAAATTGCTAGTACTAGCCATTTCGTAACAAGTACATTTGTCAGGCCCTAGTACGTATGTATGAAAATACTATTTACTATCTGTTTTCTTGATTATTCACGCGGCGCGTCATATGTAATGGAAAAAAACAATTCATGACAAAATTACTTGCGCACTAACAATTAACATATAGCAGACCTCTAACTTGTAGATTAAAATTTACTTATTACCGATTTCATAAGTTCACCGTGTCAAATCAACATCCAAATTTGACATCGACATCAAATATTTAATCCAATTGAATTCTTTTCACAATTTGTATGAATATTGTTTGCAAAACTGTGAACAATAATTTAAATGCTTAGTAAATTCTGAATACAATAACCAATTCGACTAAGCTGAATAACTTAGCTGTAATAGCTTAATGAAAACTATGTGAGCTGTTATTCAAAAGTTATTAAGCTAATTGCAACGTTATTAAGCTCCTACTAAGATGTGGCTCAAATGTTATTCAGCGTTAAGCATTTAAAATTGGGGCCCTTTTTGCTTGAATAACAGCTGAATAGACGGTACTCAGGCGTTATTCAGCTTATGCTCTTCATGATAGCTCTTACTCAATCTATTCAGCACATCTGTGTTACTTAGGAAAGCAATGCACAGCACGACCAATGCTCACTACAACGTTGTTATGGGGGACTGCAATGCCAAAGTGGGAGTACGAAAACGCGGCGAATCGAAAGTCGGACCGTTCGGTTTGGGGCGCAGGAATCATTGGGGGCAAATGCTGGTCAACTTCTCAGAGTCGCAGGGGCTTTTTTTGATGAATTCGTTCTTCGAAAAGAAGCCCCAAAGGAAGTGGACCTGGCAGTGCCCCGATAACGTGACAAGGAACGAGATCGACTTTATCATGACGGATAAGAAGCACATATTTAGAGATGTCTCCGTAATCAACAGGTTCAATACCGGAAGCGATAACAGGCTTGTCCGAGGCACTCTAAACATAAATTTTCGAGCTGAGAGAATCCACATGATGAAGCCTACCCTCCGACTTACGCAGCTACAAACTGCTCTAGAATCCGAAAAGTTCGAACTGGAACTTCAAAGTCGATTCGCCCTGCTGGAAACCACAGGCACTGTTGACGAGAAAGCTGACGAGGTGTTCAAAGTACTACGTGACGTGTCCCGCAGGCTTTTTCCGTCGCAGCGCAAAAGTAAGGTGTCCAAACGTTTCTCGGAGACTCTCGGACTTATGAGGAAAAGACGAGAATCGCCATCCACGCAGCCGTCTTCGTCAAAGAAGAGGGCCTTAAAACTAAAAATACGAAAGCTGACGCGACGCGACCTTCAGTGCTCCAACACCCGCGACATTAAGGTCGCGATCGAGGGTCGAAAGTGTTCGCTCAGCAAATAAGGAAGTTACATCTGACAAAACTAAGAAGTGCGGATGGCAGAATCGTGACTTCAAAGTCCGAGGTACTCGAGGTAGTCGAGGATTTTTACAGGCAACTTTACTCAACGCGGAGAGCAAAACCAGCGGAACATAGTGCAGATGACCACCAAGCCGAATTAACGCGCCACTACACGGAGGACATCTCAGATGTCGACCAGTGCGAGATTAGGACGGCTCTCGAGCAACTTAAGAACAACAAGGCACCAGGTGATGACTAAATAACGACAGAGCTCCTTAAAGCGGGCAGCGCTCCAGTCCTAAGAGAGCTAGCGAGTCTCTTCAACTCCGTCATCCTAGAGGGTACAACGCCCGAGCCGTGGAGCAGAGGTGCGGTGGTTCTGTTCTTCAAAAAGGTGACAAAACCTTGCTGAAGAACTATAGACTGATCTCACTTCTGAGCCATGTCTACAAGCTGTTCTCGAGGGTCGTCACGAATCGTCTCACCAGAAGACTTGACGAGTTCCAGCCGCCAGAACAAGCCTGTTTTGGAAAAGGCTTCAGTACCGTAGACCACATCCATACTATTCGGCAAATTGTACAGAACACTGAAGAGTACAACCAACCGCTGTGTATGGCATTTGTGGACTCCGAGAAAGTCTTCGACTCCATCGAAATATGGGCAGTTCGGGCCTCTCTGCAACGATGTCGAATTGACTGGCGCTATATCGAGGTGTTGAGATGTTTGTATGACGCTGCTATGATGACTGTCCAGATCCAGGATAAGGAATCAAACCCCATCCAACTGTTCAGACGGGTGCCACAGGGGGATGTTATATCCCCGAAACTGTTCACCAACGCGTTGGAGGACATCTTTTAGACGTTGGACTGGACTCGACAGGGTATTAAGGGTATCAATATTAACGTCGAATACGTCTCACACCTTCGGTTTGCCGATGACATCGTTATAATGGCAGAGACAATGGAACAGTTAGACTAGATGCTGTACACTGCACAACCTAAACGGAGCCTCTCGGCGGGTTGGCCTCGGCATGAATTTGGACAAGACGAGAGTCATGTGCAATTCTCACGTCTTGCCGAGTCCAATCCACATCGAAGGGTCGCTTCTCGAAGTTGTGAAAGAGTATGTCTATCTAGGGCAAGTCATCCAGCTCGGTAGACACAACTTTCAGAAAGAAGCCGATAGGAGGATCGGGTTGGGCAGCGTTTGGGAAACTACGTCAAGTCTTTTAGTCGCCTATTCCGCAATGCTTGAAGACTTCAACCAGTGCGTCCACCCGTGATGACATTATGTTAACTTCGTAAATTTAGTGACGTTCCCAGGCTTCATAAAACTTTCAACCAGGCGCGACGCGCCTTCTATAAATAAGAATTCAGCACATAATTCTAGACCCCGGAGCGTAAAAGCATTTCGACAATTACAAAAAAAAAATCGCTGCTGTTTCAAAATAACCTTGTATATTGCAAACGGTTATTTTGAAACACCGTCAGTTACGTACTGTCAGTATTTTCATTCATTGTGGGCTGTTATTATTTTTAAGTCGCAGTTGGCATATACCTTGACAGAGTCGTCAGTCTTCTGATATTTGTCAGTTGGCGCCTTGAGGCGGTCCTTGCTGATGGGTATGTGCGACTTGTGTGGCAGCGGCGGAGACTGGTCGCCGGGCGCGGGCTGTGCGGTCTGCGCGGGCTCCGCGGGCTGCGCAGGCTCCGCGGGCTCCGCGGGCTGCGCGGGCTGCGCAGGCTCCGCGGGCTGCGCGGGCTGCGCGGGCTGCGCGGGCTGCGCGGGCTGCGCGGGCTGCGCGGGCTGCGCGGGCTGCGCGGGCTGCGCGGGCTGTGCGGGCTGCGCGGGCGGGTCGTGCGCCAGCTTGGGCGACATGGCCACGACCTGCGCGTGCTGCTTGATGGGCGTGGACGTGGACAACGGCGCCTTGTCCTCCAACTCGCTACATGACGTCGTGCGCAGCTGCAAGGGTACACACGGCTGACACACGCGACCCTGTCCTCTACTTAGGCCCGCTCGCACCGCCGATTACTAAATACCACTGTGAACCTATTTGGCGGAACCGTGAGGCCCACACTGTTGTTATTAAAATATTTCACTTTTTCATTGGATTCAAGAACCACATAAATGTTATTATTTACTTCTTTCTAAATACGTTAGCGGTAAACGTATTTAAAAACATAATTCTGTTTCTATTATGTTCAAACGACTGAGAGAAACAATGTTTTAAATTCGTTTGGCATTAAACGTGTCTTTGATTCGTGGAGCGAGCGAGCCTCAGTGTCGATAGCGTATTGGCTAATTGTTTTCGAGCAGCCTCTGTTACATTACCGGTCCCGGATATCTAATCTGATATTCTGGTCACACACGTACAGACGCCAGCACATCGAGCTACCCCAACCTGTCAAATTTCTTTGATAGATTTTCAACTTTATTGCATACGTATAAGATTCATGTTCAATTGGGAAAATTTGACAGTTTGTGGTAGCTTGATGTGCAGGCGTCTGTACATAGAACACACCAATCCAGGTTATTTAATTTCCTGCAACGGCTTGCGAAGAGTTTCCTGTTTGCTAAGGTAACTTAAATTATCTAAAATTCTAAAGGAACAGCATTGAAACGGTTCAGAGTTAGATACAGGGTTTTACAATTAATTGGCAAAGCCTATTCAACAAAACAAAAACAAAAAACTTTATAAGCTGAACACGGACTCGATACCGTCTTGTCGTGCGTAGTTACTTGATTGATTTTTTCATAAATCATTATAAATTGGTTATTGCCAGAAGATGCCAATAACCATCGCGTCTGGGAAGTTACGCCAATTAATTTAAAAAGCCCGCATACTTATAAATCGTTTACCTGCGGTGTGTCTTCGACCTCCGAATAAATAACCTCTTCCTCTACGTTACTACCGGCGGACTTGCTCATGACCTTTTCGGGCGCGGCTGCGCTGGTGACGTGCTGGTCGTCCGTGTCGCGCGTGTCGTGCGTGTCTCGCGCACAGGTGTCGGTGGCGGAGGGCTCGGGCAGCGCGGCCTGGTCGCGCGGCACGTCGTCCAGGATGAGGTACTCGTGGAGCTCGTCGCGCCGCAGTGTGCGCAGCAGCCGGTCGTGCAGCAGCGGGCACTCCGCGCCCTGGCGCTCACCCAGCGAGTACTCCGCGGGCCCCAGCTCGCCCAGCGGGCACTCCGCGCCCTGGCTCTCACCCAGCGAGTACTCCGCGGGCCCCAGCTCGCCCAGCGGGCACTCCGCGCCCTGGCGCTCACCCAGCGAGTACTCCGCGAGCCCCAGCTCGCCCAGCGGGCACTGCGCGGGCCCCAGCTCGCTCAGCGGCGTCGGTGGCGGTGTGTCGGTGGCGCCGTCGCTGTCTATCTCCTCCGTGTTGGGGATCAGGTCGGGCACGGCCGCCATACTGACGCGCATCGCTTGCGGCTTGTCATCGTCCGAACTGTTCTTCCTTTTCAATATACCCAGTGTCGGTTTCATTCGATGTTCGAGAGTCTTCACCTCGATCACGAAGGTCTTGGGTTCGGTGCCCAGGTCGACGGCGCGTCGCCTGTCGTCGTTCCCGAGAGGGACGTCCTCGTCGTCGGACTCGCTGAGCGACTCGTTCTCGGTGTCGTCGATGATGTCGACGGTCTCAACGCTCTGCGGGATGAACTCGACGACAGCGTCGATGGCTTCAAACGGGTAGATCTCCTGCTCCACGGGGCTCACGGTGGACTTGACTATCTCATGCTCCTTCACCTCCACCACGGTGCAACGCTGGGCCGGGCCGGGCCCGGGCGCCGGCGCCGCGCGTATGTTGTCGTTGGAGATCTGCGTGAAGAGCTCGCTGTCCGTGAGCAAGTTGAAGGTGCTGCTGTTCTTCCGGGGCGTGCCGGGCGTGGACGGCGCGGAGACGGGCTCGATGGAGTCGGCAGACATAACGGAGCCGGACAGAGGGCTCTCGGCCGCGCGCCGACGCTCCAGGGACGACCCGCGACTGCGATGCCCACCCTCCTTGATCTCCTTCTTGATGGGTACGGGGCTCTTCAACGCCAGCGGTATTTTAGACTTTTTGAACTCAGGTTTCTCAGTCTCGGGAGTATTGACGGGACTCTCTAGGCGCCTCTTAATAGTATCTGTGACGTTCTCGTACTCGACCACGACCGCGGCGTCCGATTGCGCCGGTGTGGTGGTAGGGGCGCTAGTGGTGGTGGTGGGGGCGCTAGTGGTGGTGGTGGCGCTAGTCGTGGTGGTGGCGCTAGTGGTGGCGGTGGCGGTAGTGGTGGCACTAGTGGCGGCCTGCAAGCACAAACCGCGCCACGCTTAATGTCCATTCCATCGTTAATGAGTTACAAGCCACACAGTTATTTACATGTTAGTGAACTCATGTCGGCCGCTCCAACCTCGCTCGATGACGTCCCAAGCTCCGCGATGTCGGATGAGATGCGTGATAAAGCATGATCCCCCACAGGTGAGTCCGTTAAAAGCTGGAGGTGGCACCAATGCATAGAATGGTTGTTTGCGTAGTTCACACCACACATTTACACCAACACCACCGTATGTACATATGTATAGAGACGTCTGCGCTGGACACCACTGAACTGTGAGTGCACAGTGTACGCGCGCACGTGAGGAGCACACGACACACATCGTCAGTACGATTAGTTTGTTATTGGACATGTTCAATCTGTCACTAACAACTAACACACCTATATAACTCCATGTATCAATGAATACTTACCGTGGCGATGAAGCGACTACGTGCAATATATTCAGTGAACCGATCAAGCATTACATTTAAAAATACATTTTGGACAAACGATTGGAAATCTACGTTTTCGTCGTACGAATATTTAGGATTCCTAAGTTGTATGAAATAACTCGATTAATTGATTTATGAATTTAAATAAACATTCGACGAGTCCAACACAATGAAACTATTTACATTTTAATTGAGTAACTCAGTCGGAATGGCGATCTCTTTCAGTTTGACAATACAACAAAATCCATTGTTTTTATGTTACATAAAGGAGAATGGGTACGAGTGCACCCAGACACACAGTTAATTGTAGTATTATGAACTATGTCTGTTTTGTATGCTTCGGGGAGTAGTTTAATTAATCCTAAGACAGTATGACTGAATTCACTTGGAGGAGGAGGAGGGCATAAAAGACAGACACACTTCATAATGCTACAGTAATTACTTTTTTGGTTACGGGTCCCATACTTAAATACCTTTTCTTTCATGAAAAATAACGTAATGAATATTGTCGAATTGCCCAAATGAAAAAACTGGTCATTCTATGCGAGTTTCAATGAAACCCTCGTGTGATATACATGTGGCACTCACCGTGACCTTGTCGCGGACCCTGTCGTACAGCTGGCTGAGCGCGCCCGCGCCGGCCGCCAGCACGGCGGCGCGGCGCGCGCGCAGGCCGGCCGCCAGCGCGTGCGGCGCCGCGCCCGCGCCGCGCGCCTCCAGCTGCGCCTCCGCGTCGCGCAGCCAGCGCGTCAGCCCGTCGACGTCGTCGCCGCGCTTGGCCGGCCCGTGCTTCTTCAGCTGCTCCCAGCGCGTGTTGATCCCGTCGATCTGCTCCCTCAGCTTGTCCAGGCAGGCGGGGTCGCAGTTCTGAGCGAAGTCCTCGTAGTTGGCATTGAGCTTGTCGCGGATGGCCTGCATACGCGACATCTCCAACTCCAGGGTCTGCTGGCCCAGGCCGCCCAGCCCATCCAGCCAGGCGCTCAGCGCGGCCAGGTCGTTCTGCAGCTCCCGCGCCGTCAGTAGCGCGCGCTCCAGACGCGACTTGGAGTCTGTGATCTGCGCCCCCAGCTTATTGTACAGCTCCTTCAGCGTGTCAATCTTCTTGGAGAATTCCTGCGGCGCCGGCACGGCCGCCTCCTCTACCATTTTACGGCCTGTCTTTATTATGGACTCTACCTCCGACTTGATCTCGCTCAGCGTGCGGTAGAATCTCTGCCGAAACATAAATCATATTAATAATTCGAACTTCATTGGTGATATTGCTTAATAAGTATGCGTACTTACGAGCCATCTGAACACAGCGAGGCTTAGAATAAGAAGTAAGTAAAGGGAGTCCCAATTCATTTCGTGATTGAATGAGTAGTGGTCGGCGTCAGAAGTGTCAGTAACGTGTGGAGTGTGTGTGTCGCGAGTGCGAGCACGGCCGCGCGCCGACGTGCGAATACACTGCGCGCCCACCGCCCCGCTGTTTACTGAACACTACACAACGTAGTGTTGTTTGCTATTACTTATGCATCTCTCATTAACGCACATACGAATGTCAGATTAAACTCATTCAACAGAAGAAAAGTAGGTAAGTTAAATTAGTTATGGGTTACACCAAAGATCAATACATTTTAATCAATTTACTATACAAGGATTAGTAATAAACAAGTTTAAAAGACAGGCATATATAGGGGTACCGTTGCGTCAGATAAATCTTTACATGGTATAAAGCAAAGTCGCTTTTTGTGTTTGTACGATTAGATCTTTTAAACTGACGGATTTTAATGCAATTTTCATCAAAAGACGGAGTGGTTCAAGAGGAAGGTTTTTATGTATTATACACCGACCTCCAAGCAGGCGACGCCACTAGCATAAGCTAGTAAAAGACTAACAAAGATGCCCGCTCCACGCTCCTAGTGTTGTTCGTACATCGGCGTGATCACAAATGGAATCACAGAATCCTTTCAATGTCAGTGATGAGAGCGCACGCGAGCCGCGCGCCTCGCGCACACTGTACAAGCGCGCTGAGGGTAAGCTATTGTACGGAACTAGCTTCTCTACACTTACTTTTATTATGCTACTTTAACAAAGCACTCGCTCTTGCTATTTACCGAGGGCTGCACCCAACTTAATTCTTCATCTAGATATATCGAAAATAAGGGTAATTATATTTATATTTTTCCTGTGTAATTAAGAAAAGAACTAACATTACTCGGCGATTAGTAATTTATAGTAAATAATTTAATCTTATTTTTAATATAGATTTTTTTTTACAAACAATTCATTTTTAATATTTTAGATGCGCGCAATAACAAAATATTTTTTTTTTTTTTTTAAAAAAAAACGTTGCCCCACACTAGGAATTTCTTCCTGTATCGTGGGTGCGTTTACAAACATAGAAAACTCACAAGCACAAACACCCAGACCCGGAACAATTACTTGCAGATCATACAAATAATTGTTCCGTGCGGGGATCGAACCCGCGACACGCTGCGTAGCAGTCGATCGCTCAGCCATTACGCCAACCATGTCGTCAATATACCACAGATAGCTGGCATTATGATCACATGCAACTTCTAGCACGGTGCCTGAACAATGTTATTGTTTCCCAACATCACCGGCGCACAATAGCCCCGCGCTCACGATGACGCGCACAAAACGTATCAACCACATTATCTTGTTAGGAAGTAATCCGCTCAGTTCCGGTCGCCACTACACAGGAAATTAGCTGAAGCTACACTCCACACGTAACACACTCGACACCTCAATACTTAGTCTTACGATAGCAATACTTGTTGCATCAGTGAACCTTCTGCGCGTGGGTTACAGTTTGTTTGCTGTTCAACTGCCTCACTGGTCTTGTGACTAGCTTATACGGTTGCGGATCTCATTACCCAAGAGGTTCCGGGTCCGAATCCAATGCCTCGGAGAGTCCGCAAGTCATGTCTGTACTAGTGCACCTGATATTGTGTATTATATCGCCTGTGTAGTTGACCTCTGTCAGGTGAGATTGACAAATATTCGGTCAGTTTGAGAGATAAATTTTGGTACTGTTTTTACATAAAAGAGTGGTCTCACAACGCACGACAGATCGCTCTCGGCGCGCACAAAATATGCAAATCTTGCAACGACTGTCACGCGATATGTCACCCGATACTGTGTCCCAATACGGACATATGCAGTTTCGTGATTCTGTTACTCGTGCTGCAAGTAATTTACTTAGAAGGGACCTGTTACTCCATGTCACGTCGATGTCCGTACATCAACATGAAATTGCGTAACTTGTCGAGAAAAGTTATCTTTTACCTTACATGTTTATTAGCGCTTTGTTCATGTCAAGTTTTAAGTTTAAGAATAAAGAGAGTAACGCTCTTACTAATAAACACAGAATAAAGTAATATAAACTTTAAACCTATGAAGATGTACGATTATTCCTTTCATGAAACTTTAAGCAGGAAACTCGCCACTACGGGATCCGGAACACCGCTCTGGATCTTCTTACTTCATACTTGAGGAATAGGATATCATATATAGGATTCAGTGTGTTGACTTAATTGGAAAAGATCTGCCGGATCCATAGTATCAATGGGAGTCCCACAGGGCTAAATTCTTGTTCCTTTCTTGTTTCATATTTTATATTAATTACTTGCCTTACCTTATAAAGGATAATCATGATATAGTGTTGCTTGCGGGTGATACTTCAATTTTGTTTAAACTTAAACGTCAGCAGCTAGTTAATGATGATGTAAATAGTGCAATCTCAAAGGTAGTTCACTGGTTCAATATTAATAATTTACTTCTTAAAGAAAAGACAAACCAAATGCATTAAGTTTACGCTGCCTCACGTTAGGCAGGTGACAACTACTGTGTTGATATAGGACGAAGAATTGAATACTGAAGTTAGCACTGTATTCTTGGGCTTAACTTGGGATGCCAAGCTTCAGTGGGGCCCACAAATAGATAAATTTTTGAAAAAGCTAAGCTCTGCAGCATAAGCTGTAAGAAAAATTCGTAATTTAACTGACATAGAGACAGCCCGTTTAGTGTACTTTACAGGCGCGGTCCGAGAGGGGGTGTCCTAGGAGTCATGACTCCCTCCAAAGCCGTAAACGTAAAGCTTAAAATAGTTTTTTTTTTTAAATATAATACATTTTCTTATTAATATGCAGAAAGTAGTCTTTGTGACCCCCCCCCCCCCCCCCAAGTCTTTGGCTGCGACCGCGCCTGGTACTTTAGCTATTTTCATAGTGTAATGTCGTATGTATTCTGTTGTGGGGAAATGCGCCGACATTCAGACTATCTTTGCCTCGCAAAAAGAGCTGTTCGATCAATTTATAAATTACTAGCTTTTGCCAGCGGCTTCGCCCACGTGGAGGTCGGTGTATTATTATAAACCTTCCTCTTGAATCACTCTATCTATTAAAAAAAACCCGCATCAAAATTCGTTGCGCAGTTTTAAAGATTTAAGCATACATAGGGATATAGGGACAGAGAAAGCGACTTTGTTTTATACTATGTAGTGAAGTCCGAGGCACTCTCTCAGAGAAAAATTTAAGGAAATTAATGTAGTGACTGTGCCTTCAAAATATAATTTGAAAATCTTTTATATGGCCCATTAAAATATTAAATTGTTTAAAAAATACAGTGATATACATAGTATAAATACTAGGAACAAACACAAAGTTGTTGTACCACCAACAAGGCTCAAGAAAATAGTGGGTCATTCAGATGTCAATGTATACGCTTTTATAATAAACTTCCAAGCCATGTTCAAGACCTAAGTCTCAATCAATGTAAATCATTCATTAAACGTAAGTTGTACCTGAAAGCCATAAAAGATTACTGACAAATGCGTGCACTAGGTCAGGTCCACTCAATCTGTGTGGTTCTTTCCTCAAAAGACCATATCAGACACCAATCTACATGGTCCTCAAATGATCTCACTACGATTATTTTCGTATTTTTTGTTTATATAGACATTGACATTATGAAGTTTATTTAAACAATGACATGAATATTTACTTTGTTTAAATTGCTTTAATTATTGTGAATGTGATGACTGTGAGGGTGTTTTTTTTTCTTCATTTAGTAATGGTCTGGCAGTTTGAATAATTTATACGGCCTACCCAAATGTCCTTTCTTTGGTATTGTTCGTCAAATCGTTGAGCTCCGAGAGTTGAGTTCTGAGTTGAGCTGCATGATTACTGATAAATGCGTACACTGATTGGACAGAGCCACTCAATCTGTGTGGTTCTTTTCTCAAAAGACCATTTCTGACACCAATCCACATGGTCTTCACATGATCTGACCAAGATTATGTCTGGACTTTAAAAGAGACTGTGACTTCTGAGTTTGTTTCGGCCTTACTTCTCAGAGTAGTCAGATAGGAAACACCAACCTCATCTAGTTTTAAAAATATGATTGACGGGTAAAAGTGTTTGTACAAATCTACTAATAGATATAAAATCATTTATCATTGTTATTCCTGGTATAACTTTATTCCGTGTTTATTAAAATAAGAGGGTTATTTGTTTTATATACAAAATAGTCCCTGTAGGGTTCTTTTATAAAATCATTGGTTAAGGTTAGAGCCATTTAAATATTGATTTTGGAAAAAAAAGTGTTTTTTTATTTCAACTAGACTCCAACAGACGAACTATTATAGATAAGAAAGTGATAGATTGTTAAAAGATCATCACCATTATCTGCCTAGCCTTTTCCTAACTGCGGTAGGCTTCCATTCTAACCGGATGCAGCTGAATACTAGTATTTTACATAAAGCGACATCCTATCTGACCTCCACAAGCAGATTGTTAAATTAAAAGATTATTAAGGAAATAAAAGGGACGGTCATTACGACTGTGTACATACCCGCCATTAAGGCGCAGGTCTATTGATAGAATATCTGTGAACTTTGCTCTTGCCAATTCCGTTTTAACGTACTGTATTTGGGCCTGGGGTGGTGCTGGTATATGTCTTCTGCTGCGTTTGGAGAGGGCGCAGAGGGCTTTCCTTAAGGTAATGGCCTTCAAACCCTATCGCTTCCCTACCTACGAACTGTACACGCTCTGGAAGCTACCTACAGTAAGGCACTCTTGTGCTAAGCAGTGTTGCGGAAACATTCAAACTCGTCTTTTGACCCTGAGCTTAGAAGACAAAAACGTAGAACTGAAACAGTCTGCCCGACATCAGGAGTAAAATTGGCAGTTTGTTTTAAATGTTTTAACATATTCTTTCTATTGAGGCGAATGGTTATCAACCCGCGGCAAATATATTGATTAAGGTGAGGTGAGCCGAGCGCGGTAGGCATTTAACGCTTACCTCAGCCCCCGGAACGAGTACCGAGACGTAAGAAGTTACGATGCGCGGGTGACGCGCGCGCCATGCGCAGCTGGCGGCTGGCAGCAGTATTAATTTACGTCAACGAATAGAGCAATACAGTAGATCAACTTGACCTGATTACGATGGTCGTGCGGGCTATGGCCCTATACGGGGCACCGGTGTGGGCGCCTACATTGAGGCGCCAACCAGCACGCCGGTTGAAGGCGGCCCATAGGGTCATGGCCATCCGTATGGTACGGGGATACCGCACGATCTCCGGTGAGACGGCGGGCCTCCTTGCCAGATTGCCGCCATGGGATCTGGAGGCAAAGGTCCTCGCGCACACTTGGGAGTGGCGCGAGGAGGCCAAACGCCGGGGCGTAACTCCGCTTCCGCGGGAAATCGCGGCACAGCGGATAGAGCTCCGGCGGGATCCCATGGCGACGTGGAGAGTACAATTGTCGCAACCCAGTGCTGGGCACGCCACGATTGCGGCGGTAAGTCCCGTCTTTGAGGAGTGGCATGGCATCCTCACCTTCCGCCTGACACAGGTCCTCACCGGACACGGTTGTTTCGGGAGGTTCCTGTTTCGAATGAGGCGGGAGGAAACGCCCCGGTGTTTCCATTGCGAAGATCGCCCTGAGGATACGGTGGAGCAACGGTGGAGGTCTGCCCGGCTTGGGCGGAGCACCGCCGTGTCCTCGTGGAGGCGATCGGTGGCGGCAATCTCTCACGTCCGGCCCTGGTCCAGGCCATGGTACGGAGCGAGAGTGCATGGTTTTTTTTTTTTTTTGTGTGGGAAATCATCAAATAACTTTTCCCACTCCTTCGTGTCAGACTTTTACTGACTAAAACCCACCCGTGTTCCCTCAGTAGCCTGTGTGCCAGGGGCCGCGGTATCTCTTTCGAACAACCCGCACCCCTGGCAGGCATCGGCCCTTGCAGGCCCCGTCAGTTGCTGATGACATCTCTTTGAGGCGCGCGTGGAACAACGCGCCGTTGACCCGGGCTTGGTCTTTAACGGACAGCGAGCTACCCATTACTCGCCGCCCGCGCCTATGGTGGCCGGGAATCAGCCTGGGATTCCCGACGCCCAGGGTGTCTCCTGCGAGGGCTGCGGAATAACTTCTCCCACTCCACCCAGAGTGGGAGAAGTTATTTGATGATTTCCCACTCAAAAAAAAAAACTGATTACGATTAGTAAAAGTCTATTTTGTTTTATTATTTTTTTTGAAATATAGATAGAAAACATTGAAGAAATGAGAGATGATTTATTTTCTTATTTACGTCATTCAATACTATGTACCTACTATTTATTACTATCTCATGCATACAAAACTATGCCTACTACTTAGCGCCGAGAGATGAAAATCGAACAGTAAAACACACTGTTCGATTTTCAACGCGCTGAGATGCACTGTGTTGGATTCTCAACCTATGGTTCAATACCGAGAGTTGAAAATGTAGATTACTATTTGCGGCTTACAAATCTATGTACCTACGCGTAATAGATTTGCAAACCGCAAATAGATGTGTAGAACAATTGAACTGGTACCCTATGTCCGTGTGAATAAAGACGCCACGTGCGCATAAGCTAGAATGGTTTATTTTTCTCGCGGAATAGGTTTACCAACCGCATCAAGTGCGCAAAACAGTTGAATTTGAAACCTACGTCATAGAGCATAAAGCCACCACGCGCGCAAATTTTATAATGTTTTATAATTACTGTTTTCAAATATCAAAGAGATAGTTCAACCTGCCGCATTAAGCCGGGTAATTTTTATAAAGTGGTTATATTGCGAAGACCAAACAAAAAAAAAACAAAGTTGATTTATAGCCTGGGTACTTAGGCACTGTATGTGATAACACTATCTACCTTTTGTTGGTCTAGCGTAATACGGAGTTTCCACAGAATAAGTCGACATTCACACGGTCGCAAATTCTTTTTTCGCGCACTGCATTTTTAACTCTCGGTATTTAGCTAAGGGCTGAGAATCCAACAGAGAGCAAAATCCATTACCTACGCGAAAAACATCTCGCCGCGATTTTATTACGTCCGTGTGAACGTGTACTTATATTTATTATTTTGCTTTCTAACTGTTTTCGACATATTTATGTGTTACTTGTCATGGTTTTCGAGGCCGCTGATCAAAATGTAAGTCCAAGATGGCGGCTGCGAAAATTTTTGAATTTTCCATCATGGGCGTCTTTTTTAGGGTTTTTGGGGTTAAGTATTAAAGTCGATAGTGAGGTCAAAATGAAAATTCAGCCGCCATCTTGGATTTCCATTTCGACTCCACCAACGTCTTTAGGGACCCAAAAACTCTGAACACGAGACCCATGATGGAAAATTTCAAAATTTTCTTGCCTGCCATCTTTGGTTTTCATTTTTACCCCACAATCGGCTTTAGCAACCTGAAAAACCCTGAAAACGACACCCATGATGTTTCGCAACCGCCATCTTGGATTTTCATTTTGACCCCACCATCGGCATTAGCGACCCGAAAAACCCTGAAATCGACACCCATGATGGAAAAATCGAAAATTTTCGCAGCCGCCATCTTGGACTTACATTTTGATCAGCGGCCTCGAAAACCATGACAAGTAACACATAACTATGTCGAAAACGGTTAGAAGGAAAAACAATAAAATATATAAGTCCACGTTCATAATAAAATCGCGGCGAGATCGAGTGTGAATGTCGACTTATTCTATGGAAACTCCGTATTACGCTAGGCCAACAAAAGGTCATAGTGTTATCACATACAGTGCCTAAGTACCCAGGCTATAAATCAACTTTTTTTTGTTTTGTCTTCGCAATATACCCACTTTATAAAAATTACCCGGCTCAATGCAGCGGGTTGAACTGCCTCTTTGATATTTGAAAACAGTAATTATAAACCATTATAAAATTTGCGACAAAATATTAATGTAACTTTAATTTCCTAAGAAATATAGATTGTAAATAACAATATACACATAAATATACCTGTATTTAGTTTATTACATACACGTATTATTATTTACAAGGTATTTTTTGCGCTGCCGGTAACAGAACATAGCGGGAGGGGGGTTTTGAAAAATTGGCACACGTCCGACCTCCAACACGTTCCGTTAGGGGCTAAACGACAAGGGGCGCGCGCATGTAAAGATAAAAACACTGGATTTTAGATTCGTTGTACATGTATTTTCATAGTTCATATTATGTCGGCCGGATTTCATCATATTTTTTACGACCTTTATTATGGTATACTTTATATGGTAACTTTTTTTGTTCAAAGCCTTATATAACTCAAATGAAATAAGAATCAGATCATCATTTAGACTTGTCTTTGCGATTTAATTGGATGCAGTAAAGTGCAAGAAATCGTGTTTCGCATGGCCGGAATATCTAGACCAAAGTGTGAAATATGTGAAAAAAAAAAATTCACATTTTTTAAATCTGGTTTTCTACTTATAAAACACAATACAAAACGATGTTTTTCCGAATCACCCCGTTTCAATTAACTGCATCAATGTCATTTGAATGTTCGGAAGGCTTATTTCCTGTTTTCGTTACTGTAGAAGTCAGTCAACGGCAAAATAGATTTGAACGAGTATTGTTTTTTCTTGCGTAATTATGCTGAGCGATGGTGATTTCACGTGGATCTGATGCATATTTTCCCGCAACTTCTTCTTTCTTTGCGCTACGTTTAGTACAAATTATTGTATTTTGTATCCACCTGCCAAGAGTGGCGATTATGGCAAACCCCCCATTATTTTTGGGGGAGGCCTATGTCCAGTAGTGGACGTGTATCGGCTGAAATGATGGTTGTATTTTCTCTCTTTCTTTTCTTCCAATATTAAATAGCATCCGCACGAGCACAGTGGGTACTCACGAGACAGGTCCGGAGCTGCGCGCGCACGCCGTCGGGCTCGTGGCCGGCCAGCGGCAGCGCGCGCGCGCAGTCGCGCTGCACGCGCAGCAGCGCGGCGGAGGCGGCGGCCAGGCGCGCGCTGATCTGCGCGTCGTGCGCGGCGCCCGCGGCCGAGGAGCTGCTGGCGAGGCGCAGCCATTCCTCTGCAGTGTCGAACTTGCGCTGTGAAGGACACACTTTACACGACGAATACATAGTTGGCAGTCTAAGGCCCACTTGCACCACAAATGACTAAATGCGTTTGGTGCTTTACATATTTAAATCATCATTCTGTCTCTATCATTTTCAAACGATTGACAGAAACAGAACGATGTTTTAGTGATTTGTGGTGCGACAAACTATTTTTTGCATTCTTTACAGAATTTTTACAAAATTTCAAAAGGTGATCGATGTATCACCATCATTCTCCTCCCATTATCTAATTTATTTGGGGTCGGCGCGGCATGTCTTCTTCCACACCTACTTCTCTATTCTTATTACAATAGGTTGAATGTCAACAAAAAAGCCGACTGCAACTAAAAAGTAGCAGTTCGTAACATTTATACAATCTTATATTTGATGCCACCAACTGCACCAGACTGCTTGTGCAGTCAGCTTCTTTAGTTGAAATTTTTTCTTTCTCGTTTTATATTTAATATATTTTATGTGGCACTCGCCGTACAAAAATCGCACCTATTAAAAATCTCCTTCTAAATACTTTTATCAAATTTATTCAATGGTAAAACTGTATGATTATGGTACACCATTTGAATGGTAATTTATTAGACTTTCAGAAAAAGTAGAAGTATATTGTTTTTATTTACCAATACTTCAGAGCACGAGCGCTTCAAATACGCATACGTATTACAGGTGCCACTTGAATGAGAACTTGATGTGAACACAGATGAAAAACTCTAGCAAGAAAAACGACCTTTAAAATGGATACCACTGCAGATGAAGCCTATGCTCTACTGCAGTCAGGAATGTGGCAATGTGCTGTTTATTACTACTCACTGGCTGGTCACATAATTAAGAACGCTGAATAGTTTATTTTTTTAATAAAAGTTGTGTTAAATCTACAACTTTTATTTATATACAAGGGAAGTGATAATCAAACTTCGCGAGAAGATTTGGTTGTATAAAAAGATAACCGACTACCTGCAATGGTAAAAAACTATAGTTTTCCATGCTGTGAAGCGTTTTGCCACGTATCAAACTACTTCAAATGTTCCGTGTGTCCCTAAACTGAGAAATAGAGAGATATTTCGATCATCTCGACGAGATGATTGGAATATCGTTCGTTTGTCAAAACATAATTCTTTTAAAGGGGTCTAATGAGCTGAGAAAATAATATTTTAGTGAAAACAACCCTTCAGCACTCTCTGCACGCACTATTCGAAGGCATTTGGTAGAAGAAAGTGTTGGACCTGTTAAGATGATAGAAGGAAACATGGATCAATTCCAATACAAAAATTTACTGGAAGAACCAATGTTACCTTACGGTGAAGACGTGGTTGCGGTTATTTGGACATTCCAGCACGACAATGATCCAAAGCATACTGCATGCACCGTTAAGGAATTTCTCACGTCGAAATCAATTTCTGTCTTAGATTGGTCAGCTAACAGCGCCCAGACCTAAACCCAATACACCATATTTGGTGCGAAGTCAAGAAAAAGGTTTCAAATCGACAGTGTGGCAATTTAAGAGAGTTGTACAACGTTTTCTTAGAATAATGGAACTCTACCTCTCTTGCGAAATGTAAAAAACTGATACAATCAATGCCTCGCTGGTGTAAAGCAGTAATGAAAGACCATGGACATGCTACTAACTATTAATTTTAGTTTAAATACATTAAATTGCTTTTTTTTCTTTACGCACTTAACATTAATGTTACTTAAGAATAAGAATAAGAATATATTTTTTTAAGTTACATTCAAATGCGTTACTTCCTGGAACTCACACAAGGATTCCCTGTGTCGTGAGATTCAGGCTCCTTCGTTCCGTTTACATTTATCGCTTTACTAGCTTCTGCCCGCAGCATCGCCCGCGTAGAAGACGGAAATAATCCCGCGGGAACGTACCACCGGGATAAAAAGTATCCTATGTGTCCTATCTATCTGTGTGCCAAGTTTCATCCAAATCCATTCAGTAGTTTTCGCGTGAAATATAACAAACATCCATACATACAAACTTTCGCGTTTATAATATTAGTAAAGAAGTAAGGATTCCTATACATGTAATAGGTAGATATATCTACGTTACAATTAATTTCTTAATTTCTTCTTATCTTCTGGTAGTCTACTAGAAAATAATAAAATAAAACTTAAAACAAAATAATAAAAGAATAATGAAAGAATAAATAACATTGATATTCTTCAGAAAACCAACCATTCTACTTTGTTTAAACATCTTTTAAAGGAGTTTAATCTCAGTATAGAAATAAAAAAACCTACGCGGCCTAGTAGCGGTACTTGTCTAGACAATTTTCTACACAATTTACGAGGCTGCAAGAGTGAGATATTGGAGTTGGGTGTGTCTGACCACACAGCACAAATTATGAAGTTTCCTGTACAGCGAACATGTATTTTAAAATATTACTATGTGAGTAAACGCGATTACAGCAAAGAAAATATTAATACTTTTAGGAAGTGTATTGCCAGTCTTAGTTTCTCTGACGTTTACGAAACGGATAATGCAAATGAAAGCTTCGATTATTTTTATGATTTGTTTAAACTATTTTACGATTTGTGCTTTCCAATTATCAAACGCAGAATATCCACAGTTATGAGGCCACGGTGGATCACGCGGGGTATAAAACGCTGCAGTAAGAAGAGACGAAGTTTATTGTGGCAATATAGACTAACACGAAACAACGACTCGAAAATAGCTTTTAAAATATTCTCAAAAAGATATAAAAAAGTGATTAAATTAACACAACGAGCTCAAAATAGTTATTACATTGGAACAAGTACCAACAAATCTAAGGCAACTTGGAAGATAATAAATAGTATGAAACCCAATTTTCCTAAAGCCAATATAAATGTAATTAATGTAAATGACAAAAATATAACGAATCCTAAGATGATAGCAGAGCAATTTAATGATTATTTTGTAGACTCAGTTCAGCTGAATACCAATGATTATCAGACGAATAATAATTTTAATACATTAGGATCGCATAAATCTATGTTTATGGAACCAACCATACCTAAGGACATTATAACTATAATTAACAACTTGAAAAACACTAATAGTACAGGATATGATGATATTGACACAAGAGTAGTTAAAGCAGTAGCTCCTTTTATAGCACCTATATTAAGTGACATTATAAATAACTGTATTCAAAAAGGTATTTTTCCGCAAAAGTTAAAAGTTTCCATAGTCAAGCCATTACATAAAAAAGATGACAAAACAAATTTAAGTAACTATAGACCTGTAGCTCTGATACCAATTTTCTCAAAGATCTTTGAGAAAGTCCTATATAATGGCATTTATAATTTCTTGGAAAAAAATAATATTTTTTGCAAGGAACAAATGGGTTTTAGGAAGACCAAAACCATTAATATGGCCATATACAATTTTCTAGAAAAAATACACCACAATATGGACAATAGGAAACCAGTAATGGCAATGTATATGGATATGACCAGGGCATTTGATTATGTGGACCACAAGGTACTGTTAGCTAAGCTCAATAGATACGGCATCAGAGGTAACGTGCTTAATCTCATTCAATCTTATTTGGAGGAAAGAATACAAATAACTCAGATTACTCAAGTAGATATTAAGTCCAAAACTGAAGTAGTACACTCGTCTAGCTCCAGAGTTCTCTGTTACGGTGTTCCGCAGGGTTCTGTAGTGGGACCCTTGCTTTTCATTTGTTACATAAACGACTTTCCCCAAGTAATCATGCATCAAATTTCGTTATTTGCCGACGACAGCACGGTTGTATATAATACTGGTAATGATAAGGAAATAGAAGATGACATTAACAATAGTCTTCTTTCGATTGTTGACTGGCTGAACGCTAATAACCTTAAAATTAACCTAACCAAAACTAAAACTATGAATTTTAAAATTAGACAAAAAGCACTGTCAAATGTTCAGGTAAACTACAAAGGTGACCAAATACTTGAAACAAATGTTACAAAGTTTCTTGGATTGAATATTGATCACGATATGTCATGGAGGACTCAAATCGATGACGTGTGTGGGAAGCTCAGTAAGTTTTCCTATGCTCTTTATATGCTAGGCAAAATTGTGAATAAGACAGCGCTCCTAGCAGCTTATCATGGTTATATCGCCTCTGCTTTGCGTTATGGCCTTATATTTTGGGGCAATGCTGCTAGGGTAGATGAGGTGTTAATAGCACAGAAAAAATATCTTCGAGCTATATGTAAAATTAAACGAACAGATTCATGCAAGCCACATTTCCAAAACTTAAAAATACTGACTGTACCATCACTTTATGTCTTTGAAGCCTGTATCTTTGTAAAAACCAACATGTATTTATTTAAATCTGTTGAAAGTCAACGGCGCTCAAAAAAGTTGCAGCCATTATACACTAAAACCAAATTTCTCTACAATAGTATATATGCAATGGCTCCAAAACTTTATAACAAATTACCTGATCAAATTGTATCAAGCAGCAACATGCATGATTTCAAACGTAAGCTTTTTAAATTATTGATTGACAAGGCGTATTACTCGGTTAAAGAATATCTTAGTGACACATTAAAATAATGTTTGCAAAACCTTATATATGTCTATAATTAAAATGTTGCTTTCTTACGATCATTACAATTTTATAGCATTTATTATTATATACGAAATGGTGACTAAATATTATCTATTTGTTTCGTGTCGTCGTAATTTATTGACATATTATTAATAATTCGTTTTTGGACAGAAATTGTGACATCATACCTATTTATTATCTTTATTTTTTGTTCTAATTTTGTAAATTGACATTCGATAAACCACCTTATTTTGTATGCCTTTTGGCGGGACATAGTATGGACAAACATAGTTTTATATAACATCTATTTATTTTTTACTCTATGTTTACAAAATTAATAAATGAATTTGAATTTGAATTTGAAAAATAGAATAACCTAGTATGTTATATGTTGTGTGATTTTATGGAGTGGAGTTGAGGTAGTAGTGATGGTGTTGAGGGAGTTTGTCTGAATGTTACACCTGAGGATGTATCTAATTATGTAGAAGTTTATGTTATAGAATAATGAGTATACACCGAGACATTTTAATGGTTGTTTTCCCGCGGCAGAACAACTTGCCATAAAGACTACTTTCGAAGTATAAAGTAAAAGTAAAAAAATAAAGTGTTACTTGTTTTCAAATAATTTAAAAAATATTCATCAACCCGATAAAACACTACGCAATAGTAACACTAGAGGTAACTTGTAGGTACTACTCAAATCGCACGCGCCGCCGACAAAGGTGCTCCCTTTGCGATGCATAAACGTTCAAAGCAAAATAAACTGTCGCACGTGGTGATTTTTCACAATGGTTAATCTGCCATTTTTTGTTTCTGATGTTTTATTTGTTTACAAAACCATTGTATTACCGAGACAAAACCATTTCGCTGCGGGAAAACAACCATTAAAATTTCACGGTGTATACATAAAGATAACTACCTATCAAAGCGCTCCATGTTTTTTTTTAAGTATAATAAGTTTTCAGTCATGTCATAGTCCAGTATAAGAAGCCATTTTGTAACCGTAATTTTGCATTTACTAGTCGATTTACATCATTTATATCTAGTAGATTTATTAAGTCTAAGTTTCATATAAAATATAACTCTCGAGAAGTTTCATATCGTTCTTTACTATTTGTCCAGCTTCATTATTATTTTAATTTGTTACTATAGAGAATAAAGAAAAATATCTAGTATTACCGAGCTTTGTCCGGTATTTAATTTTTTTTTTTCGTTTTCTAATAATGAAACCTAGCTATCGATTTATCGCCCCCGAAACCCCCTGCATACCAAATTTCATGAAAATCGTTGCGAGCCGTTTCCGAGATTCAGATTATAAATACAGGGTGTAACAGAAACCCTATTGCTATCCTTAAGCACTAAAAGTAATAGCTGGTATAGAATCACTATGCATAGTTTCAGCTCAAAATAAAATACTCTAAGAATTGATACCATATTTTCGGTTTCATATGTTTCTTAAATTCAAATCATAACAAACGTATCACCGCATTACGTAGGCCAATAACTTTCCACGTTACATGCCGATATCACGATAAATTGCTTCCGAGTGATGTGTTTATTTTTATTTTAAAAGTTCGGTTTCTGGTATCAATGTACTAAAAGTTCTCATAACTTCCGAACATGTAGAGATATGATTAAAAAACCCTTCCAATATCGTTTGATATCATCCAAAGATGCCGTGCCCTTGGTACATACCAAGGGCAGGGTTCATACCCTTTCCGTTACACGTTGTATATATATATTTATATATACATATATACAAGAATTGCTCGTTTAAAAAATAGTTAGCGATTTTATTAATAACATAACTAGTTACTAGAAGTAACAAATAACTACACATGACATGATTAAGATAAAAAAAAATCTTAATTATATGACCACAATTGTATGAATATACAGGATTAATTTTTAACCAGTGCGCAAACTGTAACCATAAATCCAGCATATCATTCTAGACACACTAGCATATAATATTTTCGTCAGTTATACAAAATGGGTTCCGTTTTTTAATAAGTACGGAACCCGGAGAAACGGGGTGTAACGGGGAGCACATAACAACCGGACTCCCCAAATACCAACCTCACCTGCACGCGGTACACCCTGCCACTGACAGACGAGGCGCTGGCGACCGACCGATGGCGGTATAACCATCCAGCAAGCCAACCTAAATTTTCCAGAGTGAAGACGGGCAGCAGCGTCATCAGTGCGAAAGGATTGGCTTTGCGGTCACCAACCCGCAAGCCCAGCGTGGTGACTACGAGCATTAAAACCTCACATGATTAAAGTGCCAAAACAACGGCCCCCAGTTCCTGGTAGTCCCACTATTCCTGGTCAAGGTAGCGGTCACGTAACAGCGGGACGGGGTCTGCGAAGATTCCCCGGGTTACGGTGGGCTACCAACGACGACTACATCTGGCTACCTATAATGGACGTTCGATGAGGCTGGACCATCACCTTGCCAAAATTGAGGTAGTGTTAGATCGCATTAACTGGCATATACTGGGGTTATCGGAAGTCCGAAGACAGGGGGAAGATACGATAACCCTGGAGTCAGGCCACCTATTCTACTGCCACGAAGGTGATCAGCTCTCGCAAGGTGGTGTCGGTTTTCTGGTCAACAAGGAACTCACTAGCAGCGTTGTGGAAATAAGCAGTGTGTCGACACGGGTAGTGTACCTTGTATTGAAACTCACTGACAGGTACTACCTGAAAGTGATACAGGTATATGCGCCGACTTCGACATGCTCTGACGAGACTGTCGAGGTCATGTACGAAGATATTGCTAAGGTAATGCACAGTACGACCAAGGCTTTCTACAACGTTGCTATGGGAGACTTCAATGCCAAACTGGGAGTACAAGGACGCGGCGAATCGAAAGTCGGTCCCTTCGGTTTGGGGCGCAGGAATCACAGGGGCAAATGCTGGTCAACTTCCTAGAGTTACAGGGGTTCTTCATGATGAATTCCTTCTTTGAAAACAAACCCAAGACGGAGTGGACCTGGCAGAGCCGTGATAACGTGACAAGGAACGAGATAGACTTCATCATGACGGATAAAAAGCATATATTTAGGAATTTCGCCGTGATCAGCAGGTTTAATACCGGAAGCGATCACAGACTTGTCCGAGGCACTCTAAATATAAATTTTCGCACTGAGAGAGTCCGCATTATGAGGCTTACCCTCCGACCTACGCAGCTCTAAGTCACTCTAGGTTCCGAAAACTTCCGAGAACTTCAGAATCGCTGCTTCAGAACTGCTGGAAACTACAGGCACTGTTGTCCAGAAAGCCGACGAGGCGCTCCGTGACGTATCCCGCAAACTTTTCCCGTCGGAGCGAAGAAGTAAGGTGTCCAAACTTTCCTCAGAGACTCTCGGACTAATGAGAGAAAGACGAGACTTGCCATCCACGCAGCCATCTTCGTCTGATAAGAGGTCCTCAAACCTAAAAATTAGAAAACTGACGCGACGTGACCTTCGGTGCTCCAACACCCATGATATCATGATCGCAATTGAGCAGAACCGAGGATCGGAAGTGTTCGCTCAGCAATTAGGGAGGTCTTATCTGACGAAACTATGAACTGCGGATGGCAGAATCGTGACCTCGAAGTCCGAGGTACTCGAGGAAGTCAAGGATTTTTACGGGCACTTATACTCAACGCGGGCGGTGAAACCAGCGGGACATAGTGAAAATGACCACCTCACTTCTGTGAAGAACTAGACCCATCTCACTTCTGAGCAACGTATATAAGCTGCTTTCGAGGGTGGTCACGAACTCGTCTCGCCAGGAGACTTGACGAGTTCCAGCCACCAGAACAACCCGGTTTTCGAAAAGGCTTCAGCACCATAGACCACATCCATACTGTTCGGCAAATTATACATAAGACCGAAGAGTACAACTAGCCGCTGTGTATGGCATTTGTGGACTATGAGAAAGCCTTCGAGTCCATCGAAAATTGGGCAGTTCTGGCCTCTCTGCAGCGATGGCGATACATCGAAGTGTTGAGGTGTTTGTATGACGCTGCCACGAGGACTGTCCAGATCCTTGATAAGAAAACCAGCCCCATCCAACTGCTCAAGGGAGTGAGACAGGGGGATGTGATATCCCCAAAACTGTTTACCAATGTGCTGGAGGAGGTCTTTAAGACGCTGGACTGGACTGGACAGGGTCTCCACTTGAACGGCGAGTACATCTCACACCTTCGCTTTGCCGACGACATCGTCATAATGGCAGAGACGCTGGAACAGTTAGACCAGATACTGCATAGTCTAAATGGAGCCTCTCGGCAAGTTGGCCTCGACATGAATTTGGACATGACGAAAGTCATGTACAATTCGCACGTCTTGACGATTCCAATCCGTATCGAAGGGTCGCTTCTCGAAGTTGTGTAGGAAAATGTATACCTAGGGCAAGTCATCCAGCTTGGTAGATACAACTTTGAGAAAGAAGCCGACAGGAGGATCCAGTTGGGCAGCCTTTGGAAAACTTCGTCAAGTCTTCTCGTCGTCAATACCGCAATGTTTGAAGACTAAGAGCTTCAACCAGTGCGTCCTGCCCGTGATGACATACCGTGCCGAAACGTGGACACTGACAGTTGAGTTGGTCCACAAATTTAAAGTCACTCAGCGCGCTATAGAGCGGGCTATGCTTGGGGCTTCTTTGAAGGATAAAATCAGAAACGAAGTTATCCGGAAAAGAACTGGAGTTACCGATATAGGTTGCAAGGTAAGTAGGTTGAAGTGGCATTGGACTGGCCATGCTTGTCAAAGGACCGATGGCCGGTGGAGCAGACGAGTTTTAGAGTGGAGACCGCGTATCGGCAAGCGTAGTGTGGGACGCCCTCCAGCTAGGTGGACCGAAGACCTTAAAAAGGTGACAGACTGGGTGCGGAAGGCGGAGGACAGGGTGTTGTGGCGCAGCATGGGAAAGGCCTATGTCCAGCAGTGGACTGCGATAGGCTGAGTTGATTGACGTACGGAACCCTATATGCAGAAACTCATGAACACAGACTCCAAAATCATGTAAATGTCAAGGCAATCCAACTACTTGATAACACTCAATTAGTGCGAAGACTAAAAACGGCCTAAAATAAAACCGTTAGTTTAGTGCAGCGTAAGCGTTATGCTCGTGAACGGGTGCTGTTTGTGATGACTGGTTGTCTTGCTGACCATGGTTTTGTCGTTGTTATTATAATTAACTGTTCATTTATTTTACTCCAAAGGTCCTAGCTTAACATTTGTTACTTCAAGTTAAATCTAAATGAACATAATGCAGCATTCCATGTGTAAGCGGGCAAACCCTTTATGCCTGGAGGCTTTTATTGAGTTCTGTTTACGTTTCTTGTTTTGTATTTTTTATTATTTATTTCTGCTTGAGTTTAGTTACTGTTTTGTTGGTATATTGACGTGTGCTAGCTGACATGGCAAATAATTAAATTTTATGTTTTGTGTTTAGTAATGTTAATTACTTACCTATTATTGTATAGAAACAAGTTCTTCTAACTTAACAGACAGCTGTGCTGCTGGGGAGTTTGTTGCGCCACTTCTTCCTAGCTAAAGCACTAGGAAGTGGTGAAGGGCGGCGAGAGTCTTATGTAATTTTGACGTTTAAAAAGTGCTGACTCTCAGCCTAGTTTGAATAAATGACTTTTGATTTGAATTTGATTTAAACTGTAGTGCAAGTACTGACTTTTATAAAGAATACGTGAACAAAAATATAGATATTATTGTAGCAGTATTTTTTTTTTTACATTTTAGCTAATAGACAAGATTCTAATGTGAGTAATATATCATGCATTGTGATATTTAAAAAGGGAAACAAATTATTTTGATAACCAAACTGAAAACACACATATTTAACAAACCTGCAGCAGCTCCAGCTGTTCAGCGAGCCTGTTGGCAGCCTCCAGCTTGCCCGCGCGGCTGTATGCTGCAGCCTGCGCGCGCACGTCGCCCATGCGGCCGCGCTGAGCACTGAACTCCTCAGTAAGGTCCTAAAGATACAAATTGTAATCAGTTCATGTCGTACATGTATTTCGTAAGATAGGGTGATAAAGTGCTCGCCTCGCGTGCAGGCCGGCCCGGCCAGGCTCCAGTTCGCGCGCCATGTCGTCCAGCCACTGCTGCAGCTGGTCCACCGACACCTCGGAGCGCGCCGCCTCGCGCACCGCGCGCCCCAGCAGTGCGTTGCGCGACACCGCCTGCATCATACCTGTACTCGTCTCGCGGGCAGGCCGGCCCGGCCAGGCTCCAGTTCGCGCGCCACGTCGTCCAGCCACTGCTGCAGCTGGTCCACCGACACCTCGGAGCGCGCCGCCTCGCGCACCGCGCGCCCCAGCAGTGCGTTGCGCGACACCGCCTGCATCATACCTGTACTCGTCTCGCGGGCAGGCCGGCCCGGCCAGGCTCCAGTTCGCGCGCCACGTCGTCCAGCCACTGCTGCAGCTGGTCCACCGACACCTCGGAGCGCGCCGCCTCGCGCACCGCGCGCCCCGGCAGTGCGTTGCGCGACACCGCCTGCATCATACCTGTACTCGTCTCGCGGGCAGGCCGGCCCGGCAGGCTCCAGTTCGCGCGCCACGTCGTCCAGCCACTGCTGCAGCTGGTCCACCGACACCTCGGAGCGCGCCGCCTCGCGCACCGCGCGCCCCAGCAGTGCGTTGCGCGACACCGCCTGCATCATACCTGTACTCGTCTCGCGGGCAGGCCGGCCCGGCCAGGCTCCAGTTCGCGCGCCACGTCGTCCAGCCACTGCTGCAGCTGGTCCACCGACACCTCGGAGCGCGCCGCCTCGCGCACCGCGCGCCCCAGCAGTGCGTTGCGCGACACCGCCTGCATCATACCTGTACTCGTCTCGCGGGCAGGCCGGCCCGGCCAGGCTCCAGTTCGCGCGCCACGTCGTCCAGCCACTGCTGCAGCTGGTCCACCGACACCTCGGAGCGCGCCGCCTCGCGCACCGCGCGCCCCAGCAGTGCGTTGCGCGACACCGCCTGCATCATACCTGTACTCGTCTCGCGGGCAGGCCGGCCCGGCCAGGCTCCAGTTCGCGCGCCACGTCGTCCAGCCACTGCTGCAGCTGGTCCACCGACACCTCGGAGCGCGCCGCCTCGCGCACCGCGCGCTCCAGCAGTGCACTGCGCGACGCCGCCTGCATTATGCCACTTGTTAATGTTGTCCAGGAAAATAGGATCCATTTTAAGTTAACGTTTTAACAGTAAAAGCTTTATACGAGTACATGTCTATTTTTTATCGTTTTTAGTAGGGTATTACACTCATTTTTGAAAAATTTCTTAATTCGATTCTAAAATGCTAATAAACCACAAAAAAACAACATTTTTATTGAATCGATTAGTGCCATAAAAATTCACTTAAAGTTAACATTTTCATATTTCGCGCGTAATTTGACAAAAACGCTGGACGCAGGGGACGCCAGATTGCTATGTGGGTATGACGTCAGATTTCTGCGTAAATAAATGCGTTGATATTTTGTATGATAGTTGTTTATAATTAAAAAAAAATATTATTCTACTTATCGTTGTTTTGCTGTTCCTGAATGCAAGATATTATTTCAATAAAAATACTTAGGTTACGAAAATAATAAAAGTACAAAGTTGTTCAGTTGATTAGTTATAACAGCGGTATGAAGTAATAGTGTCCGTTTCAAGTTTTAGTTTAAGTGTAAGTAAACAATTTGTGATTTATGTGATTGTTAAAGAAAAATGTATCTTACGTGTGAGTAAATAATCTCTGTTTAATGTGATTTTTTAAATAAATAAACTTAATATATTTTTATATCTAATAGTTTCATTGAATTTAATTTAGAATTCTTGAGATATAATTTCTAACACAATAGGTGGAAAGTTTTCTGTAAGCAATAAGCTATGGTCATCCTAACAAATAATTCAAAACGTATTTTAAGGCTTGATAAAACGAAATTATTGTTTTTTTTTACCTATTATCGGTAGTTCTACGTATTAATAGTTGTTTACAAAAAAAAATCTCGCTACTACTTACTTTGTTCGATAGATAATCACGACTTATTTCAACGCAATACCGTACTACAGCTCCTGACATATACCCCTAGGATTTTTTGTTATATTTTTACTATGTTTTTACAAATTCAAATCTAGGTTTTACAAAAAACTTCAGACCTCTGCGATGCTTTTTCAGCGAGATATCGGCGATATCGTGTTTTTCACCGTTTCGATGGCGCGGCAATGGGGTTATAGTCTTGCAGCTCCTAAAATATAAACCTAGGAATTTTTTCTATATTTTTTACAAATTTAATCTATCATTTACCTGAATTTCAGGTCTCTGCAACGCTTCGTTTTAAAGATCTCCGTGGCCGCGCGGTTCTCCGCGTTTCAATGGCGCGGCCACGTTCAAACCCTTATAACTTTGTAACCATAACTTTGACAAATTTATGGTTTTGGGAATCAACTTTTACAAATTATTACAAAATCTTGGTAATTTTTTTTTTGAAATTACGCCGTGGCCGCGCCATTGAAACGGACACGAAGTAATAACATGGCGGCTACTATTTCATGGTGTTCAAAAACAGATTAAAAATACTGAAATCTTTGAATTGAATTTTAAAATTTATGTTGTTATTTCATGAACTAAACCCAACATTTTCCGACTGGTTTTTCCTAAGCTATCACAACAATATATTTTCTAATATATAGTAAAAGACCGTGGTGAGTTTTCAGATCTTATCAGAAAAGAAAAGAGTAAAATAATACCGTTGTTTAAATGAAAGTACGTCAGACCATGCTAATTGCAGACCTTACTAGTGCAAGTAGCACTAGAAAGGTCTGCAATTAATTAATCAATCACAAAGATCAATCAAGAATCATAAATAAGGTCATATAATTAAGAACGCTTATTTTAAGGGAAGATTTTTTCAAACTAACAAATACAACTAAATGCATGTATTTTTTGTATATAGAAAGAAAGACGTTTATTTAGCACAGACTAAAAAAGCAGACAATATACAGCAAAAAATTAAAAAAATAAGTGTAAAGTGAGTTGTCAGAAACTAGCAGCGAAATGTGCCTCACGGCTGCGCTAAATAGGCCCAGTTCAGCAAAAATGCCAGACAACTAGTGCCTAACGCTGGTTTTCAACTGGACCTGACGTATGAGGCGACGGATGTAAATCAGCTTTATACCTATACTGCACGTGACGTGTGTATGCATACTTAGATAAAATAAATTTGTGTCAGATATAATAAATAAAATAATAGCGAGTAGTCCATATACAACGTGTAACGGAAAGGGTACATACATACCAAAGCTGGTACGGCTTCTTTGGATGATATCAAACGATATTGGGAGGGTTTTTTAATCCTATCTCGACATGTTCGGAAGTTACGTCAATTTTTAATACATTGATACCAGATCAAATTGAAACAAACAGATCACTCGGAAGAGATTTATCGTGATATTGGCAAGTAACGTGGAAGTTATTGACTTACGTAGTGCGGTGACACGTTTGTTATGATTTGAATTTAAGAAACATATGAAACCGAAAATTTGGTATCAATTCTTAGAGTATTTTATTTTGAGCTGAAACTATTTTATTATTGACTATTCTATTTCAGTGCTTAAGGATAGCAATAGGGTTTCTGTTACACCCTGTATAGTGAGAATGTTCACAGTAATATAGTTTGTTAAATAGTCATTGAGTTTAGTACCTAGTACAAAATACTTATTTGTGTTAAATATTGTAAAAGATAGTACTGATTTAACTTTAAAAAATCGAGTTTGATCTATCTATACTAATCTATACTAATAATAAAGCTGAAGAGTTTGTTTGTTTGTTTGCTTCCTTGAACGCGCTATCTCAGGAACTACTGGTTCGAATTGGAATATTCTTTTATTTTTGGATACCCCATTTATCGAGGAAGGCTATAGGCTATATAACATCACGCTAAGACCCTTAGGAGCCGAGCAAAGAGAAAAAAGTCACGAATACGAAGTACCCGCACTCGCAGGCGATGCGAGCGATGGGATAGGTCGGGGAACAAGATATTTGACGCGAACGAACTCGCGGGCAGAAGCTAGAATTTAATACAATTACAAAACAAAACAAATAAATAAATGAGACGGACGCATGATAGACCTTCGCTAATATGTAAACAAAGAAAGGATAGCTTTCAAAGGAGTCGCAAAAAACCTGTTTTAAACAATGCGAGACGTCCGCGATTTAAACACATTTTACATTTCTTAATTTATTAATCCAAGCAGTTCATCGTACAATACGCTGCAAGCTGCCGACCGCGACGGACTGTTTACGGACACTGCAACTTTTCTGTGTTTTTAACTTGTCTTTGCTATGGTTTCCATTGAGATTGACTCAATTTATGTCGGTATCGCAAAACTTTTCCATTCTAGCGGTACATACGTTGGTACACATGATTGGCTAAAAATATATAGATAAACTTTATACATTACATCTGAACCTAGTATTACTACTCACTGGCTGGTCACATAATTAAGAACGCTGAATAGTTTATTTTATTTTAATTTAAATAGAGCACACTCTGTGGCTTTGTGGTTTTAGGTCACTATTCGTATAATTTTGGCGCTATTTAGTGCTGTAAAAGTCTTAAAATCTGCTTCATATGAAAACAATGGGCAAAAATAAAAGTTGTGATCATTTATCACAACTTTTATTTATTTACAGGGTAAGTAATAATCAAACTTCGCGAGAAGATTTGGTTGCATAAAAAGATAACAGACTACCTGCAATGCTAAAAAACTATGGTTTTCCATGCTGTGAAGCATTTCGCTTGGTATCAAACTACTTCAAATGTTCCGCGTGTCCCTAAACAGAGAAAGTCATCTCGTCGAGATGATCGAAATATCGTTCGTTTGGCAAAACATAATCCTTTTAAAGGGTATAATGACCTGAGAAAAGAATATATTGTTGAAGGCATTTGATAGAAGAAAAGTTGCACGGACGGATAGCAAGGAAGGTGCGCATGTTGAAATGGAGCGATAGGCAAGTCCAGCTTGCATTCGTAAGAAGATATGAAAACTGGACAATTAGACAGTGGAAAAACATTTTTTTTTTCTGACGAGACAAAAATAAACAGGGTATATTCTAATGGAAAACGGTATGTACGACGCCCTCCAAATAGAGTTTTTGACCCTAAGTACACAAAAAGACATTAAACCATGGTGGGGTAATGTGGAAATTTGGTGGTGCTTTTCTGGACATGGTGTTGGACCTGTTAAGATGATAGAAGGAAACATGGATCAATTCCAATACAAAAATTTACTGGAAGAACCAATGTTACCTTACGGTGAAGACGTGGTTGCGGTTATTTGGACATTCCAGCACGACAATGATCCAAAGCATACGGCACGAACCGTTCAGGAATGTCTCACATCACAATCAGTTTCTGTCTTAGATTGGCCAGCTAACAGCCCAGATCTAGTTTTCTTAAAAGAATGGAACTCTATGTCTCTTGCGAAATGTCAAAAACTGATAGAGTCAATGCCTCGCCGGTGTAAAGCAGTAATTAAAAGCCGTGGACATGCTACTAACTATTAATTTTAGTTTAACATGCATTAAATTGCTTTTTTCTTTACGTACTTAACATTAATCTGTTTTATTTAATCTAATTTTCATACAAAAAACTCTCGAGTAGTTTAATAAATCGTTCTTAATTTGTTGTCCAGCTTTATTACTATTTGAATTTGATTCATAAAATTTGTAAAAAAATAGTTAGCGAAAACCAGCTCAAAAACTATATTTAACGGAAAAACATTAACATTAAATTTTAAATTACAAATATTTATTGATTTTAGTAATATTCAAATAATATTGTGTCATATCCGTAATATGGATTATTTCGAGGTTTAGTTTAAATCTTCTTTTCGTCATGAAAATGAATACTTATGCTATAACCTCAATAAGTCTTATTAAATATGATTTGTTAACTTTGAAGTTTGAGTTGGAACGAACTCACTCGCACTAGAATAAAAGTAGTATTACCGAGTCATTTGATTGTATTGTGATTGTGACAACGCGTCTGCATTTGTTATATCTAAGTGGGTACATTTGCGTAGATTATTGTGGTTTCTTTAGAGTACCCGCACACAGTAGTAATTACAGCACAATATTATTATATTACTAAGTTACAATATTTTAAGCCCGATTGATTATCATAGTTCATCAATTAGCTACTTTACTTCAATAAATTATTCTTTATTAGAAAAGAAACTGTTTTAACAAGAAGTTATTATTAGTTTTGTTTATACTTCATAAATTATAACGAATAAACATTTTTTTTTTAATTCTTAATCCTTTATTTGAATAAAAATTTAGGTATAAAAATATAATTATTACATTATTATTCTCGTTTATTAATTTATCGAATAATAAAAGAACAGATGAAGATTATTGTTGAAATTAAAAATAAAAGTCTCATCGCGAGATTTGAACCCAGACCTATGAGTTTCTTACTCCATGACGATACGCTACGAGCTATCGCAACCTGTTATGAGAACGTGAATTTTAACAATGGTATGAACCGACCAAGGTCATTCGTAATTACGTACTCTGTGCGACGGTATGTTTTTTGTTTCATTTGACGCCAGTGTGTAAGTTCTGAGGTGTGCATTCTGTGTTGATACATCACTTATACACACAGCTGTAGGTACGGCCTGGATCGCGAGTTTATAGCAATATAGCGCTTAGTATGCCAGTGCACTTATGACTCCTTACTGTACATACTGTAAAAAATGAAGTTTTATTTTGGCTATTCATCAATAATGACGCGGACATGACGTTGATGCAAAAATATCAATTGAAAAGTGAAATACATACAGAATTATTAGTTTACTAGCTTTTGCAAGCGGCTTCGCCCGCGTGGTGGTCGAAAATGATCCCACGGGAACCGGGATAAAAGTATCCTATGTGTTAATCCAGGTTAAAAACTATCTGTATGCCAATCTAAATCCATTTAGCCATTTTTGCGTGATTGAGTAACAAACATCCAAATTTTCACATTTATAATATTATATAGTAGGATTACTTCTCCAGTGATTTTCATATAGACCCCTTTTTGACAAAAACGTTTACACCCTAACTCTTTCACATACAACGTGTCGTTTTGCATCCTCGTCAAATTCAAGGAGGTTACTATGCTAATGATTCCCGACACGAATCAATAATAAAATAAGTAGATTTTTTATTTTACGGCTATGTAAATACAGTCGAGAACGCAATGGTAATTGAACCATTGCGTTCTCGACTGTATTTTCATAGCCGTAAAATAAAAAATCGCAACAAGTAATTCGAGGACTGGTTTGTGCGACGAAGACTGTTTGAACCCAGGTTACCCAGTTACAGTGCGGTATCACACGGGCCGCGTTTTAAAATTAAAAAAAAAGAAAACAAATATACCTACTTATTTTATTATTGATTCGTGTCGAGAATCATTAGCATAGTTACCTCCTTGAATTTGACGAGGATGCAAAACGACACGTTGTATATTGCGGATTTTTATCGTATATGACCTTTTTTTTTAATGTTTTGGGGTGTATAGGAAACCTATTTTCTTTATTTGTTGGCTTTAACCATGTTGTTCATCTCGTGAATCTAAGAATTTGGACCAAAAATAAACTGTATAACTCTAAAAACAAAAAAGTTATGTCAAACATAGTGTACATATTTTAGAAAATATACCATCTGTAACCATACCTATGTTTAACAAAATAAATGATTGATTGATTGGTTGAAACATTTTTTATTTTAGTTTCCCCTAAAAACTGGCATTTTGACGTTTACGTCCTTTGAGTCTAAAGGTATCGTTATACACATTGTTGGCGCGCACACGCATGAGCGGGGCGCGGCAGGAGAGAGATAGCTGATCCCACCACGGCGTCTCTCACACGCGCCAGCGCCGCCGGCCGGCCGGCGCCGGCGCCGCGCGGCATTCGACCGCAACGCGCTACGAGCGGGTGTTGTCAATACATTACGTGCGATCCACATTACCTATTGTCGCGTCGCGGTCCTAACATTTTGTGTAACTTTTCATTCATTGAGTTCTATCGTAAAATATAGAAGCAATTTCGAAAGAAGCATATTCTTTATCTCCACACACTATCCTCAAGCACATTACAAAGGGACGAGGTCACAGTCCCAACACACATCGACATTGATAAATTATGCACCTCAACCCATCCCCCCTACACGTGAACGGGGGCTGGACGGCCAATTTCTATTTTTTTTTTTTAATCTAAGTTTCTAGGACTTCGAGAAGTGACCTAGCGGTTTTGATGAGTGAGTGAGCGACGAAGTCGACATATTAATAAAATCCAAAGTATAAACGTCTGCATCTTGCAACTACATCTTATCCAGAAAATTTGCGCTATAGTATTATCCAGGCCGAAGCTGAGGGTTTGTGAGGCTGCTTCTTGTTTTTGGTTCGTGTTGGCGGGCGCACTATATTACCGCCTAATGAATTTAAGTATTAAATAAGTTAAAATTTTCCGTATGATTCTGTAGGCGAAGCCCAATATTACTATTTTAATTTAACAACAATAATGATCCTTCTAAAAAATTATCCTTTTCAATGTAGTATGTACCTAGAAATCATTACCTGTATCATTACCTGTTCACTGTACTTACTTACATTAATCAGCTGTAAAATAGTTTGAATTTACTATTAAAAAAATTAGATTTTCGCGAAAACCTGTAAATACCGAAATTTACCTTAGTTTTCAACGTTTTTATTTTTTGGAATTTTTCCTTTATTTGTGCTGTAAGACCTTGCCTTTGCCAAATTTCGTGATTCTAGGTCAACGGGAACTACCATATAGGTTTTCGACCCAAAACCTATAGGATACTACCGGTTGACCTAGAATTGTCAATTTTGGTTAAAAGCAAGGTCTTATAGCACAACTAAAGGGAAAATTCTGAAAAATAAAAACGTTGAAAATTAAGGTAAATTTTGGTACTTACAAGTTTTCGCTAAAATCTAAATTTGCCCATATCTTTTTATCGTGTTGACTCAGAGCCTTGGCCTTTTTATACACCTAATAGGGACCATAGACTTCATTATCTGGTATAAATTTCAACTTGCTAGGTCCACCCGTTCCTGACAAAATCGGTGGTGACACACGGATAGACGAACAAGAGAGTGATCTTATAAGGGTTCCTTTTTTTTTCTTTTGAGTTACGGAACCCTAATAAGGACCGAATATTCGGTGTTCTAGTTAGTCTTATCACACTTTCACAAGTCAACAAGTATAAATGTGAAGTAGTGTCTCCGCTGTTCACTACTAGTCGCGACGTGCCCTATATCTAGGTAGTCAGTCTTCCAAATATTGTGCAATCAGTTTGCTAATAACTGTGTATGTCCTGCTTATTTCTGACTGTATTTTATAACCTGTGCCGTGTGATCTTAAGGATCCGTAATTAATATCGTAACTATATTTCATAACTTGTGTTGTGTACGTACTGATTATTCTGACTGTTTTATCTATTACTACCGTGTATTACGTGTCCAATATAAGTGATTATTTCGACTTCTACTGGTTTTTCTTTCAGTCCTTCGTCAAGAAAGCACCGTCACCGCCGCCTACAACACCTGACTCACGTATAGCTAACAGATTCCGTTACTCTTATTCATCTAGGCTATATTCTATTAACGCTTCAATTCATTTGAAAGCAAAGTCTGCTCCTAGTTATACGTGTATGTACATACAGGGTATAAAAAGAGCCATTACGTATCCGTAAGTATTTGCTGGGAAACGACTTTTATTTATAGGGCCAAATCGCTATTTAAGCGCGCAATGTAACGCAGGCTAAATATTGTACTTATGGGTGCCTGAAAAAGTAGGTACAGTTTTCGCCACACATTAAATCCGTCGGTCAGTAGGTTTTTTTTATTAGAAATATAAATGCAGCTATACCTCAGCCCTGAGCGTGTTCCAGGAGTCGGTGACGGTATCGATCTCGGCCTGGATCCAGCCCGGCATGATGTGCGCATCGATCAGCTGGCGCCCGATGTCCTGGATGCGGGACAGTCGCTCGTCGCTGTGGTTTTGGATGTAGTTCTCCAGGTCCTGACATTACGATCATGAAGAGAATGCGAAATTATTATTTTTTGTTATTTTTTTACAGTATGCAAGCAGTGTCGGGTTTTATGTTAATCAAAATGAGATACGTGACTGTAACAAGTGTGTATTGCCAGAATTCTAATCTTTAAAATCATCAATACAACTCTCTAACCTAAGTTAGAGAATAAAGCTGAGCTGCAATTAAAGCGGATTCTAGAATCAGATTTAATTGTTATGATTTCTTGCAATAATTATTTGACTGGGTAATTTGTTTCAATCGGAAATCATACTTCGATCACTGTACAACCACATACTGACCTGCAAATTGCAAAAAATAGGTTACTTTGACGCTTTCGCCTTAAATAAGAAAAGTAAGTATTCTGCTCACTGCAGACTATTCGTGCAGATAGATGTGCAATACATGTTTGTCAGTGTGCCATGTTTGATGCTCGCCGTGACTAGTTTTGGTAATCTCGTTTATTAGAATGGCACATGCACGACGGCATGGCAGTGCGCAGTGACTCACGTAGAGCTCGTCGGAGATCTCCTCGGCGTCGGCGGGCGCGTTGGGCGAGCGGCGCAGGCGGCGCTGCAGGCCGTCCAGCCACGCGCTCTCCTGCGTCAGCCAGGCGCGCAGCTCGCCCGACTCGTGCCACGCCTCGGCCAGCACTCTGCGAGTTTTTATTTATTCATACAACAATTCAAGATGTTTTAACATTTCATTGCACATTACAGGCACGCGTACAGTGTACTAAAGGGTCTCGGGCGATGCGACTTGCGACGCATCGTATTTAAAACGGGTTCCCTATTTGATTTCAAAAGTTGATGATTCGATTTTTATTGTATCGAACACGGTGTGTCGATAATTTAGTTGTACGATGTTTTATTCGATCGATGCTTTATTGGTGCGATGCAACGTTTGTGCAAAAATCCTGTTGCGAAAAACCCTACAGCGATTGCTTATTAGTTCGGTAATTTATTAGTTCGATAGTATGTCTGTTCGAAACGCCTAATGATGTCCGTGACATTTAATTAATAATCTTATTTTGCAATATAGACGTTAAGGAAATATATTCCATTTTTTATGTATAATTCCCAGTATATTATTTACATCAAGATACATTAATGAATTACATTAAAATTTCACAGTGTATACAAAAAAAATCTGTTAAGTACCTACTGTAAATTTTATTCTAAAAAACAAAATCAGAAAATGGCCTATTCTAGGTATGCCAATTTATTTTCTGATTTTGTTTAAAAGTTTATTGGGTACTTTGTGATTTGACATAGCTGTGCATTTACAAACATAAAACTATTACGGAAACTCTCAAAGCGTAATCACGATACAAGTACCCAATAAACTTTTAAATAAGTAGATGTCATGTACATACTCATTAATAATAGTTAAATAAATATTTTTACAAACCAAAAACAAAAATTTAAGTATTGTGTGTGATTGAAAACCAACTCCCTATATATCAATGAAGAATTACACCAGAAACCTCAGAGACGGCGTGCTTTGGGTTTCCCACCGTCTTATATTTGTAGGGACGCCATAGCGACAGTATGTTTACGTAGGTACCTATCTAGTATGTAAGCTAATAATATAATAATGTAAGGCGCACAGGACGCGACGCCACTCGTACGCGATCACTCCAGTGTGTGGATGTGTCACCTATCTTAGTGAATACACGTGAATTAAGTAACGTATTGTTTTATTGAGTATCACCCCCTAAAGTGGTGACCCCGACGTAACTTTTCGAGTGAGTGCAATACCGTTAAAGACAAATAAATATGGCAACTACACCTGTTCCGGTAGCGGAGTTGGCGGCGATCTCCCTCACCTCAAAAATTCCAGATTTTTGGACAGACCAACCGAGAGTCTGGTTTGTTAGAGCTGAAGCAACGTTGGCTCCACAAAAAATGTCAGACGAAGCTCGATTCGATTTACTTGTCTCAAAGCTGAGCAAAGATGTAGTCGAACAAGTAACTGATATTTTGATGGAGCCGCCAACTACGAAGAAATATGACGCGCTGAAGACTCGCTTATTAACAGTATACGAAGAATCCAAAAATAGGCAGTTACAAAAGCTAATAAGTGAAATGGAACTGGGGGACCAAAAGCCGTCGCAGCTTCTACGACTTATGCGACGTATGCTGGCCAAAGATAAAATACCAGATGATACACTACTGATTTTATGGCAGGGCCACTTGCCGGGCACGATCCGGGCAGTTTTGACAGTGTCGGACACCAAATCTTTGGACAACTTAGCAACAATAGCGGACAACGTTTACGAGACCACGCGGACTACAAACGGTGTAAACGAAGTGACGCAGCAACTTCAGCAGCAGCCCTCGACTTCAAAAGATACTGAGTTAATCATGGCTGAAATAGCGAAACTGAGCTGCAAGGTCACAGAGTTGGAAAGATCAAGACCAAGATACCAAAGGCGTTGGAATAGTGATAACTATAATAGTTCACGTTCTGCATCCCGAAATCGCAGCCGTGATCCCTCTACTCAACGACGGACACCTGAGAGCCCAGATTGGCTTTGTTACTATCATTATCGTTTTCGCACGAGGGCAAAGAAGTGCGAAAAACCTTGTTCATGGAAAACTCAACCGGAAAACTAAGGAAGGCGCAGACAACGGCGGAGCTCTGCGCCATCTCACCGAGTCGCCGCCTCAGGATCATGGACAGTAACAGTGGACTTTATTTCTTAGTGGATACAGGAGCAAACGTGTCAGTGCTACCAGTCAACAAAAAACCTAGTACTCGCGAGTGCAGTGAATACAAATTATTTGCAGCGAACGGGACAGAGATCAAAACGTATGGGGTAAAATCATTAGTTTTAAATTTTAAGTTACGCAGGCCTTATCGATGGGATTTCGTAATCGCTGACGTAAAACAACCAATATTGGGTGCCGACTTTTTAAGCCATCATAAACTTCTGGTAGACGTCAGTGCCCGAAAACTCATCGACCAGGTAACTGATTTAAATGTCATAGCATCAATAGTAAGCATGAGTGAACCTTCTGTACTTTCTGTCAGCATCGATCACCCTTATCATGACCTCTTATTAAAATTTCCAAGCATAACTAAACCAATGTCATTCGTGGAAACTAAACCGAGTTTTGTACAGCACAGTATCGAAACAACCGGACCACCTGTCTTTGCACGGGCGCGGCCTCTAGCGCCCTCCCAATACCAACGTGTAAAAGCCGAATTCAACAAAATGCAAGAATTAGGTATCTGTCGACCTTCAAAGAGTCCTTGGGCAAGCCCCTTACACGTTGTCGAAAAAAAGAATGGCGACATTAGGCCATGTGGGGATTACCGCCGACTAAATGCAATCACAAAGCCAGACAGATACCCAATTCCACGATTACAAGATTTTACCAATAACATGGCCGGTAAGAACATTTTTTCAAAAATTGATGTCAATAGGGCCTATCACTATATTAAGACCGCGCCGGAGGACATCGAGAAAACCGCGTTAATAACACCTTTCGGTCTATATCAGTTCCCTCGAATGACATTCGGGTTGCGCAATGCCGCGCAGACCTTCCAGCGTTTCATGGACTCAGTTTTCCATGGTCTTGATTTTATTTTTAATTATATAGATGATGCACTGATCATGAGCGAAGATACAAATCAGCACCTCGAACATTTAGACATAATTTTTCAGCGGTTAGACAAACACGGGATAACAATAAATTTAGACAAATGCGTATTCGGCCAAACTAATTTAGAATTTTTAGGCTACCACGTGTCACCACGCGGTATTCGTCCAACAGAAGAAAAGGTCAAGGCCATCATTGACTACCCAAAACCGGTGACAATTGAGGAGTTACGGCGTTTCACAGGTATGGTGAATTTCTATCGTGCTCATTTGCCCAACGCAGCATCGTATCAGTCTGCTTTCAATAAGTATCTCGGAAACGCGAAAAAGAGGGATAAAAGTAAAATCGAATGGACCGAGCAAGCTAGTGAGGCCTTTGAACAATGTAAAACCGGTCTTAGAAAGGCCGCCACATTGTCTCATCCAAGGAATGATTCGACGCTTGCCTTGATGACCGATGCTTCAGAGTTTTGTGTAGGTGCAGTATTGCAGCAGGAAATCAATCAAATTTGGGAACCAATGGCGTATTTCTCAAAAAAGTTGACGTCGGCCCAACAAAAATACTCCGCGTATGACCGATGTACGCGATGGCCGGAAGCCTTCCCCATGCAGGACATAACCGCCGAGAAGGTCGCTTGTATTCTACACAGAGATTAGTAAAATTAACAAGCGACCAAGGCCGCCAATTTGAAAGTACGCTTTTCCAACAACTTTTGAAAATCTTAGGTATTAATAGGATACGCACCACGGCATACCACCCACAAGCTAACGGAGTTGTAGAGCGCTGGCATAGAACACTTAAAGCCACCCTTATGGCGCGATTAAATGGAAAGTCATGGGTCGACGAATTGCCAACAGTTATGTTAGGCCTCCGCGCAGCATGTCGAAGCGATAGTGGGATATCAGCCGCAGAATTAACATTTGGTCGCACACTACGTCTGCCCGGAGATTTCTACGATGACGCGAAAATAGGTATTACAGAGCCACACAGTTTGGTAGAGCAGATCCGGGAAAACATAAAATCCCTTAGGCCCGCACCGGAATCACACGGAAACTCACGCTCATGTTTTGTCCATCCACAGTTAACCAAGGTTGATTACGTATTTGTCAGAGACGACACCGTACATAAACCATTGAAGCCTCCTTATGATGGACCATACCGTGTTCTACAAAGGAGGTCTAAGGTTTATGTCCTTCAGTTGCCAGGACGAAAAGCTAGTGTATCAATAGATAGACTAAAACCAGCTTATGTCTTGAGCGATACAATACCAGATAGTAATGCCAGTACAGAAAGTTCACAAAGACAAATAAGTAAAGATGAAATGGGATTCGAACCCACTGACATTCCAATTCCTAGCACTAGTCGCACTACACGCTCGGGCCGAGTTGTGAAACAGCCAGTAAGGTTTTTATTATAGCTCGTAATCCAATGTCAGCGTATGTAAAGCTAAGCGACGCGATAACCATACAGTATCGATTTATGACAAAGTAAAATAAGAGAAACGGTAATGTAGCCTCGCATCGCTTAGCACTGCAGCATTGGTGTTACAAAACATACAAAAAAAAAACATCTATGTTACCTACTGTAAATTGTATTCTAAGAAACAAAATCAGAAAATAAATTGGCATACCTAGGTACACCTAATTTATTTTAGTGTAAAAAAAAATATTTTGCATCTTTTTGAAGATTTCTGCATCGCTGCATAAATGTTCAAAGCAAAATAAACTCTCGCACGTGGTGACTTTTCACAATGGTTAATCTGCCATTTTTTGTTTCTTATATTTTGTTTGTTTATAAAACGATTGTATTACCATTTCGCTGCGGGAAAACAACCATTAAAATTTCACAGTGTTTACAAAAAAAATCTGTTACCTACTGTAAATTTTATTCTAAAAAACAAAATCAGAAAATGGCCTATTCTAGGTATGCCAATTTATTTTCTGATTTTGTTTAAAAGTTTATTGGGTACTTTGTGATTTGACATAGCTGTGCTTTTACAAACATAAAACTATTACGGAAACTCTCAAAACGTAATCACGATACAAGTACCCAATAAACTTTTAAATAAGTAGATGTCATGTACATACTCATTAATAATAATTAAATAAATATTTTTACAAAACATGAAACAAAAATTTAAGTATTGTGTGTGATTGAAAACCAACTCCCTATATATCAACGAAGAATTACACCAGAAACCTCAGAGACGGCGTGCTTTGGGTTTCCCACCGTCTTATATTTATACAAAAAAAAAAAACATCTATGTTACCTACTGTAAATTGTATTCTAAGAAACAAAATCAGAAAATAAATTGGCATACCTAGGTACACCTAATTTATTTTAGTGTAAAAAAAATATTTTGCATCTTTTTGAAGATTTCCTTAACTTTTTGCGGAAGGCGTGTCGGCACAATTAATTTTCTATTGTATTGGAACCGATAGGTTCCACGCCGGACTTAACCGGTTGACACAAACCATTTATTTTCACTTAAATCTTTTACGGGCATTTCATAGCGATACTGTTCGACCGCCATTATTTTCCATCTCTGTAAGTGGGCGGAAGTAATGCGTATCGCACAGAAAGCAATACTGAATCTTATTTCTTAGTAAGTGTTATAAAAATTACTAACAATGGTCAAATGTTTTTCAGTTAATTCTTTTACAATTAAACAATGCTAATATTCACAAATGCAATGGCATTTTATGACGAAAGTTTAATTAGTAACGTCATTACTTTTTACAACACAAATATTCCTACTTTACAACTTTTCCGGCAGTACAAGGAATTTAATCAAACAACAGGTATTCATAAATAAATGTTTGTGTAAAATAATCTTGTTACTTTATAGATTGTAAATTTTCATTGAAACTGATTTAGTTCTCATATTAAATTATAACAGTCAGATATTGATCATAAAATTCGCAAGCCGTGCCATTTTCGGCAGAGTAGGTAGCAATGCATCATAAACAAATGTACTGCGTCAAATGACCAAATGTTCAATGACTAAAGCCCAAACACAATAAAACAATTATTCCTTTAGCACACTGCGCACTGTAACTATAGTTTTAAATAAGACATCGTAATTAGTGTTATTGTTGTTGTTGTTAAGGTTCACTTCTGTGTGTACGGGTAATTTGTTTGAAAATCACAAATGCGTCTGTCTTCAATGGTGTTTATTAGCGACTAACTTAACGATCCTTACGCAGCTAATTAAATATAATGAAATGACGCAACATACCGCCCACCAAAGGGACAACATGGCCCTTTAGAATGATGCTTAGTGGACTGTATACGAAAAAATAACTTGATAAGCAGTATGCAACGTTTACAAATATCCAAAATTAAACATAAATCATTGTAACTACGTTGTTATTAATTTGCTATGAAGTTAAATAGTGATTATGATTGCATGCAAAATTGAAATGAGGCTTGACAAAGTTTTACAATGATATTATTACAATAGTTAACAATCAGTTAGTGTCAACAGGTAGGGCACATAGTTTTGTGATAGATCTCTTTACAATGTTGTTACCAGATTTAACGCTATACACTCGTGTGATTCCATCAGGACCGGGATGCTTGTCTACAATTCGGCCTAGTAACCATTGTCCTGCTGGTAAACCATCAGTTTTAATTAGAACTATGTCACCAACAGTGAATTCTTGTTTTTTCTTTTGCCAGACAGGACGTTGTTGTAGACTTGTTAAATATTCGTGTTGCCATCGTCGCCAGATGTCACCTACGAGCTTTTGAGTGTATTGCCATCGTGTTAAACTATGAATCTTTGTGTCTTTAAAATCTGGTGAGGGCACGACGATTGGAGCTTCATGTATCAAGAAATGACCAGGCGTAAGGGGTTCTATGGAATCTGTATCTGAGTCATCAATAGGACATAGTGGTCTGGAATTAAGACACGCCTCTATTTGGCACAGTATTGTTGTCATTTCTTCGAATGTGAGATTTGTTGCCAACACGCGTTTGAGATGAGTCTTCAGGGACTTTACACCAGCCTCCCAGAGGCCTCCAAAGTTTGGACTGTAAGCTGGTATAAAATGCCACTGTGTACCTTCCAAAGCCAACTTGTTCGCAATATCTTTCTCAAAATTCAAGTTAGCTTCTTGCCATGCTGCGGCTAAATCCTTTTCTGCACCAACAAAGTTTCTCCCTTGGTCACTCCACATGTGGCTGCATTTACCTCTTCTTGATACAAAGCGTTTGTATGCAGCGATAAATCCTTCCGATGTAAGGTCTCCTACCAGTTCAAGGTGTATTGCCTTTGTAGACATACAAACAAATAAAGCAATGTACGCCTTTTGAGTTTTCATGCCTCTTCCCCTTGACATTAATATTTGGAATGGACCAGCATAATCCACGCCGCTGTGTAGAAAGGCTCTAGTAGGGGTGACTCTTTGCTTAGGCAGATCTCCCTGGTCTGAGTTCGTGCACTAGCTCTTTGCTTTGCACACACCAAACATTTTCGGTTGAAGATTTTTATTAATCCCTTTGCTCGAATGATCCAATATTTAGAGCGTAAAAAGCACAACATTAACTGAATACCACCGTGCAGTGTTTGAGCATGAGCATCTGCTAAGAGTAAAGGAATTAAATTGTTGTTATGTCCTAATATTATAGGATGTTTACTTTTTTCGTCTAATCTTGCATGTCGAATACGACCGCCCACCCTGAGGATACCATCTTGGTCTATGTATGGGGTAAGTGTTTTAATGTTACTATTTTTCTTCACGTTTTTATTTATTTTTAATCTGTTGATTTCATCTGTAAATTCTTCCCTTTGTACTAGCTTAATGCATTTTATCAATGATGTATGTAATTCTTCTGTTGTTAAACTTCTGCAATTTTCGTAAGTATCCAATTCTCTTATGTAATTAACAAATCTGCGACAGTATGTTATCACCTTTAATAATTCTTGTAAGTTATCAAATTGTTTAAATTTTACTGTGAAATTATGTTCTTCTTCATCTTGAATTTTAGTATTTATTTGTATTTTATCCTTTTTCTGTTCCAGGTTAGTGACGACTACATCAGGCTGTTTTAATATTAATTTTCTTTCAGATAACCATTTTGGACCGTTCCACCATAACTCCGATTGTGTTAGTTCAGCAAGTAACATGCCTCTCGACGCAATGTCTGCAGGATTATCTTCTGATGCAACGTGGTACCATTGGTTGTTATTGAGATTTTCAGTGATTTCTGCGACTCGATTGGCTACAAATGTTTTCCATCTATGCGGTTCACCAGATAACCATGCAATAACGATTGTAGAATCCGTCCATGCAAACATTTGTGCTGTTGATATTCTCATGGCTTTTCCTATTTGATTCAATAACCGTGACAGAAGTAGTGATCCAGAAAGTTCCAGACGTGGTAACGATACAGTTTTTAGTGGCGCGAGTCTTGTCCTAGCTGCTACCAGTTTTGTTGTAACATGGCCATCTTGAGATTCGATTCTTATATATACAACAGCTGCATAAGCTTTCATGGACGCATCGCTGAAGCCATGAATTTGTACATCGTTTAATTCAGTGCTATACGTTCCAAGCCATCGATCAATGTAAATGTTGTTTACATTTATGAATTCTTCACGTATTGTCATCCATTCTTCTTGTAGTTCAGGGCTTATTATGTCATCCCAATCGACCCTTTCCAGCCACAGCCTTTGTATAAACATCTTAGCCATCACTACACTTGGGGCAATCCAACCCAAGGGATCGAATAGTCTTTGAACGTCTGACAAGATTGTTCTTTTTGTAATATTGACAGAAGTTGTTGGTAGTTTCAATAGATATTGAAATTGATCTGTTCCCAAATTCCAAATCAAACCCAGTGCTTTAACAGTGCTATCCATGTGATTTATGTCTAGCTGTGCAACAGAACTTCGTTTTTCTGTGGCAATGGATTTCATAAATTGCGAACAATTAGATGACCACTTCGAGAGTGTGAATCCACCCTTCTCCAATATGTGAGATACTTCTCTTGCAGATGTTATGGCTTGATCTGTTGTATCTTCACCCGCTAACAGATCGTCAACGAGGAAATTTTCTTTAATGATTTTGACTGCATTCGGGTAATTTTGTCCTTCATCATCAGCAACTTGATGGAGTGTTTTCACCGCGAGATAGGGTGCTGATGCCGTTCCAAATGTAACTCGAAGCAAGCGATATTCTTTAATGCTGTCATGTTCCTCCTCTCGCCACAAAATACGTTGATACTTATTGGCGTCTTCTGGGTAAACACATATTTGCATATACATTTTGGTTATATCGCTGGCGTAACATACACGTTTCATTCTCCATCTCATGATAATATTTCTGAGATCTTCTTGAAGCTGAGGACCAACAATTAACTCATCGTTGAGCGAGACTTGATTTGAACCCTTCGCCGATGCATCAAAGACGACACGAGTCTTCGATGTTTCTTTATCTTCTCGGACGACGGCATGGTGAGGTAAGTATACAACCCTTTCATTTATGACTTCTTTTTCAGGTATTGGTTCCATATAGTTTAAATTTAAATATTCTTTCATTACTTTTTTGTAGTTTTCTTTCAGGTTGGGTGTTCTTCTAAATTTTCTTTCCAATTGTAGCAGTCTCTTTTTGGCTATTTCTTTTGTGTTTCCTTCTAGACATGTTGCCTGTGGTGTTTTCAAAGGTAACTTTACCATGTATCTTCCCTCTTCTGTCCGTGTGTGTGTTTCTTCATAAATTGTTTCACACAATTTCTCTTCTTGTGTTAGGTTTCTTTTGTTTTCTGTGTCGATTTCCCACAGCGATTTAAGCATGATATCCATGTCTACTTGGTGGTGAAGAACAAGAGCAGTATCGTCTTGTGACTTCGTATTAATTTCACCAAAGAGAATCCAACCAAGGTAAGTTTTCTGTGCACATGGTGTACCCGGTGGACCCTTGATAAGTTTTTCTTGTACGATTTGAGAGTATTGTTTGACACCTAGAAGTAAGTCTATAGGGCCTGGTGTGTCGTAGTTCGAGTCAGCCAGGTTGAGTCCTTCTAGATGTGGCCAGTTATCAGCAGTAATTGTTTTAGGAGGGAGTTTGGTGGTAAGTTGTTTGGACATAACAAATGCTTCGACATTTATCTTGAAGTTTGTGTTCCAGCGGGAACCGATTTGCAGCTGTACCACGTGGTTTACATTGGTTTTCGTTGAACCCACTCCAATGATACTTCCTCTCATTGATCGTTTGGTCAGATTGAGCATTTGAGTTGCTTTCTCACTAATAAGTGCTATCTGCGAACCTTGGTCCACTAGTGCGCGTAGTACAACAGTGTGATTTTGCTCGTTTCGTACTGTCACTGTTGCCGTAGCTAATAGTGCTATGCCTTGTCTAGTACTGTGGTGTGAGGCGACCGTTGTATTGACAGTAACTTCCTTTTGTTCTTCTACATTGTTTTGAGCAGTCTTCGGTTGCGTGGAGGTCTCTGGTACCGAAGTCTCAGGTTCTTTGTTGAGATGTAGAAGGCTATGGTGACGCCTTTTGCATATACGACAGGACACTGGTAGTCTACATTTTCTTGCTGAATGTCCAGGTACTAAACAGTTAAAGCATAGATTGTTCGTTTTTGCATAATTAACTCGTTCAATAGGTTGCAGTTTTGTGAATTCTTTACAGTGGCATAATGTGTGATTCTCATTGCATAGAACACATGTTTTTCCTGACGGAGGCGATGACGTACTTGATATATGAACAGCACGCTCTTTTGTTACTTTATTTTGTGTTCCTGGTGTGACAAGCTCCAGTGTTCGATATGTGGACTGAAGAAACTTTTTCAGATCATTCCATTTGGGTGAGTCATCGACATCTTCTTTGTATGCGTATTGTTCCCAATTCTTGTGTGACTCAGGGTCCAATTTCTGAACTACCAGAAAAATTATTATAGGATCCCATGAATCTAAGCATATATTTAAATTTTGAAGGTTATTTAAACAATCTGTTGTGGTGTCCAATAAACTTTTAATTAGATTAGGTGATTGAGAACTCATTTTCTTTTGATAGACTAACTGTTTTAACACTGAGTTCATAATCAAACGTTTGTTTCCATATCTAGTTTTTAAAATGTCCCAAGCTTGTTCATAATTTTTCTGTGTTACCTGTATGTGTTTCAATAAGGTCTCTGCTTCTCCAGTAACACTACACTTTAAATAATGTAACTTCTGTACGTCACTAATGGTTGTGTTCGTATGCACTAACGATGTAAACAAATCTTGAAATGTAGGCCATTCTTCATATTTTCCACTAAAAGATGGCAGCTGTATTCTAGGTAACCTCACAAGCGCATTTTGTTGATCAGGATTCGTCGCGATACTAGTATTATTTTGCGATGACGTCGTCGGCGCTGTTGTATTTTGTTCATTCAACATATCACGTAAATCAGCCAACAAAATAAGATATAAGTCTTCATAAATATAAAACTCGTCATTAGCAAAATATGGCAATATTGCCTTTTGTTCCTTCGGCGTTATTTTTACCAAAGAATGATGAGTGTTTTTGAAAGTACACCAATAATCTTCTATTGCTTGTATACGGGTTTCAATATATCCTTTAGTTAATCGTGATTTCGGGCACTTCTTGAGATTAACTTGAGTTTTTTGCAATAATGAAGCAGTATCTTCCAATATATTTAATAATTCTTTTGTAGTGGTCATCGTTACAAATCCTTATCGCTTAGGAATGCGGTGTCCTTTTGTTCTCGCGAACCGGCCGTTCAACACGTGCGCTCAGGTAACTGGTAAATGATCCGGCGAGATATCGACCATATGTTGTTGTTGTTAAGGTTCACTTCTGTGTGTACGGGTAATTTGTTTGAAAATCACAAATGCGTCTGTCTTCAATGGTGTTTATTAGCGACTAACTTAACGATCCTTACGCAGCTAATTAAATATAATGAAATGACGCAACAGTTATAGTTATTCATCTAGTAATCAAACCAGTAGTACTCTGCGAGTTTTATATTACAACCTGGTCGATAGATCGCGTTGATCTCAAGAAAACGAATAGACACCGACTGATGCATGTAAATGGCCATAATAATATTCCAGAGAGCAGGAGCACCGGGCCTAATGGTGTTATTACAATTATAATAAATAGTAATGCAAAAGATTATGTTATAATCTTAACAGGTGGGCGCTTTCGTGGCGACATATAATTATATTTAATTTAAATTATTTAGGTATAGGTAGAATAGGATTATTTAAATATAATTCATTAATGTGTCTTGATGTAAATAATAAACTGGGAATTATACATACAAAATGGAATATATTTCCTTAACGTCTATATTGCAAAATAAGATTATTAATTAAATGTCACGGACAGCATTAGGCGTATCGAACCGACATACTATCGAACTAATAAATTATCGAAGTAATGAGCAATCGCTGTAGGGTTTTTCGCAACAGGATTTTTCGCACAAACGTGACATCGCAACAATAAAGTATCGATCGGATAAAACATCGTACAAGTGAATTATCGACACACTGTGTTCGATATAATAAAAATCGAATCATCAACTTTCGAAATCAGGTAGGGACTGGTATATGGTTGGCAGGGCTGGTATTGGTACATGGTACATGGGAGCCCATTTAAAACCGTTAAAAACGACCAACTTAAGCTTAACGTATCAAACTTTATTTGAATTCAAAACATTATATTATTTATTTATATCATCACTATACATATTATACAACAGAGTCAGCGGCGTATGTCTGTCTGTTCGCGATTAATTCAAAAACTACTGAACGGATTTTCATGCTGTTTCCACCAATAGACAGAGAGATTCATGAGGAAGGTTCAGGTGTATAATTTCTGTCAAAAACTTCTGTCAACATTACAAAAAGAATAATCTTGTCAGACGTTCCAAAACTATTCGATCCCTTGGGATGGATTGCCTCAAGTGTAGTGATGGCTAAGATGTTCATACAAAAGCTGTGGCTGGAAAAAGTGCACGGTGGTGTTCCGTTAATGTTGTGCTTTTTACGCTCTACATATTGGATCATTCGAGCTAAGAAATTAATAAAAAAACTTCAACTGTAAATGTTTAGTGTGTGCAAAGCAAAGAGTTAGTGCACGAACTCAGATCATGGGAGATCTGCCAAAGGAAAGAGTCACCCCGTCAGCCAGCCTTTCTACACAGCGGCGTGCGCAAATTCAAAAAAAAATCAAATTCAAATTGTTTATTTGTAGAACACAGGTAAAGTACAGATGTCAATATTGTTAATAAGAATTAACGCTATGTCTTGCCGTCAACGGCGCACAAATATATTGATTATAATTTAATTAATTAGTAATAATTAGGACAAAACATTCACTAAACGTTATTACAAAATAAATAAATAAAATGAAATTATAAAAATAAAATTAATGAAACAAATGTCAATAGATTAGAATTGGTCGTCAAGGTACTCATTAATTGTGTAATATGCTTTTATGGTTAATAAATTAAGGACAGCCTTTTTGAAATTGTGTATGTCAAGATCTTTTATTGAATTGGGGATTTTGTTATATATCTTGGGTGCCATTCCTAAAAAGTTTTTCGAATAAAGCGCAGTACTGTGTGGAATAGCATATACCTCTTTGTTGCGTCGTCTCGATCTCAATGATTTAAACAAATGCAAGTTTGATTTTACAAATACTGCCGTCTCGTATATGTATAAACAGGGCAAAGTCAGAAGTTTATATTTCTTAAAAAATGGACTACAACTATCAGTCTTTTTCAGTTTAAACACAGCACGTACACATTTCTTTTGAGCTTTGAAAGCAATTTGTTTATCAGTTGAATTTCCCCAATAGATTATTCCAAAACGTAACGTTGAAGAGACATAAGCTTTGTATGCTATCAATACTACGTACTCATTAGCTATTTTTGCAAGATTATATAGCGCATAAGAATACTGGTTAAGTTTTTATAGACAGTTTCAATATGACATTTCCAGTTAAGATGACTATCCAAGTAAAGTCCTAGAAATCGGGCACTGTTGATTTCAGGATTTTTTTGGTCTGCGTATGATATATTTAAATTTAGTTTTTTTGTTCTTTGTTGAAAAATCATAACCTGTGTTTTTTCCAAGTTTATTTTTAGTTTATTCTTATGTAACCAGTTTATTATGTAATGGATGGAATTATTTATGTCATTTTCATACGATTCTAAGTTGTTACACGGTATAATGAGTGTACTGTCATCGGCAAACAGGACGGTTCGATAGTCGGTACATTTCGGCAAATCATTTATAACTATGAGAAATAGTAAGGGCCCAAGGACACTCCCTTGCGGTACACCACAAGATGTATTCCTAATGGACGAACTGTGACCAACTTCTATCTTAGAATCAGGACAAATTCTATTTAAAACCGTGATTTGTTTTCTTCCACTCAAATAAGACTTGATTAGACTTAATATATTTCCTCGGACACCATAACGTTCTAATTTACCCAGTAGAATTTTATGATCTACGTGATCGAATGCCTTAGACATGTCCATGAGTACTGCGGCTATAAGATTTTTTTTGTCAACATTACTAAGAATTGCGGTAATTAGCTCATAGACTGCGTTGTTGATATTCTTATTTTTTCGAAAACCATATTGTTCTTTAGCAAGTATATCATTTGTTTCAAAGAATGAGATAAGGGATTTATAAATTACCTTTTCAAAAACTTTTGATAATACGGGTATTAAAGCTATTGGATGATAATTCGAAATGGTTGCTTTGTCGCCTTTCTTATGAAGGGGCTTAATTATAGTAGTTTTTAATATGTTTGGAAAATAGCCATTCTCTATGCAATTATGCATTCTTTATGCATTTGCGCGTACGCAATATAATCATTTGCAATATTCTAATAGAACGAACACATTTTAATATAAATACAACTTTTACCATTCATTTATTATTAACTGTATACTCACTTGTAGCGCTCGTACACGCCGTGAGTGACATCGGTCCAGCGCGCGTTGAGGTGCGTGACGCGCTTGGCCAGCGCGGCGGGCGCGCCGCCCTCTGCCGCCAGCAGGATGTCGTTGCCTGCGCACACATGTTACATATCACTACACATGCTAGCACATGTGGCCAGCGCCACTACCGTCATCGTCCTACCACATGTCACAGTGGCGGCGGGCGCGGCGGCCTCAGCCGCCTCGTTTGGCGTGGCCACTTACTGGGCCTAACTCATCTAACATAATAAAATTGTTTTTTTTTTTGTTGAATAGGCCTGCCCTTGACCTCGATCACGCTTGATGGAAAGCGATTGAAGAGGTGAGGTGCTATGATGGAACGAGCGTGCCCAGAAGATGCCTGTTCACTCTTATTTTAAAGGTAGACGGGTTAAATGTGGAAGAGAACACAGACGCTGGCAAGGAGTTCCACACCATGGCTGTGCGCATTATGAATATGGAGGAGAAGAGCGTAGTACGACTGGTCGGGATTTCAACTAAATGCAGATGGTATCCTGTAGTGCGTTTAGTATTCCGGTATTAAAGGGCGATGATGAGATCAGCTCGTTAAGCTCCTGGGCACACTCTCCGAAGAACAATCTGTAGAAGACCGACAGGCAAGCAATATTACGCCGATGAGCCAGGCTGTGAAACTTGGCCACCAACGTGACCAGGGGCGTTCTTTTTACTAAAGCTGATAGCCCGGCTTGCAATTCAATCAAACGTTAGCCTATCAATAAAAACAAACTACACATTGTAAATTTATCATTTACCAATCATGACGCCAGGCACGCCATGATTGCGGCGGTAAGTCCCCTCTTTGAGGAGTGGTTTGAGAGGCGGCATGGCGTCCTCACCTTCCGCCAGACACAGGTTCTCACTGGACACGGCTGTTTCGGGAGGTTCCTGTTTCGCATAAGGCGGGAGGAAACGCCCGGGTGTTTCCATTGCGAAGATCGCCCTGAGGACACGGTGGAGCATACGGTGGAGGTCTGCCCGGCTTGGGCGGAACACCGCCATGTCCTCATGGAGGCAATCGGCGGCGGCGATCTCTCGCGTCCAGCCCTGGTCCAGGCCATGGTACGGAGCGAGAGTGCATGGCTAGCAGTCACTTCCTTCAGCGAAGGAGTGATGCCCGCAAACAGGGAGGCGGCGTAAGTGAGGGAGATGCAGTACATGCGCCCTTACAGCCGTGGCCTTCGCAGGAGACGCCCTGGGCGTCGGGAATCCCAGGCTGATTCCCGGCCACCGTAGGCACGGGCTTGCGGACGGCGAGTAAAGGGTAGCTCGCTGTCCGGTAAGGACCAAGCCCGGGTCGACGGGGCGTTGTGTTCCACGCGCGCCTCAAAGAGATGCCAGCAACAACTGATGGGGCCCGCAAGGGCCGATGCCTGCCAGGGGTGCGGGTTGTTCAAAAGAGGTACCGCGGCCCCTGGGACACAGGCAACTGAGGGAACATGGGTGGGTTTTAGTCAGTAAAAGTCTGACACGCCCTCCTGCTCCACCCAGAGCGGGAGAAGTCATTTGATGATTTCCCACCCAGGGAAAAAAAAAACAATCATGACGCAAAAATTGATAACATTCAAGTTCACGCGTCGCGCCGCGCGCAGCCAGCCGCGCGCTACACTTACGATGCGACGCACACCCTATAAAAAAAAATACATTGATCCTAGAGCGCTGATTTTTTTTTCTAATGTTGTGGCAGTGATAACAAATAAGACAAAAAATATTTCATTGTCGTACCTCAAATAATGTTTCGTAATAATTTTTTTTTTGTATGGCAGTTTTTACATTTTATTTATTTTCTCAAAAACGTCAAACGATATCGAGATGGCAATCATATATGTTAGAAAACTAATCATTCTGAGTAATTCGCTCGAAGAAACTATTTGCTTATCTCTGCGTACTTTGGAGATAATGAGCATCTTAAATAGTGTATTTTTACTACTCAAACTGTAATTTGGTACGAGTTTAACGTTAACAACCGAGTTCCGAAATAACACTACAAAGTGAAAAATAACTTTAATTTCGGAAAACGGTGACTTTGGATATGTATTTTAACTTTTTTTTGTCACCGCCTTCCGAAATTAAAGTTATTTTTCACTTTGTAGTGTTTTTTCGGAAATCGGTTGTTTTTTTTGTTGGAAAATGTTTTTATTTTTCACTTTTTAGTTATAGTACCTACCCCAGTAATCCGAAATTCCATCATCTTTGGGGTCAAAACAATGCATATTTATGCGATAGCAGCAATCGCGGTTTATTTTTTGAAGAGTTCCGTTGTCTATCTCCGAAACGCATCATCAGATCTATATGAAATTGAAATGGGACCATACGGGAAGCACCAGCTTTCAAATGAGAAAAGAATCATCATTTTTAAGTCTGTTAAAAATAGGATCTCTGTTGATAATTAACAACGTAGATAACAACTCGCACTTAAAAAGAAGTTATTGGTCCACTAGCGCCACCACTTAATTTTCATGAATTGTGGTGAATTTAGGATAAAGGTTATCGGATAACCACATGTTAATTACAATTTTTAAAACAAATCTGCTTGTAGACGCTTTTTTTTTTTGGGTATGGCATCTCGCAGTTGACCTTGAGAGGCCGTGACTGCTTAACCGGGCTTTCCTGCGGTGACTTTTAGCTTTTAGACTAAGAGCCTCCAGCCAGGGCTTACAAAACTACACTTATACCTATAGCGACTGCGCACTGAGGGCACCCCCTGCGGGATACGAGCCTCGGCTCAGGGAGTCACTGTTGGGGGGGGGGGGGGGCAGCAAGTGCAAACTAATAAGTAATAAGCAAACTAGTAAGTCATTTCTAATAAACAGTATACGCTTCTATAACAAGTTGCCAAAATCGGTTACAGAACTTAGCGATGGAAAGTTTAAAACTCACATCAAACGTGTCCTTATCAAAAAAGCATATTATAAGATAAAAGACTACGTTGAAGACAAGGAAGTTTGGCATTAATTCCTTCTGCACATGTGGCTTCCCTGGTAACTCATTAGCACCATAACTATGTGAGCGTCTATTAACTGCTTCCAAATTACAATGTTAATTTTAATTATTTAATTTTTTGCACTTTCTGACATATTCTCGTCATTATTTGACATTATACAACACTTGTAATATCGAGTATTTATTAGTGATTCTCATGGAAATCATATCACTTGGTTTAAATAGGTTGATTTTACTTATGTAGATTCTTTTACATATTGTGAATGAGAACGTTGTAGGCCTACAGTTTCTATTCTTTATTTTCATTCCTCTAAGTACCTGGTACTTATTGACAGGCCTGCACTGTCCTCCCTTACCTAATATGACTGTAATTTGAAAACATTATAAAATCCAATTATTTTTTAAAGAGTAACCGTGGAGTTTCTTGCCGGCTCTTCTCCATAGGAAGCGACAAATTGGAACCGTGCACCTAGCTTCTGACGTTTCATAAGTGCCCTTGCAGGTTTATGTGAAATAAAATATTTTGATTTTGATTTTGAGTGGGGACAGGCTGGATCAAACAATTTTCTTTTTATTAAATCATGGGGATTTTAACTCTACTAGCTCAGCTTCGGCGCGGGCTGGCACTTCTGCGGGCAAGGGACGATCGGGATTGTAGACGCAAAACATACTACACTTTTATATACAATAGGTCCGCTGGCCAGCAAAATGAAGCTTTGACGCGAGTTTGCCAGACTAACAAGATGGCCGCCATTCATGACGTATCAAGATATCTACGCTCGCCTCGCACACACCTCAGTGTACAGCAAAATTTGGTTGCGATTAGACGTATTCCCACATTTAGTGTACGCTTGCATAAATACTTCGTTGTTAAACTATTTTTTCTGTCTTTTAAATCTTTAGATTTCCAAATCCAATATTTCTTTAGTTTGTCTTGTTGATGTTGTTTTGTTTAGTCGAATTCGTTTTTGTATTATTATTTTTTTCAGGTCTATTTTGACCTTGTCTTTTTCTGTTTACGTAAACGATCTTTTAGTTTCCGTTTTGTTGTCGACTTTCCTTAAAAATATAGAATATGTCTTCATTTGTCACCAACTTAGACTTGTATGTCGCTCTTAAATAAGGAGGTGGTTTTACAAATATTGATTTTTTATTTAATATCTTTATCGAACGTGTTGGTGTTGAATTGTCTTCAGAAGATTTGAGTACAATTAAGACATTTTGTCGTTGTGGTACTAGTAAAAAAGCTTTTGTTGATGTATCTGATAAGCAGAAGAAAAGGCGTTCTCTTACTCTTCTAGATCATACTGAAGAGGAACTAGTTTATGCATTATGTGCAAAATTAGAGTGTAATAAAACAAAATTAACAGCTATAATATTATAATAAAATACCCGATAGTATAAAAAACATGCCCTTATCAAAATTTAAGAAAGTTCTCACCTCTCTATTAATAGAAAAATGTTATTATTCTGTTCAAGATTTTTTAATGATTTTTTTTTTCGTTTTTTGGTTTTATTTTTATTGTTTGTTTTATTTAGTTTTTTTTAAGTATTTTAGTTTCTTTAATTACATTTTAATTAAAATTTGTACGCCTTGGCGGCAAAACATAGCGCTCAAATATGTTAACCTAACACCATTAAGTAAATACCTGTGTATAACAAATAAAGATTCTGATTCTGATTCTGATTCTGAATAAACGAACTCAATCAAAATGAGCAAAATGTGAAATTGTAAATAAAGTATTATTCGCTGTAAAAACTGTAAATACGTGTTTACCTGACAATAAAGCATTGGCGCTTCTCACGTCAAAAAAATTGTCAAAATGGCAATACCGAAATTTGAGATTCATTCTTGCTTCAGAGAATATTTTTTACCTTCCGTCCTGTCATAAACTTCTGGACGCTAAAAAACTTGTTATCCTCCAGAGAGAGACATAACTATAACTGAATCTGATGCTAAGATAAGACTACAATCTCGATTTGCCCACCAAAAGGATATTAAAAATAGTTCAGGACGCCTCCACAGACAAAAATCGTTAAAACTGATAAGCAAATGGGGTTTTGATGGGTCATCTTCTCAAAGTAAACTACAAGCAAAAGTCACAATCCGGTACAGTGATTAACGATTCTTCAGTTTTCATTATTAGTCTGGTTCCGTTTCGTTTAAAAGAAGAGAGTGGTAATGTCTTCTGGGAAAATCCTGCTCCCTCTTCAACGAACTACTGTCGTCCAATTGGTTTCATATTTGCAAAAGAAACGAATGATTTGATCAATAAGGAGAGTGCTTCCTTAGAGGAAGAAATCGGAAATCTCGTTCCCACTATTGTTGATCATTTTCATATAAGCCATGTTTTGTACATGACTATGATTGATGGGAAAATTTCCACTGTGATTTCCAAAACTTCTTCAGCAGCTGTTTGTAATATTTGCAATACTTCACCTAGCAAAATGAATGACTTGGACTTTGTATCCAATAGACCCATTAGAGAAGATATGTATAAATACGGGTTGATTTCGCTTCATATGTATGGAATGTATTGTTACGCGACAACATTAGTTACCACTAGCGCCATCTAGTATCGAGTAGCAGAATTAATAGAATTAAGATCTTTCTAGAAATGTCGATGCTAGAACTTTCGACATCTGTTCAGTCGAGGCCGGTATGAACTCGACCATTCCTGATGTCTCTTTACTAGAATGTTCTATTGGCCCTATAAAAGGCCGGAACAGATCGCGACCCGGGCAGTATTGTCGAGCGATAGAAGCGAAACACATCTAAAGCGATCTTCAAGTGCGACTTAGAGTGATCAGTAGTGCAATTGTGTTTTCTAATTAGTGTGTTAAATTAAAGTGTTAATTTTGGTAATTATATCGGCAGTTTTTAATTGTCACGAACCCCAGGCTCGTAACAGTATTTTACACATTTCGTACAACTTGGATTTCAAAAAGTGGGTTGCACGAAATGAGGATAAATTGTTGAAGGAAATTTAAAATAATATGACCCAAGAAGAATTCCGGGAGAGAACTGATAATGATAATGATAATGATAATGTTTATTTACCAAAAAACAGTGCTTTACAATTCCTTAAAGTCTACATTAGTACCTACGTTACCAAGGAAAAAAAACAAGAATAAGACGCAAAGGAAACATTTTGCTTATGAACTCCACACTAGGTCAAGCCTGTCTCGTGGAGTTCATGGGTGGTATTACAAGATGGTGAAAAGCGTATTACATTAATACTCATGGATTGCTATTGTCGAGAGGCACAAAAAATGCATTATTATTTTAAAGTAAGTAATAAAATTAGGTAATTAATTAAACAATATCTAGGCTTAAAACAATAAAGTAGGATGAAGGAATATTTTGAGCGCCATTGTGCACTATGTGTAAGTGTGTATGTGTGTGTGAGAGAGTGTGTGGGCGTGTGTGTGTGTGTATGTGTTGTTATGTTACGAAATTACCTTTAAAAGAGATTCGGATTCAGTGTATGATTGGGCTAGCAGCCATTTGCGAACAATCTTTTTGACTTGGTTTATCCTAGAGCTGCCGATGTCACCCATTCTCACCGCTTTGTTATATATGTGATTGAGCAAGAATTCTTGCATGTGCTGTGCGAAAGTTGTACGCGTCCTTATAGAGACACATTTAAAAACTCGACGAACTGGTTTGTTGATTGACATAGTGAAACAAGGATTTGGCACGACCAACGATGGTAACACATCAAGGTTTTTCAAAAATGATGAAGTATCTGCTAAAATAACGGGCATACACCCTGATTTACGGTCAGTTTCTTCATCAAAAGTAACAGCCAAAGTAACGTCACAAAGTCAAAGTAACGGTTAAATTTGTTTTTTTCACAAGTTTAGCTGTTGCTTTAACTGTTACTTTTGCCTCTAACTTTTACTGCTCATCAAGCTGGTGTAAAAGCTAAAATAATTGTCATTTCATCAAAATTGTACTGCTGTAGGTTCAATTTATTCAGGGTCTGTTTGAGCTATTAGCTAACATAAATCACTGTGCATTTATCTGTTTAATGAGTAGTAACCTGACTATTTATATTAAAATGGCATCAAGATCGCCCAGTGAAAGTTCAAGTTTACCAGACTATGAACTTATACAAATTCTCAAAACTATACACTTATAAGATTACATAATCGCAAGTATTATGCATTATTATTATGTAAGTATTATGCATTATCACTGCATTATTTATGGCGCAAAAAAGTATTAAAATGGTAAATAATAAAACAATATTTGAATTGAATATCGTGGAACTCTTAGTAAATAGCTCTGCACGCTAAGCTACCCAGATAAAAATAAGTTTAGACATCTTTTGTTACAAATATTACTATAATGAAAATGAAAATGCATTATGCACATAAACTTTTACCAAACATAATATCAATTTTATGCGACCGCGTCAAGTTTATGTCCACATTTTCCTCATGAACCAATACACTGCGAATTCTTTAAGATATATTTCAGATTAAATAGAATTACTTACTTATCTTTTGTTTTTCCAATATTTCCATAATTTAAAAGCTAAGTCTTAAAATAATAATATGTACAAGTAAATCAAAAAATATTATTACATATTCATTGCAATAGTGTATTTCAATAACAAAAGTACCTACAGACGTCCGAATTTACAAAGCAGTGTTACAGCCCCTTCACACCAGCGTTTGTCCAGCGTAGGCGTTCGATGAACGTATGCGTGGCGTCTCTGCTGGGGCACATGAGTACGCAGCGCTACTGTCGCGGGTGCGCGACGCATGCACCGCGTTACTGCGGTATCACGTACAATCGAGTTTCCTCCTCGGGATCCATTTTGTTAATGATAATACCTACCGATCCGCCAACGAAATTATGTGACGTCTGCGCTACGCTAGCGCAGCGTTCAGTTAGCTGAAGAAGAAACGCCGCGACAACGCGACGCACATATAAAAAGCTTCCCATGAGTTTTTGAGGAAATTACGACGTTTGTGTAATAGCAACTATTTTGACTTTTACTTTAGCTGTTACTTGTGTGAACAAACACATTCGCCGTAGTATCAGTAAATGTCAAGTAAAAGTCAATGCTATTACTGATTACTTTCAAAATCAAAATCAAAATCAAAAGTCATTTATCCAAATTAGGCTGAGAATCAGCACTTTTCGAACGTCAAAGTACATGAGACAGTCCCCCAAAACGCCCACCCTTCACCACTTCCTAGTGCTTTAGCTGGGAAGAAGAAGTAGTGGAACAAACTCCCCAGCAGCACAGCTGTCTGTTTAGTCGGATAGACTTGATTCTATACATACTTAGGCAAAGTAATAAACATTACGAGACACAAAATATTAATTAAATAATTAGTCAAAATGTCAGCTAGCCATACCAATATACCGACAAATAAAATGAAAACTGTCGAGGCCAAATAAAGCCTAAAACAACTCATCATAGAAAATATTGTTATGAGTAGATCATGTCAATAACTAATGACTTAATAGATAGTTATAAAAAAAAATTGTTAGACAGGCAATAAAAAATAAAATAATAATTATATGAACGCATATAACCTGTCACTAGATACGCCGATTCTGGAGAAAGAGCATAAACATTGTCTTGAGTTAATCACAGCGACCAACTATTCTTGTCATTTAAATAGTCGTTGATGGAATAGTAAGCCTTTAAACAAAGGACGGATTTTACTTGAGCTTTTGTTGTTGATGAAGAAACTGTCCGTTAATCAAAAGATTTGCAGTTATCTTACAAACAATTTCATCTGGGCAACTGATTAACACTTATTTTTTTAGAGAATATTGTAGAGAAACAGCTGTGCTCTATGTCAACTTATATCCATGGTATCACATGTCTTCAGGTGTTCACAAATTGCTGATACACGGTGCTGACATTTGTCACACTTTCTCTTTTATGACGACAGGCATGCTTTCTGAAGAAGCTTCCGAAGCGAGGAATAAACATTTCCGAAATGTTAGAATGGCACATGCAAAAATCCGTAGAGTTGAGACTAATTTGGACATTATCCACAACTTTCTATTAAGCTCAAATCCCTACATCAGCCACATTAAACCAAAGTTTACACGTTTACATAAACAGTTATTCCTTGATGCTAGTGCGTTGGTCGTGAACAGTGATTCGCTTCTGTTGGAAAGCGAGGATTTAAGAGATTCCTCGAGAAAATATTGACCCAAATATCGATCATTAGCCCAAATATATCTTCGGCGTATCGTGATACGTCATTAATTGCAGCTATCTTGTCCGGCAAACCTTTGATTAAAATAAAATCTGAAGATAAGGCATGCCCCGTATTATCTTAGTTCAAGAACTCACACATTTAACAATTAACGACTTTGAAAATCAAGGCTAGTTATTACTCGTAAAATTGAATAAAACAAAAACAAATATTGAGCTCACGTTTGTTGTACGAGAAGAGTTTAAACAAATAGCAAAAAAATATCAAAAAATCAGACCTAATGACATAAAAACGGATCGCTTTTTTCTCAATTACCAAAAGGGAAAATGCTATAAACAAGTGATCAGTAAAAATAAAATCTCAAGTATGCCGAAGCAAATAGCAACATATTTGAATTTACCAAACTGTGAACAGTATACCGGGCATTGTTACAGAAGAACGTCAGTGACACTGTTAGCCGATTCTGGGGCGATCTTGACAATGTTAAAAAGACATGGAGGATGGAAATCCAGCACAGTCCCGGAAGGCTACATTGAGGATTCTGTCCAAAATAAAACTAAAATTTCAAACAAATTAACTGAGACTATAAATTTACGCCCCACTTCGCCTCAACCAACTACTTCAAGGGAGTCTGCGCCATGGATTCCACCGTCTAATCAAATACTGCAGTTTCCTACTTTTACAGAAATTCAGCACAGCCAAATTTGTCATAACATATCAAACAGCGTAAATATTCCAAACAAAAATGTAACTTTAAATTTCACAAATTGTTCTAACTTCTCAATTAATTTTAAATACGTACTGTACTACTCATGTTATTATTATCAATAAATATTATAGAAAAACTATTTTTTTTTTTACTTTCCTTAAATTCGAAATGAAAAGTAGAGTGCTTAACACGGGTGAAAGACGTCAATTCCTACTCGGACTATAGCCGTCTAAATACCTCGTATGGGAATTGACTTCTTTCAACCCTTGTATTACAATCTACTATTGTTTTCACACCGTTTTCATCTCGACACAACGCTGCCAGACTATCATCGATGCCGCAGTTGCGATCTCGCTCTAACGCTAAAGCGTAAAGCAGGATGCGAGATCGTATCGATGTTCGATGTTTGCTGTACCCGACAGGGTCCATATTGATCTCACTGTTTATACCATCTATGTAAAACATATGGAATGCAATAAATAATTGCATTGAATTGAAAACAATTAACAAAATAAATAGGTCTCGCTCACACGCACTGGGTTAAATCTGGCTTTTCTCTTTTTTGCAAAGAAACTGTTCACTTTTTTGATAACAGTACTAATTTTGCAAATTGTTCTGATTTTTAAGCTTGGCTTTTGACTTTTTATGAATGGACGAAGCGCATTTGAGTAATAACAGGACAATTTCAAATTCATTTCGATTTTGTTTTGAGCGGTTACTGTCGCCTTTTTTATCGTGTTATTAGTTTCTTTTTCCGTGGAGTAATTAAGTAAGTGTTGTGATTAGATTTTTTCTGTGATTACCTTTCTTTTGCAGTGATTAAAAGTTTTCTTATTATTAAAATAAATTCGAAAATGCATGCAATTGTTTCTTGAGAAGGATTAAAGTGTGTGCAATCGTTACTCGGAAAAGTACATACGTTGAGTTTTACAGACAAAATAATAATCTAGTTAATTATTCCGAACCTTAATCAGGGGATTTGAGTATTTCTCAGAAATCTAAATCGCATAATAGACGTTTAGTTGACCAGCATACACTACATTAGATTGTAGGCTTAGCAGCCTAAAATCTACAGTAAAGCAAAAGTTATATGTGGATATGATAGCTCATATCCACATATAACTTTTGCTTTACTGTCTAGATGTATCTGTAGATCTATCCAGTAAAGCCTTCCGAGTGCTTTGATGTTTGTCATCTGTTTATGGTAAAGAGACGAAGAATAAAGAGTTATGACTGTTCACATCGTGAGTAATTATAAACATTTTTACCATCGTACACAATGTGCAGTCAGAAATTAATCAGTTTATTTGTGCGCCATCTAGTGGCCGGATTGTAATATTTTGCCTTTAGCAACTTTTGCGAGCGAGTGAAATATGACATAATCTCGAAGAGCTCTGTTGTGCCAATCATGATAATGATACATATATGGCTCTTATACGTCTTATCAAAGGAGCCCACGGCACTATGGACAAATGTACTCGTTCAACATTTGTGTCTTCATCAGATCATCTTCAAAATACTCGATAACATGTCTAAATACTTCCTTATAAAAATTCAACACTTCGGCGTTTCCGAGATATTTACAAAAATGAAATGACTTTTATGAGGTTACATTAGAATACAAAATGAACGGAAAAAGCTATTTGAAAGGGTCTAAATGGGTTTACAGCGAGCCTTGTGGTGGTGGGGACCACACCCACCACGACCAAACTATCGTTCCGTCCGTCACATAATTGAATGAAAATAAAATAGACAGATGTACCTCATCATCTGCCTAGCCTTTTTCCCAACTATGTTGCGGTCGGCTTCCAGTCTAACCGGATGCAACTGAATATCAGTATTTTACATGGAGCGACTGCCTATCTGATCTCCACAACCCAGTTACTGGGTAACACGATACAAAATACAAATACAAAATAGTTTATTTCTTTAACAAATTTATGTACTACATCGCTAGTGATAGAAGAATCCTTTTAAGCAAATAAATGCCTGTATTAGGACACTCCACTCTTCCGCAACTTAGATTAGCGTAATGTACATTCAAAAACAAAAGTTATGCCAGTATTAACTATTCACAATTATATAATTTTATAATTTTAAAGAAGCAACTTAAAAAAAAAGCAAAGAATTACAGAAGACTGATATTTTAAATAAGATTATTTAAATGAGTGTGTATTTTGTGTGAGTTGTATGTGAGTTGGGTGGGTATGCGTAACATGTGTGTGTGGGGTGTATGTGTGGTGTGTAAGTGTACATGTTGTATGTATATGTGAGTAAGTGTACGCGTGACTGAGTGACTTATGATGTGGTCTGCAGGAGGGCCTCTGTGTCCTCATATGCGAGTGGTTTTATCCATTTAATTATAAGTTTTTTGCATTCATAATGTTATTTGGTTTATACATATATCTCTTTGTTTATTTTATTATAAAGTTGACACGACCGTTTCTCGTATTGCCTACTACAGAACTTGGTTTTTGTTCGTGGAATCGGTGCTATAATATCTTTTCTTCTTTTTGATGAGATAGTGGTATCATAAGGAAGCCATTTGTGTTTTTTCAAAACAGTATAAACTATGTATAGTTTTCTTAACGAAAGTAAATCACTTATCTGGTAAAGTCTTTCGGTGGAATATCTAATCCTTTTGAAAAACATTATTTTTATTAGAGCTCGTTGCACTCGTTCTACCTCAATAAACTTGGATTTAGCTGCCCCTCTCCAAATAGGGATGCAGTACACTAAGACAGATTGCACTAAAGCGATATATATATCCTTTAATAGGTTTTTAGATGGGTTTCCAGTATTGGTAGCATTTTTTGGAACAATATGTCTCAATGTTTTGAAAATCCAGCTTAATTTCCGGATCCTACTTGTTACCTGCTCAAGGTGAGGGTACCACGATAATCTCTGATCAAGCATGACACCCAAGTACTTAGTTTGTGTGACTTTATTAATGGTAGGGCACATACAGTTTTTGTTGTTTACGTCACCACATTCGTGAACTTTGATTATAAGGTCCTTATTTGGTTGAGTGCGATTACATATACTAAAGCATATGTAATTTGTTTTTGAGGTGTTCAATGTCAGCAGATTATTATTTAGCCATTGAGCAACTTGGGCCATGCCCTGTGAAGCACTTTGCTCTAATTCATCCCATGTATTTCCAGAGAAAACAACAGCCGTGTTGTCGGCATAAGAAAATACTTTGGCGTCATGAATGTTCTTACTACAGAGGTCGTTAATTTATTTTAAGAAAAGTGTGGGACCCAAGACACTACCCTGAGGCACGCCGTATAATACTTCTGCATCATCGCTGACGTATTGCCCCAACTTAACCCTTTGCTTCCTGCTAGAGAGATAATCTTTATGGAGATTGAGTGAAGTTCCTCTGATACCAATTTTTTCCAGTTTGTTCACAAGGATCGGTACAGAGACGGTGTCAAATGCCTTTTTAAGATCCAACGATATCCCTTAGTATGACTGGTTGTCAGACTTTCGGGCTTCTGACGACACGTAACGACTGTCAAAGATCCACGAATGACAGCCGGGACCAACGGCTTAACGTGCTTTCAGAGGCACGGCGGGGTTACCCATTCACGGACCAACCACGGCAAGCGTAGCTTAACCTGATCGATCGAGCCGTGCGGCTGTTATTACTTAACCACAAGCCCCTGTACCTCTACTTACTACCTAATATTTACTTCTGTGGGATATTACAAACTGATTTATTTATTTTTTCTTGCAATACAGAATACAGAATCGATATCGTTAATGGGCGACATCATATAATCGATATTGTTACGCGACAACATTAGTTACCACTAGCGCCATCTAGTATCGAGTAGCAGAATTAATAGAGTAAAGATCTTTCTAGAAATCTCGATGCTAGAACTTTCGACATCTGTTCAGTCGAGGCCGGTATGTACTCGAACATTCTAGATGTCTCTATACTAGAATGTTCTGGGGCTTTGCAAAGGCCCTATAAAAAGCCGGAACAAATCGCGACCCAGGCAGTATTGTCGAGCGATACAAGCGAAACACATCTAAAGCGATCTTCAAGTGCGACTTAGAGTGATCAGTAGTGCAATTGTCTTTTCTAATTAGTGTGTTTGAGTTGTTATTAGGGTGTTTAATTAAAGTGTTAATTTTGGTAATTTATATCGGCTGTTTTTAATTGTCACGAACCCCAAGCTCGTAACAATATCAAATAGGTAGACACATTAAATGCAATAGAAAAATGGGCATCCCTAATTCCCTAATACTGACGGACGAATGAGGTGCGTGAAAAAGTTGAACAGTATGAAATAACCTAAATAAAAACAAATTGGAATAGGACTAAAATGATATTTATAATGGGATAGTTTTTTAAACAATAATTAGTACTTTTAGGTTTCTGACTGTAAAGTACGCCATGTTATATACCTAATATAATATAATGTTTGCTTTCATGCTTTGCGTTTTAATGAAAAGCGGGACTAATATTTTGAGGTACACAGATACTCAAAATCTAAAACAGTAAGACTTGGTGCGGTGGTCACCAGTAACTGGTCACACTAGCTTAACTGCTACAGACTTTACACAAATGTATTTCAAAGACACAATGCTCGTAAACCCATTTAGACCCTTTCAAATAGCTTTTTTTCAGTTCAAAATTGACATTTTTGTTTTTGTAAATATCTCGGAAACGCCGTTGTAGATTGTGTTGAATTTTCTGAGGAAGTATTTAGACATGTCATCGAATATTTTGAAGATGATGTGATGAAGACGCAAAAATGTTGAAATAAGTACACTTGTCCATAGTGCCGTGGGCATTCACATGTCAAGTGTCGTTTCACCTTATTTAGGTTGCCCAGCTTCTTGGCTGCAGTCTGAGCTTGAGACTCGATGGGTGAGCCGAAGTTAAGATCAGACGTCAACTCTATGCCCAAAAGCTCTAGGTGGTCGGTAACGGGTACAGATGCACCTCGGAAAGTTGGGGATAACCGGAACTGGCTCCACTTGGCAGTGAAGCGACACGCCTGTATTTTCACAACATTGAATTTGACCAGATTGTCGTCATGGGGTGACAAGATTACTGCGAAACAAGATTTAAGGTCAAATTCATTCGCTCCACCATTACCTCTCTAAGAGTAGTGGTTTTTGTCTGCTCGGGTACGCAGGATCGCACCAAGCTATAGTAGGTCGTTAATATGCAGCAGAAATAGAGTCGAAGAAAGAACAGACCCATGAGAAACGCCGACATTAATAGCCTTATGATCCGAGCTGCAGCCATCTGTGACCACTCTGATCGATCGATCACTCAGGAAGTCGGAAATCCAGTTGCAAAAGTCAGCAGGGATACCGAATGGAGGAAGCTTACCCAACAAACTGGCATGCTAGACCCTGTCAAAGGCCTTTGGGATATCAAGCGACTCGCCGTGTGTCTCAATGGCCTGGCCGCCGCAATGCGTAACATACACAAGAAGGTCCTCGGTTGACCCACCACGACGGAAGCCGTACTGGTGGTCAATAAAGAGCTCATTGTCTTCCAGGTATGCTACCAGCTTATAGATACATATCCTTTCCAGTTCCTTTACACAGTATGGCGGTGGGTATAGTTGACAGGATTAGATGGTTACTACACTGGCACTGGCTCTACGTTAGCAAGCTTCCAGGACTCCACCACTCCGGTTTAAAGAGAGAGGCGAAACAAGCGCGTCAAAGCAGGAATCAACTCTGGAGCACAGCTTTTCAGGACTCTTGCGGGTATTTTGTCATGTCCACGGGCTTTATTCACGTCTACAGTGCATAGGGCCTTACGGAACTCTTTTAGGTGTATCGAGATCTCCGGCATTGCCGAGCCTCAGTGAGGTATGTTAGGTGGTAAGTTAGAGGCCGTATCAAGACATGAATTTTCGGCAAAGATGGAAACAAATAGGTTTGCCTTCTCTTGCGCAGTGTGAGCCAGCATATTTAAGCATAGGAGGCAGCGAAAGACGGCAGAAGTTCGTCTCCACTAATTTGGACAGGGACCAGAACTACTTGCTACCCAAAAGGTAGGACGCCAACTTGACCCGATTCGTCCAACATGGTCGAAACGCGCTTTCCGTAACACCCATTTGCAATCCTTGGCAGCAGAATTGTACATTCCTTTCATTACGCGAGCAACTTGACTTGTGGACCTGTCATGTGGGCCCAAGCCCAGGCCTATCAATTCCTGCTCTTCAAGCAAATGGGCTTGCACACAAAATGCGTTATACCGGGGCTGAGCCTCGCAGCCAAGTGGAACTTATAAAAATGGGATAAAACATTCTATTCTCTAGACGTATGACATCAGCAATTGCGTCAGCGCAGTCTGGAAGGTTGCGCGATGAGAAGCAAATTTGCCGCCATGGGTAAGATGTAAAGAAATACCGCATCTCATCCCAGTACGCTGACCCGTTCTCCCGCATACGCTTCGTGCCTCTAGGGCTTAAATCAGGAGCAGAACAGGAAGACATGGATAACACCAGACAGCAGTCAGACGATCTGAGTGGAGCCCAGACCGATACAGAGTACCTGTCCGGATCTGTTGTCAGCAAGAGGTCTAAGCAGCTGGGTATGTGGCCATCAACATCCGGAACGGGGTTAGCTTGGTCAACTACTTGGTGGAGATTAAGCAGTACCATAAACTTGCACACCTCTCTTCCAGCATGGTTAGTTTTTTGCTACGGGAACAACCATTCCTTATAATGGGCATTAAAATTCCCCAGAAAAACAAGTTCCACTGTCAGATGTATGTGTTGGGCTAACTCAACGTTGGATAGCCAAAGAGTCTTGTCGTCTCCTGATTACCGCTGTGTGACCTGTAAATACCGATATAAATAGATTTATAAGAGCCGGTATCCACTAGCAGTCACAAAGTGGAAAAACTCGCAATTTTTTTAGCACGTTGACAGCGTAGTATGTCAACGTGGACGTACATACAGACCCCAGCCTGCTTCTTAAACTTATGCTCTAGTGAGTATCCTGGTTAGTTGAGGTACGCCACGTCTAACGGAGTCGCTATCTTTTACTCGATTATAAAGAACAAGTGCTTCTCAGTCACAGGGTGGTGATGGACCGGATAGATATTTGAGTACAATCCACGGATATTAGTGAATTGCACTTTTAGCGGGAGTAAGTGCCGCCGTTGTTTCGAATTATTCATTTTATTTTTGCAGTTCATAGTGGTTTAAAGAGTTTTTAAAGAATTAAAGAGAGAGCAAGGCGAGTTTAATTGTTGAAACAGCTCCCGCGAATTTACGTCCACAAAACGGTAACTCATCTGGGGACTGCGGGGACGGCCCAACCTCCCCAAAAATGCCCGCCGGTTCCTTCCATTAGCCGACTGTGCCGACGGAACAATTCGGGAACTTTTCGCTAGGTCGCTAGGTCGCTAGGTGGTTCACACGTGGCTGGCTTGCTAGTCGGGCTCTCAACTTCCTGCAGTTGGCCAACGGCAAGACCATGCTTTGGATCCCGCTACCCTTCAGAGTTGCCATGACGAGGGTCACACCTAGGCTGAGACTTGCCTTGGACAACGCGACTGCCAACTCTGAAGTTGCCCAGGGCACTGGCACTCTTACGCATCGACGAAAAACAGCAGGCTGCTTGACGCCGCTTGCGTGCTTCGCAAGCTGTGGGAAGGTGGTCGAGAACCAGGCGGGCGTCAGCCCTACCAGCGCAAGGGAAGAATTGGCCAGTCATATCAGGTATCGGGTGACCGTCCACGAGCGCTCGGTTCAGTCGAGTAATTGGCTGAACGAGCTACACTACTGGCGACGAGGAGGCTTCTTCATTTCTTCATCCCATAAAATTTTGCCATCGACTCTAAAAAAAGAAGAAGTGTAATAAAAGGCTCACTGCTCTCGTTGAGGTTGCGGAATTGCTGCGTGTGATCGTCGCACTTGTCGCGCAGCGTCTGGAAGCGCGCCTTCATCTGGTACAGCTCGGCCGAGTCCGTGATGCGACACTCGTCCTCGCGCGGCATCAGCTCCTCGATGCTGTCCAGCCAGGCCTCCGTGTCCGCGATCTTGCGGAACACCGCCTCCGTGCGCTCCAAGCCTGCCGGCACACAAGGACGTTTAGTAAGTGAACATACATTACGAAACAATAAGGACGGGAAAATTTGTGCCACAATCACGCCAAACGGCTAATGCTTAGCATAATACTGCGATACATGCATGACACACAGTCACAACGCTAGTTATCAGCGATAGTCGGCGATGACTCGATGACGTCGACCGATGCAGCCATCGAGGCAATATGTACTAACAGTACATATTACTAACAGTACATATTACCTCAATGGCTGCAGCATATTAAACAATCATCATCATTCTCCTGCCCTTATCCCAATTTATTTGGGGTTGGTGGAACATGTCTTTTTCTTTCATACTCCTCTATTAGTCGTCCTCATGGCAATTCCCCCCTTGCTAACCATATCATCATTCACTTCACCCCAGTCTTATAGCCATCATCATTCATACACAAAACTTTCCTCACATTTCCCCTATTCAAAATGTCAACTATTTACTGGTATCAAAACCAGCCAGATACAGACAATACAGCCAAAGAGATTGTACTACTAGTCTACTAGCTTTACGTTTTTTTCCATGACATATTGTAATAAAACTTTTTCCAAAAAAATACTGATACTTTGGACATGTATTGAATTTTTTTGTCACCGCCTTCCGAAATTAAAGTTATTTTTCACTTTGTAGTGTTTTTTCGGAAGTCGTTTGTTTTTTTTTTTGGAAAAAGTATTTATTTTTCACTTTTTAGTTATAGTACCTACCCCACTAATTCGAAATTTCATCATCCTTGGGGTCAAAACAATGCATATTTGTGCCATAGCAACAATCGCGGTTTATTTACTGTTATTTTTTTAAGTGTTCCGTCTGTCTCGGAAACGCATTATCAGATCTATATGAAATTGAAATGGGACCACACGGGAAGCACGAGCTTTCAAATAAAAAAAGAATCATCAAAATTAGAGGTAACAAATATAAAAAACATACAGTCGAATTGAGAACCTCCTCCTTTTTTGAAGACGGTTAAAAAGGGATAAGAAAAGAGTCTATTGCCAGAAAAAGATAATAAGCATTTGACAACAAGTAGTAGTAGTAAGTATAAATAAAACAATTTAAAAATAAATGTTAAGTAAAATAAGTATGACCTCTCCGCAAGCTCTCGTTCCACGTGAACGCCTTGTCCGCGACGCTCTCGTATCGTTTGCGCAAGGCTATCGTCTCGTTCTGTATAGTCTTCGCGACCACCTCGTCACAGTCTTCCAGAATTGCTTCTTTGGTGCTTTCGATCGTTTCGATTTTCGTTTTATATGTTTGTTTTTCTTCCTCGAATTCCTGAGAACAGATGCGATATGCGGCTTTTAAATATCAGCATGTTTGGTTAACAAACACCATACGCTAAGGTATGTTATATATGCACGCCTTGCATGACATAAAAACAACTTAATGCAGTGCTATTTTGAATCAAGCTCGATTTCGCCGAATTCAAACTTCTTGGCTGTACTTTAGAAGCCTTTTGGGAGATAATAAAAGAGCTATACGATTTTTTTATATTTCCTTTTCGGTAAAGTTTTCATACGAACTTTTACAAATTCAAATACATAATTGACCAGCAGCTGCCAACGATCCAGTGGGTGGTGTCTAAGTTCATTTTTTTTTCAAATATTAATCTGAGTATGCCATATTAATTCAAGTAAGCCGCGTATCCTCACGTTGCTGCTGCCCAGCAGCTGCCCCAGCAGGTCGGGCTGCCCCAGCGGCACGCCGGGCCGCTCGGCCTGCTCCGCGCGCGCCAGCCAGTGCGCCACGGCGGCGCTGTCCTCCGCCAGCTGCTGCGTCAGCTTGAGGCCTGTGCAGACACATTATATGTTTATTCGTGTTAGTAGTAATAGTCGATACGACTCGCAACAGTCGTGGTTTGATAGCCGATAACTTTGGGTGATACCTACTCGTAATAAAATTATTATTTTTATTTTGCACAACTTAACATTGGCGGCGAACTTAACATAGACGTCGCTTTTGACCTTAAAACCTGGCAGGGTTTTAAAGTCAAAGCTCTATGAAGATATATACTATAGAGCTATGATGCTATCAGCGATCTTCCCAAAATTCTGAACACGTAGCGAACAAATGCTTAGTTTCTTTTCTCGACTCGAACAAACTGATCTCCAATAAACAATTTGGTTTCGAGAGTGGAAAATCTACTGAAGATGCAGAGAGCCTCCTGACCAAACTAGTACCGTCTTCTCTAATAAAAAATACCCGGGAGTGTTTTAGATCTTGCCAAAGCCTTTGACACCGTTGCAATACCCATACTACTGTTGTATATCTGGCAACCTTAACGTGTGTCATAGACTCCGAGCAGTGAGCTGTCAGTTCACAATAAATGTACTTTAAAGCCCGCCTCTTATTTTAACATTGGCGACCAAGAAAATTGGAAAATCTTGTTTAGAGCAGTTATTTCTTGATAAAAAATATGTCTATCGGTAAAATAGGCGAGTATAATGTGCAATCCGCCAACTGGTTGGCGTTTATTGAACGGGTAGAAATGTATTTCATAGCTAGTAAAATCGGTGACGATGTCAAGTTACCCACGCTTATTTAGCTAATGGGGGAAGAAACATATGAGCTATTATCTAGTTTAGCAAGTCCATCAATGCCGTCTTCTTTGAAATACGAAGAAATTGTTGCATTACTGCAAGAAAATTTACAACCCAGACCCGCAGAAATGGCAGAACGGTTCCGATTTCGTCACCGGAGACAGTTGGCCGGTGAGTCTATCGCCGATTACAGAGTCGAGCTTAAAAAGATTTCGAGATTCTGCAATTTTAAAACAGTTTTAGAAAACAAATTAAGAGATCAATTTGTTTGTGCCTTAAAAAGCGAATTCACTAGGCAACGGTTATTTGAGGAAGAGCATCTTAGTTACTCCAAAGCGGTGACTTTGCCCACAACTCTTAGAGGCGGCGGAAAGAGATGCCTGCGCAGTATTGTAAGTCGGAAGCGAGATGAAGAACGCGGCAGAATTTAGCAGAAACATAAACAAATTGCTAGTGAACTCATGCACCGCTTGTGTAAGTAGAAACCATGGGAAATGGGACTGCAGATATAATAGTAGATTTTATGACAAGGGAGCAAAATAATATTTTTACGGCGAGGGCGCTATTGTGAATCCAGAGCGAAGCGAAGGATTCCAGAATAGAATCCCGAGCTTAGCGAAGGATTCCAGAATAGAATCCCGAGCTTAGCGAAGGATTCTAAAATAGAATCCTGAGCGTAGCAGGGATTCAATGTACTCGTACATCGCCCGAGGGAAAAATATTTTTGCTCTCGAGCCGTCATACTCATCTCCTATGAGAAAATAAATAAGAGAAACTTAAGTAATTAATGAATGAGTTTAATTTTAAAAATTACATGAATGTAAAAAGGTCAATTACAAATTTATATTCATATTTGATACGACATCGAAAGAAAACTTTTCGAATAGAAGGGATGAATAGACATTTTCATCCCATCTATTGGTATTTTAGCTCTTCTTGCCTGAAACACAGGATTACCTAGTTCAGGCACGTAGGTCTTAGGAATATAATTTACATTTAAGCAAAACGGTAAATATTCTTAAGCCTTGTAATATTTGAATAAATAAATATTATTATTATTATTATTTTTGACAATTATTTTATATTCTCGGCTAGCCGGATAACGCTGATAACACGGGCCTAGGCCAAGTGATTATCAGTTGGATTAAATGCGGTTACGTGCAGAAGATTGCACAGAAGATGGTAGAGAAATTATTTGATGTGGGTTTTCTGAGTCACATTGCAGAAACTTTCGCACGAGTCTGCATGTGTTTAGTATCGCTGCCTTCTGAAGCAGATGGTAAGTATTTGGAGGTAAGTTTAGGATTATTATTATTGAAAAAGTTTTCCCTCGCTATGCTCGGGATTATATTCTAGAATCCTTCGTTTCGCTTTGGATTCAAAATAGCGCCCTCGCCGTAAAAATATTATTTCGCTCCCTTGCCATACAATCTACTATTGTATAAGTATCAACCGGTGCATATTACACTTTTAGTTCATAATTGTTCATTGGAAATGGAAGCAGATACTGGTGCACCTTTCTCTTGTATTAATAAAAATACATATACCTAGATACGTAGATATTTTAAAGACCTTGTTATTGGAACTACCAATTCATTAGGTCGCCAGTGGTTAGCGGAATTAAGTATAGACATCCCCAAACTTTGGGAATGTCCCAAACTTAGTGTGCGTTATATTAAAATTGAAACATGTGACAAAATCAAATGGTATAAACTATTATTTCCAGGCATGAATCTCTTTTTGATGGCAATTTGGGTCGGTACACCGGTGGCTCCGTTAAGCTTTGTGTATGTCTGGACGATCAGCCTGTGTTCTGTCGTGCTCGCCCATTACCGTATGCACAGCGTGACAAAGTCGACGCAGAGCTGGACGCTATGCTGCGCGCGGATGTCATCGAGCCTGTTGACCACTCTGACTGGGCCACTCCTTTAGTAATCGCCCGTAAATCGGATGGTGGCATAAGAATATGTGCCGATTTTAAGGTAACAGTTAAGGCTAGGTTGTTCCGGCCTGTGGGCCTTTGAAACGCTACCTCCGCCTCCCCCAAATGCAGTGCGACGGATTTATTTACGATGAACTGTCAACCATTTAGCAGAAAATCCATGCCATAGTATAAAATATTGCAGTTGATCAACGGAATTATTTTTGCTTATGTTCGATATTTTTTCCTTAGTTTTAGATGCATTTTATGGTAAAACTAAAATCTATACATCTATACATCCATACATATAAATAAAATTGGAGTGTCTGTTTGTAATATTAAAATAACCGCTTTTTGCTACATGCATATAATATGAATAAATATACGGTACATTTATCAAAATATTTTTTTTACAATTTTTGTCTGTCTGTCTGTTTGTTCCCGCTAATCTCTGAAATGGCTTGACCGTTTTTGACGGGACTTTCACTGGCAGGTAGCTGATGTAATAAGGAGAAACTTAGGCTACTTTTATTTTAGAATTTTTATTTGTTTTTATTGATTCCATATCCTGTAAGTTACCTATTGAGCGTTTTCAAATGATCAGATACCGACGCCAACCCGATACCGATAAGTTAGCAGCTATACACAAACCGATATAATTATTATCGGCACGATGATATTGGTGATTAACGATGACCATCGCGAGTCACCAAACGACTACAATACAGTAATTACCGAAGTCTCGAAGACGGCAGCGCGAATAAGCGTGTTCAAGTGAAAGAATGGCTGGTTCTCTCACCCCGCACTGCGTCTTCGCTGGTGGAAATTGTCCAATATCGGTGTCAGACACTGTCTGCGACGATATAGTTGACAATAACAACTAATTATGTAAAAGCGTTTAGTAGGTACTAAACGTATGCGAAAATCTGACCGCCGATATTGTGACGTTGTCGGAATCTGATTATGTGCTATGTTGTAATTTAATGTAATTGTTAATGTGATGTAATCAACTAATTTTATTAATGAAACAAAAGCAAAAATGTATTTTCATTCAAAACTAGCTTTGCCTGAGGCTGGTAGTTCCAAAGATAGAGATTTCAAACATATATAAAAAACCGGACAAGTGCGAGTCGGAATCGCCCACTGAGGGTTCCGTACAAAGAAAATCGAAGGTGACACACGGACAGCCAGACGGACAGACGGGAAGGGTTCCTTTTTCATCTTTTGAGGTACGGAACCCTAAAAACAAACTCTTCAGCTTTATTATTATTGTGATTGCTACGGGTTCCGACCTCAGGACTAGCTGCTTTTCACACGGACAACTGTACGTCAATTGCTCCCGCGTCACCAATCCACCGCGAACAAAGTCGCGAGCAGAAGCTAGTTACAGATACACATGGATTTTTGGTAGTAAGGTGAAAATAAATAATTGCACCATTGCAATAGGAAACCTTGTGCAATTCGTTCTATGAGAAAATAAATGTCTTTAAACCGAAATCATGCTTCCAGACCTTTCAACCAGCGACTTTCCAACACAAGTGCTAGTTGTCAGTGAATTTGAGAATTTGAACTGAAAGAACATGGGTGGGTTTTAGACAATAAAACTCTGTCACGCTTTCCAGAGCGGTAGAAATCACTTGATGATTTCCCATCCAAAAACAAAAAAAAAACCATTGTGCTATTTTTCTTTGAGAAAATAAATATCTCTAAACCGAATTCATGCTTCTTAGACCCAGAGGTTAAGGCTAAGCGTTAGTAATCAGTAACTTTAAAAAAATGATTTAATAGACAAGCCGTGTGCCCGACGGTATTTCTCTGCGACAAAAATGGTAGATTTCCATAGAAATTTTCATCCACTATTTAACTTCTTTAGTGGCAGAATTTTCAAAGATCCTGAATTTCAGATTTTTATAAAGTAGAATCGGCTAAAAAACGTCGTACTGTTTCGCTTATACTGTAACCAAATTCTTTTGTTTTTGATTTTTGACACCGCTCATAAAGAACCGTAAATATTGTGAGCTCATATAAAGAAACAATTGCCGTACTTTCTTGTCTAGTGACGTACCTACTGCTCCAGCTATAATTTATCGAATCTATTATTTTAAGACATCAAAATTAAATTTGTATATTTTTTATCCGTCCCCGGTCTTGTCGGATTACCGACCCATTGAACCATTTACCAAGACAAAAGTGGCATAGATCCAAGTATATGGCATAGATACGATACGATACGTCTTTGACGAACTTGATTGGGAACATGAGCACCAAGTTATGCTGTTAGCACATAACCACTGCCTTCACACGGCGCTATTTTTCAAGCACGTTGTAATATTTTATTGTATAGTGACAGTGACTTTTGGTATTCAAAACTGAAAGTTGTTCACTCAGAGCCAATATCATAAAATCACCGATCCTAGAAAAAATCTTGTATTGCTACACACTGCGGACAAATTGTTTACCATGTGATATTAATGTAGGATGATAGTAGCGAAGACAGGTCGGTGGAGAGTAAATATCATAGTTGATATGGATGAATCTGTTTTTAAAAATCTTAGAAAAATGTTTTTTGTACAAACTTCTTCATAAACGACGACAAAACATTACATACGACTCTCACTTGACTGTTATTTTATCGATATTAATTTGTAATGTGTCAACACTATTTTAAGATGACAATTAAACGTCATCATAGTTACTAGAAATAATCACATTTTCGAAAACAATTTTATGAATTAAAACTATAATATAATTACAAGATACTTTTTGTGAGTTATCCCGATTTCATAATTTAATTTGTTATTATTTTATTCGATTTTTTTGTACAGGCGCAGGGTGAGCGAGTTTTTGAAAATTTTGACACAGGACACCCTCTATGACGTCCCGCAGGACTCTGAGCGCGAGCCGTATTAGCCCGATTTACTGTTTTTGAGTTTGTTCAAAAAAAAATCTACTAAACTAAAAATTTCAACCTTTAATTTCCCTCCTAAATACGATTCCCTTATTGTACATGCAATTTCTACACAATTTTGTGCTGTTATTAGGAAATGAGACGGAAACTGGTTTCGAAATCGACCCTGCTTCGGATTTTTTTTTCATCGAGCAAATTGCAATTAATCGCGTTTTGAACCTTTAATTTCCCTCAAACAAGGATCTATCTATGACATATATTTTTTTCAGGGTCTAAATACACGAATTTGATCATTTAATCTTGATTCTGAAACAGGCAATTTCGGATAACCCCCCGTTAATCGCGCTTTGATTATTCTGCAAAATCGCATTTTGCAAAATCGCATACCTTCCTCCCTGAGGACTTCCACCATTTGGTCGAGTGCCTGGTCGACGTAATTTGAGGTTTCCACGGCAGCGAATCGGTTCTCCAGGTCTGACTTGAACGCTTCAGATCCTAGCATAGTTTGGAGCATATTTAGACGGAGCCTAGACTTCATCAAACGAGTTCGCTCGAGCTTTAAATTTATATTGAGAGAGCCTCAAACAAGTCTGTGATCACTGCCGGTATTGAACCCGTTGATCACCGAGACATCTCTGAATATATGCTTTCTATCAGTTATGATGAAGTCTATCTCATTTTTCGTCATAGTGTCTGGGCTTCGCCACGTCCACTTCCTTTGGGTTCCTTTTAACTTATAAGAATACTGAACATCACACGATAGCGGAAAGTCAACAGTGGCGGATTTACACATTTGCCGCCAGTAAGCTGTTAAATTTTTGCCACCCCTACTAACTCTGCAGTTTTACAATCATAATAAGTAATTACATTTTCTTCGTCAATTAAATTACAATTTTATGATTTGTGCTATACCATCATCATTACATCAGCTTTTCCCATTATTAGTTTGATTGTGAACTAAGGGATTGTTGTGTCAGTTCCTAGATTATTCTTACAACCTACAATTTAGTGACAACCAAGGAAATTGTTTTTGGGTATAATTCTGAACTAAGAAAAGCTCAATCATGTACTTATTATACGCTGGGGTACGGAGCTGGAGCTACGGGTGTCCTTTTCAATGGCGCGGCCATGGCGATATAAAAAAAAAATCTATCAGGATTTTGTAAAAAAAAATTGAAAAAGTTGATTCCCACATTCCCACATTTGTCAAAGTTATGGTTAAAAAAAAGGGTTTCAACGTGACCGTGCCATTGAAACGCGGATAACTGCGCGGCCACGGAGATCTTTAAAACTGAGCGTTGCAGAAACCTGAAATTTAAGTAAATGATATATTGAATTTGTAAAAATAAAGAAAAAAATCCTAGGTTTATATTTTAGGAGCTGCAAGACTATACCCATGGGGTTATAGTCTTACAGCTCCTAAAATATAAACCGCGATTCGCGATTTCAGGTTTGGTCCCATAGTAAAAGTTGTTCATAATGATGAGAACCATTGTACTCATTCATACACGAAATATCTGAAAGGGTAAAAATGATGAATAGATACACCCTAAATAACGAATTATTTCAAAATACGAAAGTTGAATACGTTAGTTTAAGACTAAAGCCTTAAAATAACATGTTTTAATATTAACCTAGGATTTTTTTTGTGTATTTTTACTACACCTCAGACCTCGCTTACAAAAAACTCGCTTTTTCAGCGCGATATCAGCGATAACGTGTTTTTCACCGTTTCAATGACACGGCCATGATTTTAGTCTTACAGCTCCTGAAATAGAAATCTAGGATATTTTTTTGTATTTTTACTAATTTTAGTTTCAGGTAAATTTCAGGACTCAGCAACGCTTAGTTTTAAAGATCTCCGTGGCCGCGCGGTTATCCGCGTTTCAATGGCGCGGCCACGTTCAAACCCTTTTAACCTTTTATCCATATCTTTCACTTTATGCTTTGGTAATCAACTTTTACACATTCTTTTTATCGTTTCGCGCCTATGTGCAGCAGTGGACGCCTTTCGGCTGAAATGATGATTATGGTGATCATTTTAATACTAGAAATAAAGACAAAACAGATAAACCATTATTGAGATTAGCTACATTAGTACATACATCTATTATGGGGAACTTACTGTGTTAAATGTTATAAGTTATAACCAAATATGTTGTGATATGTCGCAATTAAATTTAATTTAATTTAAAACTCACATTAAAAGTATACTTCGTAAACAAGCATATTACAAATTAAGGGATTATATCCAAGATAAGAAAGCTTGGAAACAAGCTGTTCCTGCTCCATAGGTCAATCTAGAGTCTAGACAAAATCAAGTTTGATTTACACTCTGTGATAACTTAAACTCATGCACTGACTTATTACTTATTAGTATTCTAGGATAATCGCATAGTTACTTTTACAATGTTTGTATATGTGTGAGCACCATGTTTCTATCATATTTATAATTTATCTGTTATTGTTGAGTTGGGTAATTTTATTCTAGGAGCAATGTTTGTACTTGTAGTTGTGTAATTAATGTTATGCAAAATATTGTAAAACATTTAAAAAAGTAATGGTGGATTTCCTTGCCCATTCTTCTCCATACGAAACTACATCTTGGAAGGGGCGATATTTACATTTGAATCAATTTTATTTTTATGTAAATGTGGACGTTCAAAAGAGCCTTTTAAGTGATTATTTGAAATAAATGCTTTGACTTTGACCCACCGTTTTCTAGCTTGTTGATCTTCTGCTGCAGTATAGTGCGCGTGTCCTCGAACTTGGTGACGAGGTTCTCGAGGCTGCTCTTAAAGTTGAGTTCCTGCACGCTCCCCTTCTCGCAGGTGTCGCGGCGCTCCGCGACGACGCGGTCGTACGTGGCCTGCAGCGCCACCAACTGCTCCCGCAGCGCCCTCAGGTGCCGCAGCTTGGCGGACATGACGTCACGCGACGAGATCATGGCGTGCTCCGCGATGATCTGCGCCTCCAGCGCTTGTATCTTATTTTGGAGCGTTTTGAAGTCGTCTTCGGTCGTTTCGGGCGGTTTTTGGCTGATCGCTTGTTTGAGTTCGGCCTCCCGCGCGCCCAGCAGCTGCAGCAGGCGCTCCAGGCCGTCGGCCAGGCGGCGCGCGCGCGCCTGCGCCGGCGCCGCGCCGGCCTGCGCGGCCAGGCGCGGCAGGCGCGCGCGCAGGCGGCGCAGGCCGCGCAGGCGGTTGCGCAGGTGGATGAGCAGGTTGCTGCTGGCGCGCTCCGCCTGCACCTTGAGGCGCCACGCCTCCGCCTCGTCCAGTTCTCTCTGCACCGCTTCCGCGTTGTTATGGAAGTTCTCTTTGTCTTCCAGCAGGTTCATGGTATTACGTATATCTAATAGTGTTCCTTGTATGTTTTCCCATCGTTTCTTTAGGTCGTCTATACTTTCAGCATGTCGTTCGGCCTCTTCTGCAATAACAAGAACACGCTATTACATAAGCCTTTAAAATCGGCAAAACTTTACAGGCGCTGTGGTATCGATATCTTATAGTAATAATATAAAAAACACCTAAAACTATAATTTGAAATAAACAGCTGATTACGGGGACGTACTTTTTTTTAATCAGTTCAGTTGCGCCAGTTACAACTAAAAGTTATCGTCCTGTTTAATTTTTGTGGATTTCTCTTAACTTTTGTTTTACTTTTTTTTAATTCACTTTTTTTTACTTTACTGCTTGTCCTTTACTTTTTGGCAAAGTCTGCGCGCTGCGCCTCCAGCTGCTTCTCCCGCGCTCCGGCGCCGTACAGTGCACAGTCAGTAACTCACCCTGCAGGTCCGGGTCGGCGGCCAGGCGGCGCTGTATCTCCTCCACGTTGGCGAAGTCTGCGCGCTGCGCCTCCAGCTGCTTCTCCCGCGCTCCGGCGCCGTACAGTGCACAGTCAGTAACTCACCCTGCAGGTCCGGGTCGGCGGCCAGGCGGCGCTGTATCTCCTCCACGTTGGCGAAGTCTGCGCGCTGCGCCTCCAGCTGCTTCTCCCGCGCTCCGGCGCCGTACAGTGCACAGTCAGTAACTCACCCTGCAGGTCCGGGTCGGCGGCCAGGCGGCGCTGTATCTCCTCCACGTTGGCGAAGTCTGCGCGCTGCGCCTCCAGCTGCTTCTCCCGCGCTCCGGCGCCGTACAGTGCACAGTCAGTAACTCACCCTGCAGGTCCGGGTCGGCGGCCAGGCGGCGCTGTATCTCCTCCACGTTGGCGAAGTCTGCGCGCTGCGCCTCCAGCTGCTTCTCCCGCGCTCCGGCGCCGTACAGTGCACAGTCAGTAACTCACCCTGCAGGTCCGGGTCGGCGGCCAGGCGGCGCTGTATCTCCTCCACGTTGGCGAAGTCTGCGCGCTGCGCCTCCAGCTGCTTCTCCCGCGCTCCGGCGCCGTACAGTGCACAGTCAGTAACTCACCCTGCAGGTCCGGGTCGGCGGCCAGGCGGCGCTGTATCTCCTCCACGTTGGCGAAGTCTGCGCGCTGCGCCTCCAGCTGCTTCTCCCGCGCTCCGGCGCCGTACAGTGCACAGTCAGTAACTCACCCTGCAGGTCCGGGTCGGCGGCCAGGCGGCGCTGTATCTCCTCCACGTTGGCGAAGTCTGCGCGCTGCGCCTCCAGCTGCTTCTCCCGCGCTCCGGCGCCGTACAGTGCACAGTCAGTAACTCACCCTGCAGGTCCGGGTCGGCGGCCAGGCGGCGCTGTATCTCCTCCACGTTGGCGAAGTCTGCGCGCTGCGCCTCCAGCTGCTTCTCCCGCGCTCCGGCGCCGTACAGTGCACAGTCAGTAACTCACCCTGCAGGTCCGGGTCGGCGGCCAGGCGGCGCTGTATCTCCTCCACGTTGGCGAAGTCTGCGCGCTGCGCCTCCAGCTGCTTCTCCCGCGCTCCGGCGCCGTACAGTGCACAGTCAGTAACTCACCCTGCAGGTCCGGGTCGGCGGCCAGGCGGCGCTGTATCTCCTCCACGTTGGCGAAGTCTGCGCGCTGCGCCTCCAGCTGCTTCTCCCGCGCTCCGGCGCCGTACAGTGCACAGTCAGTAACTCACCCTGCAGGTCCGGGTCGGCGGCCAGGCGGCGCTGTATCTCCTCCACGTTGGCGAAGTCTGCGCGCTGCGCCTCCAGCTGCTTCTCCCGCGCTCCGGCGCCGTACAGTGCACAGTCAGTAACTCACCCTGCAGGTCCGGGTCGGCGGCCAGGCGGCGCTGTATCTCCTCCACGTTGGCGAAGTCTGCGCGCTGCGCCTCCAGCTGCTTCTCCCGCGCTCCGGCGCCGTACAGTGCACAGTCAGTAACTCACCCTGCAGGTCCGGGTCGGCGGCCAGGCGGCGCTGTATCTCCTCCACGTTGGCGAAGTCTGCGCGCTGCGCCTCCAGCTGCTTCTCCCGCGCTCCGGCGCCGTACAGTGCACAGTCAGTAACTCACCCTGCAGGTCCGGGTCGGCGGCCAGGCGGCGCTGTATCTCCTCCACGTTGGCGAAGTCTGCGCGCTGCGCCTCCAGCTGCTTCTCCCGCGCTCCGGCGCCGTACAGTGCACAGTCAGTAACTCACCCTGCAGGTCCGGGTCGGCGGCCAGGCGGCGCTGTATCTCCTCCACGTTGGCGAAGTCTGCGCGCTGCGCCTCCAGCTGCTTCTCCACGCGCTCCAGCGCCGCGGGCACGGCGCCCCTCTGTGCGCCGTCCTGCTCTAGGGAGCGCGCGCACTGCGGGACAACACAAGCATGCTATACTACGAAATCATGTCCGGTGGGAGGCGGTACTACCTTGAAACACGCACGGATTTGTCGCGCTAACTGCCCTTACAAACTCGTGTTCAATTCAAGGCACGCGTCCTTCAATCACGCACGGGTTTGCAACGCCAACTGTTCTTCTAAACACGTGTTCAAGGCGATGCATGGAACTTAACCATGAAGTTCGCGCGTATGCTATATAACTATGCAAGATTCTAGAATTCTTGGACTGATGCTGCAGCCACGATATCCAGCACACTTGTACACTCTTTAAAAAATCCTTACTAATATTATAAATGCGAAAGTAACTCTGTCTGTCTGTCTGTCTGTCTGTTACGCTTTCACGCCTACACCGCTGAACCGATCGTCATGAAATTTGGCAGAGATATAGCCTGGGATATGGAGAAGGACATAGGCTACTTTTTTACGCGATAACCGACATCCACGCGGGCGGAGCCGCGGGCAAAAGCTAGTATACTATAAATATAATAAATTCGATCAGAACTGTAGAAGATGCTCAAATCCGTTCTTCAACTAGAAAAGAGCTAGTAATCAACAAAAGGTTAATCCAGGTTATAATCTATCTGTATGCTAATTTGATCCAAATCCGTTCAACCGTTCTTGCGTGATTGAGTAACAAACATCTAAACATACAAACTTTCATATTTATAATATCAGTAGGGTACATGGATGTTTCAAATTTTACGTCACACATACTCGTATGTTTGAAAGTAATAAAGTTATGCATCGAAGAACCCTACCGCCGCTAACAAAACAGATGATAACCTTGAAACGGCCGAACCAATTTTGATAAAACATATCTAAGAACCACCGCTAGAAAACCTACTTTTTATTTTTTTAAACCGCACCCAAATCAGTTCACCCGTTTAAAAGCTACGGGAACGGTGCTTCGGACAGACAAACTTAGCGCTCAATCTTATAACACCCCACTTTTTGTGTCGAGGTTTAAAAAACGTTTCTATGAGGGTGCATACTGATCAGTCCAAAAAAATTATAAATAAATCTTATCCACCCCATAAGATTTTTTCCTACAAAAAAATTTAAATCAATTTTCTCTTAAAGTATGGCATTTAGAAGAACGACCGATATGTTACATTTTATTAAAAAATACTAAAACAACTTATTCTAATTTGCGTTAATCAATAAGGTTGATCCTAGACAACAGTGGCGAAGGGTGGTTCTAAGGGAGAGGTGAGCCGAAGACCAAGAAAAAAACCTGATTGCCGCGCCGTCGTAAGACTGACCAACTAACTTATTCCAACAACGATACTGGTCAAGTATTTCTAACAACGGTTTGGATAAAACTTCAGCGGTTGACTTCCGCTAACATCGTCAAAAACCAAGGATCGTTATTTGATTCAAATTTCAAAGAAATAACGAAAAATATCAGTTAATTGCTCCCTATGACTGACATCGGGAGTTTTGTCAACCATTACAGACAGAAATTCAGCTTTTTTCTATCTCGAATCTAATGTGGTCTCGTAAAACGCATGCAATACTATGTATTAAATCATTTTGAATATCACTAGAGACCAGAAAACGTGGGGTTCTGAACTGAATTACAAACTTCTAAATGGGAGTCCATTACTGAATCGAACTTGCTCAGATATAACAAGGCCTCGATATAGGTACCGCGGTTATCGGAATACATTCATGCGTAAATCCTATGTCTTGCTCCTGCTACAGTCTCTCACAGGTATCTTCCATCAAATATTTGGGTCTTACTGTTGACCAAAATCTCGCATGGAAGGAACAAATAGCCTCCATGACTACTCGAGTTAGGAGAATGATCCACTTATTTAAAAATCTGCGGAATGTTTGCCAACCAAAACTACTACGAACTATTTATTTTTCCCTTTGCCAGTCAATAATAAGTTACTGTATCACTGCTTGGGGAGGCGCATCTAAAACAACAATTTTATCCCTAGAAAGAGAGCAGCGAGCTGTGCTGGTAATGAATTTCAGGAGATTTATGTATCCCACACATACACTATATAAAGAACTGTCATTACTCACGATTAGACAATTGTTTATAAAAACTTCACTCTTACAGCAACACTCTAAGTTACCTCTTTTGACAACCAGACGTAGGAAGGATTTGGTATATTCTGTTCCTAGAACCAATACGGTTTTTGCTAGCAAATTTTTTGACCATATCGGGCCTCATTTATACAATCAGTTGTCTAGAAGTTTGAATTTACGCGATTTGTCAATCTATAATTGCAAAAAGATTTTAAATGAATTTCTACTTCAAATTGATTATGTTAACACAGAAAAGCTATTAGTAAGCCTATCATAAATACAAATACACATTCAGTCACAAACACCAATTACATCAACACACAGCATCAGACAAACATCAACACTACAACTTCTTAAAAAAAAAAGAAAAAATTGTCTAAATATTTTGCACATACATAATATTTTCTCATTTTACCCACCTTTTTGGTTGTAAATGATAGCAATGTATTAAATAATGCCGAACTACCTGCTAAATATCTTAAAATATATGTTCACTGATAAAGTACATGTGATTATTGGAGAACGAGGAAGACTGACCTACCGTGATACAGTTTTTACTAGTACGGAGGTCAGTATGAATTTCTCTGTAACAACCATATACGCTCGACATGAGATCTATTTTTTTTTTGTTTTGTGTTTTTTTTTTATACAACGTGTAACGTAAGTAACGCGGGACTTCATACGCCCCAATATTGAGTATTGAGTTGAAAGCCTAATACAATGACCAAATCACTTATTTTTTCTATATTTTTCTCATTTTTACGGCTAGCTGTTACTACGGTATTACGAAAATCGTGTTTTCTCATTTTTCTTTATTATGCTTATTTTTCACTTTGTAGTGTTTTTTCGGAAGTCGGTTGTTTTTTTTTCTATTACGAGCTTCATGTGTATTTGCGAAAAATGATTCTATCTCACCTGTCCCGAACTGATGTAGGTAACTTTAAACAGCTACGAATATGTTTTTCAGTCTGAACATGTTTTTTTGAGGAATTCGTCAGATTATCAATTTCTGTAAACCCCCTATAATCCATAAACTACTAGAATGAGAGAAAAGTAAACACGGGAAATAATACATTCTATTTAATTTACAAGTGCCAGTCAGCCATTGATATTTATCGTAAAGAGAAACATTAAAATGTTTAAGAAAACCATCGCGTCGTTAGTAATTTATACTCACTTCTGGGCCTGAATTCACTATATATATCACTTAACGATTCTTTACTCGTAACCACGTCAATTCAGCTAATATCGTGTTAATAATATCGACAAATTGTCTTGGAACATACAGAATATGACATTTCGATTCCTTACCGTTACATTGCTTTCTAAAAAAACGATATTGAGTAGTTTGAACGTAGTAAGATTCCGCGGGGAATCAATAAAACGATACAGGGGCCCTGGGCGAGCACGGCCTAACATAATTACGTGTTTCTTATTTTAAAAACTTAACCTTGAAAAACATGTTTCCTCACACAGCAAATAAGCTGTTAAATAGCAATGTAAAGCTATTATTGCCGCCATATATTAGTACTAATTACTGAACTAATTACTATAAACTGTCAACTAGTTACCCCAAATTCCTAATTAAAACACTTAACTCAATTCACTATCTTTATCACTGTTTTATACCATCAAACCAGACTTCTTACATTCGGTAAAGCGACCTTTCTAAATATAGTTTTCTTGGCATTGAGAACTAGATTATTCGTGGTAAACCAATGCGTAACCCTTGAGAGTGCACTGCTTACGTCGTCAAAATCTTGTCTATTCCTGTCTACTTTAAAGATATGAGAGGTATCATCAGCAAACAGTACAACGTCACAGATACCCTTTAAATAGAATGGTAAATCATTAATGTACACTAAGAATAAGAATGGACCCAATATTGAGCCTTGAGGTACACCTAACTGAACCGGTAGCCCGGAAGATTTCACACCATTAATATCTACACGTTGGTGCCTATTATTTAAATAAGAATTTATTACGTTGAGAGCTTCATTTTGAGCACGGTAATGACGTAGTTTACAATAGCATGTCATGGTGCACGCAATCAAATGCTTTGTAAAGATCACAGAAAACTCCGATAGCATTTTGTGAGTTCTCCCATGCGTTAAATATGTGTAACGACCTTTTATAAAGCGATATTGTTCATCACGAAGGAGGCAATTTAAATTAAAATGTCTTAGCAGCTGCTTGAGTATTAACTTTTTAAATATTTTACTAAATGTCGTTAAGTTAGATATAGGCCTAAAATTTCCAACGTTACTTTTATAACCTGATTTAAGTAATGGTATGACTTTACTACTCTTCATGAGGTCGGGAAAAGTTCCTAAGTCAACACATTTATTAAAAGTAATAGCTAGATAGGGGGGCTACGGTGTCGATTATATTACTTAAAAGTTTATTAGAGATAATCTACAGATCGATACCACAGTAATATGATACGTAACTTACAGAACTTGACTTAATAGGATTTGACTATGTACTTATAACTTACCACCCTTACACACTCTTACACAGGTGAATATGTCTTTAAAGTATGGGGCCGATCTGCCCACTCTAAGTTAGTGGATACAACTCTAAATGAGACATGCCGAATTATTATTAGTTGCTTAAGACCAGCCCCATTGCAAATGCGAAAGTAAAATCAAATCTTTGTTCTAAGGCATTCTATTCTATCAACAACTAGTTCAACGATAAGAATTGTTGGTCGTTGTAATTAACTCAAGACAACGTTTGAGTTCTTTCTTAACTACTGACAGTTCATATGCGTTACTTCATATCATTGTTTATTTTATTTGACTGTATAATTCATTTTTTTTTATTAATAATATTTTCTTTTATTGTTGAATGTTAATTATATGCTATTATTATATAGAATCAAGTTCTTCCAACTTAACAGACCGCTGTGCTGCTGGGGAGTTTGTTGCGCCACTTCTTCTTCCCAGCTAAAGCACTAGGAAGTGGTGAAGGGCGGGCGTTTTGGGGGACTGTCTTATGTAATGTTTTGTGTACTCTCAGCCTAGTTTGAATAAATTACTTTTGATTTTGAAAGCTGTATCCACTGACTCCAGATATTCGCAAGACTATAGCCAGCCGCATCGACAGGCCGAAGCTACAGGCCCACTCTACCCACTGTACTACAAGTTTAATCCAGTGCCACAGAGGCTTAAAAGGCGCAAAGAGTTTAGCCGATGGCAACCCCTCCACAGGAAGATGTGATCTTTGGCAAGATCTGATTAAGCCTCCTAATTTCTTAATTGAACCATCAGAGAGCCACCCATTCGGGCACAAGTTATCATGGTCTATTTGGAAAACCTGAAATAGATTTTGTAGTCAAAGTAGGTCGTAGGTAGCAGAAAAGGTTTGTTTTTTTTTTTAACTACAGTTACTTTTATTTTTTGACGTTACATTCGCTGATGAAGAAACTGGCTGTAAGTTTTTCGCTTTGTAAAATATTAGGTTGACATCACAACATGGTATTCGCATGTAGCATACTCACATCATCGAGCGCTTTCTCGGCATCGTCGGCCCAGGTTTCGAAGGCCTTGTACCCCAGCTGGAAGTCCTGCCGCGCGTCGCAAGACAGGCGCGGCTTCTTGCGGCCGCTGTGGGCCTCCGGGGCCGCGCCCGGGCTGGCGGCACGCGCCGGCGGGGCTGGCGCCGACGAGGACGAGTCCAGGTCGATGTCGAAACCCAAGTCTTTTATCTGGGGGACAAGCGGTCATTACGTTAGTTACCTACGCGTTGACTCAATTTCGTGTTACAAAAGTATGACCACCATTATGTCCGTTATTCGGGATCGCTAGCACCAGGTCGGGCGCTGCGCCAGCGCGGCCGCGTGAGCTGTGTATGCCAAGAGAGCCTCACCCGCTGCGCCTGCACGTCCAGTATCATGAGCAGCGCGTCCAGGCGGTCGTGCAGCGCCTCCGCGCGGTCCGCGCGCGCGGGCTCGGGCGCGCCGCAGCGCTGCGCCAGCGCGGCCGTGGCCTCCATGTGCGCCGCCGCAGAGCGCTGGCGCGCCAGCAGCTCGCGCTGGAGGCGCCGCAGCGCCGCCACGCGCTGCAGCACGGCGCCCACGTCGGCGGCCGGCTGCGCCTCCATGTGCTTGAGCTCCGCCTCGTGCGCGTCGGCCGCCGCCAGTAGCTCGGCGTGCTGCGCGTCCAGCGCATCCCAGCGCTCCTGCAGCTCGCGCAGGCGCTGCAGCTGCTGCGTGGTCCACTGACACGTGTGGGACCAGCGCTCGCTGAGTGCGGTCAGCTCGTCTTCGATCTCGGTCACGGCTGAAAAATAAACTGTATTTTCACACCTGCTCGATAATGTCAAATTATTATGGCATGCAGGTCATTATAGCCTAGAGCTCTAGCTGAGCAATAATCATCATTGTGTAATTCTCTTCCCCTTATTCCAATTTATGGGGGTTGATGTCTTTTTCTTCCATACTTCTCAAATAGTCATCTCAGTACTGACCAGGCAATAATATTGAACTGAATTTAATTATAACCCCTCACTGGTCAATAATATGACTCGAATTTCAAACGTCACCTTCGTCACCCATATAAACTAACATACAAAATACAATTGCGTTTTCATGGTTTCCGTTGGTACTAAAGCCGACAATGAGGTCAAAATGAAAATCCAAGATGTCGGCTGTGAACTTTGTCAAATTTTTCATCATGGGTTTTATTTTCATGGTTTTCGAGGGTGTTAAAGCCGATAGTGAGGTCAAAATGAAAAGTTGTGATTTCTCTAGTGGTAGACTAGATGAATTCGATACCCGACTTTCTGAACTAGAAATAAAACCCTCCGAGTTTGACAAGCTTCAGGACACTGTCTATTCATTGCAAACAGAATTAGCCTTAACTAAGCTTGAGTTTTCTTCGTTTGATCAGGGCTCCAGGTTAAACAATGTGGAGATTAAAGATGTCTCTCTAAAGAAGGATGAGATCTTATTCTTAATCGTTGACGCCATCAGCAGTAAAATCAATTATAAGTGTCCTAAGCCCCAGATTAACTAATTTCGAGGGTGCCTATACATAACTCCAAGGAAAAATTCGTGATAGTGAGCTTCCTCAACAGGTATATAAAATAAGATTTTATTGCGGTTGCACGTGCTGATAAGGATCTGTCCACCTCAGACATAGGTTTTCAAGGAGTATCACAACGAATTTATGTCAACGACCATCTAAGTGTGGAATCCAAAAAACTTCTGAATGTAACATGTGTCTAAATGAAGCATGGCAAAATTCATGTGCGCAAGGATTGTAATTGCAAAACCTTTATAATAAGAAAGGAATTTCATTTAAGATGGAAATTTCTTGAAAACGATCAAAAAGGTGGTTTTTAAAACCAGTGTATCTCTTTAACCGTAAATAATTTTGAAAGCAAAAAATCCTGGTATTTTCAAGTTTATTTTGCATACAGTGATAGAACTCAAAACATAATAAAACACACTTTAATGCATCAAAAAAATCATCAAAGTCACCTCTTAATTATCTTTAAAATCGGTTTATCCCTTCAATAATTATAATTAAAAATATAGCATAAAATTCCAAATGCCAAACTGCATCCAGTGATGGATTATTTAGTATTAAATAGTCAATATCTAATTTTATACGATTTTATTTGTACTTTTACGACGTACGTGTGCTCATTTATTATTCGAATTTATTACAGCAGATTTTAACCCGTATCGGATTGCAATAAGAATTATTACCGGTCATAACGACATTATTTAAAGTTACCAGGGCCCTAAACAAAATTGCTTAAACAGCTTTTATTTACATCCAAGATTAAATGTATCGCACTTCGCACATCAATTGTTATTTGCTTTGTTTTTGTAAAAGGTTTAGCACCCTGCTAATGGTGTGCGTAGTTGCAGCGGAAAAATGTCGAATTTCTTCATTTCAGTTTAGCAGATATTTAGTGTATGACGTCGTGTATTTGTGTTTGGTAAGTACAAAATTTGTGCACCCAACCATTGGGGAGCTATTCAACAAAAACTGTTTCCGCTGGAACTACGTCATCCTAGCGGCACTTTTTTTTTCCTATGGACGTACAAGAAAAAAAATACACTAAATAAATAGTTTGTAACAAGGGGTAAATGTGTATGTTTAAATGAAATGAGTGTCATTAAACTGCGGAGATAATCAAATTTCCGCTGCGCTGACGTTTGGCTATTTGATGAAAATCTTATAAACAGTTTAGTGCAGAGTTGTAACTTTGTAAGCACGTTGCTTTGAATTTGTGTATAAAGTGTGTGAAAACAGAATTTGAAAAAATATACCGTTCAGAAGATATACACGTAAAAGTAAAATAAGGTTGTTAGGTCCAAATACTTAAAATAGGAACTCTAGAGCCTAACTTTTAACGTTTATTTGTATCTTGTAAGGGTCTACAATGTCTTGCCGAGTTTCATTTATGTGCTCTTTGTAATTAATGAGCGATTTACTTATACCTATATGGGCTTTTACAGTAGGCAATATATTTATTATTTATATCTAATAAAAAAAACTTTATATCAATGTTTTGATTATATATTTTTTGTGTACATATAATTCTTTACATCATTTTTTTTTATATCTTTGACATATCTCGAGACCCTGTGGTCCCAGTCCTTTGGAAGACGTATGTACGAAGGGTCGAATCGAAGCCAACTCGGAGAGGCCCGTAACGGCCTTTTCACACGGCAGTCCAGTTTTGCAGGACCGGCTTTTTACTGGATCCTGCAAAAACGGACCCTGTGTTCACACGGTAGTTCAGATTTGCAGGATCCAGTAAAAAGCCGGTCCCGCAAAACTCGACTGCCGTGAGAATACGGTTGCATCCTGTTTTTGACCATTCCTACGCTAGTGATCAGGCGAAATGGACGTGAATACTTTGCTAATATTCTATTGGTATTTTTCGATAAAACACAACCTTCCTCGGCGCTGCGCAAATTAAGATCAGCGGCTCGCTCAGCGCGAGCGCTACACACGCGCTGGGTAGCGGGCGCGGGGCGGGGGCTGCCATCACTTCACTATCTCGCAAAAAACAGTGTCCAGCAAAAAAGCGCATGCAGGAAGCCGTGTGAACACTGCTATAGAAATATATGTGTCATTAAACGGGATCCCGCTTTTTACTGGACGACGGATCCAGTTTCCGGTGGCAAAACCGAATGGCACAAATCGACGGGATCAGCATTTTGCAGGATCCTGCATGCAGTTTGCTCGTGTGAATACTAGCATATAATCTCTTTTGCGATCAAACGGGATCCTGCAGAAAACGGGATCCTGCAAAAAACTAGACTGCCGTGTGAAAGGGCCGTAAGACAATTAAGATGGAATGAGGCACCAACCGATGATTATCCCTGTATGCACTGTGCAAATGCATCCAATATCAATAGTATTATTACTTTGTTAATAATGTTGTTCTTTTTTTAAATTAGTCCTTAAGTAATAAATACTTTTAAGAGTACCTACAAAGTTAATGCAGTTGTTGTATTTTCTGCTAAACTATTGTGTACGCACCTGTACGAAACTATTAAACACAATAACGATAATATACTGTAAATTTCATCGTCGTCCATGCCGGCAACTAAACCGAATCGTAGATAATATATCCAAGTACGGACTTGGATATATTATCTACGATTCGGTTTAGTTGCCGAACTTTGCTTTCTCTACGGAGAGAAAGCAAAGTTCGTAAGAATGTATAGTACATACTCGAAACCAAATCACAAGGCAAATATAATCCAAGTTCATAGCATAGTTCAATAGTGACAGAAATATTACAATACAATTTAGAAAACAAATATAGCACCGCACTGTATCGTAATCATCTCAGACTGACAACAAACACCCCGACACGATCCAAAGTCTCGCTCCCGAACCAACCCCATTGAACATGCACGTTGCGTTAGTGTTAGTGCCTGTCCTAGCGATACACACTTTACAGTGAGCAGTACAATCACACACGCATTGACATTTGCTTGACGTGATAGCACTAGTAGCGACTGAAAATTTATGATGAATTTGCATGTGTTCCGTAATTCCAAAAATGATGAATGAAAACTTATTGTATTTTAATATTTTTTTCGATATGCTTCTAGGATAACAAAATTACAGATATTGTCGGTTATAATACTAAAAAACAATAAGAAAACGTGTCATGTAAGCTGTAAAAAAGAGTGAAATGCAATTCGCTTAAACTTAATTTCAGGTAAATATTTTAGAAAAAAAAACCCTACGAGCCTAGATAAATACTGTCTGAATTCGAATATCACCATAATATGGTGGAAATATGCTCAAATTAGACATGATATAACTATTACGTTTGCATGGACAATTCATCCTACGTTGTCCCCCTTAAGGGAGCTGTATGACGTTTTCTTTGAAGAATGGAACGCTATCGCTCTTGCGAAATGTCAAAAATTTATAGAATCAATGCCTCGCTGGTGTAAAGCAGTAATGAAAGACCGTGGACATGCTACTAACTATTAATTTTAGTTTAAAATAGATTAAATTGCTTTTTTCTTTACGCACTTCACATTAATGTGATTTATTTAGTGTTAGTTTCATATAAAACAACTCTCAAGCAGTTTCATAAATCGTTCTTTGGATCGTCATCGTGGTGAAAGGATTAGCCAGTCAGCGTGGGAACTCGCTGACTGCCCAGGATGCGCCGGACGTATAATGACTCAGTTGATACGTCACTCGGGGAGGCTTCTTTCATGCACCCCCATTTTTCCCGTTCCCCGTTCCACCAGCTGAAAATCGCGCACCTGGACATGAGTTGCCTTGGCTTCACTGGAAGTCTCTAAATAGACTCAGGACTCAGATAGGCCGAATTAAAGAGAACCTGCTAAGGTGGAGATTCATAGATGATTCCGCCTTGGAGTGTAAATGTGGTGCTGTCCCACAAACAATGGGGCACTCAATATCTTGTCCAGCGTGTCCTGCTGTCTGCACGCGACAGGAGCTGATGGACGCTGCTGAAAGTGCCAAGCTCGTAGCCAAATTCTGGTCTGACTGTATTTAGATTGCTATCGACACACTAAGAAGGAACACATAATATGGCATGTTTAAGATAAAAAAATCTGGAACTTAAATCGTTCTTAATTATATGACCACAACTGTATTATTTGTTTTTTTTTTGTCTTTTGTTTTAGTCACATAATTGCAAACTTAGTATTTCTATTTCTTTATTAACGCGATGTGTTTTTTTTTTCTTTGTTTTTGTTCTCACACCATAAACTATTATTATATTACGTCTATACATGAGGATCTGTAATTGGTTTTCTGGTGGCTATAGTTCCCTTTTTTTGTCTGTTTTTATTAGCTGGAAGTCCTCAATGCTCAATAAATTAATTAATAAAATGAAAATCCAAGATTGCGACTGCGAAATTTGATATATTTTTCATCATGGGAGTTGTTTTCATGGTTTTCGAGGGTACTGAAGCCAATAGTGAGGTCAAAATGAAAATCCAAGATGGCGGCTGTGAAATTTGTCAAATTTTTCATCATGGTACCAAGTTTCGAGTTCATTGATAGTTTTTACTAGCCTGAGTAAAAACATAATCGTTATGTAAAATAATGGCAATGTCACAAAAGATTTTTTTGAAATCAACTTCTGTGGGGGCAATACATTTTATAAGAAAAATCATTTTCTTTTGATTAATAAACTTGAAATTATAAATATGGAAATGATGACAATTGGATTATGACCCAACTTGCAAAAAATGTCGTACAAAAGTCAGCAGCACGTTTCTATTTCAGCTATTGGTGGTGAGACGGATCCTCAAACTGTCGAGTGAATGATTTGTGCACGTTCTCTCAACGCGATTTGGGCGCACTTTTCTCCGCTTTAAGTGATGCAAATATCGTAAGATTATCGTGTGAATAGCCCAATAGTCGAAAGAATATATAGTAAACGAAACTCGAATGTTACTAGTACTTTAATAGACATCAGTATGCCATTAGTCCACACAACAGCTTTTCCCAAATCGGTAGACGGTCTTTCATTCGACTTACTTACGGTTTAGACCGATGACATGTAAAAATTTAGAGAAATTTAATAATTCTTTGGCCAGTACATTATGTGTTCAGAGTTTTAGTAACGTATGTGACCCAAATGAGTTCTACGCCGAGTTCTTCTCACTATTAAACAATAAATTTAATAACACTTTCCCACTAAAGACTAAAACTATTTGCACAACGTTCTTATTTAGTGATTGGGCTACTCCAGGTATTCGTAAAAGCAGGGAAAAACTTTTTGAACTTTATGGCCTAAAGCAACAAATGAATAATACAAGCTTTGATCAGTATGTTTCAAAATATTCAAAAACTTTTAAAGCTGTGTGCAAATTAGCTAAAGCGCTTTATATTAGCAATAAAATAAAATCAGCTGATGATAAAATTAAAACGACCTGGCAAATAATAAATAATAAAACAGGTAGAAATAAACAGCGTAATACTGAATTTAATTTAGAGACTGCAAATGGCTCTATCAACTCAGATGTAGAAATAGCTCAGGAATTTGAAAACTTTTTCGCTAATATTCCTGTTAAAACTACTGAAGCTTTAAATTCCTCACCCGCGCGTTCTGCTACCATACTCAGAAATAATGTAAGGGCATGTTCTTTGGAGTTTAGATTTCAGCATACCAACCCCCAAGCTGTTATAAAAGCTTTTAAAGATCTTAAAATTAAATCAACAGAAGATCTTTGGGGAATGTCTGTAAAAGTCTGTAGTGCTATTATCAAAACCATTGCGCCCTATTTAGCTTTCATATTTAACACCAGTGTAGAGCAAGGAGTCTTCCCGGATCTCATGAAACACAGTAAAGTAGTTCCTTTGTTCAAATCGGGTGATAGTAAAGAACCTAACAATTATAGGCCTGTGTCAATTCTGCCAGTTCTCAGTAAAGTGTTTGAAAAGTTGATTCTCAATCAAATGTTACGTCACTTTAATAAAAATGCCATCTTTCATGAACAACAGTACGGTTTCACCAAGGGGCGTTGTACCACTGACGCTGGTGTCACCCTAATAAAGAACATTTTTAACGCCTGGGAAGAAGCGAAAGATGCCATTGGAATCTTTTGCGACCTCTCCAAAGCGTTCGATTGCGTAAATCATGAGACACTTCTGCTGAAGCTGGAGCACTATGGGATTAGAAATACAGCTCTTGATTTACTAAGATCATACCTGAAAGACAGAAAAGTTAAAGTTCAAGTAAACGGCGTAAACTCATTAGGGTCTGAAATGGCCATGGGTGTTCCTCAAGGTTCAATATTGGGTCCATTCCTCTTTTTAGTTTACATTAATGATTTACCCTATTTACTTTTAAATCAACCGAAGATGGTGTTATTTGCAGATGACACATCATTGATATTTAAAATAGCCCGACGGTCACAAAATCTTGACGACGTGAATAACATTCTTCAGGTTTCTTCAGGTCCAAGATTGGTTTACGGTAAATAATTTGGTACTAAATGGCACAAAAACCAAATGCATTAGATTTCAATTACCAAATGTTAGAAGTAGCGAATGTGACATCATATTGAATGGAGAAAAACTGGAATTTGTTAATCAAACGGTGTTCCTAGGAATCACGCTAGACGAGAAATTACAATGGGGACCTCATATAACATCTCTTGCGGGGCGGCTAAGCTCCGCCGCTTATGCTGTTAGGAAGATCAGACAGTTAACAGATGTAGAAACCGCGCGTTTGGTCTATTTTAGCTACTTCCACAGCATTATGTCGTATGGCATTTTACTGTGGGGTCGGGCTGCTGACATTGAATCCATCTTTATTTTGCAAAAGAGAGCTGTCAGAGCCATTTATAATCTACGTCGCCGCGAATCTCTCAGGGACCTATTTAAAAGAATTAATATTATGACGGTACCTTGCCAATTCATTTATGAAAATATCATGTGTGTAAGAAAAAATCTACATCTTTTTAATAAAATAAGTGATAGACATAATTTTAATACTAGAAACAAAGACAAATTAGATCAACCATTTTCCAGATTAGCTAAAGTACGTACATCTTTTATGGGGTACTGTGTTAAATGTTATAACAAAATACCTTGTGATATATTGCAATTAAATGAAAGGAAAAATTACAAATTAGAGGATTATATCCAAGATAAGAATGCTTGGAAACATGCTGGTCCTGCTCCCTATGACAATCTAGAGTCTAGACAAAATCAAACTGGTTGCTAATTGAATTATGTAATTAATTATATCTATGACATTGATTACACTCAGTGATTACTTTAACTCACACACTGACTGATACATACATACTTGTTACTATTACATACTTGTTAATATTCTAGGAAAATTGTATATTTACTTTTACAATGTTTGTAAATGTGTGGGCACCATGTATCTGTTATAAAATTAATTTATCCGTAATTGCTTCAATTTCATTATTTTTACCTATTTTGGTACAGTAATTTTGTTCTGGATGCATCGTTTTCACACATAATTATACAATGAATGTATGTTAAATATTGTAGTTAAATCATTTTAAAAGAGTAACGGTGGAGTTTCTTGCCCATTCTTCTCCATACGAAACTACATTTTGGAAGGGGCGACTAGAATCAATTCTATTTTAATGTAAATGTTGACGTTCAAAAGTGCCTTATATGTGCCTATTTGAAATAAATGCTTTGACTTTGACTTTGACTTTGACTTATAGTAATACAGCAGTGTGGTTGCAATCACTGGACTCTTTGGTCGTATGAATGCAACCAAACAGCACCCTTAGACCGTTTCATTTATCTTAAAATAATAGCGCGTTGCTGTTGTGTTTGTAACAATAAATTAAAATACTTTAAATTATTTTGCCATATTGTGCCGTACAAATTTTACAGCCATAGTGACAATACGTGAACTATTAAAGTTAGCTCATTGGTCTTATTTTCATATGCGGAATTAATTTTTTCGTCTATATTCCTTACATTTTAGTTAATATTTTCATGGGCCACTAGATTTCTTAGTAAATAATAAATCACAAATAATATTAATTTAATAGTTAAAATCAATTAGCCATTAATAACAACTCACTCATCATCACAAGGCATTCACTCTGCTTTTAGCCGAGAAATATAAATGAGGTTCCCATTTTATGACTTGTAGGAGCGCCATTGCAGTTAGTTTAGGGTTCCTTAGCGCAAAATGTTAAATCATTATTCACTCTATCTTTTACTTTTTATAATTATTATTAGAACAAATACTGTCATTAAAACCCTAGAGGAATGTAAAGTGATTTCATTAGATAAATTTTATTATTAACAAAAATATTACTAGCAGCGCTCCGCAGTTTCACCCGCGTAGTACCCGTAAGAATACGGGGATAAAATATAGCCTATGTTACTCAGCGATAATGTAGCTTTCTAACGGCAAAAGAATTTTTGAAATCGGTCCAGTAGTTTTTAAGTTAATTCGTTACACACAAAAATACGAAAATGCAAATCTTTCCTCTTTATAATATTAGTGTAGATGAGTGACTTTTACAAAATATTGTAGTGACAAACGGTAAAGTAGTCCAACGCCTAGACACAACACCTAGTCGATGAAAACAAGCAGAAAATCAATTGAAAAACTGCCTACCATCCACTTAAATTGAAATTCGGACTTTGAACTACCATTGTCTTTAAACTGTAATCTGTCATTGTCATTCATTATCGCTACTATCATTATAATCAGATTTGCCATCAGAATCAGAATCAAAATCAGCGGAGATATTTTGAAACGAGATCACACTTTACTAGTAGACGGCTCACAACTTTCGTAATCAGTAGAAGCGTGAATATTTCCTACAGAACCCGCACGTATATTATTTGATCGTTCTTCATCCGTGGTTACAGTCAATGTAGATGTTGATTGTTTCAATCGTGTTTATATCTTATTTACTTTCCGTCGGAAACCTCCAGTTCTTTAAATGTTTATTCCACCGTTTGTATTCCATTTTCTCAAAATTAAGCAAATACGGATATTGTTATGACAAAATGGCGTTTACAATGCTGTAAAAGATTTTATTTAACTTTCATACCATTATTACGTTGTATGATGGCTATCAAATAATGTTCAGAGCACCTTTAGGGCTGTAATAGATAATTGTAAAGCGTTTTCTCAACTTCAATAGTTAAGTCGAATGAAAGCCTTGCGTAAGCTATCATAAGACATTAAGTGCTGTAATAGTAACCGAGATGCTATTTTGTTGAATGAATAGTTGTTACTCCACACTCTAATTAAATGTCGAAATATCGTGCTATAAAAGCTAGTTTTATGACAATTTAGTAATTCAGATGCTTTCAAAGAGATTTTATAAAACTCACGGTTGCATGAAGGTGATTGAGAGATATCTTTATATAATTATGTTGTAAATGCGATATGAATTCGTCGAGTCCGCGTTTATTCGATATGTTTATAGAGCCAAAAGGCGATGAGTGCTAAATAATTAAGAAAGCTGTTTTTATACGGTTTTTTGAAATAATAGGATCTTTCATAGGAGTGTTTTTCGATCCATAGTCGTGAAAGTAATTGCTTAAACGATCTTTTTGCTAGCTGGGGAATGAATGAATGAATGATTATTATTATTATTCGATGGCAAACGTATTTTGGCAGCGAGCGTACGTACAGTTGTCTACGGCGTCGTCGTCCACCACGACCACGCAGTCGGCCAGCGCGTCCACGGTGGGCTGCTGCTGGCGCAGGTCGTCGTGCAGCGCGCCCACGGCCGCCAGCTGCGCGCGCACGGCCTGCGACGAGCCGCGCAGCGCGCCCATGCGCGAGATGCGGTCCTCGGTGTCGGTCAGCCACTGCCTGCAAGCACACGCATGAGTGTCGGGTAGGCGCGGCGCGCGCGCTTGGCGCCCCCTGCTATTGGAGTTTTCTGTGATCTTTCCAAAGCATTTGATTGCGTGCACCATGACACGCTATTGCGTAAACTACGTCATTACGGTGTTCAAAATGAAGCTCTCAACGTAATAAATTCTTATTTAAATAATAGGCACCAACGTGTAGATATTAATGGTGTGAAATCTTCAGGGCTCAATACTGGGTCCATTCTTATTCTTAGTGTACATTAATGATTTACCATTCTATTTAAAGAGTATCTGTGACGTTGTATTGTTTGCTGATGATACCTCTCTTATCTTTAAAGTAGACAGGAATAGACAAGATTTTGACGACGTAAACAGTGCACTCTCAAGGGTTACGCATTGGTTTACCACGAATAATCTAGTTCTCAATGCCAAGAAAACTAAATGTATAAAGTTCGCTTTACCGATTGTAAGAAATCTGGGACCCAACATCGTCTTAGATAATGAGGTGCTTGCAACTGTAGATTCGGGCGTTTTTCTTGGCATAACAGTATATGTGGTACAAACTTCAGTGGGGATCACATATATCAAGCCTAGCGGGAAGGCTCAGTTCGGCCGGCTACGCCGTCAGAAGAGTAAGACAATACACTGACGTTGATACAGCTCGGTTAGTCTATTTTAGTTATTTTCATAGCGTTATGTCCTACGGCATTCTGCTGTGGGGTAAAGCCGCTGACATTAAAAATATTTTTGTTCTTCAAAAACGAGCTGTTCGTGCAATTTACCAACTAGGTGCTAGAGTTTCTTTGAGTGAATTTTTTAAAGATACTGGTATTCTCACGGTGGCATCGCAATTCATGTTCGCTAACATCTTATATATAAGGCAAAATATACACTTATACACGAAAAACAGTGATATTCATAACAAAAGTACGTGCTTCCCTTCATCGGCTTCATAAAGTTGATAATTCAAAAAAAAGCGAAAGTAAAATCAAATCTTTGTTCGAAGGCATACTATTCTATCAACGACTATTTAAACGATAATAATTGTTGGTCGCTGTGATTAACTCAAGACAACGTTTGTGTTCTTTCAGCAGAATTAGCTTAACTACTGACAGGTCATATGAATTACTTCATATCATTGTTTATTTAACTTAACTGCATAAACCATTTATTTTTTTTTATTTTTATCAATTAAATTTTCATTTATTGTTGAATGTTAATTATATGCTATTATTGTATAGAATCAAGTTCTTCCAACATAACAGACAGCTGTGTTGCTGGGGAGTTTGTTGCGCCACTTCTTCCCAGGTAAAGCACTGGGAAGTGGTGAAGGGCGGGCGTTTTGGGGGACTGTGTTATGTAATTTTGACGTTCAGAAAGTGCTGACTCTCAGCCTAGTGTGAATAAATGAGTTTTGATTTGGTTTGAGTCACCGGAAGTCGCGCAGCTGCTGGCGCTGCTGGCGCATGAGCGCGGCGTGCACGCGCGCCTGCGTGGCCAGCGCGGCGCGGCGCAGCGCCTCCCAGCGCGCGCCCAGCAGGCGCAGCTGCAGGCGCAGCTCGGCCGCCTCGCCGCGCGCCAGGCCCGCCTCCGCCAGCAGGCGCGCGCCCAGCTCCAGCACGTCGCCCACGCGCGCCTGCTGCGCCGCCAGCCCTGCGGAGCGGCACTGCTCAGCGGCGGCTCTGTGCTGTCGCAACCTCACCGTGACAGCTTACATGGAGCGCGCTCCAAGTGAAACGTCGCTCCACCCGACGGTAGGAATACGATATTTTCCAATTTATTAAAAACTATTTTAATTTGGGACCAAATATGTGACAAAAATATAAATAAATTGTTTTATATCCATTTTCTCAAATAAAAACGATTTTAATCAAATGTATTTTTCGTTACAATTAATCTACCGCCAAAACGCTCCCTACGATAACATTTTTATCACGTGACCCCACGTGACGCCAACTTTGCGTTGCGTCAAAGCAGTTGTAAGCAAGTGAACTGTCAAGTTTATAATTAACAAGATTTTTAAGAGATAAAAAGTGGTATTACTGGTGTGCAGTACCTCTATGCACAAATACTTAAACTGCATCACACAAAGTATTTGTACCAATGCCATTTACACAAAGCCGACATCACGTGTGGTCACGTGATAAAAACAACTAATCATAAGGAACGTTTCGGCAGTAAATAAAGAAAACCTAAAAATAAATTTCATTTTAATCGTTTTTTTTTATTCAGAAAATGGATATAAATTAATTTATTTTTATTTGTGTTACATATTTTCGTCCCAATCTTAAAATTAAAACAGTTTTTAAATAATTGGTTAATACGTTAATGGAACTATTACCAGCTCACTTAAATTTTCACGGTATGGTTTTACAGAACAGACCGGCCGGTGACCTTCATCACTGACCACTTCGATCTGTATTTCAATACGAATAATACGAAACATGAACATGATCGGCATACAAAATAGGAACAGTTTAACAATAAACATATTTTTATCATATTATGTTATACTATATCATAATAACAAACAAGTTTTTAATTAAAATAGGAAGAATTTGGATGCTTAGGTAGAAATCATCCAATTTCAAACTGCACGCCCCTCCACAAAAGTTCAATACAAACATTTGAAATGTGTATGCAAGCAGCAGTGGAGGGCGTACAGCTACAAAGACTACTGTGGTATTTTTTCTATTGACTACTGAAAAACTCGGAAATAAATATTTACAACTTCAGGACATTTAAAAATCGTTCATTCATTTAGGACAGCCATCATATAAGCCAGTTGACAGTTTTTAAGAAACCAATTTAATAATATTCCTTGTGGTTTATTTTCAGCAAAATATAATGAAAGAACTAATTTTTATAACGCAATTTATTGAGATTGTATTTTAAACGGAATACTTACTGTCATGGTAGTTCGAGGGTCGTACTCGTCATACCTTTTTACCGTCAAATCCCGCCTCGGTAGCCTTAATTAACAAGGTTTTAAAATAAAATAAATGTGTTATTGTTTATTTTGACAGTCATATGTTGTACGATTTACATTTCCATATTTTTAGTTAAGTATCTAAAAATGAGACAGAATATTATTATTTTAGTGGTTTATAGAACATTGCATATTGTGCGAGAGTTAAACGTATTTTTGTTACTGTCAATTAACGTACTGTGCGAGCCCGACTCGCTCTTATACAAGGTGTAACAGAATAAACGCGAGACCTGAAAGTAGTCGTTTCTTATTGACTACTGAATCGATTTTAGTGACTTCTAATACGGGTTTTAAAAAAAAGTATTTTGCCATACCTATCGCCGATCGAGCCGAAGAAAATTTAATCTTATTACAAGGCAATGAGACTCTATTTTGAGTGCATAAAGTAATGCAGTGCTGGCTCAACACGTTTTTCTTAATATTAATAGTAGGTTTTTAAAAACTAAGAGTCGGTCATCGTATTAGGCTTTTAAGTCCATACTTTATCGGGCGCCCCCGCTATGCGGTCTCGCGTCTATTGGGTTACAGGTCGCACAGAGCGCGGCGGCGTACCAGTGAGCAAGGTCTCGTGCTCGTGGAAGTGCTCCTTGAGCGCGGCCAGGCCGGGCGCGCGCGGCTCGGCGCCGGCGCCCAGGCGCTCCTCGGCGTCCAGCAGCCAGGCCAGCGCCTCCTCGAAGGCGCCGTAGTAGCCGCCCAGCTCCGAGCCCGACGTGGCCGACTGCGGCCGCGAGCGCGCCTGCGGACGGTACAGTTAGTCAGGGGCTTTCCTTTTACTAAAGCCGAAAAGCCCGGCTTTCAATTCAAACTTGAGACAAAAAAAATACACAATGTAAATTTATCATTTACCAATTGATAAGAATAATAACATTCAAACTCCGCGCGTCGCACCGCGTATAGCCGGACGCGCGCTAAACGTAGGTCCGATGCTACGTTGCGAGATTTACCTTTACGCTAGATACTCATAGAATAATATTTTGATTTTGGCGCTGTTTTCATCATTACACAACGCTGCCAGACCACCAGGGTGCAGTTGCGATCTCGCTCTAATCCTGTACCGTAAGGCAGGATGCGAGATCGGTGTATGAAAACAAGTGACAAAAATATATAGGTCTCGCTCGCACCTTAGGGCTTGCAATCTGGCTTCTGGATTTCTTATATTTGCGAAGAAATTGCTAACGTTTTTCATAACATTAGTATGTACTCATATTGCAAATTGTTCTGATTTTTAAGCTTGGCTTTTGACTCTTTATGAATGAATGAAGCGCGAGTTAGAGCAAGCTGCGCAAGACGATGCGCAAAGCATGAATTTCTACAGAATGATGCAATTTCAAATTAGTCCAAATTTGTTTTGAGCGGTTAATGGCGCATTTTTTTGTCTTGTTATTGTTTTTTTAATTTTCTGTGAAGTTAAGTGTTCTGATTAGTTTTTGCTGTGATTATCATTGCTTTAAAGTAATTTAAAAAAATCTTATCATTAAAATGAATTCGGAAACGCATGCGATTGTTCCTTGTGAAGGATTAAAGTGTGTACCAGTAAGAATATTCTTATACCTAACTCTAACAATGTACCTTCTTGCTCTAAAATAATACACTAGCAAAAAGGAGATCAGCAGAAGGCCTTGAAGTTATTTCATTAAATTATTCAAGGTATTTCTTCCAAATGATTAGAAATAGAAATGTTTTTAGAAAAACAAAGTTTGACATTGTTTGTTTTACTGAACATTGGTTAAAGGATTACCAAATGCTAATTAACTATGAAAACTATAGCGTGGGCAGTTGTTTTAACCGTAAATCTATGCAGCATGGAGGTTCTGTTACATTGATTTTTTTTTTTTTAAATCTAAGCAACGAAATGACATAGTTGATTTCAGTTGAACATTGCATAGAACTGTCCTGTGTTGAGCTAGATGAGCATGTAAGTGTGCGTGTACAGACCCCCTAATTATCAGAATTTCTCTTTATTTGAGTCAATAATGGAAGATGCCCTAGCGAAACTTGCATCCAGTCACAAAGCCGCGATTATTTGTGGTGATTTTAATATCAATATTTTGGAAAATAATTCAAATAGCCGTAGATTACTAAGCCTTTTTAAATCATTAAATTTATCGAATATTTTCATAGAACCAACTAGAGTAACTCCGACTTCTGCTACATGTATCGGTAATGTTTTCTGTGATTGTAGATATGTAGAGAAAGCCATCGTAAATTATCTGCCGTCTGATCATAGTGGACAAACGGTATATTTTGAGTTTCATCCTTAATTTTTAAGATTAATAGACGTGCAACAAATCTTGACGACGTAAAAAACGCCCTACTGCAGGTACAAAATTGGTTCACTGCTAATAATTTAGTATTAAATGGGAAAAAAACTAAATGCATAAGATTTACTTCACCGAATGTTAAAAGTACTGATTGTGACATAGTATTGAACAAAGAGAAACTAAATATCGTCGATGAAACTGTTTTCCTGTGGATCACGCTCGACTCAAGGCTACAGTGGGGTCCTCATTTAACAGCTCTTGCAGGACGGCTAAGCTCATCAGCATATGCTGTGAGAAAAATCCGTCAATTCACTAATGTAGAAACCGCGAGGTTAGTCTATTTCAGTTACTTTCATAGTATCATGTCTTACGGTATTTTACTATGGGAACGCGCTGCAGATATTGAGTCTATTTTTATTCTGCAGAAAAGAGCCATCAGAGCAATATATGGCCTCCGTAGGCGGGATTCTCTAAGGGAACTGTTCAAAGTTATTAATATTATGACGGTACCTTGTCAATATATCTATGAGAACATCATGTACGTCAGGAAAAATTTAAATCTTTTCAGTAAAAGAGGTGAAAGACACGCCGCCATTAGGACTAGAAATAGGGACCAATTAGTTCAACCAGGTTTCAGACTGGCTAAAGTTGACTTATCCTTCATGGGGTACTGTTTAAAATGATATAATAAAATACCTCACCACATACTGCAACAGAATGAAACGAAATTGAAGTCTTCCATAAAAAGCACACTATGCAGCCAAGCATATTATAAGTTGGGCGATTACATCGCTGACAAGAATGCCTGGCTAAACACTGCTTGTCCTGCTCCACAAGGTCGCTAAAAACTAATTTGATCAGCATTCTAAAATATGGTTGCAGCTGCTGAAGATTGTAAAACTAGATGTCTTTGCACTGTATAAACTCAATCTTTTAGTCCTACTAATATTATTATTGCATAGCACATGTGTGAGCACTATGTTCCTACTATAAAGCTACCATTTACTGGGTACGTCTTTCATTGACTTGAATGTGCCCTCTCAACTGAGAATTTGTCATGCTCACTCAAATGTCTCGCTAGTGGTGGCGTGTCTGTTGGATCATTAAGTTCCCTTCAAAATGGTTGAGCTGAGTGGTGCTAATCCATACGCCATGTTCGTAAACAGGCGCCGCCAGTAGGGACTGGTCATCTCTTAGCTGCCACGGCCTATTTTAATTACTAAATTGTCATTTGATTTTGGTTTTTAATTACGGACGCTTTTAATGTGCACGTCTTTTTACAACGTTCTCACATTGATAATTTGAACATAAATGATGTAACCAACTTTCTGTAACAAATTTTTAACAACAATTTCATGATTTAAAAAGAGTGTCCATACAGTTTCTTGCCCGTTCTTGTACATAGGTACCTACTACGCTTTGGAATGGGCAACTAGCTTCATCTTTCCGACTCTTTGACAATTCAAAAGTGCCTGTAATTGGTTTATTTGAAATAAAAGGTTTGGGTTTGAGCATCTTATGGCTTACGCAATCGAACGCCTTAGATAGGTCGCAAAGATTCGAATGCCACCTTGTGCTTCTGGCAAAGCGTTCAAAATATTATTTATGAGGGTGCGGCGTCAGTTGTATAACGGCCTTTGGTGAAACCGTACTGTTAACAACAGTATGGTGAATGATTGATTGATTGATTGAATGATGATGAATGTTTTTTAATTAAAGTGACGTAACTCGAATTAACAGATTGTTACCTCGGGGGGCTGCGTGGCGATGGGCGTGCTGGGCTCCGAGTGGACGCTCTCCAGGTCGCCGACGTCCTCGCTGGAGTGCGGCAGAGATTGGAACAGGCACATCACGTACATCATGATGGACTTCTTGTCGGGGTTCGGCGTATTCACGTCTGGAATCAAAAGTAAAACACACTATACTAATTGAAAATATTATACATCCTCCAACATAAACGCGTCAATAAGTTTGTTGGGCAATGTTTTCACGTGAGATTCGCAATGGTGAGTCACATAGGCTTTTTTCATCCCGCGAAAATGCACGATTCCAGAGTGAAACCGCAGGTGCAGCTTGTGTACAATATTGGGGTCAATTTAGGAGGGGTATTGTTGTTTGACCCTTAACCACTGACGTACGAATGACATTCGTCGCCGAAACAGTTATTCGTGTATAACTTCAAACTGCCAGAGACGTGTGCGCGGCGGGGGAGAGTGGATCCGAGGCATGCGTAACACCGGGTGAATTTGAGGGCCTGACGTATGACATACGTAGGTCAGTGTTAATGTAACTGTTATGACCTTGTATTTATTTTATTTTGAAGGAGGCTTACAGACTAACAAGCCAATGATATAAAGAAAATAATATAAAATGCTAATAACAAAAGCCACCTTAATGCAGAACAAGTCAACATTAAGGTCCATAGAAAGCCTATTGAAACTAAGTGCACTTCTTATTGAGAAAACATTCCGCCTATAATTAGGATTTTTTTTTTATCGTTGCGCCACACTAGGAATTTCTTCCTGTATCGTGAGTGCGTTTACAAACATAGAAAATCACAAACACGAACACCCAGACCCGGAACAATTACTTGCAGATTGTTGTAATTGGTGTACTAAAGGGAGCTAAACGACAGAGTTAACACGCAGTTGGTTTTGAATATTATCATTGTATTTTATTAAGACATCACACTGACACAGAAAATTATAAACAAGTTGTTACCTAGTAACAAAAACAAAAACTAACTCTATGGGACGCATGATGATTCCAACCTATTTTCAACACCCCCACTGAATCCCCATGCGCTCCATGCAATACTTTAGCTTAATGCGAGCCAAGCTTTTAGTAAGACAATCAGCTGGCATCTGGTTTGTATCACAATATTCTATACGAATCACACCGGCTTCAGCCAACTCTCTTATGAAATGATAGCGTATGTTGATGTGCTTCGACCTTCTACCAATCGCAGAAGAGTACACTAATTTACTTGCACTCTGACTGTCGCTGAACACTGTAACGCAGTCGTTGAATCCAGCTAGCTCTTCTAACAAGCCTTTAATGCAGACTAGTTCTTTTGCGGTTTCGCAGATGGCTATATATTCAGCCTCAGCTGTGCTTAAGGCTACGCATCGCTGTTTGCGAGCTTGCCAGGAAACAGCACCTCTACCGAAAATAAGGACATAACCGGTAAATGAGTGCCCATCGGCGTTGGCTCCCCAATCGGCGTCTGAGTATGCAACCAGGGGTTTGCCTGTTCTTTCATAGACTAGTTTATAGTCCACGGTGCCCTTTAAGTACCTGAGCACCCGCTTGAGCGCAGTCATGTGCTGTTCATTCCAGCATGTATTAAACTGGCTCAAATAGCTGACCGCAAATGTCAAATCAGGCCTTGTGCCGCAGGATAGATACATGAGCGATCCTATTACTTCTTGGAAAGAAAAATCCTCACGCCTCTCTCCCTTTGCAAGTCGTAGATTCAATTCCATCGGAGAAGCTACAGGCTTGCAGTCTTGCATTCCATATTTTTCTAGAATCTTTTTGGCGAAGCTTGCCTGTGATAGGGATATCTGCCCATTGGATCGCGTGATATGGATCCCTAGACAATCCTTGGCCTCACCTAAATCTTTAATTTTGAACGCTTTGGCGATTGTTTTTTTGACTCTTTCTATGTCCCCCACTGAACTTCCAAAAATATAGAAGTCGTCGACATAAAGTGCTATTGCAATCACGGTATTATCTTTCCCTCTTTTAATGTACACGCACGGATCATACTTCGATCTTGTAAAACCACTTTTAGTGATGTGATCATGTACTTTGACGTTCCAGCAACGTGCAGCTTGTTTGAGGCCATAGATGGCTCTCTTCAGCTTGCATACTTCCTTTTCATTTCCCTTCTTTATGAAAGATTCAGGTTGCTCCATATACAGATCCTCATCTAAATCACCATTTAAAAATGCTGTGGTGACGTCAATATGGTGTACATTTAAATCCAATTCTGCTGATAATCCCAGCAGAAGCCTAATGGAAGAAAGCTTGACTACAGGAGCAAAGGTCTCGGTATAATCTTCTCCAAACTTTTGAGAGTACCCCTTGGCGACAAGGCGAGCCTTATGTCGTTGAACCTTTCCATCTGCCCCGATTTTCAACTTAAAAATCCATTTATTTTTGACGACATTAGCGTCTCTGGGACGATCGACGAGCTCCCAAGTCTGATTCTCCATAAGAGAGTCGTATTCCTCCTTCATAGCCTTCATCCACAGGTCTTTATCAGAACGCTCCATAGCGTCCATAACTGAAATCGGGTCAGTAGCATTCATGACATGGAAGTTGTATACCATGTCCTCATCTATTCTTCTGACTCTATTTCTTAGAGGATAACGCCGTTCCTCAGGCTCCTCTACAGCTTGAACCGGCTCTGTTGACGGTTCTTCAAAAGAGTCGTGAAACTCTTCTTCAGCACTAGTGGGCGATGAACTTGGTGACATAACCATGTTACTCTGGCTTGGGCCATCCTCAGGCGCCACAGCCCTAGAAGTGCCTTGAGCAGTATCTGGCTCAGTAAAAATTGGTACCTCTATATATTCTCGCCTTTGTTTCTCCTTCGAAACCTGTACACTGCGCTCAGGGGGTTTAATCTCCTTGATTACTTTTGACCGCTCGTCAAACACGGCGTCGCGAGCAACTATTATGCGGCGCGGATTGACCGGGTTGACAAATCTGTACCCCTTTTGTACTTCACTGTATCCAACGAAGACAAGCTCACGGGTCTTGGAGTCGAATTTCCTTCGGCTATTATCTTTCACCAAAACCTGAGCTGTGGACCCAAAAACTTTTAAATTGGTAAAATCCACCTCATGATTTGTCCAAACTTCTTCGGGAACTTTCCCGGCGATTGCTAATGTGGGTGAGCGATTTTCAAATAGATCGCAGTCCCCACCGCTTCTCCCCAGTACCGTTTACTTAGGTTACTGTCATGGAGCATGCATCTCGCCTTTTCAGTAATGGTGCGGATCGTCCTTTCCGCAACTCCATTCTGTTGAGGAGTATGAGTAACGCTCGTCTGATGCGTAATTCCATATTTGGCCAAATAAGCCTGGAACTCCTTATTGGTATACTCAGTACCATTATCGCTTCTAAACCGTTTAATTTTTCTTTCGGTTTGGTTCTCTACCAGACGCTTAAACTCCTTGAACTTCTCTAACACCTCAGTCTTTTGCTTCATGACGTAACCGAAAACCTTTCGGCTGAAGTCGTCAATGAACAGGAGGAGATATCTGTTTCCTCCCCAAGTCTCTACATCTATTGGACCAGCTACGTCGCTATGTATTAAGTCCAGCATGCCGGAGGCTCTAAAAGACTTCTTCCGTTTTGGAAACTTTTTTACGCACTGCTTTCCTTGACTACAAGGAACACAAGGGGCTCCATCACCCTTTTTGCCGTAATCTAGGCCCTGGACAATTCTTTTCAAAATGTACATTTGCGCGGCAGACAAATGGCCCAATCTCCGGTGCCATAATTCAAACTTGTCCTGATTGTCTTCCCCTAAAAGAGCTGTAGCCTGATTACAACCGGAACCTATAACATAAAGTCCGTTTTGGCGCGGTGCGGTAAACAATGCCTTACCATCTATTTTTACATTATTGTTAAAAACACTACATTTGGTTTTATCAAAAACAATAATATTTCCTGCATCTGCAAACTTTCCTACAGACATTAAATTGGTAATTAGTTCAGGAATGTGAAGAACATCATTCATCTTCACTACAGTGTCACGTTCCCCGTGACGCAGGTTTAACTCCACAGAACCTTGCGAAGTCGAAACAATTTTCTCGCTATTCGCGCAAGTTATCGTTTTGGAGCAAGATTTCGTAGGGTTCAAGAGGGATTTCACCGGTGTCATGTGGGACGTGGCTCCTGAATCCAACACCCAGTTATCACTGCTACCAACAGATGACAACAAGGTCAAAAAGTCTGAATTCGCGTTCACACTGGTCATCATGGCCGAATTCGCATTTGATTTCTTCTTATCCGGCTGCTTGGCCTTGAACTGCTTGCATTGCCACTTGAAATGGCCCTTCCGTTTGCAGAAGTGACAAACAATCTCTCTGGTGTGTTCTCTTCCTCCACTACCACCAGCGCTAGATGCTAGCGCCGAATCATCCCTTGGGGCTTCATTCGACTCTTGACGTTGACCCTCCTTCAGGAGTGCTGATATAACCAGTTCTGAGGTAATTGTCGAGCGGGAATGCTCTATGGCCATTACTAACGGATTGTAGTTGTCCGTCAATCCCGCCAGCATTATTATTCCAACAAACTCATCGTCAAGTCCGGCACCAATGCTTCGCAGCTGCTGCTGAATCGCTCGAACATCCGTGACGTAGGCTTCCATACTTGGGTACGATTCCAGCTTGATGCGAAACATTTTTCGCAGCAACGAAAGCCTGCGCATTAGTCCAGCATCCGCATAGGCATTTTTTAGTGCCAGCCAAGTCTCTCGTGCCGTCTTTGCTTCCGTCACAAGGGGGTAGATGCCTTCCGAAAGCATCAGGCAGATCTTGGCTCTTGCTCTAGCATCCCGCTTCACCAACTCATTTGAGGTCGCACTGAACGTATCTTGAACACAATCCCACAGATCATTGTCGATAAGGAGCATTTGCATAGAAAAAGACCATGTAGCGTAGTTTTCTTGCCCCGACAACTTGGAAATTTGCGTCGTATTTTGCGACGTCATTTTTTATTCTCAATACATATAACTGTCCCTAAAATTTAGTATCAACGAGACTACGTACCTGGGCCCATAACCTGTTGTAATTGGTGTACTAAAGGGAGCTAAACGACAGAGTTAACACGCAGTTGGTTTTGAATATTATCATTGTATTTTATTAAGACATCACACTGACACAGAAAATTATAAACAAGTTGTTACCTAGTAACAAAAACAAAAACTAACTCTATGGGACGCATGATGATTCCAACCTATTTTCAACACAGATCATACAAATATTTTTTCCGTGCGGGGATCGAACCCGCGACGCGCTGCGCAGCAGTCGATCGCTCAACCGTTACGCCAACCGTGTCGTCATTGCGAGAGGTACATTTAATATTGGCCGCTGACGTAATCCCATCAGATTCGTGCGTAATGACAGATTAGCAACGATTTCAGGACAGTCAACGTGGCCATTTGCGATACCCAACAGTACACTCATGTCTCCAATATAACGTCTCATCTCCAGAGGAAGGAAGTGGTACCGTTTGCAGTTTGTATTTGTTAGTATTTTGTTGATAAAATGAATCGTAAGCGATGCAACACTCGCCTGAGCCCTCTTCATCGCAAAAAGGTCAGCTAGTCCCAGCTACCAGTAATTCAAAAGGAATTATTAGGATCATGGCTGAACCAGACAAGTCATCAGTAGATGGAGAAATTGGTCTTCAATCAAAACGCTTTCTATGAAAAAAGAAAATGAAGAGGATACTCTGTTGCCAACACCAGCAGCCTGTGACACATTTTCTGAACGCTTTTATTCCTTTGTCTTATTTGGCAAGAGACGGAGAAGTGCCCAAAACCGACCGGCAATAATTGCCGTAAAAAAGTGGCTAAATAAGACCATAACTAGAGATGGGATTTTGATCTCCTTAAAACATTTTATAATGCCGCCAATAAAAGTTGTCTGAACTTTTTGTGAGACTACCAAACGATTATAACAACTTATGAAAATAATCAATTTATTTTCATAAATAAATAGATTTTCTTTACATTTTCTCTCCTTTTAAACCTTTCTTGAACTTCTACAAACATTTCAAAACCAAAATTAACCAAATTGGTCCAGCCGTTCTCGAGTTTTTGTGAGACTAACAAACGTCAATTCATTTTTACATATGTATATATATATAGATGACTTAAGTAAAAGAAAACAAAAAGATCCTATTGTTATTAGTTTTTTTTTTTTTTTTAAGTTTGTAAAATTTTTGTTTTCAAGCTCTAAGCATGTTGATTAATAATTATTTTTTTAAGAATATTTTTACTGTTATATGTATTTATCATCCTACCTTCTGTCTAAAATATTGTATCGTATAAAAATCAAAAGAAACATTAAATACACTAGATGACTAGTTTAGAGATCATTATAAAAAGAGACGAATGTCATTCGTACGTCAGTAGTGGTGTAACTAAGTGACATTTCAGCAGGCGCGGTCGCAGCCAAAGACTTTGAGGGTCACAGACAAAGACTACCTACATATTAATAAGAAAATTAATTATATTTCCGAAAAATTACTATTGTAAGCTTTACGTTTACGGCTTTGGGGGGGTTCATGACCCCTAGGACGCCGCCCCACCTCGGACCGCGCCTGCATTTCAGTGGTTAAGGATTAAAATTGTGGTAGCAATTGTAATCGAACTGCTGCGGCCGCCAGCCGTGCAGCAGCGTGTTAGTTACCTTCCGGGTCCAGCAGGCGGTCGATGCCGAGGTGGTCGTGCGCGACACTGAAGGCGTGCTCCAGACGCGCGGCCGGCGCGCGCGCCAGCACGCCGGCGTAGTCGAACAGCTGCGGCCGCCAGCGGTGCAGCAGCGCGTTGAAGGCCAGCCCGTCCGCCCACGACGTCGTGAAGTTCTTCACGTTAACGCCCGTGTAGTTCTGCACACACGGACGCACTCATATACATTCCAACATTAAAGTGACAGTTCTATTTAACAAATGTAATAGACCCATCCATCACAAAGCGAAGGGTCACATGCAACATGACGTGATGTGATGCTTTGTGATCTAGTCGTATTTTTTTTTTGTACTAAACAGTACCTACCTGTAAACCAATTGGTTTTGGAGACAACATTAAAGTTAAATGAGAAGGCTCAATTCATTTACGTTTTTCATAAAAGTTTTATAACTTTAAATACCTCTATGTTTACAGTTATATTTGAGATTTCATCTAAGTATTAGTCTGTTTTGCACTAGGCTTGGGATATAGCCGGGAAATCCGGGAACATACCGGAATTTAGCGTCCTGTCCCGTGTCGGTGCCGTGGTAATAAGACGGTAGGTACTGTGCCGGATTCCGTACACCTGCTAGTTTTTTTTTTAATTACGTGTACTATTTATAGCTGCCAGTATGAAACACACGGCACGGCTGCAAATATTTATAAAATAGTCTGTTATAAGCAGAGGTCGGAGTAGGTAGATTGATTTAAGGTCGTTGACGTCAAACGTACAGGATAATATGGATATGCCTCCAAAATACCGGAACTTCATATTTATTGTGATATTAGTTCCGGAATTTTGAAATTAGCACGAATTTATGTTTAAGGTGAAAAACGTATTAATAATATCAATTATAAATTTATTTATGTTTTTGTTTAATTAAAAATAATTGTTCATTGAATTCAATCAATCATTCATATAATAAACGATTTTGTTAGCCTGTCTGTATGTTTTTTATTTTATTTTATTCCATAATTCCAATTCCGGAACTTTTTCCGGTACTTCTCGCACATTATGGATAAAATGGTATGTGCATATTATAATATCTTGACGCAAGTATATAAAATCAATCTACCTACTCCGACCTCTGGTTATAAGATAACTCGTGTTTATTTCCCACCAATTTTTACCTATCAATAATCTTGAAAGTGCACAATTTTTGTTTCCAGTTCATTTATAATTCATTAACTGGTGTTGATTAGTAACCAAAGTTTAATTTAATTTAATTAATCAGCAAAAGAGGTATGTTTTAAGTTTTTAACGTTATTTAATTCAAATTGTCTTGTCAAATTCAGATTATCTCCGAAAGTTTCAATTAGTAAACATACGTAAATGCGGGGTGCTCAATTTTGGTTGTGTTTTTTAAATATTATAATTATACGCAATATGATCTATATATTGTGTATTGAGGTAGGTAGATAACTTTTACCTGAGGAACTATAATAACCCTGACATAAGCCACACCATCCCATTCAAAACACGTAATTCAGTCACCGTCTTCTTTCATATTACAGAAGACCTCTCGACCTCTTACTAACTAAAACACAGTCTTACTCTTACTCTCGCCTCCACAACATTCAGATACTAAGGCCCCTCATATCACCATCACACAACACAAAATAATACTGTACACGTTTCCCAGTCACACACCCACGCACTCACATAACGCAACAAAACACACTCCCACTCACACACACAATCAACCACACAGTCATTTTACTTGTTTTAATCTAATTTTAATGTAACATTTAACAATTTTTTTTTTTTTTTTGTATTCTTTTACTTTGTTGTTCATATCGTTTTTCATATTTTTCTCTTCTAATAAATCACTACATAATATAATCTTTTGTATAATATCACCTTACCAGCTCTTAATTTCCTTGAGGGTTTATAGTGTCCAAGTGTCAGTAGAACACTGACTCCTAAGTCACAGGTATTCCTAGTTTAGGAGTCAGGGTTTCGACTTTGTGTTCCTTAAATAATTTTTAACTTTCTCTAGTTACTAAGCATATTGTAAGGACTAGTATCAATAAAATAATAATAATTGTTATTATTACCTGAAATAAAAGTTGAAAATAAGTTGCATTTTTATTTTCCCTTTAGAAAATACAAAAAAAACGGTAGTTTAAAAAAACTAAAAAACCCTACTGCTTTTCTGAGTATTCGTGGAAGAAATGGAGGCTTAGTGAATTGAGAACACATACCTATATTACATTGCAGATTACTCCAATCTACTGACTAGACGGCTGACTTTCTAGAATAGGTCCCGACTGCTACAATTTATCTGCTTATAAGCATCGCCTTAGCAACTGGCGATTCTTAAGTTAAGTGCAATCAGGTACAACGACTTTCTTGTTTTAGGGCTTTTCCATGAATACTCAGAAAAGCAGTCGGGTTTTTTAGTTTTTAAATTACCGTTTTTTATTTAAGTATTTTATTTTTTTATTACGATATCACTTTTACAGTACCTAATTACGAATCTAACGACACCTCGCAAACTAAAATCCATCGAGCCGTTCTGGCCGCAGAGCGTGCCAAACAATTGAATTTGGCGCCAAAAATCCGCCATTTTGTTTTTATTTATTTTGATATACCCAGTGTCACTCTCACAGTAAATACGAATCTAACGACACCTCTCAAGCTAAAATCCATCGAGCCGTTCAGGCTGCAGAGCGTGCCAAACAATTATACATACATACATACATACATCATACTCTCGAAAAACATAACCCTCCTTCTGGCGCAGTCAGATAAAAAGTAAAAACATTATTGAGGCTTAGTCATATAGACTTATTTACTATCATATATTTACTACGGGCCAACTCTGTTACCCTAGAATTGTGTTTACGCCCAGTAATGGAAAACTTGGATAACAGGCAGGCTCCCCTCAGCGCGGGTACTGACCTGCGTGTGCGTGCGGCACCACGCCAGCAGCGTCTTCTCGAGATTGGTCTGCTGCAGCTCCGACATCAGCTCCTTGAGGTGGTAGTGCACCTGCCAGTGCAGGATAATGCTCCACACCAGACCTGTAACATTAGTATTGCAATGTACACTCTGAAAATGTAATTTATTTTCATTCCAGTGGATGCAATTGTTTCTCGAAGAAAAACGTCGAGATATTTTGAACCACCTTGAGACCCGACTTTCTGGCTCCAGGTCGTATTCCTTCCTTACCACAATGTTGAGCAGCATTGCGCCTCAGGTGTAGCTCGTGCATGTCAGAGGTCAAAACAATACTCTGTCGCTACAAGCACCAGTGTGCCACTGTTGTGGTTAGTATGTATACCTAGGGTGAGCTTGGGGTTGGCGTCGACGATGTCGTTAGAGCTGATGTTGACGAGCTTGACGCCGTTCTGGTCCAGCACGTGCAGCGCCGTGTTCACGTTGTTGATGTGGTGCACGCGCATGCGCCCGCGCTCGCGCTTCTGCAACACGCAACAAACAGCACTGTTATCATGTGCCACGGGCTACGCCTGTACGCAGGACCACGGGTGGCAAACGTCCTTTTCATAGTATCTGTTATTTACAATATTCGACGGCTTTCATTATGTTTCTTTTTCATCACGAAGTATCAAAGATATTGGCTCAGTAAAGCTGGATGACTAATTTCAGATAACGATTTTTGACGTAAACAGCAGTTGTAAAACAAATAATGATAACATCGGCATTTCATTCAAGTACATGTCACATTGACGAGAGTAAGCTACGCGCGTGGCACTGTGACGTAGGCGCGGTTCACTGATGACGTGTAACTGTGAGAATATTTATTATTATTAGTTCGTCCTGCAGAGATGTGACAGACAGACATCATACATACACTTTACACACGAAGGTCTGCCGAGGCCGAGTCAAAGTTAATTTGCACATAGCTAACAGAAAGTGAAAGTTGAAATATAAAAGGAAGTGCAGGAGTTAGCAACTACTAGACATGACCTGCAGTGACAAGAGTGTGACTTGAGAATAATTAACGCTACACGGTTTGAAACTCTCTTGCTGTGTTGTGCTCGGTTTACAAACAAACAGACCATCGTCTGACCTCAAAAACTCAGCAATAGGAATGACAAAAGAAAATCTACTGATCTAAATCTGCACGAAAATCAGAAGTGGCACTATTCAGCTCTCGCATGCTGGCATCCTTATAATCAAAGTTCTATGTAACCTCCGCTGAGCAGCAGACGGTTCACGTTCATGGGGCTCGTGCACTTACATATTGCTGCGCGGTGAGGATCTCCAGCAGTGACAGCAGGATCTCTCCATCTCGCAGGTCCAGGAACAGGTCTTCCACCAGCGGCTTATCGTTCTGTAACACCAACACAACGTAACGTAATACAATGGAACCTTAAGCAAAAGATTACCCAGTTGTGGGCGAGTTGGGTCCAAACAGGTGTATTCTTCTGTAAAAAGTGTGGCTCTTTCACCTTAACCTTCCAAAGAACATACGTTCTATCTAAAGGGTTAAAGGCTTTCATTATTGTTTTGTGTTAGCGTGGTTTTGCAAATACGTTATTATACTTCAGACGTCCTTCGATAATCACAATGTGGTTTCCTCGATTTCCATGGAACCGACGCAAGATTATTCAAAGCTTGCCACAGCAAAAATAAATAAATTTGCTGTAAACTGAACACAACCGTGTGCTAACTTCCGCTGTCATCTGTAAACTCATTCCTTTTTTTCGTGCAACGACGCGTGCCTTTTAAAATTTTCTTCTTATTAGAATCTTTTTACATCAAAGTAAGTTATAATAAGTTAATATACTTATTTATATTTTTTAAATTATAATTATATTAACTTGATTATTTTTTTTATAATTTTTGGTAAACACGATGATAGGTGACGAGTACATTTAAAAAAAAAAAAAAAGCTCGAGAAGAAAGCGCACAGGAAGATGCACCACAGCAGTGGGTCACGCCAAACAATCCAAAGGCGAGGTGCAGCAGCACGACGGGAAGACTATCGGAGATCCAATTTCAACAGCCAACGTCATCACAGGAATCGCCACTAACTGGCAGGTAAAAACTTGTTTATATTAACTGGCAGAATCTCTAAAGATCTCTATTGGGTTAAGGGATATAACATTCCCTTTTTTCAGGAACCTACACAATTACCATCTAATGACTCCTTTTGAAATAAGGACTAGATTGTCATAATGCGAGAAATAGAAAATCTACTTAAAATAGATGCTGTTTCTGAATGTACACCCATCAAAGACCAGTTCCTTTAATAGAAATGTTGTTAGCAAATCAAATGGTTCCTATAGATTTATCTTGAGCTTGAAAGAATTATATCAGTTTATAATAAATAACACAACATTTGAAATTAGAAGATTATTGAACAGGTTCAAATATTATAACCAAGGACTGTTACATGGCTAACATTTTAAGGATGCTTATTTTATGATATCAAATTAAAGAAAATACTTAAGATTCCAATTCAAATAAGTTCAACGTTTTACCATTTGGCTTATGCACTGCACCCTTTGTTTTTTATTGCTTTAAGATCCTGGGGCTTAACTTCAGTTGTTCATTGACCTAGATGATTTCCTATGTATTGAAAAAGATTATATACAATTTAAGGCTAACATACAAAACACATGTAAGTTTTTGCAAAACCTGGCTTTCATTATTAACAAGGAAAAAAGCAATATTATTCCAACTATGGAATGTAGCTTTTTAGGGTTTATATTTGATTCCAAACACATGACACTAAAAATATCTGAACAAAAAATAAAGCACAACTTAGAATTAATAAATAGTCTACTTAAAAATGAACAGTACTCTCTCACACTTAGCTAAAGTTTTAGGTTCACTAACCTCTATATGCCCTGCCATTTCTTATGGATGGTTATATACATAGAAATTAGAAAGACATAGATATTTATCTCTACAATAATATAATGATAACTATGAATGTAAGATTAGTACACCCACCCGGTGCATTCAAGATTTAAAATGGTGGAAATCTAATATACACAAAGCAGTAGCACCTTATAATCAGCATACATTTAAAGTGTACATATTTTCTAATGCATCCTTATCCGGTTGGGGTGCTAGTTGCAATAACAAAAGAATGCATGGTTTTTGGACAGTAGAGGAGTAACAAATGCATGTTAACGTGTTAGAACGAAAAGCTACATTCCTGGGATTGAAAACTTTTGCAAATAGATTAGTAATAGACACAGCTATTAGCTATATAAACAGAATGGGTGGTGTTGAGTACCCTCAGCTTCTCTCAATTTCTGAACAAATATGGAAATGGTGTGAAAGAAGGAATATTTGGTTACTTGCTTCATATATAAGCTCAAAGGATAACCACATCGCAGACTAAGAATCTAGAAAACATAAAACAGTAATAGAATGGGGCTTAGAGAAAAGTACATATGATTATTTTTATGTTGGTAGTGTGCTTTGTAAGTTTTCATTTTATTTGTTGGTATATTGGCATGGCTAGCTGACATATGACAAATTATTTAAGTTCTGTGTCTCGTAATGTTGATTACTTTGCCTACCTATGTATAGAATCAAGTCTATCTAACTAAACAGACAGCTGTGCCGCTGGAGAGTTTGCTGCGCCACTTCTTCCCAGCTAAAGCACTAGGAAGTGGTGAAGGGCGGGCGTTTTGGGGGACTGTCTTATGTAATTTTGACATTCGAAAAGTGCTGATTCTTAGCCTAATTTGAATAAATGGCTTTTGATTTCGATTGTAATAAGGAACATACAATTTTGATTTCCCCAATATTGATTTATTCGCATCAAGACTAAATTATAAATGTAAGTAGTATGTTGCATGGCATAGGGATCCAGATACAATAGATGCCTTCACAATCGACTGGTCACCCTTTTTTTTCTATGCCTTCCCACCATTTTCTTTAACCTTTTCAACGCCACGGACTTCAATCGAAGTTCCGGACTTTCGTGCCACCAGCGGCGCCACGACTTCATTAGAAGCTCTTCATTTTAACTATCTAATAAAAATAAATTCACTGTATTTAAAAGCTTTGTTTCATTTTATTAATTAATATAGCACTGTCTAATACCCTGATTTATATTTTTCCACACAAAAGAAGCCCTTATTTGTCTTAAAATCGGCAAAAACAAAAACTCCGAATATTTTTAATGTCCCCTGAACGCCAAGGACTTCAAATATAGTCGGCCAGTGATTTGACGCGAAAGTTACAACTGTTTGATTTCGCCCGTTGAAATATATATAAAACTAATACTATCGAAAACAATTTGAGGTCAGTAAAATATGAACGTAGTAAACTACTTTATAACAAAGGGGAAATAGACTCAAACTCAAACTCAAAGCATTTATTTCAAATAAACCAATTACAGGCACTTTTGAATTGTCAAGGTCGGTGAGTTAGAAAGATGAAGCTAATTGCCCATTCCAAAGCGTAGGTACCTATGGAGAAGAACGGGCAAGAAACTCCATGGACACTCTTTTAAAATCATGGTATTGTTACAAAAAGTTGGTTACATCATTATGTTGAACTTATCAATGTGAGAACGATGTAAAAAGACGTGCACATTAAAGCGGCCGTAATTAAAACAAAAATAAAATAACAATCCAGATATTAAAATAAGCCGTGGGAGCTAGGAGATGACCAGTCCCTACTGGCGGCGCCCGTTCACGAACATGACGTGTGGATCAGCACCATTCAGCTCAACCATTTTGAAGGGAACTTAATTATCCAACACACACGCCACCACCAGCGAGACATTTGAGTGAGCATGACATACTCTTAGCTGCCAGGGCACATTCAAGTCAATGAAAGACGTACCCTGTAAATGGTAGCTTTATAGTAGGAACATAGTGCTCACACATATGCTATGCAATTATACAATACTAAAAGTTTTAATTTATACAATGCAAAGATATCTAGTCTTTTACAGTCTTCAGCAGCTCCAACGTTTTCAAATGCTAATCAATTTGGTTTAACCTACCTTGTGGAGCTGGACAAGCAGCGTTTAGCCAAGCATTTTTATCAGCGATGTAATCTCCCAACTTATAATAAGCATGGCTGCATAGTGTGCGTTTTATACAAGATTTAAATTTCATTTCATTTAGTTGGAGAATGTGGGGAGGTATTTTATTGTAACATTTTAAACAGTACCCCATGAAGGATGAGTCTACTTTAGCCAGTCTGAAGCCTGGTTGAACTAATTGGTCCCTATTTCTAGTCCCAACGGTGTGTCTTTCACCTCTTTTACTGAAAAGATTTAAATTTTTCGTGACGTACATAATGTTCTCATAGATATATTGACAAGGTACCGTCATGATATTAATATTTTTGAAAAGTTCCCTTAGAGAATCTCGCCTACGGAGGGCATATATTGCTCTGATGGCTCTTTTCTGCAGAATAAAAATAGACTCAATATCTGCAGCCCGTCCCCATAGTAAAATACCGTAAGACATGATACTATGAAAGTAACTGAAATAGACTAACCTCGCGGTTTCTACATTAGTGAATTGGCGGATTTTTCTTACAGCATATGCTGCTGAACTTAGCCGTCCTGCAAGAGCTGTTAAATGAGGACTCCACTGTAGCTTTGAGTCGAGCGTGATCCCTAGGAAAACAGTTTCTTCGACGAATTCTAGTTTCTCTTTTTTCAATACTATGTCACAATCAGTACTTTTAACATTTGGTAAAGCAAATTTTATGCATTTAGTTTTTTTCCCATTTAATACTAAATTATTAGCAGTGAACCAATTTTGCACCAGCAGTAGGGCGTTATTTACGTCGTCAAGATTTGATGCACGTCTATTTATTTTAAAAATTAAGGATGTATCGTCAGCAAATAACACCATTTGTGGTTGTTTTTTTAATAAATGGGGTAGATCATTAATATATACTAAAAAGAGGAAAGGACCTAATATTGAGCCTTGTGGAACACCCATTTTTATTTTTAAACCAAGTGAATTGACTCCATTTATATGAACTTTTTGCTGTCTATCATTTAAATAAGATTTTACTAGACTGAGCGCAAGTTTACCTAGTCCGTAATGCTCAAGTTTTAAGAGCAAGGTTTCGTGATTAACGCAATCAAATGCCTTGGAGAGGTCACAAAAGATTCCAATGGCATCCTGGGCCTCCTCCCAAGCATTAAATATGTGTTTTAATAAGGTAACACCGGCGTCAGTCGTACAACGTCCTTTGGTGAAACCATATTGCTGATCGTGTAAGATTTTGTTGGTGTTAAAATGATTAAGCATTTGATTGAGCATTATCTTTTCGAACACCTTGCTGAATACCGGCAGCACGGATACTGGTCTATAATTGTTGGCGTCAATGCTGTCTCCAGATTTGAATAGAGGTATAACCTTACTATATTTCATTAAATCCGGGAAGACTCCTTGATCTACACACAAATTAAATATCAAAGCTAAGTATGGTGCTATGGTCTCGATTATAGATGTACAAACTTTTATAGACATTCCCCATAGATCTTCGGTCAGTTTGATTTTGATTTGCCGAAAACATTTTAAAACTATCATAGGGTTTATGTGTTTAAATTGAAATTCAACAGGGCAGCCTGGAACGTTCGCTCTTAATAAATCAATTGAGACATCGGGGGACGAATTTAAAGCTTCTGTCGTTTTAAATGGTATATCAGTAAAGAAGTTTACAAATTCTTGAGCTACTTCTATGTTAGAGCTTATGGCACCACGCGAAGTCTCTAATGTATAATCCAATTTTTTTATTTTTTTCCTACTAGTTTCGTTATTTATAACTTTCCAAACTGTTTTTATTTTATTCTCTGCTGATTTGATCTTGTTGCTAATGTACAAAGCTTTAGCTAACTTGCAGGTATATCTAAAAATTTTGGAATATGTAGCAACATACTTGTTGAAAGTTTCGGTGTTAATGTAAGGCTTAAGGCCGTACAGCTCGAACAGTCTTTCCCTACTTATCCTAATACCTCTAGTAGCCCAGTCACTAAATACAAAATGAGGGCAAATATTTTTTGTTTTCTTTTTTAAAGTTTTACTGAATTCAGTGTGCACTACTGAAAAGAAATCCTCATACAATTTATTTGCATCGTCCATATTATGAACGCCCAGAATATTTAACTTACTGTTTAGGGTACTATTGAATTTATTTAATTTGGCCGTCGTTATTGGTCTAAATTGTATTTGCACTTTTTGCAAAGGTGCTCTAAACTTAAAATTTACCGTTTGTCCACTATGATCAGACGGCAGATAATTTACGATGGCTTTCTCTACATATTCACAATCGCAGAAAATATTATCGATACAAGTAGCAGAAGTTGGAGTTACTGTAGTCGGTTCTGTAAAAACATTCGTTAAATTGAACGATTTAAAAAGGCTTAGTAATCTACTGCTATTTGAATTATGTTCCAAAATATTGATATTAAAATCACCACAGATAATTGTGGCTTTATTACTGGATGCAAGTTTCGCAATTTTTTGATAATTAGGGGGTCTGTACACGCACACTACAACATGCTTATCCAGCTCAACACAGGACAGTTCGATACAATGTTCCACTGATAATCCAACTATGTCATTACGTTGCTTAGATTTTAGACAATTTTTTATCAATATAATAGAACCTCCACGCTGGATAGATTTACGGTTAAAAAAACTGCCCACACTATAGTTTTCATAATTAATTAGCATTTGGTAATCCTTTAACCAATGTTCAGTAAAACAAACAATGTCAAACTTTGTTTTTTCTAAAAACAATTCTATTTCTAATAATTTGGAAGAAATACCTTGAATATTTTGATGAAATAATTTTAAGGCTTTCTGCTGATCTCCTTTTTTATAATTAATTGTTTTAGAGCAAGAAGATACCTTGTTGTTGTTTGGCATAAGAATATTCTTACTGGTACCTTCTGTTGTCTTACAAACTAGTTTAAAACATTATCCGGAGTTAACCCCAAGACTTCAATGACATCACCAGGCATTGAACTCACTGTGAGTGAGGGACATGGAACCTCCTTCGTACAATTTGTATACAAACTTATAGCATTTGAGCTACATTTATTCTAGGTTCACCACCGATGTGGTGTCAATAATACAAGACTTCGACATACTATTTATGTCTGAGTTTATATAAAAAGCTAATAGCCTTGCTATTATGTGTCTATAACTAACAGGCAGATACACAGTACCCCTAGTCGATTTTAAAGTTTAGACGAATTTCTACCTTAAGATGGGTGCCGATCCGGAATTAAACAGTTGATAGCAATCCTTGTCGATAAGTATATTCCCATCACTACACAACAATTGGTTGTCAGTGCCCCGGGCGCCACGGACTAGTATAGAAGTCGTTCTGTGACGTCATAAGCGTACGGTTGTCAAGGTCACTTTGGCATAGTGCAGCACTAATCGAGTGAGCGCGCACGCATCTTTGTTTGTAACAATACCCGCTCCGATGTCGCAAAATCTACTAAAGATCGGCCTGACAATAGAAAAAGTAAATGTGTCTCATTACATTAGTGACAGTTGTCTTGTGCTAGTAAACTAAGTATTCTATTTTACTAATAAGTAGGTCCCACGACCCGTTTTCTCACTGGCCAGATCGCTTCAGGCCAGGCCGACTAGCGTGGACTGGGAACTGTCGCATCCGATGAGACCTGCAGTGGCCTGTCGTCCCCCGTCCGATCGAATGTATGGGATTATCGGCACGACCTGGCGCGGACTGTCCGTTATCGGGCTGTGGGACCGCGGCTTTAGAATACCCGGCCTGACGAGTATACGCTACCGTTACATGAATAAAGAAAAGAACAGAGACAAAGCTTTAAAAACAGTGCTGTGGTAGGTACACTGCTACCTAGGTGTTAATTTAAATGTATACTTTGCATTTCGAAAAAAACGACGTAAAACACTTTAAATACAGTGAAAAATTCTGCCGCTTAGATACCTACGGTTAAAAACGTTAACTGAAGTAGTTAAAAAAACACGGGAGTAGACAAATATAGAAGAAAGTACTCTGTGTATAGAAGAAAGAAAGACTATAGACCACATCCCTAATCAGAATTGAATCTGAATTGCTCTGAGCGCCAAGGACTTGAAATGAAGTCAAAGACTGACGTCATGAAACAAATAGAGATGTACCTCATTTCCTACAGCTCTAATTGAGTTCTGTATTTGTTTCTTTGATACTTATAATTTATACTGGTTTTTCTTACTAGGGATACTGTGAAATAAAATAATTATGGAAATGTTTAATTAGTTTTTATTTATATTCGTGAAATAATAAATAAAACTTAACGCGTATAAATCTCATTCATCGATATGATCGAAAAATGGTTACCCTCATCACTACTGTTTGCTACATATTTCGTAATACATTTCTAGCTTGGCGCCTGGTGAGGCATCGCGTTCTGTGTACGTTAGCGGTGAAAAGGTTAATTCTTAAAACACTCCGAAAAGTTAAGAATGATGAAGCAGAGGGTATTGTTGTAATACCACACATACCCAATATTTTTGTCAATGCTAGTGTCAGAACCAATGATTGCTCAACCAAAGAATAACCTCTTATGTTCAGACGCGGGCAACCTACACCCTCTCAGAAAGAATCTGCGACTTGCTGTACGAGTGTTGTCCGGGAAACATTTATGAGGCGTGGAATAACAGCGACCTCTGCCGAGATTATGTTAGCCTATGTCACTGAATCAACGCTTAAACAATACCAATCACCAATTAATGGTTGGCGTGAGTATTGCAATATGAATAATTTACTTTTTTTTTTAATAGTTATATTCCTAACATCATTTATTTCTTAACTGATAAATTCAATGGAGGTTCATCCTACAATTCACTAAATTCAGCAAAATCTGCCCTGAGTCTAATTATTGGACCAAGATTATCTGAGGATGATAGGATTAAAAGATTTCTGAAGGGAGTATTTAAATTGAGACTAAGGATACCTAAATATGACCATGTTTGGGATGTTTCTATAGTTCTTAATCATTTCAAAAACAACAATATTAATAATCAAATTATGTCACTAGAAGAACAGACCAATCGCAATCTCTACTGGTCATAGAATTCAAACTATCTCATTAATAATGGCTGGCAATATAGCACAGCATGGTAACCTGCTAGAGGTCGAAATACCAGACTTTATCAAAACTACTGCTCTAGGCCGGTACCAGCTTGTTTTTTTTAGCTTTTTATTAGCTTCACCTGTATGTTTGTATGTTTGTTTGTAACCGACTCCTTTGGACTTGATTTTGAACGGTCAGATTTCATTTAAACTTTGTAGACTTCGAGAGGACTGATGACAATTTATTAATTTAAAAAAACGCTGAAAAATCACGCTTTTGTAGTTAGCAGAACTAAAAAATAGGAAACTAAAAAATCTAAAAAACACGCTTAAAAAAACGCAGCTAAAAAAGCAGAAAATAATTTCAAAAAAGCGTGGGGTGCTGGGTATTAATTGGCCATAAAAATACCTCAAAAAGCACGCCACGCTTTTTTGAAATTATTTTCTGCTTTTTTAGTTGCGTTTTTAAAGCGTGTTTAAAAAAAATTAATCTACTATTTGTTTCATGAAGAACCTAAGATTTGCCCTGCTAGGTCAATTATAGATTACATGCATCGAACAAAGGCTCACAGAAACAATATTAATTAAAATAGTTTTTATAACTTATTTATAAGAAACCATACAAAAAGGCTTCAGTGTCAACAATTAGTAGATGGATTAAAGACACTCTTAAAAACAGTGGGATAAATATAAACATGTTCAGTGCATATAGTACTAGACACGTCTAGACACGCGTCTATTTCAGCAGCAGCTAAAAAGGTGTCAGTATTGACGAGATAAGAAGAACTGCAGGATGGACCTCGTAATCACAGACATTTCAAAGTTCTATAATCGTCCTTTATTGAATCAACTAAATTTTGCAAGATCAGTACTCAGTGATAGAGAGAACTAAGTTTATTTCATTTTATTTTTATAATGTTGTTACAATAACTACGCTATGTACACTGTCACACATAGATATTTAAAGTAATAATGACTTACCCAATATTCCCTTGTACAATTTTATGTTATTCTATGGTCAGAAGTAAAGACAACAGAAGATTGTTGTTAGCTCCTAAGGGTTGTTGATTAAATATATAATAAAACAGTTATAATAATACTACATAATTATATTTAAGTGTAATTGTTGTGTTAATTACAAAATAGAAACAGGAGAAAGTGAATTTATCATAATTTCAATAAAATTCTTAGATAGATTCTTTATTTTCATACATAATTGTTACATTTTAGATAAAGCTTTAAACATCTACATTGTGATCATTGAAGGACGTCTGAAGTATATTGAGTTATCAAACGAACTTACTTGTAAGTGATGTTCGATCATCATTATATGAAGACTACGTCCTTCGATGATCAGGGGCCCACCCAAAACCCATTCATAAGCATTCTTTCTTAACTACCCAGAAATTGTCAGAAATGTGTGGCTTTCAAAAAATGAGTTTACAGACAGTGGAAGCGGAAGTTAGCACACGGTTGCGTTCAGTTTACAGCAAATTTATTTATTTTTGCTGTGGCAAGCTTGAATACTCGTGCGCCGGTTCCATGGAAATCGAGGAAACTACATTGTGATCATCGAAGGGCACAGTCTTCATATAATGATGATCGAACATCACTTACAAGTAAGTTCGTTTGATCACTCAGTATGCTGTACAGTAGATGGTATCTCAACCTCATTAAGCGCGCTAAAAGTGATTGCTGGCCCAGATGAGCTTATTTTAGCAGACTCGGATACTACACTAGATACTGTAGCTACATTTTTATATTTCTCAATTCACAACTAGACGTATGTTAGACACATCATAGCATACGAGTGTTGATACTCGACATTGGAAACAGAAAGCGAATAAGTTAATAACAAGACACGGTACCTAGGAACTATGTATAAAACTAACCTACATAGTACAACAGTTATCAGTGTATTTATTGTTACGAGCTTGGGGTTCGTGACAATAAAAAAAGCCAATATAAAATACCAAAAATGACACTTTAATTGAACAACCTCATAACACTCAAACACACTAATTACAAAACACAACTACACAGTACAACGGTTATCAGTGTACCTATTGTTACGAGCTTGGGGTTCGTGACAATTAGAAAATCAGCCAATATAAAGAACCAAAAATTACACTTTAATTAAACAACCTAATAACACTCAAACACACTAATTACTAAACACAATTGCACTACTGATCACTATAAGTCGCACTTGAAGATCGTTTTCGATGTGTTTCGCTTGTATCGCTCGACAATACTACCCGGGTCGCGATCCGTTCCGGCCTTTTGTAGAGCCCTCGAAAAGTTCGCGGACCTTCTACTGTCGAAGCATCTAGAATGTTCGAGTACATACCGGCCCCGACAGAACAGGTGTCGAAAGTTCTAGCGTCGAATTTACTAGAAAGATCTTGACCCGATTAACTCTGCTACTCCATACTAGACGACGCTAGCGGTAACTAATTTTACCATGTAATAGACATTACTTGTAGCGCGCGACACTATTTATGTGTATTAGCAGAGTGGTTGGTGGGTGGGTGGTATACAACATTGTCTTAGCACCTCCGCCATATTATACAATTCCAGCTGTGAACAGTGGCAGCGGCTCGCTCACTCAGGGTCGAGAATTGACCCTAATTACTTCACGCACACAATTTATGAGCGTCGCTGACTGATTTTTGAACACACGGTGACGTCACCATGTCCACGCTTTTTTCTTGATCCTCTTCCAAGCTGACAACATTAGTGACTAAAACTTGAGACTGTCTACACTGCTATTTGTGGAAGTTCGTGTTACATAGAGGTTACAGCGGAGGCACACGTCCAGTTTTTATAATGAAAGTTCTATAGACAGGCAATGAAGTTAGGCTTCGTACTTTGCTGTAACTACTAGCGGTTTAACTAAACTGCCAAGTTCTTCAATACAAATAGATTTGACTTTGAGTCATTGATACATCGAACAGTTTAGTTAATCACCAGGGGTCATGGCAGACACACGATCAATGTCCACAACACAATGTCTAATAATGTTTCGAAAGCGTCTGTATAATACTAATAAACAAGTATCAATGTGTAGGCATCTGTCGCCGCACATTGGTTCAGTAGTGGGCGGCGCGTACGATCGACAACAAAACAATTTAGTTGATCAAGTATCTATTATGTGCCCAAGACCTACAGTTTAATTGCCAGTCTGATGCCTCTATGAGTTTATGCAAACTAAGTAGTACGAACGCTTACAACTAGCATTACATTACAAGGTATAGAAGTGCAATACTTTACCTTCACTAGCTGAGAGTTTATCCATTTAGTGAACGTTTTCTTTTGAACATCTTCTCGTTCATCTGAAACAAACACACACACACTTAATATGAATCACCAAGGTTTTAACAAACGATAGTACGCGATCTTCAATAAAGAAAATAATGTCACAAAACTTATGAATTATCTCAAACTAGCTTTTGCCCGCGGCTCCGCCCGCGTGGATGTCGGTTACCGCGTAAAAAAGTAGCCCGTGTCTCCATACCTCAGGCTACAAATATATCTGCCAAACATGACGATCGGTTCAGCGGTTTAGGCGTGAAAGCGTAACAGAGTTACATTAGTAGGGATAGTTGGGATTTGTAAAAACAAACAATTTAAAGCAACGGGCGGTAACCGGTCAACCGAGGCAATATTGTAATAGTGACGCCTTAGAATGACGTACGATCACTATTGACCGCCTGTGCAGCAGCAGGCTGCAAGAAGGCCTCCCAGGTCTTCAGCAGCGTGAGCATAACGCAGCACTCCCGCGGCAGCAACTCCACAACGGGCCCACTATTCCATTCATCAACACTACACGAACGTTTGGAACTTTACAGCATTGTGCACAGGAATTCTAGTTGTATTCCCGAGTCCCGAGAGCCGACTGAAAACTAATACATTATGCCATCGATGAATGCTGGAGGTCCCGTAACTCCCGTTATCCTCGCTCCAACGACTTTATAGTCGCTTTGTTTTGGCGCCCGTCGCATAATGAGATGTACCGCAGTGTCACCGCGACCTTCGATCATTTGTGCCGCAACGAAGGCGAATCTATTGCTCGAGATCAGTGGCGTGCAGTCCATAAAGACAGAAAGACACTGCCTACCCTACCTAAATCAGATAAAATATTCAAAACTGATATTATTTTATCAATAAACAAAAAAATCTTTATTCATAAATCGGCTCTACCTGTCGAGCGTTGGTCGTATCATTAGTATCATAAATATAATATCCGTTCTTTCGTACAATTCGATGCAACTTCGCATTGCGATGCACTAGCGCCTTTGAATGCCTCGGGAGAGACACGAACTATTCGCGTCTTAATGTTTATGTGTGCTCTCGTGGTCATGCAGATTTATTGGGTGTGCGTTCCTATACATACGTGGCACAAAATGTAACAACTATCGCTCACAAGCGTACAGGGTAGTCACTGGCTTTTTCCGATTTTTTACTCCACGACGAATTACGAAACTTACCAAAGTTTTCCGAACAAAGTTGGCTATGCGACTATTTTAAAAATAGCATTGTTTCATTGAATCGTCGCTACATAAACCACCATTACTTGTTTATCGTATTATTTTTATATTCCGATTTCCGACGCCATCCTTTGTTTTGATTTATTTGTTTTGGTTGTGAGCTATAATAGCATGTATTTGAGATTTTAACGTTGATAGTAGGGTGGAAAATAGATAATATTCACTGTGAAAGTTGTTCAGGTGGTGTGTGTATAGAGAAAATAAAAACGGCAAAAAAATCACGTTTGTTGTATAAATATTTAAGGGGGCTCCTCCCCTTAAATACTTATTTTGTTCTGTTTTTTAGTATTTGTTGTTATAGCGGCAACAGAAATACATCATCTGTGAAAATTTCAACTGTGCAACTATCTCGGTTCATGAGATACAGCCTGGTCACAGGCGGATAGACAGATAGACAGACAGACGGACGGACAGCCGAGTCTTAGTAATAGGGTCCCGTTTTACTCTTTGGGTACGGAACCCTAAAAATGATGCATTTTCGAAACTATATATCGGTGAGAAAAAAACAAGTGATCGTGAAAAGTAACACAAACTAAAGGTAAAGTCATTCGTAAATTCAATACAAAAAAAAACCAATATAATTAATAATTGCCTCACAGGTTGCATGCTGTGTAGGTACACCAATCGGTTCATCTGTTTTTTTTTGCTCTTCTTTAAATTTCTGCGTACCCTGTCTAAAAACTCTGTGCACGCCACTCTGCTTGAGATTCAGCTGCATTCCAAATCTTTAGCTACAGTCTACAGTTGGTACAGTTACATTGGACATGTCACGCACATAGGTCCACAAAGCTTGCACTAGTGTCCAACAATTATTTCAAAGAGAGAAGACGAACAGCCTGTGGTGACCCACACAACATCTCAACTGTAAATAAATTTAAAAGACATTCGCGCTCCATAACCATCGTCACAGGAACATGATTAGGTACATTACATGCTGTTATAATAACGTTTACTTCCAACATAACACAATGAAAGGAGAAGTGTAATTTGCGAGATTATGACATCTCACGTCATTAGCTTACTTACTCTCATCACGTATTCGTTTTTTACTGGCGGTCAGACGTAACTGCTCTTGACTAATATTAACAACATGGTGGTTAGTGAGTCCATGACAACATCTGATCACGGACACTGCATAATTTACGTGCGAGACGTACACTTTGTATAAATAAGATGACGTAAGACATTATTCAACCCACCGTGTCATACATAGCTAGGTGGTTATTGTCACCGTAAGCCAGTACGGCTGTCTCAGAACTGTTAGACCTTGCGCTTGCCAATGTGCCACAGGTCTGTTATGTTATGCGGGAAGTGGAAACCAATCGCAAGGTACTTTGACTCATCTGTTCAGCTGTAGTACCTATTAGAGTAGTATTACACTTTGTCTCTGTAGAGCCTCTTATCGTAACTTTGACCCCCTGACAGTTCCAAATATCACCGAGATAGTTTTATCAAGCTAAAGGTCTCTGAAAGCAGCAAACAGTACAACTTTACTTCTCTAAATTATAGTTGGTTACACCTCGATGCCGCCAACAATTTATACCGTCTTACATCATAATTACACGCATCCTTGTTATTTTGCTCAAGTTTTTGTGTCCAAAATTCCAAATACGTGGATACAGGTATTATTTCCGTTTTAGTTTAATTTTTCATTCAAATCTTATCGCCCTACGGTTCCCCGACACTCCTGTCGGCGGCGACAGACAGCTTAGCTCCAGGACAATGCACATTTGCAGTATCTAACTTATTCATTCGATGAGACTGCATCAACACTGTTTCTGATACTGGGGCTGGATGTCAGGCTTCTCCCAAATTATACCCATATATAGTTTGTAAAAGTCGTATTTTTGTACTGGGTACGATTCGTAAAGGTCATTGATAAAAAATGTGAACATAAGCGATTCAGCGAATGGTGTGTCATCTCTGTTAAACATTTAGGTATTTGTCGTATTGATTCTCGCATTCAATGGAACACTACTGTTTTAGTAACTTGGAGTTTACATGTTCAGAAATAATTCGGCGAGAGCAGTCAAAGTCGTTGCTTAGCAAGCCGGAGTTGATCGCTAGGCACGGAGCCTGCGCGTGCGAAACAGTAGGTAATCATACATTCTACAATTTGATAAAATTGAATGTTTCACCGTACTTATGTATATTTGCAAAGCTATATTCTACTTTAAATACCCGAAAGTTCTATTACAAAATAAGACAAAAGTTCTTTCGTCCGCTATTATCTTGAATAAGTACAAAATGTTATTTTTACGTTTTACTAGCAGCTACTCGACGTTTTGGGTATGTTTAGAAGTAGAAAGTTAATGTTTAGTTTTGTTTAGTTTAATGACAAACTTATGATGACAAACTCTTGAACAGTTTTTAAGTATTTTCGGAAGAATTATGCCAATATTATACCTATTTACCGTTACTTGAGCTGTTTCTATACCACACCTACTACGGTTTGTATAGAACAACGCGCAGCTCAGCCACGATCACATCAACCATAAAAGTATGGTTTACCTATTCACGCACTGCAGTTTTCAACGAACTGCCACAGAATGTTGATGATAGGCATCTAATATGATAGAAGAAGACCGGTTCGACCGACCCTGTGGATTGAGCAGAGGACTAATACGGGAACATGAACACACGCTCGACGAGGCAACATTATCAGACATATTATTGCGATACCGAAAGTGATTTCCTATCGATTGTCACTTCACTGGAGAATTAACTACCTTTCTCACAATTTTCTGGTTATTTATTTAAGACCACCTGGGTATTAACTGGTGCTCTAGAAAATCGATCGCGCAATGAGTAAGCACATGCGGGCAGCATGTTTTCTGAACGGTCTTCTTGAACATAAATAGGAGCTTTAAAGAAAGTTCGTGGATGAAACCAGAGGTTACATCGAAGGAAGACCGTGCCCATTATGTGCTCAGTGCTACAGTCTTCTTATCCTCCACTCCTTACTGCCAAACGCAGCTAGTAATGGCCGAAAGCAACACACATTGTAAGCGATTTAAGAGTTAATATTAAGACATGAATGAATGAGGAAAGTTATCTCAATAAAGTTGTAGAAATAACCAAGACGATGAAATTACATTATCATAACAACAGGCGCACGGAGCTGATAAGATAACATTATTTAAAGTCGACGACCATTTGTTGGATTTTGGATGGCATAAGTTAGAGCTAACGCACGTAGGCTTACTTCATGTGCAGCGGCTTCCTGTTGACGCTATACCTCACTTCTGCGCTGAATACCAATCCCTTCATTAGGTACTTCATATGAACAGGCAGCTCTGCTATGACTCGTGGCTACGACCCCCGCCGCACAAAGACAAGCTGACGAGCTTGTCTTTGTTTATTTATTTTGTTCCCCTTCCGACACAAACATGTGTGCCCAAGTCCAAACTACCTACCATTAAAATTACATTATGAAAACGTCCGCTTAGGTATGACAAAACAGTTTGAACTCAACTGTTATGTCATAAGCCCCAGTCACAAGTTACTGTGAAACAAATTGAAACCAAGAACGGTGATTTGATTATGATGTTGAATGATGGTCAACTAGTATTTGAAAATGACCTTCACATTATAAGTTACAATGTAGTCAATATTTCGGTGAAACGATTATAACTTAGAAGTAAAAGTGCATGTCGGTCACATCTGCGGCGCCTCGGGCACCCACGACGAGCTCGTCCGTACGTGGGCGGGCCCAACGATTGTTATGTAAGGAAAGTTTTACATTAACACCAACCCAAATGTCGCTAATCCTATGAGCTAACAACAAACATAGAAGTGGGAGCACACATCACGATGATGTACATACACGCTACGATTATTTTGCGGCGCACGAAACTACAACAGCATTAAAATAACCCACGCTCATGTTATGCACTCGCTGATATATTTAGCAATTGCCATTTAAGTAATTAAAGTAGAGCGTTATAAAAACTGGCGTAGAGTGAATGAGGTATGTCCGATGGTGCGCGGAGATGCCGAAACATTCCATGATCGCTGCGTAGCAATTATTTCCACTAATTTCTCTTCATTAAGCGGAGCGTGCACGTGCGCCTGTGCGCTGCCTTCCCGCACACGTGCTGTACATAATTCCATCAATACGTAGCGTGCGCCGCCGCCGTGTCAATGATCCTAGCACGCCGGAAAATTGGACCACTTATGACGAATACATGGCAATGACATGAGCTGCATGCTATGCTGGTCCTGAGTCAGACGACGTCACGCGTTGTGGACCATTTCTAGCTGACATAAGGGAAAGGTTAGACAATTCAAACGAAAACCTGCTTGATGCAACTTACGTATTTGACTGCGATTACCCTAATTTCTACGTAGTTATCGACTTATTACAGGTACCCTCTACAGTCAATACACCTACAACAACTAGAATTCAAAGCATGTAGGAAGCCGGGCCGTTTTTACGGACGGCCATACGGACGATCACACAGCTATGAATGTACCTAATAATTATATTTTACGACTCAACGGTGAAAAAACAAAATGATCAGGTAAGTGTTGTTTGTATGCAAGTTAGCGCCGGTGTCGATAGTTGTCCGGAAGTGCAGCGATTACCGGCGACGACGATTAACTAGTATTAACGACACTGGCCCACATGCGCCGCAATGTCCGCGTGGTCGAAGGATGCACCGCCGCGCCCGCTGCATGACAAGTAGCTCTGCTGACGACTCCGCCTACAAGCTCCAAGCGTCTGGACCCTGGGCTCCTGCTCCATACAAAAAAATTGTTCACGTTTTGTGCGGGGTGTCATAGTCAAAACGTCTTTAAAAAAACATAAAAGTTCATAGGCAGCTAGTGTCTTTTTATTATGGTTCCGTACCCAGAAAAAGGACGCCTGGTGCCATTTTTTTTGTCTTTCTGTATGTGGCAGGGCTGCATGGTGATAACCTTAATTCAGACCATTTTAAGCACCTACTATGGCCTGCATCATGCAAAAAACAACAACAAATACAACAATACAATACAATACAATTACATACAATTTTAGGTACTTAATTTAAATATTTCTACGCCACTAAGGCCAAACATGACTGATCTAAACTATAATGTAATTTAATAACTTGCATGCTCTGTATGTGTACCTACTCATGTTTCCACAAATAAAGAATCTTGAATGTTGAATCTTGAATCTATAAACTATAATCGTTTTTGTGGTACACTTAGCGATGCCTTAGTGGCAGTCCACTCAGAATAGACCGCCAAACGACAGTTCACAAGTTTGCGGTTCAGGGACTACCTATCAACGATACGGTATGTACAACCACCCAGATTGTTAATAACACTGAAATTCCGACGAGGCGACAATACGCGTACGTGCTGCCTTGGGTGTTGTGGCACTCGGCCACTCCACAGCCCGCACGCGGCTCAGCTCGCGCTCGCTCTCCAGTTCGGGAACAGTCGCAGAGCGTGATATTCTCACGCGAGTTAGGCTATTAGTTTGACAGGCTGTCGCATGCTCAACGAGCTCATAGTTCTCGTTCGATAGTTAGTCACTCAGTGAAATTAGTGGCATGACATCACCGCGGTAATTGTGCAACACTACGAGATGCGCACGCACGCCCCGTACGCGCCATACGCGCCACTCAAGTTCACGAGACGATACTCTTATCAAGTCTCTGTGAAATCAGCACTTAATTCTTTTTTGCCTTGCAGACGATTATTTACAGGGACTTGTTCAGTGATTGATCATCAACTTCAATGCAAGTAAATTGATATCGAAAACTGAGCAAGTAAAACTTGAGCTGACGCTAATGTTGATGATGGATTCATGTTGAGTCATGGTTTTATGAATAATTTGGTCGGTCACCGCTCAGTACGACGACCAGCGGCGGCGGGCCAGCGCCACACAACGGGCACTCAGTATGAGCACACGACTCTATGCAATCTAATCTAACAATGTGAATTTCGCCAACCCTACCTTCCTATTGTGCCTTGCCATAGAGATCATCAGAAGCATCTTACTTGGTTGAATTTCAATTCCAATCAATACTATAGATACTGTATAACATGACTTACATGACCTACTAAGAAACTTCAGCTGTTTTCAACCATGACCTACTTAATGTAAGAAGTAAAGACCATTTAGGAAAATTAATTATCTGACATAGGTAAATGTCCCAACAAAGGTAAACACAATGACATGTTATGCAAAAGCACCCTTATGGACATCAGGGAGTAGACTGTAAACCTGACATAAATAAAAGACTTAATTTTGAAGCCAAGAGTAAGGTCAGGAGAGACTTAGGTCTGAAATATTTGCTATTTTGGGTATCTGATAGGTATAAGCATAGAATATAAGATACTAGGTTTTGCCAGCGGCTACGGCCGCGTGGAGGTCGAAAAGCCTATTCCACGGGAAAGTAGTGCCGGGATAAAAAGTATCCTATGTGTTATTTCAGATTACAAACTACCTGTGTGACAAATTTCATTCAAATCATTTCGGCCGTTTTTGCGTGAAAGAGTAACAAACATCCATCCATCCATACTCACAACTTTCACATTAATAATATTAGTAGGATTATATTCATTCCCCCCACCTAGCACAAACCAGTTCCATAAGGAAGAATATGATCTGCTGAAAGGTGATCCCGCCAACATTTCATACACAGCTTTCTTCAACACAATTGGTGCATGACGGATTCTGCACAACGCAACAATCTACCACCCACACGCATGCAATAGTTCATGCTTGTTGACAAACTGATTTATTCCATGATCATACAACATGCTACAATCTACTAAGTACCCACAATTTAACCAACTGCAGCCATTATTAATTTAATGACGTGCCAGTAAGTCGAAATCTATTCTACATACTGGTACATCTTTGCGACTTACTGGTACGTCGAGCTAATAGACATTCCATGGATAGGACTACCGTTGCAATGGCTTTTCGGCGAAACGGACGCTCGATCTTATGGCTATTCGAAATTGTGGTATTATCGATGCTATGGTTGGTTCGATGGTTTGGTCGTTCGATCTAATGACTTCGGGGAATCAGCCGTCGGGCGTATGACTTTCGAAATCAAGCAGTAAACCCCTGCTGCTCTACTTTTTGATTAAGTAACACCTGTGCCTGCAACTTGCCTGCGTGGATGCCGGTAATTGTTCCACAAGAACGTGCTACCGGAACAAAAGTAGCCCATGTTACTCCTTGTAACATCAGCTATCAGCCAGTAAAAGTCCTGTCAAATCAGTTAATCCACCATTCATAGATTAGCAGGAACAAACAGTCAGACAAAAATTATATACTTTCTGTGTATTCCCGGCGGTTGTCCCCGCAATCAGTGTCTCCGTCACTGGGACAACGGGACGCCATAAAATGCCTTAGCGTCATCCCTGTTATGTACCTAGATTAATTCATTCGGACAGCTAGATCTAAACAGAGTTAACTCAAAAAAACACTTTTTTCAGAAAAGGTCAAAAACTGTTTACCGTGTTCCTGTGCACTGGAGAAGTTATCTGTATGCATATTAGCTTTGCAAGTTCTACTAGAAAAATATTTATAAATCTGTTTTATTGGTCAATAGGTAGTGAGTTAAGGAATTCAATGGTAAGCATAAGTCAAAACTCCCAATATTTGACTTAGCTGCCTTTAGATCTAGGTGTGCGATACTATCGTTGTCCACTTTAAATTTTTACATATCTTATTTAAACGTGGGTAATTTAGCGCGGCAAGCCTTAAACTAAAATAAAAGATATTTTGTATTATAATAGACTTAAATTTAAAATATAGAAACAAATAAGAAATGTTTACTTTTATAAGTAGATTTTTTGGCAAATTGATATCCTGCACGACGGACCAGTTTGTCATAACTTGGTAGGAGCTTACCAAATAAAGGAGTAATAGTATTAAAAATAATCAACGTACTATACAGTTCAAGCTTATTTCTTTCATTAGGTACTACGGCTTGAACAATAGATTTTTATATTGATTTATGGGTGTTCCCAGTAGCCAAAAGAAAAATATTAAAATTAAATGGATAGGGCAGGGCAACTGGGACCGCGGTTCCAGTTAATTGCGGTCCCAGTCACCGGAAACTTCCATCGTCTCTCGGCGCCGGCGCACAGCAGTGGATCGAAACTATGATTTTAGTGACTTAGGGAATTAGCTTAAATTTACTAACACAGGGTAAGTTTTTATCCAGTGCGCAAACTGTAACCATGAATTCAGTATATCATTCTACGGTGGGAGGGGTTCACATCGGCGTCGAGTCGACGATGAAGTACCTAGGACTCGTCCTCGACAGCCGGTGGAACTTCGCGGAACATTTCCGACGTTTGGCTCCCAGACTGGAGCGGGCCGGGGCTGCCTTAAAGCGGCTCCTGCCCAACCTAGGGGGGCCAAACGCCTCCTGCCGGAGGCTCTACGCGGGTGTCGTGCGGGCCATGGCCCTATACGGGGCGCCGGTGTGGGCGCCTACATTGAGGCGCCAACCAGCACGCCGGTTGAAGGCGGCCCATAGGGTCATGGCCATCCGGATGATCCAGGGATACCGCACGAACTGCGGTGAGGCGGCGGGCCTCCTTGCCGGATTGCCGCCATGGGATCTGGAGGCAAAGGTCCTCGCGCACACTTGGGAGTGGCGCGAGGAGGCCAAACGCCGGGGCGTAACTCCGCTTCCGCGGGAAATTGCGGCACGGCGGACAGAGCTCCGGCAGGATCTCATGGCGACGTGGAAAGTGCGATTGTCGCAACCCAGTGCTGGGCACGCCACGATTGCGGCGGTAAGTCCCCTCTTTGAGGAGTGGCTTGAGAGGCGGCATGGCGTCCTCACCTTCCGCCTGACACAGGTCCTCATCGGACATGGCTGTTTCGGGAGGTTCCTGTTTCGGATAGGGCGGGAGGAAACGCCCGGGTGTTTCCATTGCGAAGATCGCCCAGAGGACACGGTGGAGCATACGGTGGAGGTCTGCCCGGCTTGGGCGGATCACCGCCGTGTCCTCGTGGAGGTGATCGGCGGCGGCGATCTCTCGCGTCCGACCCTGGTCCAGGCCATGGTACGGAGCGAGAGTGCATGGCTAGCAGTCGCCTCCTTCAGTGAAGCAGTTATGCTCGCAAAGAGGGGGGCGGCGCACGTGAGGGAGATGCAGTACATGCGCCCTCACTGCCGTGGCCTTCGCAGGAGACGCCCGGGGCGTCGGGAATCCCAGGCTGATTCCCGGCCACCGTAGGCACGGGCTTGCGGACGGCGAGTAATGGGCAGCTCGTTATCCGGTAGGTAAGGACCAAGCCCGGGTCGACGGCGCATTGTGTTCCACGCGCGCCTCAAAGAGATGTCAGCAGCAACTGATGGGGCCTGCAAGGGCCGATGCCTGCCAGGGGTGCGGGTTGTTCGAAAGATATACCGCGGCCCCTGGCACACAGGCAACTGAGGGAACACGGGTGGGTTTTAGTCAGTAAAAGTCTGACACGCCCTCCCGCTCCACCCAGAGCGGGAAAAGTTATTTGATGATTTCCCATCCTAAAAAAAAAGTATATCATTCTACCCCCTAGCGCAGAAATATTTCGTCGGTTATACAAAAAAAAATCAGCTGTTTCGTAGAAAAGTGCAAAACCTACGCGGTCAAAATATATGGAACAGCAGACTGTTTTTTTGTATAACTGACGAAAAATTTCTGCACTGGGGGTCTAGAATGATATGCGGATTTCATGGTTTTCAGTTTGCGCCCTGGTTAAAAATTCATCCTATATAATAAAAAAAAAATCGTGCTCAAGTAGTTACATCTAGGAAAAATGGTAAAATATAATATTTATTAATAAAAGAGGAAACTATAGTATAAATTGAAAATAAATATATGATTTTGATACATTTTTAAACAAGAAAGTGTCAACTATAAAAAACCCTTTATACGATTTGTTTACCTGTATTTAAGTACCTAAACCTATGGAGTTATAGTAAGATAGTAATGAATCGCTTTCGTATCACGGCTTTATCTATCATACTGCGACATGGCTATATGTACCTAATCAATCACCTTACATGTGGCGCGTGCTAAAAAAAAACTTGCGCGCCATTTCCCTTAATTTTCATAGTTTGTTTGTATCGCATTTGTTGCTGTGTGTTAATAATTGTAAAAATGTCAAGTTTTAGTAAAGAAGAAGAACAATTGATAGATTTAACCCCGCCAGAAATACTAAATGCAGCACAATATGCAAACGAAAGCCTAATACCTGCAAAATCTAGAGAAAAGTACTTAGCTGCTTACGATAAACTATTGAAGGAAGAGACCTACAATTGAAGGGCAGGAAAAAAACCCTGAAAATATGTTTTTGGCGTATTTCTCTGAACTCGCCAATACATACAAACCCAGCTCCCTGTGGGGCATCTAGGTATTCCATGTTAAGAAGCATGGTTAAGCTCCATGGTGTTGATATCAAAACGTACTGTAACCTGAAGGCATTTTTGAAGAGACGCTCGGATGGATATATTGGTCGGAAATCTAAAGTTTTATCACCAGCCGACGTTGAAAAGTTTTTGAATGAAGCTCCGGATAGTCAGTATCAAGCAACAAAGACGATTTATGCAACACATGTTTGGTTTTTCTTCACAAGTGTGTTGAAAAAGTGCGTATGAAACTCGTGAGCAACTTGCTCACTAGACACTCGGCTGATTTACGCCCTCGCCTACGGCTCGGGCTGCAACCCACAGCCTCGTGTATAATGAGCAACTTAGCTCACTTGTATCACAATATACTATTATTGCTATTATTTAACAAAACTTTGATCTTATTATACTACAAAGATTTTACAATTTGATTTGATAATTTACAGATTACTTAATATTATCATATTTTGCTAACTGACACAAAAGGGACAAGTGACATCCTTTTAATGCAAACGATAAAAAAGTCCTAAAAAGTAAAAAAAAAAAAAATTTTTGGTCGTAATATTTTGATCAACGTATTGTCAAGTCGGGGGACGACTAATGAAAATGCTAGGCCACCTCTGTTTGGCGTTTTCTTTGACCATCCCCCGACTTGACAATACGTTGATCAAAATATTACCTACAACTTAAAAGACCAAAAAATATTTTTTTTTACTTTTTAGAGTTTTTTTTTTGGGTCGTGGGTTTTCTGAATTTAACTTTTATTTCCTGCTTTTTAAACTTAATGTCTCGCTTAAATCTGCGCATCGTTGCGTTAGTTTCCCACAGTGAAGTTTGTTAGTAATCTATCCTATCTATCCTGGAAATTCCAGGTGTTGCTCCAGCATCAGTTCAAGGTTACTTTGACCGTCTAGTATCATTGAAGTAATAGAATACCAAATTTCGACTTGCACACACACACACACACACCCTCACACACACACACACCCTCACACACACACACACACACCCTCACACACACACACCCTCACACACACACACACACACAGACACACACACCCCCACACACACCCCCACACACACACACACACACACGTCAACACCCCGTCGTTTTTGCATACAGATTAGTCAAAAATAAAGTGACTCAGACGATGTGGATGAAATTTGGTACACAGATAGTTTGCAACCTGAGACACAGGATACTATTTATCCTGATAGTATGTTCCCATGGGATAATTTTCGACCACCATGCAGGTGAAGTCGCTGGCAAAAAAAAGTAAAACATAAAAATCACAGTAGACACTGTGAAGTTGACAAGTGAAGTCCGATACTTCATTCGTGATTTTAGTATACATTCAATTACAATAGTGACTACGGGCCAGTTTGTCAAGGCAATTTAATTATTTCAGCAATGATGGTAGGGTAACTTATCTTTGAGCCAAAATTTTGTTGCTATAGCAACCTCATTGCTTTATCACAAACAAGGACACCATTGTCTGCCTGCAAAGTTCATTGAACACCAAACTGCATGCCAGTTGCATTGAGTCAGCTGTTAGTATGGCATGTTAACTAGAACACTTACATTACTTTCATGTAAGCAAGAAACCCTACATAAAACTTTGTAGGAATAGTTGCAAACTTTGCCCATCTCAGTGTAATCACATGAAATCTTTTGGATAATCTTATGAAATGCAAGAAGAGAGCGGGTTCTAACTTTATCAGATGGCTATGTACACAGCGTTACATGGTGTCGGTGTGATAAGATAACGACACGGCATCACAGCGCGGGCGACGGCAGCGGCAGGTGCGACCGGCGCCCGCGTTGCCCGCTTGCATCACTGGGCGGAGCACTGCACCTCAACATTCGACTAGGTATTCAAGGTCCTCCCCGCTAACTTATTATGGTGGCGCCGCGCGACGCCCTCCCCACTTACCTATGTAGCTAGGCTCCATTTTCTCCGAGCCTTATCTGTCTCCGACGATGGCTTTTTAATCCAGTTTATGTGATGATAAAAAGTTTGTCAGACATGACAACACACACACACCCACACACACCGCGAATCCCGAGTTGAAACTTTGTCCAAACTTTTCAAAACAAGAATATTAGAAGTCGCGGAGAGATACCGCTGGCCGATATCCGTCACTGTTCACTTTAATTATCAACACTTTTTCCTCACTGTCGTACACAAAAAAATAAAGATAGTGAAACAACGCTTTAAAGCGTGGAAAACATTACGAACGAGCGCAGCAAAGTTACGTTTCCGAAACTACGAAAATGACAGCAGCAACGACTCGACTCGAGCGAACGAGATGACATGCGGGAGGGTGGGAGCCGCGCGGCACGATTAAGTAGCGTACGTACGTAGAAAATACTGTAGTTGTGTAAGTGACTCACGCTCACTCGCAATACTCAGTGTTACTAGACCAATTAAAGAAAGTTTTGTTTGATTAATACAATAGATTAATTAGTATTCACAACTTTATTTGCCTGGAATATTGAGATATTGTATGTTCCAGATTTACAGTATCTATACCAAATTCATTACTACAGCAAAACAATAATATTTGTATTGCAGTTCAGTAAGTGACGCCATCTCGTTTTATTCCTTAGAAGCGTATGGTTTTAGTTTACAATCATAGATGTCACTGTTACAAATTTTGATCAAGAAAGTTTGCGGGCGCAAGTTGAAAATTTATCGTACACTAGCATCAAGCATTTATATACATAAAACCCACTAGCGACCCGCCCCGGCCATGCATGGGTATACAGTGTATGTGACGAAGGTCGTCGTTTTCTCGTTGATCTAGTGGTCGTTGACAAGCGCTGGTGCTGAACCCGAAATCTTGTGGTCGATTCCCAGGTCGGGCAGAGTTATCGGGTTTCTCTATCTTGATTTTTTCATTAGTAACCCGGAGTCTGGATTTGTGTGCCCGGTTGATGGCAATAGGCGCGCCCGCTATTACACATAACTGGCGAAATGTGGGTGTACCTACTATAAGTAGGTACATGTCTGCAATAACATCGCGCCTTGTTTCCGCAAAGGGTTGGCTTCGGGAAAACAAGGCGTTTTTTTTTTGACGTTGGGAAATCATCAAAAAAATTCACCTGTGTTCCCTCAGTTGCCCGTGTGTACCTAACTTGAAAAAGGGTGGATGGCCGCACCTCACCGCTGTAGTGGATTATGTCGCATGAAAGTAGGAGACATAATTATTAGGATAGAAACGAACTTTTCGACCTTCTTTCTTATATCTATGTTTGTAATACTTACATTTGCTATTACTGAGGTGTGTCTCATAGGGCGCGTACGCAGACGCCGGCATGTCTCCTATCTCTACGACCCACGTGACTCTCCGCTGCGCCAGCATGGGCGACCGCGATCCCATCTCGCGGCTCGCACTCGCACTACATCACATTTCACACAATCACTTGAACCGTTGAGCCGCACTTTGTTTCACTATTTTCTTTGCATTTATTACATTGCAATGCAGTGTCACTGAATCTAAACTATGACGATTATAATACTATTGATATTGACCACTTACACTTTCAATTTTATCAGATACCTAGAGGTATTACAATTACAAAATTACCTACTTTTGACGTCTGATTCAACCTACATACCTACCTACCTACTTCTAGATTTAGTACCTACCTAAGTTCCTATAGAATAAGCGCACTAACTTGAGCTTTTGCACTTTAAAGCAGTGCAATAAAAGTCACTTTCCGTGCAGAGTTGAGATTACGACTTTCAAATCTCAACATCTCAATTTAACAAGAAGTAAATTCGACGTTCACACGGACGTAATAAAATCGCGGCTAGATTTTTTGCGCACTGGATTTTCAAGTCTCCGAAATAGTGTATCTCAGCGCATCGAAATCATACAGTTCGATCTTCAACTCTTCTTCAACTCTCGGTGCTAAGCAATGCGTTAAGATCCGCGAAAAAATCTCACGGCGATTTTATCACGTCCGTGCTAACGTGAGCTTATGAAACACAATGTCCTTGAGCTGGAAGCTACACATTGAGGCAGATAGTTCAGATAGATTTACTAATGTGAATAAAGTTATTGTGACGTACCTACCAGGAGTACCAGGTAGGTAAGGTACTTATCGTTTATTTAGTTTATGCATTCTTATGTAGGTTCGTAGGTACAATTATTTACGCAATTTGATAAATGTAAAATCGCCATGTTACCCCGTCGACACGGGGAGGTCATGGTGGTGTGCGCACACTTTCGCCTCGTACTGTACTACGGAGTACCTTTTACTCGCGGATACATCGGTTTATTTTTAGGTGGATGTGGTTCACCTTGGCTGCTGTGCATCCTACAGATAGCTGTGCATGTTGAACTTGCAGTATGCAGTACACCCACTTAGACACAGCACGCGGAGCGAGCGACGCGGCGACGCAACGTCGGGAACCGGCCGCCGCGCGCCTACCGACACGGGGCGAATACACGACCTACACTAGTAAATTCGCATTTCGGATACTAGGTACATACTAACAGTAACCTTCTTACAACACCTACTAAAAGTTGTTATCACGTCTATCCTGTGAACCATTGTAGGGTTTAGTAGGGTAATAAAATAACTAACGTAGGAGTTTGCCACGAAAAGAGAGATAGGATTGCCATGGTAAATAAATAGAACAATCAAGCATACCCTAGCTAGGTAGGTAATGATTTCTACTGTACAGTTCGAAAGTGCAATTGTTTCAATGATTCAATAATTATCATAACGATAAGTTATAATAGATAGAGCAAATGATATCAACACGGTAGCGGCGATGTCAGTGGTTTCCTCAACCATTTGTGCAGCGGGAAATGAAGGCATTGAATGATAAAGTTTCAGTTGCTGTGGGTAACGACACAACACGTACGCGCAACGCGAGTACGCTGCATGTCGGAAGTGCACGTGATAACTTATCTCGGGGAAGCTAATCGCAGGTGGAGGTCAACAGATTCACTCACACTAATCAACAGTAGATACCTATTAAAATGTCACGTTACGTTACTGTTACGTAATATTATGTTCCGGTCGCTGACGCGCCGGAAGCTGAGGTCACTAACTCTGTCCGTGAACCTATCGTACTCGTGCGCAACAAAACTAAAACTTGTGTTATTTATTTCACCACAACCACTAACTCCGAATAGCTATGTGATGAACGACACTCCTCGTCCACCCCAGTTACCGCACTGCCTCAGGAAGTAAGAAAAGCTCAGAAACAGCAGCGTTTGGAACATCTGCAGCCATACATATTATGTTACTGTGTGCCTGCAGTACGTAGCTCTCTACTCTCTATAACGCAAATGATCCCAACTATTACCATACTTATTTCTGAGAAGCCGTCAGCGAAGAAAGGTCTTAAAACCTCACTACTCCATTTCACGTGCAACCAGTGCAACCCGAGAAGTGCGGACATTCGCTACTCTCCTAAAGATTTGGGATCCACACTCATTTAGCATACCTACTATTAGGTAAATTAAATTAAATTCAATCCATGTTCCAGTTAGAAAACAATAAGCACAAGAGTTTGGAGTGTGAGCGTCGATACAAATTAAGTTTGGAGTGTGAGCGTCGATACAATTTAAGTTTGGAGTGTGAGCGTCGATACAAATTAAGTTTGGAGTGTGAGCGTCGATACAAATTAAGTTTGGAGTGTGAGCGTCGATACAAATTAAGTTTGGAGTGTGAGCGTCGATACAAATTAAGTTTGGAGTGTGAGCGTTGATACAACTTAAGTTTCTGGTCTGGTGGTCGCAAGCGCTATTGCTGAGCAAGAGTTTCTGGGTTCGATTCCGGGGTCGAGCAAAGTGTTACTAGATTTTTAAACGGGAATTTCTCACAAGCAACCGGAAGTCTGGAATGATGCCCGGTTGAGGGCAGTAGGCTCACCCCCTGTTACATGGGACTTATAAACACAACTGGCGAAATATGGGTGTACCTACTATAGGTACGGTACGGTTAACTGTTGCATCTTTACTTTCCATAGCAACTTTACCCATGAGTAGCTATTACTGTACTTAAACATATTTCGATAACTTAAAATCTGTTGCCACATTATATTATCGAAACGATGCAAAAGTAGAAAAATCTACTTTTTGTAACAAATGTTAAGTAATCGAGAAATATTCAAAAACAGTACTAGTGGGTAAAGTTGCTCATGGAAAGTACAGATGCTACAGTACACAGTACAGCTCTGTCTAACCTTTCGGACATTACAGGCTTGATGTTAAGTTACGTTAAAGTTTTGGCCTGTTCATTGGTTTGGTTCATTTCACAGAAAAGAGCATAGATGATTACGCATTCAGCGCATGTAATAGTATAGTATAGAGAGGTGTGGTGTGGCACACAGTTCACGTGTGAATATGATAAACTGTTGCTTTTGACACCAGGGAGTAGTGGCGGACACTGCGGGAGTGCGGACATTGCGGAATGCACTAGAGCTGAGAATGTGCGATCACGCAATCGTGCGCAACCATCTATTACTAGTTAGCTGGAACCTAACCTACGTATGTAAGCCAAAACTTAACAAGCATATCACTAACACAGCTGAATATCCAAATAAACCAAATACAGCTCTACAGCCACTCAATACTGGCCCAGGAAGTTTGAATCTTAACGGTCAGCGAAAGGGATGTCGTTCAGACTACTTCAAACTGTATAAGTATATCTGTATAACCTAACCTAATCTACATCTTAACTCAACATGGTTCCGGTACCGGTTCTTATTCAGTACTCTGATCTGATACGTTCTCTGCCTTAGCTGGACTACAATTGAATTTTGTTCAACTCGTGCGTTATCATAAGAGAAACACAAGTCAATGAGATAGCAGCTTCTGGCACGACTGCAGTTCTTCATGTGGGGCAGCAAGCGCGGTGTCCGTCTGTCTGACATTTACGTTTATTTTTATCTGAGGCGCCCGCGCCGGCACAGCTGATTCACACCACCACTGGATAGCATTTATAAAGTTCACTATAAATCACCGGTTGACTTGTCCGTACTAAAGGCCAGCCCATCTCACACCCGCGGCATGTTGGATGCGCTTCTTGTACTATCGTGCCGGTAAAGCTTTCCTTCTCAGACAAAGGCGTGCTAACACTATCCATCACGCCTACAGGTAAAAGTTTACAGAAACATTAAGTAGCTTCATTGCTCTCATGAAAAGTCACTCCTATCTCTATAATTATAGTTGTCGTTGCTGTGGACATGCTACGCAATGGCGCCTAATCTTACCAAGATACAGGATCTTATCCATAGAGAATTTATGACTTTTTGATTACTGACTTTCATTAAAACATTTATAATGCTTTGTAAAGCTTTATGAACATGACTGAATATGATTAATATAATATCTCCAGAGGCGTACCGATAGAAAATGGCGCCTAGGGCACGCATTACACTTGCGCCCCTTCGTACATTATCTTCTCGGACTACACTGAAGAAAGTCGCATATTCTTTCTTGACCAAGTACCTATAGCCTTCAATAACAAAGATATTCAATTGAACTTGTTATAGATGGCGACGAACAGAAACATGTAGGACTGGTAGTTCTGATTTGGAAATACGCTTTCTTCCTCATAATGCACAATATATTCAAGTAGATTTTCAGAAATCGTAGATATAGGTAGGTAACAGTATGAATGGTTTACTGATGTTTTTATTTTATTTAGTAATTGGCGACTTTCTGCGCCCCCTTCGACAGGCGCCCGGGCTCTTGCCCTGCCTGCCCCAGCCCACTTACGCCACTGAATGTCTCTATTATGTTCATACCGCTGGCGCAGAAGTGCCCAGGCCTATGCTAAATTCAATGCGTGCCTCTATTCAAGACCAAAATTATTTTTGTTCTAAATGGTTTTGAACTTGAAAACGAGCGTGAACATTGTTTATTGGTGACACCATTATCAATACTTGCCGCAATTTATCGAAAAACCTTGAAGCCTTCCTGTCTGAAAGCTCCACACCTTGTAATTGTACTAACTCGTATCGTATGGACATGGACATAGCAGAACATTGAGTGTATTGCTGTTGTACTAGCAATATTCGCATGTAGGTACTATTGTTATCTGTTCATAAATTAGTCTCACACTGATAACGTTTACCTACTTATTGACTGGAAACAAAATGATAATTCAAACAATAGTGATAGTTGACACTCGTGGAACAGTTTTGTGACCCATATCTGACACAACGCCGACCACTGCGGCTCGGTACCGAGAGGCGGTGTCCTATCACGCGGGGCTTTTGATTAGAGTCAATTTGTACAAACGGTCCCTATTCGATTGATTCCGAGTGTTCCGTTGTAACATGCCAGTTAGTACTTTAGTAGGTCTACTTCTTGTAATTCATACATTCCCTACGAAGTCAAATCGTCTGAAACCTGCGGATTTATTTAAGGGATAAGTAAGTCTTTGTTATTTCTTAGATGAGGGACTTATTTTCCTCTCAATTAAGTGGGCATTCGGAAACGATGCGCCTACACTGTGATGATGTAAACAATGGCACGCAGCCTTCAGCGCACGTCATGCGAATGGCGCACATGCTCGAGCTCTGCCGACACCCACCACCGTAGACCACATCATCAAGCCTATCAAAATTTAATTAATTAATTAAAACAAAATTAAAACTTTAATTGAAAAAAGACAACGTAGCTGTAACATCACCAAGATATATAATTCTAAAAATCTAATAATAATTCTAAAAAAATTACTTACATTTGATTTTAATTGGGAGTTAAACGAAATTTGATATATAAATTTGATATACTTATAAATTTTAACCTACAAAATATGAAAGTTCGAATAAAAAATTGACATGAAGATGTGATTGCAGCGGTAAGTCCCCTCTTTGAGGAATGGATTGAGAGGCGCCACGGCGTCCTCACCTTCCGGCTGACGCAGGTCCTCACAGGACACGGTTGTTTCGGGAGGTTCCTGTGTCGCATAAGGCAGGAGGAAACACCCGGGTGTTTCCATTGCGTAGATCGCCTGGAGGACACGGTGGAGCATATGATGGAGGTCTGCCCGGCGTGGGTGGAGCACCGCCGTATCCTCGCGGAGGCGATCGGCGGAGGCGATCTCTCGCGTCCGGCGCTGGTCCAGGCCATGGTACGGAACGAGTGTGCATGGGTAGCCATTAATTACCTCCTTCTGCGATGCCGTGATGCTCGCGAAAAGGGAGGCGGCGCACGTGAGGGGCAGTATATGCGCCCTCACGGCCCTAGCCGCCGCAGGAGACGCCCTAGGCGTCGGGAGTCCCAGGCTGATTCCCGGCCACCGTAGGCGCGGGCTTGCGGACGGCGAGTAATGGGTAGCTCGCTGTCCGGTAAGGACAAAGCCCGGGTCGACGACGCGTTGTGTTCTACGCATGCCTCAAAGAGACGTCAGCACCAACTGATGGGGTCCGCAAGGGGCGATGCTTGCCAGGGGTGCGGATTGTTTGAAAGAGATACAGTCGCCCCTGGCACACAGGCAACTGAAGGAACACGGGTGGGTTTTAGTCAGTAAAAGTCTGACACGCCCACCCGCTCCACCCAGAGCGGGAGAAGTTTTTTGACGGCTTCGCTCGCGTGACATGTGACTTTCCCGCAATAAAAAGTTCTTCATAATCTGGTAAGTTGTTTTTGCGTGAAAGAGAAACAAAAATGCATCCCTTTACCCTCGGAAACTTTCGCGCTTATAATATTCGTAAGATGACAACTAGAGGGGCGCTGATGAGGTGCAAGCCTAGGGCGCTGTAGACATTTAACTCGCCTCTGGGCGACAATCAATACGTTGTAGATCCGGTGCGCGAAAAAATCCCGTCGCGAGTTTGTTACGTCGCGCGGATTTGCATCACCAACCATTGTAATATTCAAGCGTAGTACATACTATACCTAGGGTTGCCAACTTTTTCTAGAAGAAGTAGAGTATTTCTGATTTCAGAGAGAGTAAATAAAGAGTACCTACATGTTAATAAAATAGACCACCATTTAGGTAATTTCTCGCACTTTTTGCTATTCATAATTTTTTATTGATTTTACAATTATTGTGGGACTCTGGACTCCAAACATTGTAACTCTACGTTAATATAAGATCAGGAGCACATTGCAATCAATATTTATACAAACTATATAGTTTGTATACTAGAGTTTCTCTGAGATATTTTTTTAAAGATATTGGGATTCTCACGGTGGCATCGCATTTCATCTTCGCCAACATCATAAAAGTTTGGCAAAATATACACTTGTACACTAAAAACAGTGATATTCATAATAGACAAACTACGTGTTCCCTTTGACCGGCTTCATAAGGTTCATAAGTCATTTATTGGTATTGGTATACATTTTATAAGAAGCTTCCCTCTTCTTTGCTAGATTTGCATTTTAATGCGTTTAAAGCTAAATTAAAATCCACCCTCAGTTCAAAGGCATACTATTCTATCAACGACTACTTTAAACGATAAGAATTTTTGGTGGCTGTGATTAACTCAAGACAATGTTTATGTTCTTTCACCAGAATTAGCTTGCCTCCTGACAAGTTATATAATTATGTTAGTTCATATAATTGTTTATTTTATTTGCCAGTTTAATTCAATTTATTTTTAATATATTGTTGACTTAATCTACTCATTACAATGTTTTTTTTATGAGTTGTATTGCAATATGTCGTTAGCTAGTGACCTCGACAATTCATATTATTCTTGCAAGTTCGTCATGATCCCTTACATGTCACTGCTTCAGGTAGCGTCGGGGGTCGGGTTGCCCCCTTCCCTCACATATGGCGAGGGGGGTAATGGCTGATCTTTGCGTTATGCTCGTGAACGGGTGCTGCTTGTGGTGACTGGTCGTCTTGCTGACCATGGTTTTGTTATTGTTAATTGTCTTAACTTTGTATTAACTTTTTATTAATTTTATTTCAAAGGTCCTAGCTTAACTTTTGTTAGGTAGTTCAAGTTATAGCTATATATTCATAATGCAGAATTGCATATGTAAGCGGGCACGCCCTTTAAGCCTGGAGGCTTTTTTAAAATTGTAAGTTGTGTTTACGTTTATTTTTATTTGTTATTAATTATTATTTATTTCTACTTGAGTTCCTATAGTTTTCAATATTTTGTTGGTATATTGGCGTGTGCTAGCTAACATGTGGCAAGTTTAATGTTTTTGTGGTTTCTAATGTTAATTACCTACTATTGTATAGAATTAAGTTCTTCAACTTAACAGACAGCTGTGCTGCTGGGGAGTTTGTTGCTCCACTTTTTCTTCCTAGCTAAAACACTAGGAAGTGGTGAAGGGTGGGCGTTTTGGGGGACTGTCTTATGTAATTTTGACGTTCAAAGAGAGCTGACTCTCAGCCTAGTTTGAATAAATGAGTTTTGATTGATTGATTGATAAAAAGCCTTATTCTTCTCTTTTCTCGCCACTTCACATTAATTACCGATTAATAGTCAAGGCTCATAGTAAAAAATATAGAAAAACCGCAGAAAAACGGAAAAACTTGCCTTAAAAAAGTCAGTTTATGAAAAAAGAGTATTTTGACGTACTCTATTAGTGTTATATATTATAGAGTGCACCCATAAGAAAAAGAGTACAGTACTCTATTTTAAAGTACGGTTGGCAACCATAGCTATACCCATATTTTCAGATTGCAAACATGCGCAATTAGACGCAGGCTGAACTTCAGCCGTTGAGGGTCTTAAGGGTTCGAAAATGATCAAGGTGAACTCGGAAGAGAAATATGACCAGATTTACGAGTTTGCGTCAAGGGTAGGTGGTTAGGTACCTATTTATAATACGTGTATAATTCTGTAATTCTATGAGAGAGACTAGGTCTTTGGAATTCCTTAGATACCAAGTGGGTGCTGTTCGAGTCTCGTATTATCAATACTACGTCAATCGGCTACTTGACAAACATAAATTATTGTGATTTTCACTTACACGTGAGTAAAGATGGCGATAGGTGATAGTGTGATACCAACTCATACCGATGACTTACGGCACTACACGTGTAGTGTCACACACAATACTCACACGTCTCACCACAGGCCAGCAGCACACACAATACGGGCTTTACAAAGATTTGGTAAAGCAAGCAAGTTACCGCGGGCTCGCGGAGCGAAGTTACTTAGCTCCAATATTTATATACAAGGTGTATACTCATTTAACTCTACGTCTGGTTTCTAAGAGATAGCTCATACTGCTCATAGCTCCCAAAACGAGCCTTCTACAGTCTTCTAGTGTTAAAGTTGAAGTGAACAAATTCGAATCTTCAGCAGCACGATGAGGCTCGTTATTGTTATAGAACGTGATACAATCTGAACGATTGACTCTGATTTATTTTTCCACAGAAGTTGGTGTTTTGTTTACAATCAGTGAATGTTGGTTATTATCAGAGTTTAGGCACTGAACCTTATCAGTGACACTGTCACACCGTGGGCCGCAGGCTGGCCCACTTTCTGAAGGAAAGCGGAGTAAATTATTAGAGCTATCTATCACTCTCACAGATCAGTAACTGATGCAGCAATTATGCATGTCACTTTATAGTGTAGAGCACGCGCGGCACATCGGCGTCGTGTTACTCGTGTGGCGTACTGACAGCGCGGGAGGCACGCGTGCTCGCGCTCGCTCGTGCCGCTAGTGACTGTCTTGTCTGCGTAATTTGGCGGGAACCTGCGCGGGCGCATCCTGCAAATGTTATCTGTACAAACATCTGCATCGGCACGCCGCACAGTAGGCTGAAAATCGATCTTCATAGACTTAGGATCAATTTAGATTTTTTAATTTTTTTTCTGCAGAATTAGGTTTAAATATCATATATTGATCTATTTAATGCTATTTCAGTTTTTCAATAAACGTTTTTCTTTACTTTGTAGCACTTGGTTGAAAAAAATGTATGGATAAATACATAAAAAAGGATATATTTCAATTTCGCTACAAGTGTGCCTAATTTCCTTTGGCACGATTATACCCCTTATTTTTCTGCATTTTTTGACATAGCGCACAATGCGCGCACTGTTGAGAGTTTGGGAGAAAAAAAAATGTGTTTTTAGAATATAAAAAAAGGTTTTAAACTGTTTATAATTGAAATTAGGTACTTAATGGTTATAAATAAATTATATGAACAGAAATGTAATAGCTACCGGTTAAACATAACAAATTTTATGGAAATTCATTAAATAATTTTTGTAATTTAATAACGAGGATGGTTTAAATAATGAGATCTTATGATGCATTGGCCATTATCTATCATAATGAGATCTAATGTCCTATTAGTAAGATAATTAGATCTCTTTAACTAACTACCCCCCCTTCCTACATAGTTTTATCGAACCAAGTATAAATCGTGTACATTTAATTACTATTTTTAATCGACTTTGTTATTTCAAACAGTGATAACCAATTTTTCCAAAATGGAACAAGTGAATTTAGTTCATAACCTTGACTTGTATGTTATTTTAAAGAAGGCTGGCAAGCTGGGACCACCTTGCATTGCTGCAAACTGTTGTGTCTCAGTTCGATTTAAATCTTTCGGAAGAAGACAGCGATACTTTAAAGGAATTTTGTCGAAGATTTAGTCAAGCTGTCGTAAAAAGATGGAAGAACGCCAAAAGAAACCCTGAAACATTTAAGAAACAATACGAAGACTGGTTGGCGCTTACAGTGGATTGGCCATCTTGTATTGTTCCGCATCAAGCTGCAGAGGATGCCATTACAGAATATCAAGCACCTTCAACCAGCCAATCTGTATCCGTTGGAAAACTAACTAAGCGTTTTAGTCCTCGTAAACCATTTGTAGAATTGTGTACTAAACAGAAAAAACGGAGGGTTGAAGACCAGAATAAACAATACAGAATGAAGTCATTGATTATTTAATGAAAAACCCTGAAGAGGTAGCAAAATTTTCGCAACTAATTAAAACTCAGAAGCACAAGAAATGTACTTTTACTCCGGAGAAAGCGCTTGGATTGCTGCTATCACTTAAACTGTCGAAGTGGCAATAATATTACATTGCGAGAATCTACAATTCGCGAGACTGCAATTGATATTTATCCATCATATCGATGCTTCCGACAACAAAGGTCGTAAACACCGAAATAGCACTTTTGGTAATCAACGAAAAACAAAAAATAATTTCGTTTTTGGCTTATATCTTTTTAACTTTAAAAGTTGTAAAATTGTGTTCTATACAAGAAATACGTAAAATACGATGGTGTTTCATAATATATTATTGCTATTTATGTCAAAGCCTTATTTTAAAAGTTAGCTTGGACATACACCCCAGAAAATTCAAGAAGTTGGTATTTACGACCACTAACAAATCAATGGAGAACGATTTGTCTAACGGAAGTTAGAAGTATGCACCAGTTTTTAAATACAATAGTTCTGGGTTAGGTTTTAAAAACCAGGGACTGAATTACCCAAAAATTAAGGTACCTTTAAATTTCGGTATGACGTCATACCGTTAAATAAGGGTTACCGATATATTTCGATACCGTTTTTATTTACAGTAGCGGAATTTTGAGGTTGGAAATCCATTCCTGTACATTTCGTTAGCAGTACCTTAACCTATAATAAATGTGTCGGTAGCAGTACCTAAACCTTAATAAATAAGGGTTTTCTTTGACGCTCCCTTGAGAGGCCCTGATTGGCAGATTGCACATTATTATGACTCAGTTTTGGTTTTTATTTCCGATCGGAAGGACAGGGCCGAGTGTAAGCCGAACTGAGCTGAGAGGTTTTTTTATTTTTCTTCTTTAAGGTTTTTTTTTCGTTCTTTATCTATGTTATTATTCTATTACATTTCTTTTTCTATGTTATTATTCTATTATATTTCTTTTTCTATGTTATAATCTACTGTATCCCTTTATTTATGTGTTTATTTATTCTTGTGTTTTTCATTCATGAATTTATTTAATGACTATTTAATGTGTAAAATGTGTATCATCCATCACGTGCGAGATTATTTTGCTTTGAACATTTATGCATCGCTGTTCCCTATGTCGGCGGCGCGTGCGATTCGAGTAGTACCTATAAGTTACCTCTAGTTAAATTATTGATTCTTACGTTTCCGAGTTGATGAATATTTTTTTGATTATATTAAAACAAAAATATCCTTATTTTTTACTTATACTTTGTGCTTCGAAAGTACTCCTTATGGCAAGTTGTTCTGCTGCGGGAAAACAACCATTAAAATTTCTCGGTGTACCTATAACTTACAGAGATAAGTTAACGATTTCTATGATTACCAGTAATCACTAAAATATAGTAGGTACCTGGTATTATTGTTATTGGTTCTCGATCCCCACTGCCAAGACAATGGCCTTGTTACTTTACTAATACGTTTTTATATTTATAATTACTATTTTTTTGTTTTATGCGATTGATAATAATCAAGAAAATAATAAAATATCTGTCGGAGTAAATACCTACAGATCCTTTTATGAATAGTACGCTAACGAACGATTTAGATACAGACTATTGAAAAATGGTACACATTGGGGTTAATCATTGGAAGAACAATGACTAAGATGTCAAGAGAAAGAAACGATTTTATTCAGCAATTATCACATTGTTTCGAACTATATGAAATGAAAAAGTAATAAGCTTATAAAATTATTTTGTTTAACCATAAATCATAATCACTGGAAAAATATAAATATAAGCAAACGTTTTATTATTATTACGACTTTTATTTACCCTTAAAAACAAACAATAAATAAACAAGCTTTAACTATTGTTTCTTAAGATTAAAATGTCCTCGACTATGTCGTCATTTAAATTATATCGTAAATCATTTAAAATGAATTTTAGGGATGAAAAGAAACGCTCCACACTAACTTGAGTAGCCGGAGTAGCTAGAACCGTATTTGCCAAACGAAATAGTTGAGGTTCACATACCACTTTACTCTTCCAAAATGATAATATATCTTCTGTTGGCGGTATTCGTGGATGGCAAGAAAAGTTCTCTAAAAGGGCTGTTATATTTGCCTGAGTTTGGACATAATGGTCACGGCGGTTACGGTTTTTAATTTTTTCGGTTTCGGCTAGAATTGATTCCATTTCATCCGCAGCATCAGAAATTAGTTGCGATGTGCTCGCAGTTACGTCTTCAGGTTCCTGCATAGAATTTGCCTCTACTTTTAAAATTTGCCTCCAAGTCATATTAAGATGCCTAATAGCTAATGCTTCTTCGTCTGCTGACAAAACCACATGGAATCTAGGATCCAGATATAAAGCGCTTACAAAGTTTGAGTTAAGCATAAGCTGTTTTTCTCTTAGTTTCATATTTTTACAAATAAATTGGGCAAGAGGTAAATACAAGCGCGATGTCTCCAAATAACATCTGGACCATTGGTAATAAAAATCACCAATTGTAAGTTGTTCTCTCTGCAGTAACTTGGTCAGTATTTTTGCTGGTTTTAGTGATGTAATAAGGTCATCTAAAGCATCCCAGGTTATTGGTGACACATATAAGGTTTCGCCTGGTGTTTGAGAACAGTACTCCTTTAAATCTACGAGCCGCTCTAACATATCCAACGTTGAATGCCATCGTGTAGCCACGTCCAAGAGCGGCTTATGTTTTTTTGATGCTTTAAGTATGTTTCGCATCGTAGGAGTTCGAAGTTTGCGTACAACACTGCGAGCTTCATCTATAGTGTATATTGATTCGTCTTCCTGCAATGCGTCATTGACTGCAAGCTGCAATGTATGTGCAGCGCACCGTATTGAGGTGACACTGTAAGGAATCTCGGGCTCTGTATTGTCGACGTCATTATTGTTTACTAATATTTCTAGTGGTTCAGTATCCGTATCATCTTCGTCGGAATCTCTAGTTCCATCATTTAACAATTGAGTCATTTTAATCATATTTGCACCGTTATCGGTTGTTATAGAATATATTTGCTGTCCTAAAATGTTATATTTTCTTAAAATATAAAACAGTTTTTCTTTTAGGTATTCAGCAGTGCTCCTGGCATGCAATTCTGCAACGCCCAGATTTTTTACATGAATTTTACCGTTCTGTATGTATTGGGCATTAACTGCAAAAAATGATCTATCTAAACGTGTAGCGCTGTCAACTTTTAAGGAAATCATTCGCCCTTTCATAGCTACAGCTATTTCAGATCTTTTGGTTTCTGCTGCCTGCGACACACATATTTTGATGGAGTGTGAATTTAACGATTGAGCTTCTCTTGGACATATGCCGGTCATAGAAATAATATTTTTAAATGCTAAATCATCAATTATAGAGAACGGTCTTCCGTGTACCGTTACCAAATTAATACATTGGTTTTTCAAAAAAACATGTTTCTTCGTAGAAGATGTAGTTGAAGTAGTTGGACGGTTGTGGTTCAAACTATCTGTACTAGTATTTGCAAGAGTTGAATCGTTCTCTTTACTTAATTCGTCTTTTGCTAGACGATTTCGATCAGTAACTATTTTGTATTCATCCGGGTGTTGCGATAAATGGTACATAAGATTGGTCCCATGTTCGCCCTGAAAATAAATTAATTATTCTTCAAATTCATTATTCTTACTAGTTTACTCTCAGATCTTATTAAATAAATTAAATACAGCATAAAATATACATAGCTTTTGGATTTTAAATGTAAAAAGATAATAAGAATAAAATATCCCTATAATTTATATTTATGTGAGCGACAACCCTAGCGCTACCCGGTTTTTTTTTTTTTTTTTCTGTGTGGGAAATCATCAAATAACTTCTCGCGCTCTGGGTGGAGCGGGAGGGCGTGTGACTTTTACTGACTAAAACCCACCCGTGTTCCCTCAGTTGCCTGTGTGCCAGGGGCGGCGGTATCTCTTTCGAACAACCCGCACCCCCGGCAGGCATCGGCCCTTGCGGGCCCCATCTGTTGCTGCTGACATCTCTTTGAGGCGTGCGTGGAACACAACGCGCCGTCGACCCGGGCTTGGTCCTTACCAGACAGCGAGCTACCCATTACTCGCCGTTCGCAAGCCCGTGCCTACGGTGGCCGGGAATCAGCCTGGGATTCCCGACGCCCAGGGCGTCTCCTGCGAAGGCCACGGCTGTGAGGGCGCATGTACTGCATCTCCCTCACGTGCGCCGCCTCCCTCTTTGCGAGCATAACTGCTTCGCTGAAGGAGGCGACTGCCAGCCATGCCCTCTCGCTCCGTACCATGGCCTGGACCAGGGTCGGACGCGAGAGATCGCCGCCGCCGATCACCTCCACGAGGACACGGCGTTGCTCCGCCCAAGCTAGGCAGACCTCCACCGTATGCTCCACCGTGTCCTCTGGGCGATCTTCGCAATGGAAACACCCGGGCGTTTCCTCCCGCCCTATCCGAAACAGGAACCTCCCGAAACAGCCATGTCCGGTGAGGACCTGTGTCAGGCGGAAGGTGAGGACGCCATGCCGCCTCTCAAGCCACGCCTCAAAGAGGGGACTTACCGCCGCAATCGTGGCGTGCCCAGCACTGGGTTGCGACAATCGCACTTCCCACGTCGCCATGAGATCCTGCCGGAGCTCTGTCCGCCGTGCCGCGATTTACCGAGGCAGCGGAGTTACACCCTGGCGTTTGGCCTCCTCGCGCCACTCCCAAGTGAGCGCGAGGAAGTTTGCCTCCAGATCCCATGGCGGTAATCCGGCAAGGAGGCCCGCCGCCTCACCGGAGATCGTGCGGTATCCCCGGATCATCCGGATGGCCATGACCCTATGGGCCGCCTTCAACCGGCGTGCTGGTTGGCGCCTCAATGCAGGCGCCCACACCGGCGCCCCGTATAGGGCCATGGCCCGCACGACCCCCGCGTAGAGCCTCCGGCAGGAGGCGTTTGGCCCCCCTAGATTGGGCAGGAGCCGCTTCAAGGCAGCCCCGGCCCGCTCCAGTCTGGGAGCCAAACGTCGGAAGTGCTCCGCGAAGTTCCACCGGCTGTCGAGGACGAGTCCTAGGTACTTCATCGTCAACTCGACGCCGATGTGAACCCCTCCCACCGTTATCTGGGAATCCGTCAGTGGCGCATTCCGAGGACCATGAAACCACATGGCCTCGGACTTGTGCAAGGCCACCTCGAGTCCCAGTTGCCGGATCCTATCTACGATTGTCGCAACCCCGTGTGTCCCTAAGTCGGCCGCCGCCTGGTACGACCTCCCTTGCGCCAGGACCAGCGTGTCGTCAGCGTAGCAAGTTACGCTGACGCCACTAGGTAGGTCGGCGCGCAGCACCCAGTCGTATCCGATGTCCCACAGATGCGGCCCCAGGACCGATCCCTGTGGGACACCGCACGACATCTCTCGCCGGTTCCACTCTCCTAGGTGACCGGGGTAGATGACGGCCCTGTCCGTCAAGTAGGCCTCGACCACACGACAGAGGTAGGTCGGCATCCGGTGATACCGGAGTGGCTCCCTTATGCAACTCCAGGGCAGGGTGTTGAAGGCATTGGCGATGTCCAGAGACACCGCCAAGACGACCCCACCCCGGGCCACAGCATCCCCCGTCGTGAGGGCTCGCACGCGCATGATGGCGTCCACCGTGGAGCGCCCCCTGCGGAAACCGAACTGGCTCTCCGCCAAATCCGGCCCCATCCGCACCAGCCGCCCGACGAGGCGGTCTGCAATGACTCTTTCAAAGAGCTTGCCCACCTCGTCGAGCAGCACGATGGGCCGGTAAGTGGACGGAGAGTCCGCGGGGCGCTACACGGTGGGCTGACAATCGGCTTTCATAGACTTAGGGATTTTTATTCGCAAGTGCCGGATTTTTGCTAGATATCGCTTCTATTAGTTATAACCAGAGATTGGAATAGGTAGAGTTTATTTACCTAAACTTCGAGGAAGAAGTAACATAGAGTGGATTATATCTCCTCTAAAATCCCGGAATAATTATTCTAACGTTTTAATTCCGGGATTTAAAAACCACGAATGATGTATTGGACTTTATTTATAGTTCCAATGATTGATTTAAAAAATCATAGAACCTCTTTTGAGGGTCCCGTACTAAAGAAGTAAGACGATTAAATTAAAGAGCTCTGATTTTACATATTATGGGAAAATAAGTTCTACAAAAGTTCGCTGGTTATTGTGTGTAGGTATATTTTATTGCGATAAAAATGGCTATTAAAAAAAATACTATAACCACCTGTAAGGATATTACCGTTATCCTGGTCACACAAAGGCTCCTACACACTATGTCGGCGGCCGGGCCAGCGGGCATGCCGCCAACAAGGCCGGCGGCATACTCGGTTTCTGCGGCAAGTGCCGGCGGCCTAATAACGCCTGCAGCATACCCGCAAGGCAAAAACCCGCCGGCTGTGCATCCGGCATAATGTGTAGACATAATTTGATTTTTCATACTAACTTCATACAAATTTTTCATAAAACCATTATAATACCTTCGTTTTTGTGCAGAATTAATTCGGGTGTCATTTTTGTGTATAGGGTGACTGGTAATTAGTGACCGATATTTAAACACATGATTGTACTCATCATAACGAACAACTTTTCCAAAGAAACGATTTTTTTTTAAATCTATCTTATTGACCCCAATTTTATTACCCCAATAGAATAACGAGTACCTAACAAAAAAACAATTCACTTTTACCGATAGCGCGCGCGCGTTCCGTACGGTGCTGGTTAAATTTTCAAAAGAATAATGCATGGTAAAAGTGTTCTTACCATGCATTATTCTTTAAATCTAAATTTATTATATCTTAAAAAAGAACACTTTAATTTAAACAGCACCGTATGGAACGCGCGCGCGCTATCGGTAAAAGTGAATTGTTTTTTTGTTAGTAGGTAACTACATTAAATAACAGCTGATGGTGTATTATTCTTGTTAGGTAATCAATATTCTATTGGGGTCATTGGGGACATGCGCTTGTTAAATAAAAAAACATTTCTTTGGAAAAGTTATTTGTTATGATGAGTACAAGCATGTGTTTAAATATCGGTCACTAATTACCAGTCACTCTATATAAGTACCCGTAAAATATAAAATACCGTTTTTTTTGGGGTGGGAAATCATCAAATAACTTCCCGCTCTAGGTGGAGCAGGAGGGCGTGTCAGACTTTTACTGCCTAAAACCCACCCGTGTTCCCTCAGTTGCCTGTGTGCCAGGGGCCGCGGTATCTCTTTCGAACAACCCGCACCCCTGGCAACGTTCTCTGGCTCTGAATCTATCTCGCGAGATTCTGAACTGTCGAAAGATTGTGAACCGTAACATAGTGCTTACAATTTCGGTAAATAATAATCTATCGAAATGAAACCGCCAAATTGTGAAATGGCATACGACGGAACGCACCTGGAGCGCTGATTGGTTGAAGCATATGCCCCGCGCCGCCATATTTGTTTGTTATTTGGTTGTTGTCGCATGTAAACAAACAGTGTTTTGGTGATTGTAAATTGATTTCGTGTTGAAAATAACTCATAGCTTCAGAATTAGTTATATAAAATTGTTCCGGAAGTAAAATGAATCTGTGATTAACCAAAGAAGCGCCTGTGTTTCATTTCTAACTCTATGTACACAGAACGGCTTATTGTAAGACCAACCAATCAGGGATAGACTTCGGATAGTTGACAATTTAACACGCGACAGATTGTGATTTAACAGTTTTACTTCAATATATTATAATCTACCCAAAAATAATGCGTTAAATTGTAAGCAGTATATGGTGCAGTTTACAATTAATCGACAGTTTATAATCTCGCGAGATAAATTATAAACTAACGGTGTTCACGATCATACGGTGACATTTAACTAATAGAAGCGATATCCGACAAAAAAACCTAGTCTATGAAAACCGATTTTGGCCTACCATGCGCCGATCATCGGGATCTTGCCACGCCACCACCAAAACTAGTCGCTCGGCCGCGAGATAACGATGTGAAGCTAGATTATTGTAAAACTCTTTCAATCGTTACCTAGTTGTTTGGAAAAGTACATAATGGTCAAATCTTGCATGTATGATCGTTGATTTTGTTTGTTACGGAAATAAAAACAACATGCCACGTCTGAAGTTACAATTTCAAGCGTGACAAAAAGCATATTATGTAGGTACCTACCTCCCTATCATGGATTCATTTAGCAGCATTACATTGGCCAACGTGATTATCTAATAATTCTAATATGTTTAATTAAATTACCATGTAGGTAGGTAGTTGATTTCGATTAGGTAGCTATAGACGACCCCCGTAAGCAAGCTGACAATTTGTGAGCGTTCGCGTGTGGTTTAGTAGGTAGGTAGGTAGGTACATTTATCTTACGAAGTTCACAAAACAAAAGAGATGTAGGTAGTACAGAAGCTTGGTTCCGTACAATGACTGAGATACCTAGGTACCAGTACCCAGACATTAGAGTATTATGTTCTGTGACCTAGGCGGGTTATTGGCCGAGCAGCCCTCACAAACACACGAAACGAACACAAACAATTTCCATGCAGTGTGTAGGCACCAACCTGATACCTATGTAAAATATAATGCACTGCACAGTTAATGTTTTAATAAGAAGGTAAATACCTAGGTAGGTACCTAACAGTCAACCGCACGTCAGTGGCACTCAGTGTTAGGAACCACTGATGTGCGGTTGACTGTTACTACCCTAGCTTCCATACTTGTCTATAATACCATAATAATTTGAAAATAGGTTAACGAAGAAAGGAGATAGGTAGGTACTTACTTTTATAACAGCTGAACATCCAGTCACTAGGCAAGTAGAGGTATTATTTTCCTTTGAAAATGAAAAAAATGCGTAAACTGCGTTTTTACGCTTTCGTCCCATTGTATTATTAAGTAATAATTATAATATTTATTACGTTGATACACGATCAGCCGTCGATAGAATAAAAACGTATTACCCGGCGCATAGTCGGCAAGATACAAAGAGAACAAAATGTACAATATACACAAGTTCTAACGTGTTCGACCTAAAAATGAGTGTAAACACCACGATCTGATGCGATGGTATGTCACAAACATGGAAATATCTGAAGCAAATCAATGAATTTAAGACTGTAAGTTGAGTTTTCATTACTTGTAATAAAAACAATAAAATAAAACACAAATTGACATAATTAAAAAAGGTTTTTTATTCATTGACCGTCATCGTTTAATCAAAATAATGGTTAAGCAAGGCACTAATACAAATTCAAAGTAAAAAAATGTCTAAACCAATCACTTAAATTTCCATTAGAGGATCTTGTACATCAATCATCATTCATCATCATTGTTTGTGTCGCGGCTCGAAATTTTTATACCTTTAGGACCTGGCAGGTCCTAAAGGTATAAAAATACACTTAAGTAAGTATATTATAGGCATCGTCCCGTATAATTTAATCAAGCGTTTGTTACAAGATCCCTATAGTGTTCTACCTCCAACGGCGTACCTAACCAGCCAGACATAATTCAAAATGTTAAGTAATCATTTTGTTTCATTGATTTCAAGAAGATTTTATAATCACGACATTTTTTTAAAACGTATTGATAATGAATTACAAAAAAATATAAGTAATCATTCTACCAAGCTTACTGCTCTAATAATTTTAATAAACAATGCCCATTTTCACCAACGCCCTTAAAAATTTAGGTAGTTCATCTTTCTAGATCTTGTTTATTCGGAAAGCTTCTGTACTATGGTCTACCTAACTTTTAGTGTCGTTGGTGAAAATGGGAAAGTGTTATCGACAAGATAATAAAAAAGTAGATGCAAAACATAATACGACGACGAGTTATAGAAAATCAGGTCTTCAAATTTCTGATTAATAATCTTCTGTCATTGGATAGAAGATTGTTAACCAGAAATTGGAAGACCTGATTTTCTGATAGAAGATAATCAATCAGAAATTTCATCTTCCTCGTCAGTCTCAGGAAGAGTATCAATGACATTATGAGACTGACAAGGAAGCTGTTTGTATTCGGCATGAAACCGTTTGTGTATTGTCCCCTGATCACACAATCTTTGCAGATCTTTGTATTTAGCTGCGGTAATTGGTAGTTTATCCGTATATAGCTGTTTTGGAGTCAACTGCTTTACTCGATTATATTGTAATTCTAACATTTCTTCTGTATTTTCTTTTGATTTATTCTTCCCTTTTCCCTTTCTTTTACGCTTGACATCTTCGAACAACTTGATTCGATGTGTAATTGCATCTTCTTTCATTGAATACTTGAGTTCTATTTGGTTTAAATTGGTCTTTCTGAAAGTTGCTACTCTAATGTTTCTCCAATTAATATTCTTTAAGGTCCAATTCTCCAAGACCAAGTGACATTACGACAATTGTTTCTCAGCAGAGCTTACGTTTTAAAAATGATTGTGGGGTGTAATTACAATTAATTATGTATTCATGTTTTTACGACCGACAGCTGTTTGTACGTTGTATTATACGACCTGCACGGTTATTCGGTTCTAAGCAATATGAGTTATACATACCCTCTTTTCTAAAAAATCTTGATTATACTAGTAAAAATTTTGGGTGTAAAAGTATTTTTTTTAGGCGAATATTTTTTTCACATTTTTAGATCGACGCAGCGCCAAAAATTAAGTAGGGCTGCATTCTTAACTCATTTTCGCCAAAATGGCGTTTACGACATTTGTTGCCGGAAGCATCGATATTATAAAGTACAGCAGGCTAAATTAGTATGTTACCCTCCAAAGGAACCGCCATGGGATCTGGAGGCAAACGTCCTCGCGCTCACTTGGGAGTGGCGCGAGGAGGCCAATCGCCGGGGCGTAACTCCGCTGCCGCGGGAAATCGCGGCACGGCGGACAGAGCTCCGGCAGGATCTCATGGCGACGTGGAAAGTGCGATTGTCGCAACCCAGTGCTGGGCACACTGCGATTGCGGCGGTAAGTCCCCTCTTTGAGGAGTGGCTTGAGAGGCGGCATGGCGTCCTCACCTTCCGCCTGACACAGGTCCTCACCGGACATGGCTGTTTCGGGAGGTTCCTGTTTCGGATAGGGCGGGAGGAAACGCCCGGGTGTATCCATTGCGAAGATCGCCCAGAGGACACGGTGGAGCATACGGTGGAGGTCTGCCCGGCTTGGGCGGAGCACCGCCGTGTCCTCGTGGAGGTGATCGGCGGAGGCGATCTCTCGCGTCCGACCCTGGTCCAGGCCATGGTACGGAGTGAGAGGGCATGGCTGGCAGTCGCCTCCTTCAGCGAAGCAGTTATGCTCGCAAAGAGGGAGGTGGCGCACGTGAGGGAGATGCAGTACATGCACCCTCACAGCCGTGGCCTTCGCAGGAGACGCCCTGGGCGTCGGGAATCCCAGGCTGATTCCCGGCCACCGTAGGCACGGGCTTGCGGACGGTGAGTAATGGGTAGCTCGCTGTCCGGTAAGGACCAAGCCCGGGTCGACGGTGTGTTGTGTTCCACGCGCGCCTCAAAGAGATGTCAGCAGCAACAGATGGGGCCCGCAAGGGCCGATGCCTGCCAGGGGTGCGGGTTGTTCGAAAGAGATACCGCGGCCCCTGGCACACAGGCAACTGAGGGAACACGGGTGGGTTCTAGTCAGTAAAAGTCTGACACGCCCTCCCGCTCCACCCAGAGCGGAAGAAGTTATTTGATGATTTCCCACCCAAAAAAAAAAAAAAAACCCTCCAAAGGAGGCGTTTAGTTTTACAGATACAATGGCTAAGGTATCTCTTCAAGCTCTTCTTGAAATAACTGTGCAACGTATACTCAAAACTCTACCAGACAAGCCGCCTCACCAGTCCTTAAATTTACTATCAAAATGGCGTTTCGATGGGTCATCAAGCCAAAGTAGATATAAAACAAAAAATGGAAGAAGCACAAACTGATGAAGCCATTTTTATGACGACTTTAGTTCCCTTAAAACGGACTGCTGCAGTTGGAAAGAAAGTAATTATATGGGAAAATCCTAAGCCGTGCTCTAAGTGTAGTGCGATAGTGATTCTGTCGGCCTCTAAAATTTATATTCGTCAAAGAAAGTGAGTTGGTAGTCAAAGATGAAATGACTAAAATCCAAGCAGAGATAAAAACTTTAAGCCCATCCAAATGTGTTGATGGCATTGAAGTTAAATACAATCTCGTCATGACGATGATTGATGAATAAGTGTGCACATATCTATCAGAAGCTCGCTCCAGTGCTGTGTGTTATTTGTGTTTGGCGAAACCATCTCAGATGAATGATCTCGTTGCAGTATTGCGTAACAAAGTGTTATCTGATATGATCAAGTTTGATTTATCACCTTTGCATGCTCAAATTAATAGCATGGAGTGTCTTTTCACATACCATACAAGCAAGACTTAAAAACTTGGTCTGTCAAAGGAGAAGACAACAAATCCATGATGCAGCAGAGGAAGAAAGAGATACAAGAGAGATTTCGAGAGGAGTTAGGGCTTCTGATAGATATCGTGAAGCAGGGATCAGGGACAACAAATGACGGAAATACGGCAAGAAAATTCTTCGCATTTCCTGACAAAACGGCAGCTATTACTGACTTGGATGAAGAAATAGTGCGCAAATTCGCAATTATTTTACAAGCAATTACATCAGGTGAAAACATCGATGTTCAAAAATTTCAAGCTTATACCTGTACGACCGCAGAGAGATACCTACAGTTCTATCATTGGTACTTTATGTCAGCAACAGTACATAAATTGATGATTCACGGAGCTGATATCATCAAAAACTTCATTGTACCGATTGGAAATCTATCTGAAGAAGTATCTGAAGCGCGTAAAAAAGACTTTCGCAAATATAGAGAGCACCATTCACGTAAAATAAATAGGACGAGCACAAATGAGGATATAAGGAAGATGATGCTTCTGACTTCAGATCCTTACGTTGCTGCAACACGGCCAATAATGCATTGTGCTCAACATAAAACAAAGATGAAGCAAGAAACTTTGGATCTTTTAAATGTTGAACCGAAGCAACAGGGTGACATCGAGTTCTGTGACATAGATGACATTGTTTATGACACAGAGTCTGATGAATCTGATATAGATGTTTAGGATGCTTGTAGCTTCAGTTAAGTTTTTTTATTTGTTTAAATATTTTTCATTTAATAAAGATTTTTGAATTGTTCAAGTTTAATTTTAATTATGAGTCAGTCATTCACGTTTTTTTTGCATTGTTTTATAAAATATGCATTATGCATATTTTATAAAACAATGTAGGGAAGGGTATCAATATAGGGAGTAATAGTAGATACTGAGGGCATTAGATCTCATTATTTAACTACTGTCACTAAATTACAAAAATCTTTAGATAATTACCATTACCTTGTTATTAGTTGTTATGTTGAATCGATTGCTATTCCATTTATGTTCATATATATATTTTTAATTCTTTTATATCCATTAAGTACCTAATGTCAATTTTAAACAGATTAAACCCTTTTTTTATATTATAAAAACACTTTTTTTTTCTCCCAAACTCTCTCCAGTGCGCGCATTGTGCGCTATGTCAAAAAATGTAGAAAAATAAGGGGTATAATCTTGCTAAAGGAAATTAGGCGCACTTGTAGCGAAGTCGAAATGTATTCTTTTTTATGTATTTCTCTATACATTTTTTTCAACGAAGTGCTATAAAGTAAAGAAAAACTTTTATTGAGAAACTGAAATAGCATTAAATTGAGCTATATACGATTTTTAAACCCATTTCTGGCAAAAAAATAAAAAAGTCGAAATTGATCCCTAAGTCTGATCGATTTTCAGCCCACTGTGCGCCGTACACTGTAGTGACGTGCTGTTATTATATTAGCAATCGTTATTATAAACTGATTAATTTTGGACTAGAATGCGCGATACGGATCTCTGTGTTGTTATCAACACAAGCGATTGGCGACGTTGCGTTCGTGCAAGTTTTATTAACAAAAGAACACCTTGATGTGCTTTCCGTCAAGCCACTGTACCTACTCCTAAATAAACAGGTGGTGTCCGTCTCAGCATGAATGCATAATCATGTGCGCGATCACTTTTACGCACATATCACATAAAATCGCATTATTTTCTTGTGATCCAACTCTTTTACAGTTTTGCAACTGATTCCAAATTCACCAGGTGATCGAATGTAACCGCCAACCACTGCTTTCGATACCAGCCTGCATGACCCACACTTTACAATAACATACGTAAGCACAGAATGCTGTACCGTTTTCGACATTTGTGTTGCAGAATGTCAACTTTTCTTCAAATGATTAACTTGTAGCTGCGAGATATCCTTAAAATAAAAAGAGATAACATAATAATCAGTTGCGACATTGATTAAGGCCCTGGTAACTTTAAATAATGTCGTCATGAGCGATAATAATTCTTATTGCAATCCGATACGGGTTAAAATCTGTTGTAATGAATACGAATAATAAATGAGCAAACGTACGTCGAAAAAGTGCAAATAAAATCGTATAAAATTAGATATTAACTATTTAATAATAAATAATCCATCACTGGATGCAGTTTGGCATTTGGAATTTTATGGTATATTTTTAATTATAATCAGGGACCGAAAACCTTTATAAATTACGGTACAGGTATTGAAGAATTTCGGTTACCTCTACGACTTACGGTTACCGCTATCCGGGTAACCAAGAAAAATAAACATGTTACCTCTATTTAGGTTACCGTTTTAATACCGGTTACCGAAAAAAGTCCTTGATTTTGTTGCATTAGAAAATACTACATTACCAGACGAATCGTCGTGCTACTGTGTAGGTTTATTTGGTTTGCCTTTTTGTGGAGTATTTGAGTTAAAGTAAAAAAAAGGAAATGAGCAATGGTAAGATAATATTACGTGAATACATTGTAAACAGGTAGAATCCCATTTGTTCGCTATTTTTTCTCTCGCCATACTGCCATAGAAATCAACTCGGTAATTTGGGTTTGCTTAATTTGCGCAGAATCGTACGCCCGTTTTTCTCATAGAGGAATAGAATAGAATAGAATAGAATAGAAAGCATTTATTCGACACAGACACAACACAACAGCAACAAACACATAAAAAAGAACAATAAACATGACAATAAAATTGCAGTAAAAAGTGCTGAGCGTGCCCATACCGAAAGGGTTGCCATCTCAGCATTTGCTGGGCGTCAGACACCCAGCGCTGGTTTTCAGTTGGCACCCTGCAGTGACACACGGACGTAGGCAAATAAAAAAGATACATACTTGAAGATAGTAACAAAAAATATTTAAAAATACGTAAATAAATAATGTAAAAGATTTTTGTGTGCTACTTAGTTCAGAGATTTTTTTTTTAAAAATACCCACGAATCTACAATAAAAAAAAAAAATAGCGCCTGTCACTTGACGCAGTGACACATCATCGAGAAGCCGCAAAAAAAAAGAAAAGCCAGCGAGGGAAATGTGCTTTCCATAAAATATTTCTATGTGCCAGTGAATTAATATTTCTAAGGCGTAAGACCGACCCACCTCCAGTCAAAGTTTATATTGTAACGGAAAAGAGAAGGTAAGATCGAAACCTTGTGGTTTTTGGAGACACCGCATCACATCCAGCCTAAAATAAGGTTAGTTTCTATAATATGAGATCATTAAAAATAAAGGAGACATACTTAAATTTGTAATTGATTGAACATAAACTATTAGATTAATTATAATTATGTATAAATAGCTATTGGATTAAATAAAAGATTTATCAATATTAATGTCATTAAATTCAATTTGTGAATTTAAAAAGAATTTCTTAAGTTTAGCCTTAAATGTACTAATGTTTTTTAGGTCCCTAATGGGTGGGGGAATGTTGTTCCAACATTTGGATGCCGCGTAACGAAAGCTTCCTCGGAAGGCTGCAGTACGGTGATGCGGGGTAGCCAGCTGCTGAGCACAACGCCTAGCTTTGCGCTGCCGGTGACTATTTACCCACACAAGCTTCGAGTACAGGTATGATGGACATTTACACTTGATAACGCCGAAAAGAAGACAGGCTAAGTGTAACTTCCGACGGGATTTCATTTTTAAAATATTATTTTTGTTTAGAAATGGTGTAATGTGGCTCCTTGACCACCACCAGAGGGCACCACTGACTTGTAAACAAAGCGCATAAACATAAACTTGCAATTTGTTTGAGCGTGCTAGCAGCGCGTAGATACCAGGCTATTTTTTGGGTGGGACATCATCAAATAACTTCCCCCGCTCTGGGTGGAGCAGGAGGGCGTGTTAGACTTCTACTGACTGAAACCCACCCGTGTTCCCTCAGTTGCCTGTGTGCCAGGGGCCGCGGTATCTCTTTCGAACAACCCGCACCCCTGGCAGGCATCGGCCGTTCCGGGCCCCACCAGTTGGTGCTGACTAGGGCATGCAAAAACCGGATTGCTTTAAAAAACCGCTTTTTTCGGGTTTAATGTTTACAAAACCGTTGAAACCGGTGAAATCGGTTTTTTCGTTTTTTTTTTTAATTTTATTAAAGAAATGAGAAATATGTATGTAAAGAAATAAAAATGCTGAAGTCTAATCAAAATAGGTTTTTTTTTACTTTATCTCACTTATTTTAATACTATTGAGCATTTGTTTGCACTGAAATAAGCTGCAACTACTAAGTAACAATACAAAAAGTTTATTTTCTATAAACATAACATAGAATTAAGATTATTATTTAGGAAAACAACATATTATTCAATACTTAAGGTACCTAACATACAAAATTAGGAACATTTTGTAGGTACACAAAGGTAAAAAATATATATATATATAAAATATTTAATAGGATATTAAATAATTCAAACGAAAATTATTAAAGCGCTCTTCGTCGCTCTAGTTATTTTAGTTATTTAAAAATTTGCTGTGCCCGACAGGGTCCATAATTGTTTCGAATTTTTGTACCACCTACCTGTAAGTGTACATCTATTCAAATCTGGGGATAGCAATGACGCCAACAATTATAGACCAGTATCCGTGCTGCCGGTATTCAGCAAGGTGTTCGAAAAGATAATGCTCAATCAAATGCTTAATCATTTTAACACCAACAAAATCTTACACGATCAGCAATATGGTTTCACCAAAGGACGTTGTACGACTGACGCCGGTGTTACCTTATTAAAACACATATTTAATGCTTGGGAGGAGGCCCAGGATGCCATTGGAATCTTTTGTGACCTCTCCAAGGCATTTGATTGCGTTAATCACGAAACCTTGCTCTTAAAACTTGAGCATTACGGACTAGGTAAACTTGCGCTCAGTCTAGTAAAATCTTATTTAAATGATAGACAGCAAAAAGTTCATATAAATGGAGTCAATTCACTTGGTTTAAAAATAAAAATGGGTGTTCCACAAGGCTCAATATTAGGTCCTTTCCTCTTTTTAGTATATATTAATGATCTACCCCATTTATTAAAAAAACAACCACAAATGGTGTTATTTGCTGACGATACATACTTAATTTTTAAAATAAATAGACGTGCATCAAATCTTGACGACGTAAATAACGCCCTACTGCTGGTGCAAAATTGGTTCACTGCTAATAATTTAGTATTAAATGGGAAAAAAACTAAATGCATAAGATTTGCTTTACCAAATGTTAAAAGTACTGATTGTGACATAGTATTGAATAAAGAGAAACTAGAATTCGTCGATAAAACTGTTTTCCTAGGGATCACGCTCGACTCAAAGCTACAGTGGAGTCCTCATTTAACAGCTCTTGCAGGACGGCTAAGTTCAGCAGCATATGCTGTAAGAAAAATCCGCCAATTCACTAATGTAGAAACCGCGAGGTTAGTCTATTTCAGTTACTTTCATAGTATCATGTCTTACGGTATTTTACTATGGGGACGGGCTGCAGATATTGAGTCTATTTTTATTCTGCAGAAAAGAGCCATCAGAGCAATATATGGCCTCCGTAGGCGAGATTCTCTAAGGGAACTTTTCAAAAATATTAATATCATGACGGTACCTTGTCAATATATCTATGAGAACATTATGTACGTCAGGAAAAATTTAAATCTTTTCAGTAAAAGAGGTGAAAGACACACCGTTGGGACTAGAAATAGGGACCAATTAGTTCAACCAGGCTTCAGACTGGCTAAAGTAGACTCAGCCTTCATGGGGTACTGTTTAAAATGTTACAATAAAATACCTCCCCACATTCTCCAACTGAATGAAATGAAATTTAAATCTTGTATAAAACGCACACTATGCAGCCATGCTTATTATAAGTTGGGAGATTACATCGCTGATAAAAATGCTTGGCTAAACGCTGCTTGTCCAGCTCCACAAGGTAGGTTAAACCAAATTGATTAGCATTTGAAAACGTTGGAGCTGCTGAAGACTGTAAAAGACTAGATATCTTTGCATTGTATAAATTCAAACTTTTAGTATTGTATAATTGCATAGCATATGTGTGAGCACTATGTTCCTACTATAAAGCTACCATTTACAGGGTACGTCTTTCATTGACCTGAATGTGCCTTGGCAGCTGGGAGTATGTCATGCTCACTCAAATGTCTCGCTGGTGGTGGCGTGTGTGTTGGATCATTAAGTTCCCTTCAAAATGGTTGAGCTGAATGGTGCTGATCCACACGTCATGTTCGTGAACGGGCGCCGCCAGTAGGGACTGGTCATCTCCTAGCTCCCACGGCTTATTTTAATTTCTGAATTGTTATTTTATTTTTGTTTTAATTACGGACGCTTTAATGTGCACGTCTTTTTACATCGTTCTCACATTGATAATTTCAACATAATGATGTAACCAACTTTTTGTAACATTACCATGATTTTAAAAGAGTGTCCATGGAGTTTCTTGCCCGTTCTTCTCCATAGGTACCTACGCTTTGGAATGGGCAATTAGCTTCATCTTTCTAACTCACCGACCTTGACAATTCAAAAGTGCCTGTAATTGGTTTATTTGAAATAAATGCTTTGAGTTTGAGTTGAGTTTGAATTATGGATTGCAATAAAAGATTTGATTTGATTTGTCTAAAATCACAGAATATTAAATAACAATTTAACTGTCATAAAATACAAACAGGCAAAATGCGATCAAAATAATTATTTAAATAACACATAAAATAGAAGTCTTATTCCTAATTTACCAAAACAAAATAAATCAGTCATACATTGAAAAGTATGACTGATTAGACAGTATAGATTGAAAAGGCGCTCTCTGATTCCACACTTGTTGGAGGTATAGATTTCAAAGCTTTATATACTTTTGACATACATTATATATACTATTCTCCCGTTTTTCCTCCACTGTCGTAAAGTGTCATTTCCACCCTGATTTTAGTTTCTAAATCAAGTTCTGTAGATGGGCTTGCACCAGAGGTATGTTGTTTGAGCACGTCAGGGCGATCTTCGCAATGGAAACACCCGGGCGTTTCCTCCCGCCCTATTCGAAACAGGAACCTCCCGAAACAGCCGTGTCCGGTGAGGACCTGTTTCAGGTGGAAGGTGGGGACGCCGTGCCACCTCTCAAGCCACTCTTCAAAGAGGGGACTAACCACCGCCATCCTGGCATGCCCAGCACTGGGTTGCGACAATCGCACTCTCCATACTGCCATGAAATCCCGCCGGAGCTCTGTCCGTTGTGCCGCAATTTCCCGCGGCAGCGCAGTTACGCCCGATAGCCTCCAAGGCCAGGCTCAGGCTTTTCCAGGCCAGCCGTCGGGTCCTGGGGCGGTATTCTACGCATTCAGCCTACGTACCGCCACTCTCAACTCTACCTCGGTCACCTCTGGAGCATCGTCGTCGTCGGTGTGGTCCGCATCAGGCACCGCAGGAGGCAGAGCCATAGGCGGGAGAGCATGCCAGAGGGATTCTGCGTCAGCTGGGGAGCCCACGGACGGATTTTGTACCGGTGCTGCGCAGCAACGCACGCCTCGCGCAGAGTTGTGAGCTCCGGCGACCACCAGTACACCTGGCGTGAAGCACGTCCTGCCTGGACCCTGGGCATTGTCACGTCACATACCTCGGACATGGCCTCCCGGAACCACTCTGCCTCGTCGTTGATGTCAGCAGGCCTGTCCGGTATTAACACCCAGGCCTGCACGATCGAGGCTTCCAGGAGGAGCTCCCGGTCCAGCTGCTTCAGCGCACACAGCGGACCACACGGGGCCTGTTGGATCGGCGCGCTCGAGGTCTGGGGGGAGACGTCAAACTGGATGTTCCGGTGGTCGGAATACGTCTCCACCCCCTCCATTCGGTCTGAAGCACAAAACGTCTCTGGTTGCTAGTTAGGTAGGTTAGTTTCAACTTTCCAGGTCGCCCGTGAACGGGCCCAGCTTGTTCCATGAACATTTCCATCATCCGGAATAACGCTATGCCTTTTACATCCTCATAGCCCAGTAAATATTGTTGAGGAGCTGGACGGCATAACCCTGTCCCCGGCTTCCTGCCAAGGGGAGGACGGCTTCGACGAGGGCGACCTGTTTGCCGGGTTAAGACTGGGGGAAGACGACGAGGGGCCGACTAGCGATGTCGTGCCTTTTGTCAAGCTGTAAAGTCCTCCAGGTGAACCTCCACCACAGTCAGACCGCGACGGCTCAGCTCCGCAAGTGGCTGGAGGTTCAACACACGGCCATTGCCCTGATCCAGGAGCCGTGGGTTAGGGCCGGCCACATACAGGGACTTTCCAATCTTGGAGGTAAGCTACTGGTCACCACTGATCACGACCAACCCAGGTCGTGCATCTATGTAACAAGTAACCTTAAAACACAGCTCTTAACGGAATTCTGTTGCAGAGATGTCTCTGCAGCTAAGCTGTACTTACGTGTCGATGCCGTGGAGTCGGTGATCGTCTTTGCCTCGGCCTACATGCCTGAGGCGGAGGCGCCGCCCCCGCATGGCCTCACCCGTCTCGTGAGCCATTGCGAGAGTCGTGAGTTTGAGGTCGTCGTAGGGGCCGACGCCAATGCTCATCACCAACTGTGGGGCATGGACATACAGAACGAAAGGGGTAAGGCCTTGGTTGACTATTTATTCTCGACTAACCTATCCCTACTAAACACCGGTGCCGAATCGACATTCGTAACAAGGCGAAGCCGCACAATCATAGATCTCACCCTGACAACTCAGGGCGCGGCGGAAAACACCACGGGGTGGCAGGTCTCCAAGGAGGCTTCCTGCTCTGATCACAGGTGGATTCGCTACGATATCCAGGTCTGCGCTCAGCTTGTAACACCACGTCGCAACCTGCGCAACACGGATCGCGACACCTATACACGCAGCCTGGAACTCAAGCTTGCAACACCAACCGGTCCGACGCCTTTTGTGGACACAACACAGATTGAGGCACAAGTAAGCCAGATAACCAATTCAATGATAGACAGCTACCATACTGCCTGCCCTGAGACCACCCCGCGCAGCACATTGGGTAAACAACCTTCGTGGGGCGCTGACCAGGAGCGCAACCGTGGGAAGGTAAGGAAAGCATTAAATAGAGCCATGAACACATGTGCGGATGTGGACTGGGATAGCTACTATGCAGCCAAATCCCGCTACAAAAAATGCATTAGATACAGGAGTACCACGGGTTGGCGCAAATTCTGTGGCGGCATCGAATCCTGCCACCAAGCCAACAGGGTAAGGAAGGTTCTGGCGTAGCGGCATACGTCAGGGCCCACTACCCTCCGCAAACTTGATAACACACTCACGACGTCGCCTGAAGAAGTAAATCGCGTCCTAATTGAAACTCACTTCCCTGGATGTGTCTTCGAGCAGGTAATTGACTGGCAAGACGTTATTCAAACACCATCAGAAAATGATTAGCGGTACGCACACAGGGTGATCACACTGGAGAAACTCCAATGGGCCATCCGAAGCTTCCATCCCTTCAAGGCAGCTGGCCCCGATGGAGTTTTCCCCGCCTTATTGCAATGAGGGGGAGCCTCTGTTGCAATTATACTAGTGCCTCTAATGAGAGCGTGCCTGGGCTTTAGATACGTTTCCAAGGGATGGAGGGAAGTGAATGTTATTTTTATTCCAAAGCCAGGTAAAGGTGACTATACTAACGCCAAATCCCACCGACCAATCAGCCTTACCTCCTTTCGATAGGAAGCTGCGAGACGGCGCTCTTAAAAACATACCGCTCCACGGTAATCAACACACATACAGCTCAGGTAAGTTGACCGAGTCTGGTCTTCATCAAGTGGTCAGCCAGATAGACGAAGCGATGCACCAAAAAGGCACCTGCCTGGGCACCTTTATAGACATCGAAGGAGCCTTCGACAAAACCAACTTCTCCAGTATAGGCAGCGGCCTCTTCAGACATGGGGCAGATCAGGTAATTACGGACTGGATTACAAACATGCTTAGCAAACGAGTGGTTTGCCTGGAGGACGAGCAGCAGCTGGCCATGATAGCCAGAGGCTGCCCCCAGGGAGGGGTGCTGTCCCCCTTCTATGGAATCTGGTGATAAATGACCTTATCACCAAACTCAACGCCAGCCATTACTTTACAATAGGTTATGCGGACGATCTCGCAATCCTTGTTTCGGGGAAGGTAACGGGAACGATCTGTAACCTCACTCAGCAAGTACTACGTATCGTAGAGAGATGGTACAGGGAATTTGAACTATCAGTGAACGCCACCAAAACTGAACTAGTCATGTTCACCCAAAAACGAGCATTAGGCCCTTTTCGCCTACCGAAACTGTTTTTTTTTTTTTTTTTGGGTGGGAAATCATCATATAACTTTTCCCGCTCTGGGTGGAGCGGGAGGGCGTGTCAGACTTTTACTGACTAAAACCCACCCGTGTTCCCTCAGTTGCCTGTGTATACAGAACTTCAGTTGGCCAACGAAGTCAAGTATCTCGGGGTCACTTTGGACAATAAGTTAAACTGGAGCAGTCACCTAGACAACAAGCTGAACAGGGCCTGCATCACCATCTGGCAGTGCAGGAGAATGATAGGTAAGAAGTGGGGTCTATCACCCAAAATTATACTATGGCTGTACACCGCAGTGATCCGCCCCATGATCAGCTACGGGGCCGTGGTCTGGTGGCCCCGCACCAAGCTAACTACAGCCGCTAACAAACTACAGCGCATGCAAAGACTAGCCTGGGTGGCGACCACGGGCTGCATGAGGATTACTCCGACTGCAACGATCGAGGCCATGCTGGGGTTGCCGCCGCTCCACCTGTTCATACAGCAGGAAGCAACGATGGCGGCGGCGCGTCTTAAGGCTATAAATCTCTGGAGTAAAAGAGACACGCAACACACCGCGCTGCTAAAGGAACTCAATAGTGAGTTCTCCATTACGAGGGCAATAAATGACCGGGTGCCCAAACAATTTATCTTCGATAGAAAATATAGAATCCAACTGCATGAGGATCGACGATGGGAAGGCTTACGCCCCGCAGAGCTGCGTATCTTCACGGACAGATCAAAAACAGGTAGCGGCACAGGGTCTGGAGTCTTCTCGGAGGACCTCAACATCCACATAGCCACACCACTGGAGTCCATAACACAGTGTTCCAGGCCGAATGCATGGGTATCTCCCTGGCAGCGTCTGCCATCATGGCCAGGGTAGTTAAGGACCACTTAATCCGCATACTCTCAGACAGCATGGCTGTTCTGCAAGCGCTGAGCAGTCACACAGTTGACTCTGGGCTGATATACGAGTGCCACCAGCGCCTCAACGAGGGAAGTAGCCTCTACAACATTACCATTCAGTGGATGAAAGGACACAGCGGTTCGCTAGGCAACGATGCAGCCGATGAACTTGCCAGGAGGGGTTCGAGCATGGCACCAGTGGGACCAGAACCCATTGTGCCACTCCCCTTCGGGTATCTACGCACTCTGGTAAGGAAGCGAACCAGGGATCAACATCACAAAATATGGTTGGAGTTGCGGAAAATAGCCCGTTTTACCTATTACCTATTACCTAGGCAGGTGAAAACTAATGTGTTGATAAAGGGCGAAGAATTGAATCCTGAAGATAGCACTGCATTCTTGGGCTTTACTTTGGACGCCAAGCTTCAGTGGGGCCCACATATAGATAAATTGTCGAAAAAGCTAAGCTCTGCAGCATACGCTGTTAGAAAAATTCGTAATTTAACTGATATAGAGACAGCCCGTTTAGTGTACTTTACCTATTTTCATAGTGTAATGTCGTATGGTATTCTGTTGTGGGGAAATGCCGCCGACATTCAGACTATCTTTGTCTTTCAGAAAAGACCTGTTCGATCAATTTGTAAATTAAGTCCGAGACATTCTCTCAGAGAGAAATTTAAGGAGATTAATGTAATGACTGTGCCTTCACAGTATATTTTTGAAAATCTTTTATATGCCCAAACAAATATTAAATTGTTTAAAAAATACAGTGATATCCATAGTATAAATACTAGGAACAAACACAAATTTGTTGTACCATCAACAAGGCTCACGAAAATAGGTGGGTCATTCAGATGTCAATGTATACGCTTTTATAATAAACTTCCAAGCCATATTCAAGATCTAAGTCTCAATAAGTTGTGCCTGAAAGCTTTTTATACCGTTAAAGATTATATTGAGGACAAAAAAGCTTGGGATTGACCTGCTCCAATTTTTTTACATACTGAATGTAATTTTTTTAATTTTTTTATTTGCAAACTTACTCATTGACATCTTTGACATTTGATAGTTATTATATACACTTTGACCAGTGGCGTGCCTAGTCAAACAAAGGGCAAGCCGACATACTTATAACAAAAAAAAACACTACTTATCTACCGTATCGCAGTACATAACAAGATTCGTATTTCATAATAGTAAGTAATATTGCTATTGCCTGTAAAAATGTTTTTTTTTATAGCACCGTTTTTTAATATTATGTATAAATCAATATTTCAATATGTAATATCAACAACAAGAAACTCAATTGTAAAAATGAGATGGATAAAGGGATACGTTTCACCTAGGGCTTATAAAACGAAAGTTGAGAATCTTCTCACGTCTTTGACGCCAGATTTTGTTGGCCAGTCTACCCCACATTTTACGGCATGCAATCCAAAACTGGACGCACCTTTTTCTAAAAATGAATTGTTAAGATCAAATAAAATTAAAAACAACACACCTGGCAAAGACAATATATCAAACAGTATGATAAAACATCTCCCGGATAATGCAATAAATATTTTGCTATCATTATTCAACTTATGTTTGCTCCATGGATTTGTTCCTAAACAATGGCGACAAATAAACATCGTGCCTATTCCTAAACACTCCCAAAATACATCGGAATCTACGAAACTACGACCTATTTCTATGATGTCTTGTATTTGCAAGACTTTCCATTACTTGATACTGAACAGAATTGAGTGGTATTTGGAACATAATAAAATATTCTCTGATAGTACAGTGGGTTTTAGAAAGTGTCGCTCTAGTTTAGATAGTCTTTCTAACCTCGCTTCTAGAATACAGACGGGATTTTCGGAGGGCCTCCACACCGTAGGGTGCTTCATTGACATTGAAAATGCTTATAATAATATTGAAATTATCCCCCTGCTACAGTACATGAATGAAAAATTACTTATTGGATCAAAATTATGCTCATATTTGTGGAACTTGCTCCAAGACAGGCGATTGAGTATTTGTATGGATAATAATGTTTCATTTAGCAGAAATACAGGCCTTGACCTGGCTCAATGTGATCCCCTGTCACCCTTATTATTTAACGTTGCTACTGTCCCTATTTGTAAAACTATAAATGACGTTCATGTAGCTTAATATGCTGATGATTTCGTTTTATATACTGCAGACCATAACTGTCACTCGGCTTCACCAAAATTACAAAGGGCTTTGGACAAATTTAATAATATTATTACAGGTTTAGGGCTTGACATATCCCCGTCGAAAAGTAAAGTATGCATATTCAAAAGAGGTTATAAAAGAGAAAATGTCACCCTGTATTAATAGTTTAATTTATGTACCTAATAATTTGCACGCCGTAAGGTAGACTAGCCGATCTCATTAATTTATGTACAACATCTTGTACCTGTACCTACATTCATAGCAAATAAAGTTCTGATTCTGATTACTGATAAATGCGTGCACCGCACTGATTGGACAGGTCCACTCAATCTGTGTGGTTCTTTTCTCAAAAGACCATTTCTGACACCATTCCACATGGTCTTCACATGATCTGACCAAGATTATGTCTGGACTTTAAAAGAGACTGTGACCTCTGAGTTTGTTTCGACCTTTCTTCTCAGATTAGTCAATTAGGAAAGGCCGACCTCATCTAGTTTTAAAAATATGATTGACGTGTAAAAGTGTTTGTACAAACCTACTTACAGTAATAAAACCATTTGTAATTTATCATTTAACTTTGAGAGAACTAAAAATATAGATAGGAATTACTATGATAATGTCAGCATTACAGTACCCTCAAATTGATATGTACTGATCTGAAAAATGGAAGGTTCCTATTATTGCTATGGCTATGACGAGAAACAGGTTTTTATTTTATAAGATTGCGCCTAAAGTGTGTTTATGATGCTGAAGTAACGACTGAACAATAAAGGCAAAAAATATGGAAAATACAACCACTGTTTCATAGAGTTTTGAACGGTTGCCATCAACTAAATCGGCCAAAGGAAATGAGCATACACGAAATGATCATTCCTTTAACTGGGAAATGTCCAATATGCCAATATTGTCTAAATAAACCAATTCCCGTTGGTTTGAAAGTGTTGGTTCTTGCTATGCCACAAGGTGTAAGTTTGTGACATGGTGGTTTATGAAGGACATACCTACCACATACCCATTCCATTGGTTAATTACTGAAAAATCAAAATAATGACAATCGATTGCAGATCGATTAAAACAAGTCATACATTTTTAGTTACTACTGTCCTTGCTTGCTCGTTTCGTGTTTTCCCAATACCATAAATTACCTTTCGAGTGTCTTACCGATTATTTGCGACTTTAAAAACATGATTTGTTTTTCTTTTTGTCAACCTTGTAAGACACTGGACACCGGAGACCGCTCTCACATTTAACTTGGAATTCTATTTTACCGCAGCAACTAGTATTAAAAGAAAACAATATTAATACACAATTATCAATTTATTAATGCGAAAATGTAGATATTTTAAAGGTTCATTGCATTCTCTTTAATTATTATGGAGCAAATAAATCCAAATATTACATTAAATTTCAGCAGATATTATTTAACTATAAATAGTTAAATAAAATCTTTCAAATTATGTAATTATCTTGTTCCAAATAGTGGAGCTTTATAAAAGGTGAGTGTTCCGTCCGGCGGCCCAAGTAAGAAGAAGGAAAGGCTGGGCGCGCCGAGCGAGCCAGTCTCCTCCCCACCACGAGCCGCGATGGTCCGATGTTGACATCACGGCTAGCTAGGCGGTGCTTGTAGTTCCAGTCATCATTAACAGATGGCGCTCGCTCCACGAAGTTGCCAACACGGCCATTCTGCAAGGCGCATGTCCCAGGCGCCCCACGAGTCTAGGCAAAACACTGAAACAAAACCAATATCAGAACTAGTTTTCTAAATCTGCAAGTATGAACAACAAGCTATGATACGCTTTTGAACCATCAGCAATTGCCCACTATTACTGCTAGGTCAACCGTACTTAAAGGGACTATGCCACACATAAGAGTCCTGGTTTTCCTTGAGCTTGCCACTTGGAATCACTTGCATTTAAAGAGCTTTTCGCTACACTTAAATGTACCAAGTTGTTTTCCAAGCTTTAATCACATTTGTTGGTGTTTCTGTCCTGGCAACGATTATGATACAAGTGTTCTATCTAGTCTCGCGAGTAAAGTATAGAGAATACTGTATGTGAGACTGACACTTTATTTTATTTACAATAAAATTATAAAAGTGTTTAATAATTATTTACTGCAGCCAGGAAAGTGCCATACGTACCTTTAAAACTATGACTTGCCAACACGGACCTTATTGTTAGTAGCCTAACTAGCCTACTCCAATGTCCAGTCATCGATTTGTATCCAATACTTCATATTTTCAGCAGCTGCCACGCCATTGTACGGTTTACTGCTCCTTTCAGAACCCCTTAGGTCTGTTACCTCATATCTGTCATTACCCAGAACTTTCTTTACTCGAAACGGTCCTTTGAAGATAGGCAGGAGTTTTCTGCTTCTACCATCGTTGCTCTGACTCTGTATCCTGATTAATACCAAATCTCCTTCTTCATAAATCTTAGCTTTTGATCGAGTTTTATCAAACCTTTGTTTTTGTGATACTGCACTGGCTTTAATATTTTGATCTACCTTTGCTCGCAATTCCGTTACGTCCACTAGCGATTCATAATCAAGTTCTAGCTCTACATTGTCATTATCAACGCACAAACGATACCCTAATAGAACCTCACTGGGAACGGCATTAATAGTTCTATGGATTGTACTGTTTAATCCTTGCTGGACTATTTTGACATATTGATCCCACCTATCTTCAGTAGTATCTGCCCCAATCGTTTTTAACCCGTGGCATGTTCCAAACAACTTCTTTTATTTTTTTCTAGACAGTGTCGCAAGACGCGTGTAGCTCGTGGCCACGGGGTAAGGCCAGGTCATTGGTCAGTCGTAGACCTTATAATAGAATGTTGACCTACTAATTAGTATTATCTTGGTTTCTAATAGAAATTGTATTGTTATCGGAACCCATTAGGTTCACTTGACATGCGAGAGGTTAATGATTCAAGTATTGTTTTATTAAGTCTCTCTACCTGGCCATTTGAGCGAGGCATACCCGTTGCCACAATATGCGCGCGGATATTTTTGCTCTTACAATATTCTTTATACCTGTTGGAAGTAAAGCATGACCCTGAATTGGAAATTATTCGTTTTGGATTACCGAAAGTTTTAGTTATATTTTCTAATTCGTTTATAAGATCGGATGTTTTTGTAGACTTAACTGCGCAGATAAACACAAACTTAGTGAATGCATCTACTAAAACTAGTAAGTATATATTTCCGTTTCGTGTTTCAACGAACGCACCTAAGTGATCCGCGTGCAAAGTGTGAAAAGGTTGCGCGTATTTTGGCAACGGATATAACTCTCCTTCCTTAGCACCACCCTTATTTTTATAATAAATACAATTCAAACAGTTTTTAATGTATTTTTTTATTATATGACGCATACGAGAAAACCAATATTTGTGCCCTATTCGCTCAACCGTTTTATCGACAGAAAAATGGCCCACGTTATCATGGCTGCATCTTATTATTTGCCAAATACACCTCTTCGGTACGACCCGTCGTCGCCCTTGGGTTGTTCTTCTGTATACTTTTCCGCCTAACAGTTCATACGTATCAAAAATGATTTTATTTTCATCTATTTTACCCGATTCTAAGACAGTTTAAATTTTCACAATGACAGGGTCTTGCACCTGTACAGAAAGTAACCAGTCTCCTTCGGTTATTGATAATATTATTTCCCTTTCCGACCTCTCACCTGAGGGAACGGGATTTCGACTCAAGGCGTCCACATGTTGCATACGTGTACCTTCTCTATGCTTTATTTCGTACATGAACTCTTGAGTCGAAAGAACCCATCGTGCAATCCGGGGAATAATATTCTTTTTAGTCAACGCATATATGACCGCGTTACAATCTGTGATAACGGTGAAAGGTGAACCAATTAAATATATGCGGAATTTTTGGAGTGAACTTACGATTGCTAGAAGTTCCAACTCAAAGGAATGGTATTTCTTTTCATCCTCAGTTGTCTGACGGCTATTCATCCTCATCAGCAACTTGAACAAGAATACCCGCAACGCCATCACGACTAACGTCCGTATACAAAATGGTTTCTTTATTTGGATCAAAAATAGATAGTACACTATCTGATGTCAGTTTAGATTTTAAAATTTGAAACGCTTGCTCATGCACGGAACCCCAAAACCAAGAAGCATCTTTTTTTAATAATTTAGTAAGAGGGGCAGAAATGATGGCACAGTTTTTAATAAATTTGCGAAAATAATTAATTAGCCCCAAAAACTGTCGCAACTGATGCACAGTTTTCGGTACGGGAAATTTCTTAACGGCTTCCACTTTGTTTTCATTTGGCATTACACAATTTTGTTTTATTTTATATCCGAGAAACTCTATTTCGGTTTTAAGGAAATGGCATTTTTTTTAAATTTAATGTTAAACCATTATTTTTAAATATCTTTAAAATGTTTTCCAAGAGCGTTAAATTTTCCTCAATACTTTGTGTAATTAGATAAACGTCATCTAAATATACAATGACGTTTTCAAACCTTAATTACCTAACACTTTATTCATCATCTGTTGGAAACAAGATGGTGCATTAGCCAAACCAAATGGGAGCCGCAGAAATTCATAATGGCCATCTTCGGTAATGAATGCCGTCTTCTCTATGGACTGTGAGCTCATAATAATTTGGTAGTACCCACTTTTTAGATCAAGACTTGTAAAATATTTATAACCCCGTAGTCTATCTATAAGATCCTCGATTCGAGGCATTGGGTACTTGTCCTTGACTGTTATTTTATATAATGCGCGATAATCAATGCAGAGCCTTTTCTCGCCATTCTTTTTGTTCACGAGCAGAGCGGGACTCGCGTAAGGTGAGTTACTTTCTCGAATTATTTTATTATCCACTAATTCCTGCACCATATCTCGAATAATCTTTCTGTCTGAACGAGAGGCTCGAAAAGGTCTGCACTGCACCGGTCGTGGGTCTGTCAGTGTAATAACCATCTCGTGGTTATTCACTTTCCCTAACTCTTTTATGTCTGACGCGACACACTGTTTATATTGTGTAAATAAATAAATCAATTCATTTAAGTGAGTATCAGTATCGATCTTAGTTTCATGTATAGCGTCACAAAATTCATTAAATGATTGCGCATAGTCAAACTTGAACGAATTACCTACACGTGAATATATCAAATCATTTCTTTCCGTTATGTTACGGCCAATAAGTATATCACAACCTACTAGGTCATCAATAACGTAAAAATTCACACTGGTTAAGGACACGCAGTCAATTTTTAAATCTAAAGTGACTTTTCGAGTGACTGGTTTAGAATTATGGCTAGAAAATCCTTGTACCAAAACTGGCGAGGGTAGTACACTAGTTTGAAGCGAATATTTTTCAACTACCGATTCAGAATTCAGGGAACAACTGCTTCCCGTATCAATAAATGCCTCGTGGACAAAGTGATCAATGATAACAGTTTTTAAAAATTTATTTCGCGGATCTGGGGTAAGGATCAATTTAGTTTCCTCAGTTTCTGGTTTAAATAATCCTGTACTTTGCTTACTACGGCACACAGCCTCAACATGGCTTTTTTTTACAATAATTACATTTAATAAGATCACACTGATTCCTTTTATGATTCCCACCGCAAGAGTAACATTTGATAGATTTATATATTGATTATTTTCATGCGCATTACTAGAATTGGCGTTATTATTTGAAGAGGTAACGTTTGTAGACTGCTGGCTAGAAATATTCGTTTGATCCACTGTTTTTATGTTGGTTTTCACGTGTACTACCCGAATTCGTTTGTTTTGAGTTTTTGCTTTTGTAGGTACGACCATGAAGGTAACTAGCTAAATCATGACAGGATTTAAAATTACTCGTCTCTATAGATGCTCCTATATTGCTATCGCCTATGCTCCCGACAATTATAGATATAATATCCTGCTCAGTAAAGTTTAAAGATAATCGGTCAACTTTACATTTAATATCAAAATAAAATTCGTATAGCGATCGGTTTTCTACCCGTTTTTTATTCATTACTTATTTCTTTTAATAACTCAAACATATTACGACGTATTTGAAAACTGTTAGCCAGACGTCGATTCCAATCACTCCATTTCCACGTAGGCCACTGACTATCATTACCCAATAACGAGTCATACCAGACTTTTCCGGAGCCTTTCAACTTATTAAGAGCTTGGTAACGTATCGTTTCGTCGGTCCTATCAAATGTTGCCACATAGGATTGTATAATATTAAGCCATGCATTTATGATATCATCATTTAAGGGGTCAAACTCCGGTATTATATTATTTAAGGTACTCACAGTCTTGGTATCTTTATGACGTGATACCTTTGACTTCCTTCTGGGCACAGGTGACGGCGTTTTGGAGCTTGTACTCGTCGTGCTACTGCTACTTGACGACGATTGTGCTCGCTTGCGATAACGCCTGCGTTTTCCCATGACACGTGGTTTCCACTTCTGATGTTAAAAGAAAACAATATTAATACACAATTATCAATTTATTAATGCGAAAATGTAGATATTTTAAAGGTTATTCTCTTTAATTATTATTGAGCAAATAAATCCAAATATTACATTAAATTTCAGCAGATTTTATTTAAGTATAAATAGTTAAATAAAATCTTTCAAATTATGTAATTATCTTGTTCCAAATAGTGGAGCTTTATAAAAGGTGAGTGTTCCGTCCGGCGGCCCAAGTAAGAAGAAGGAAAGGCCGGGCGCGCCGAGCGAGCCGGTCTCCTCCCCACCACGAGCCGCGATGGTCCGATGTTGACATCACGGCTAGCTAGGCGGCGCTTGTAGTTCCAGTCGTCATTAACAGATTGGCGCTCACTCCACGAAGTTGCCAACACTAGTCACTGCAGTAAATTAGGCGGCGTTTGGAGTTTGTTATTGCATGTAACTTTACTTTTAACCTCTAACAACAGCCCTCTATTGGTCAAAACTTATAGAACTTTCAATGAAGGACGATTAAGTTTCTCTCGAAATGGTTTGCGGCTAATAATCTTTTACTCAATGCGAACAAAACTAAATGTCTTAAGTTCTCATTACCAAATGTACCCCAAGTAGGGCTAAATTTAAAACTTGATGGCAAGAAACTAGATGCTATTTCGGAAACTGTATTTCTAGGAATTACTTTAGATTCAAAATTGCAATGGGGTGCCCACATTAGAGCTCTCTCAAGTAGATTAAGTTCAGCTGCTTACGCAGTAAGAAAAATAAGGCAGTTGACTGATGTAGCCACAGCTAGGTTAGTATACTTTGCTTATTTTCACAGTATTATGTCTTATGGCGTTCTGCTGTGGGGATCGGCAGCTGACGTAGATTCAGTTTTCATTTTACAAAAGAGGGCAAATTCAATGAAATTGATATACTAACTCTGCCTTCTCTTTATATCCTAGAAAATATCTTGTATGTTCGCAAAAACTTAGGTCTTTTCAAAAAAAGATGCGACTTCCATAATCTAAATACACTTAATAAAGATGAAATCGTGATTCCAAAATTTAGATTAACTAAAACTAGCAAGTCATTTCTAATAAACAGTATCCGCTTCTATAACAAGTTGCCAAAGTCGGTTACAGAACTTAGCGATGGAAAGTTTAAAACTCACATCAAACGTGTCCTTATCAAAAAAGCATATTATAAGATAAAAGACTACGTTGAAGACAGGGAAGTTTGGCATTAATTCTGCACATGTGGCTTCCCTGGTACCTCATTAACAGCATAACTTTGTGAGAGTCTATTAACTGCTTCCAAATTACAATGTTAATTTTTAATATTTTTATTTTTTACACTTTCTGACATATTCTCGTCATTTTTGACATTATACATCGCTTCAAATAGCACCTATTTATTAGTGATTCTCATGGAAATCATGTCACTTTGTTTAAATAGGTTGATCTTACTAATGTAGATTCTTTTACATATTGTGAATGGGAAAACATTGTAGGCCTTACAGATTAGATTTATAGACGATTTTCTATTCTTTATTTTCATTCCTCTAAGTACTTGGTATTTATTGACAGGCCTGCACTGTCCTCCCATACCTATTATCACTGTTATTTGAAAACATTGTAAAACCCAATTATTTTTAAAAGAGTAACCGTGGAGTTTCTTGCCGGCTCTTCTCCATAGGAAGCGACAAATTGGAACCGTGCACCTAGCTTCTGACGTTTCATAAGTGCCCTTGCAGGTTTATGTGAAATAAAATATTTTGATTTTGATTTTGTTTCAAACTACTAACTCGTTACATTCCAAGCCCAAAATTATTTATAATTTTTTTTTCACCTTTAGAGAGTACTTTTTTACGTTTGCTATCATCGTTGAAATTAGTTTTAGTTACTTTTACTAAGTCACCTACTGAATAAAAAACACGAGGGAAAAATCTTTTAGTCAAATGTACCTTATTATTCTAGTCGCTTCTCCAAACTCTGATCAAAGGGTGTATGATTGAAGGTTAGGATCTAACTTACTATAGATTCATGAACCCTGTTATACATGCGTGACAAAATTCCAACACCAAGCAATCCTTAAAAAAATACCTTCCATCTTGCCATGTTTAAAATCAAGTGCTTAACTGTTTGTGGGTGTAAACAATGGCAGTCCATAACTACATGTAAAATACGCCAACACTAAATACTAAAATATTTGTGGAACACAGAAATGACCTATCCTAAAATGAAGGTACACAATTATTATTCTTAGACACGACATATCTCTGATGTATTTTGCAAGGGTAACCCTTTCCAAATTGTTTATTAAGTTTGTTTTTAACACGCTTTTATTAGTCGACCAGTATGTAACTGATATCTTTGGTTCCCTTTGGTAACCCTTTGGCGGCATAAACGATATGCTCTTGTGCGACCTCATGCAGCTTCCGCCAGGAAGTTAGTATTAGTATTTGTTAACAAGAAAGTCTTTCCTGTTCCAGCGCCCCACGCTTTTACAATCAAATATTATGATTAAAAGCACATAGTTTACACTTCAGCCCAGAAATAGAGACAACTTGAACGATCCATAATTTATTTTTTGTTTTTACGTGCATTTATAAAAGCGTGTTTTTCTAGTGTTTTTTAAACTATTTTTAAACTTATCTGATCAATGGTGCCGATTCTCTTGTACACCGAACTAAACTAACTAAACTATCACTAAAATTCCTTACTTTTTGCTATGAGAATCTTAAAGCTATTCTGCAAAAAAAGATATCTAAATTTAAAAATAATTTTGACACAACTAAAATCGAATTTGACAAACGCGACTCCACATTTACCCTACCCCGTGATTTTTTTTAGAGCCGGAATCGCGCAGGGGGGGCAGCCTCGACGTGTTTTAAATGAATTTTTTTACTTTTTGTATCGAAAATATGAAAAATTATTACCTACATGTTGAGTTTTAGAGGTGTATGGGGTGTTATAAAGGGGGTCGAAATTTTCATTATTTTTACGATAGGACACACCAATTTCGAGATATAAGCAAAAGAAAAAAAAAAAGATACAGTACTGTATTTGCGCCCGAAGTCGAGGTGTCAGTGTGAATTTTAGTTCTTGACAACTAATTTTATTCCACACCTATTTAATCGCGATTAAAAATAATCAGATTTAGTTAGACAATCTGAATTTTATATTGAATAGAATAATGGAATTGACAACAACAGAATAGCAAAATTACCATTTTCACTAAATTAAAAACTCAGTACAATCTTAGTGCTGTCAAACTAAACTATAGTTAAGTTGTGTCACTTTAGTCAAATTCAGAATGGGAAATCGTCGTTTGACAGGGATAAACTAAATTTTAGTGATTTTTAGTTTAGTTTAGAGAATTTTGTGACAAGAGAATCGGCACCAATGTCTTGTCCAATTTGGATATCGGTCATAGTTCCGTTGACACAAACATTCTTAAAAACTGATCATTAGTATTAGTACCAAAGGGTGGGCAAGATGGAAGTTTGTCGGAATTAACTGCATTATTCTTAATTAATAATCTGTTTAGAATTTACTTTGAATACCTTCTTTATCAACTGATTGCTTGTTTCCTTCATTCCAATGACAAATATTGGCTCATTAATTATCGTCCATAAGCACAAGTTAACCATTATTATTAAGAAAATCGTGTTACTTTATTATTTGTGTAGCATTAGTTTAGATATTTAAAATTGAGTCTTATTGCTTTGAGAAAAAAAATAATTTTATTGGCTTGATCGGTGGTAGGAATAGCAAAATATTATTTTTATATTTTATTTTATTTCTCATGTTAAAAGTTATTGAAATCAATTTAATAGCTAATTAACGCACGACATCATTACGATTAGCCACACGCAAAGATAATAAGGAATTATTTCGGCGACCGAACGCTTGATAAAAGAGTACCATATCTACTCAACCAATTGTCTACTGATATAAGAGGTCAGGAAACAAAAGGTAAATTTGCCAAATTACTTAAGCAGTTCTTTTTCAGGAATTTGTAAACGATGATCTTAGGAATGTGGTTTGCAGATTGTTGGGGGAGACGGATGGGTGATTAAGTAGGGTTTTATTTTTATTATTTCAATACATTTAAGATTTTATTGTTTGTTCTAATAAGGATAAGTGAAAGTTAAGTGTCCGCATTAATAAACCTAATGTGTAACAGGTACTATTTGTTCTGTTCCCACAGACAAACCGTGCAAACGGTTTTGTGGGGCATAGTTCTTAAGTTAAGATTTTTTTTTTATAAACTTGTTTTGATAAATAAATAAAAAAAAAAACGCATCAGAAGTTTATACTTTAAAAGCTAGCGCACACGTTCATGACATTACATAGGATAGATAGAATATATTTATTTGCTTAAAAACATATGTCACAATAAGATCTTAATAACAAAATTTTGATCTTCCATGTTTCGCCATGGACTGGCATACACATTAAAACATTTTTAATATAAAAATTAAAAACGACACTAAAATGTCTGTCATGTCATAACATTGGTGAAATCTTAAAAATAATAGGTAGGTACTCAAAGTAAAATAATGAAAACTCAGGAACCATATTTATCTGTTCCTTTTTATCAATCATTTTTTCCACATTTTAAAAACAATTATCAATAAGCCATTTATGTAGTTTGGATTTGAAATTATTTAAGAGGGAGTTCTCTTATTTCTTTTGGGATACTATGTATATTTTAATTGTTGCGATAAAGCTATTTTTGTGGCGTAATGCGCTTTGATGTGAAGGAATTATTAATCGTGTTGGGTGACGACGGGTATATTTTGAATGCAAATCGCATGCTATAAAAATGTAGAGTGCTCTTTCACAAATAGACAGACGTACATAACAATAATCCAGTTTGAGTCCCTGTCCCTGCCGGGCAGGGCCCAAGAAATCGTGTTGTGTAATAAGCGCTTTTAACTAAAGCTCAATATCTTGAGATCTCCTATTAGGGTTAAAATCTGGGACTACATTAGTGGTTGGAACATTCTTACTTGAGCCTTGTATTGTTGTGATGATTTTCAGGGAATCATCTGCAGTCAGTCCTTCCGAAACTTTCTTCAACTACACAGGTAGCTTCAGAACCGCTCGATAAGGATCTCCGGCGGCGCCTTTTGGGACGCTCTCGAGTGAAACTTTTGACTGGTGTGAAGCGTTCATCTCGCTGGGGTGGATCTGTCATTTCTTCGCCTTCATAGAACACCCACATGTCTTGCTAACAGCACGCGTACATGGCTGCCTAAGATCAAAGTGCCTACCTTTGGCTCTGACCTACAGCTTATCTATATGTGTGTATCACATTAGTGCCTACGTTTATCTCAGACTACAGCTCATCTCAGGGGGGGTAAACTTAGAATCACGCCCAGAGCAATTTTTTAGGTATGCCATCTATGAATCATGTTCTTTAAATTTAAGGGCAATAGTTCACATAGGACGTACTAGATGTCTCTACAAATCTACTAGACTTATTAGAATAGTTGTTTGAAATAGCTATTTTTAATTTATAATTATAATTCAATTATTTTAGTTTCATTTTAAAAACTTAAAATATGGGCTAATATTTTTTTAGTATATCGGTCTATTTCAATTGATTAAAAAAAAATCACAAATGTCAAATTTGAAAATTGTCAAAAGAAATGGACGCCCGTTTTCAAAACCTACGTTTACTTCAAAGAGTAAAATAATGTTAATGGGAGGTTTACTTTCGTATTGTTTTACGCTGTTTTGTTTTCTTTGCTGCTAATACGTTTAGTTGAGGCTCTGCTCCTCTATGAAGGCTTGAAGAGAACACCATCAGATTCGTCAGTCCGTCCTTGCGTTGAGAATATCCACGGGGCGAAGGCCAACTGAATTCGGTGTCTGTTTGCGATGTTTGGCCGCTATTAGTTACGTTTTGCGCTATTGGACGCTATTAGCTAAGTGTTGATAAGGTAGTGGACGCTATCGTTCAGTGTTTTTACTATACCTTATAAGAGACGGATGTGTATTTGGATGCGACATTACAGGTAAGATTTCTCGCCTCACGCCAAAAACCCCTCTTGTGTATATTGTCTGAAAATCTTTAGCTAAGAATGTATTGATATTATGCATATTTAAATACAAGTATCGCTCATGTAATAGAATTCGATTCTATCTCTCTGGTTATACTACTGCTAGTGATGCTGCCTGCGGTATGGGCTCTTCAAAAATTACAGTTATGCTCAGAATGTAATAAGAAATATTAATGATCATTTTGATGAGCCACAGCTATCCTACGATAATGAGAAAGAGTTATTATTACTATTTCACTAATATACAGAATTTATTATCTTAGACAGACACATAATTTCTTATTTTAAACTAAATTATTTGCAGGTGTCACAATCCACAACTTTCCGAACCCTAGAATCTTCCAAGAGCAATTCCGGATATGGGTTAGCTTAGCTGGTGCCTCAATCAATGGATTGACCAATATGCAAATATATTATAACAGGAAAGGCTGTGATTTTGCCCAAATAGACAAGAATCGTAACAGCCGCTTAAATGCTCTAGCTATTCCTCACCTGCACATTTGAAGTAAGTACCTTATGTGAAAGATTCATGCATAAAGCATTATTAGGAATATCAATTGCCTAAACTAAATCTAATGCTTCTATTATTCCGAACTAGCAACAACTGCAATTTAAATGAGTAATATAGGCAGGAACGCATCAGGAAAAAACAGAGAAACTTATTTATGGTTATAATACCTATTTCCTATTACTATTTCCAGAGGCATCAACACCTGTTGCATATACAAGAAGTGTGAACCTGCCATCAAGTTCACCATGTACGTCGGTTCAACTTTCAGGTAAATAAGTAAATTCAATGTGTACTCATTACTTTTGTTTTGAAAGGTCACACCATCTGGCCTTTTTGTTATTGCATGGCACTGTAATTGAGATCCGGCTACTGAGTTGTTTTTTTTGGAATTGACTTCTTTGTATAAGATTCACACATTGAACAAATCCAACGTATGCAGCCTACTTAGCTGGTGCTGCCTCACTTATTTTTCAAATAATTTTTTACACCTTTTCATTTTATTATTTCCAGTGCCACATCTGCCTGCTGCATCTACATTTTACTACATTTTGGAAGGCGCGACTAGAATTAATTCTATTTTAATGTAAGTGTTGACATTCAAAAGTGCCTTTTAAGTGTCTATTTGAAATAAATGCTTTGCCTTTGACTTTTTGAAAAATGTGCACAAGAGTGTATTCTACAGTGTACATGACCAAACAAATAAATTGAGTATTCAACAACAAGCTTCTTTCATTAAAAACTAAATTAACCTTTACAAACAATTTGAGAGAATAAATGTGGACATCCATGCTTGTAGATTGATTAAAATTCACCATTTTTTATTTTCAAACTACTGTAAAATTAATTTCACACTACCAAACATTGTTTTACATAAATCTATCTTTATCTAGGAGAAATATACGCAAATGACAATGAAAGATAGAGTACGCCGCCCTAGTGCTTGATAGCTAACCGACCATTTTTTGTGATTATGGCTTTTTAATGTATACTGCAGGAAAAGGTTTCTGCAGTATACACTAAAAAGTAATTTTTCTAAAAAATGGTCGGTTGGCTATCAAGCACCAGGACTGTGCTGTGTATGGATGTGTGTGTGTGTTTGTGTGTGTGGTGGTGTGGTGATGTGGGTGTAGTTATGGAACAAGAAATCCAGATGGCGCTACTTGCGACAGGTTGGCAAAAAAGTCCCGTGAGATGCCACTCTATTCCAGTATATAATAATGTACTCTGTGGCTCATCTATATGGCTGCGTTAGATCACATTAGTGCCTACGTTCAAATCAAAATCAAATCAAAAGTCATTTATTCAAACTAGGCTGAGAGTCAGCACTTTTTGAACGTCAAAATTACATAGAATAGAATAGAAAATAATATTTATTTGCGTAAAACATGGTGTACAATGGTGTTAAATACAAATTGAGGCACAAGCATGTTTAGCTAGGATAAAACATAGCATGCAAAATTTTAAAGATAAGTTTAGCAACAACAATCGTTTTTTTTTTTAAAACATTAACATTTTTTATCTATAAATTCTTTTAAACTATAAAAACTACACTCGAGTAACCACTTATGAAATTTAATTTTAAATAATTTTGTATTTAAAGCTTTGAAATGCCTTGGTATTTTATTATAGATGCACACACACATTGCCAAGCAGTTACTATTGTATTTAGACAGTCTAAGCAAATCATTTAATACTAGTTTAAATGGATCTCGTCGGTTCCGAGGATTGCCATCATTTGCAGTCTTAAATAGTTGCTTATTTTTCATAACAAACACACATATTTCGTAAATGTAAAGCGACGGTAACGGTAACAAACCAAGTTTTTTAAATATTAGTCGACATGAGTCGTCGGGCTTAAGTCCACAAATTGCTCTCATGCACTTTTTTTGAGCGATGAATGCTCTTTGGAAGTCAGTGCTGTTACCCCACATTATTAGTCCATAACGTAACAACGATTCGACGTACGCGTGGTATGACATTGCAGCAGTTTTTATATTAGTTACATTTTTTACTTGTTTTAATGCATAAACAAATGTATTCATTTTAGTGCTAACACTGTGTACAAAACTGGAGGAACTTATTAGGAATTTAGGGGATTAAAAAACTCAGGATGTAGAAGGCAGAGAAAGACTTGTACGTATATTACTAACCTCACATTGACATTGAACAAGCACTCAAGGACAGTAAGTTTAACGCCTGACGAAATACTTATAGCTAAACTTAAACTATCTACAAATTGCTCCGAGTTTACTTGAGCCAACGGTAGTGGAACTGATGCTTTAACATGCCCCCGGCCGTTGGAAGCTCGCCTTTCAACAGTCTTCCAATAACGGGCAAATCTTGGAGAATGCTCGTCTGATGGTCCCAGTTTGAGTCCTGATGTCGGCAACTCTGCTTATGCCATCTTTACCAGGATGAAGATCAACAACGCGCCCCAACTTCCACTTCATCGGAGGCTGGTTTTCCTCCTTTATGACAACGAGGGAGTCCAAGTTCAGGCTGTCGTTGCCGGTACGCCACTTTACTCGCTGCTGAAGCTCGGAGACATATTCCTTGCTCCATCTCGACCAGAAATGCTGCCGCAGCTGCTCGATACGTTGATAGCGCGTCAAGTGATGAGTGGAGTAGTCCCGGATATCCTTTACAGGAAGAGACGTGAGAGGTCGTCCAATTAAAAAATGACCTGGAGTGAGAGGTAACAGGTCTTCTGGGTTTGACGATAACGGTGTGAGTGGCTGAGAATTTAAAATATCTTCAATTTGTACCAAAACGGAGTTAAGCTCTTCGTATGTCAAATTACAATTGCCCAGCACTCGGTACAAATGAAACTTGGTCGATTTGACACCCGCCTCCCAAAGACCACCAAAATGTGGAGCGTAAGCAGGAATAAAATGGAATTTAATACCATCTTGAGCCGCACTATCAGATATGGAGTCACAATTGCGTTTCAAGAATTCAGCTATCTCATCGTAGGCTCCTACAAACGAAGTTCCGTTGTCGGAGTAGATGTTGAGAGGTTTTCCTCTTCGAGACATAAACCGACGTAAAGCCTGTAAATAATGACTGCTCGTCAAGTCACCCACCAACTCTAAATGAATGACCTTTGTAGTGAAGCACACGAAAATTACAATGCAGACCTTAACTAATCTACATCCACGACCTTGACGACTAGACGAGGTCATAGGGCCTGCGTAGTCAACTCCTACGCTTTGAAAAGGAAAGTCGGCTGGTGAGAGTCTGCTCTATGGGAGATTGCCCATCTGAGGGATAACTGCCTGTGGCTTTAGACGACGACAGCGAACACACTGACGATAACATGCTCTGGCTAAATTACGACCACGAAGTGGCCAGTAAGTCTCTCTGATTGTACTAAGTAATAATTGGGGACCTGCGTGCATTAGTCTCATATGCTCAAATCTAAATAAAAGTTTCGCAAAGTGATGAGTGGACTGTATTAATATTGGGTGTTTCTTTTCAAATGAATATTCGGAATTGTGTAATCTACCACCTATACGAATAATTTTATTGTCATCTAGAAACACATTTAAGCTCAATAATCGATTTTTATGAGGTAATTTTTTATTATTTAATATTAAGTTATATTCAGGAAAGGACTCTTTTTGAGACTGAATAATAATAAAATTTAACGAATTTTGTAACTCTTGAGCATTCAAATAGGACGTATTAGCTGAACGCTTTTTGCACGCATTAATAAAACGAAAAACGTAACAAATAGAACGCTGTAACCTAATAAAATTAGAAAAACGATTGAACTCGATCAATGCTTGGAATAAATCGTTGTTAGCATGATCTTGGGCTAAATTAATTAAAATTAATTAAGATTTAATGTCTGGTAAGATTCCTGGATTCTTAGCAGGAGATGGCCATGTAGTACTGTCATGCTTTAAGAAACATGGACCGAACCACCACAAATCCAGTGATTGCATAGCAGTAGGTTCTGCTCCGCGGGTTATTAAGTCAGCTGGATTGTCGTGTGTCGACACATGTTTCCAGGTGCCTGCACCGGACAATTCTAAGACTTCGGCTACACGGTTACGAACAAAAGTATTTAATTTAATAGGTAACATTTTTAACCAACCCAGTACTATCATGGAATCGGTCCAAAAGACTACACTACTTGATTTAGTGCGAAGGCAACTAGCAACCTTTTGATATAAACGTGCACCAAGCACAGCAGCACAGAGCTCAAGTCGCGGTATTGTTAATGGTTTAATAGGAGTGACGCGGCTTTTAGCCATTAACAATCGCACGTCGACGTCACCCTGCGCATTGATACTTCGAATATACAAACAAGCGCCGTAAGCTCGCTCCGAAGCGTCAGTAAAAATGTGAAGTTCAACGTGTTTGTATGCGTCACAGACCACACGACGTGAAACACGTATGTTATGAAGGCAAGGCAAGGCTTTAATTATGTTTGCCCATATTGTTTCAACCTCAGGTGATAACTGGTCATCCCACTTTAAACCGTCCAGCCAAAGTTTCTGAAGCAACATCTTCATAGTCACGACACACGGTGCCAACAATCCTAGAGGATCAAATATTCGCGCGATTACTGCTAACATGCCACGCTTAGTATTTTCTATACGTTCAGGAACACTTATAGGGAAACACAGATTATCTGTGTCAGTTTTCCAACTAAGACCAAGCGTTTTATTGACGACATCGCTTTCCTCGTGGAAATCAATATAAGAATCACCAGATGGTTCTGAAATTAAACTGGGTTCGTTAGATTTCCACTTCCTTAAAGGCATGCAAGCAGAAGCAAGAGCATCAGTAACCTCATGACGCACCTCATTCGAGCCTCCTCAAACACGTCTGCACCGGTCAAAAGGTCATCCACGTAAAAATCATGAAGAATAACTTCAGCGACCTTTTGATCCTGACATTCAAGACCGACCTGTTTGAGGCACCTAGTAGCGAGAAACGGTGCACTAGCCGTGCCATAAGTCACTGTATGCAATTGGTAGGCTTTAAGAGGGCTAGAAGCATCATTACGCCAAACAATTTTCTGCATGTGCCAATCTGATGGATGTACAGACACCTGCCTGTACATTTTCTCTACATCAGCAGAGAGGACGTACTTATGCATTCTAAATCGAAGAAGGGTTGCAGTCAAATCATCCTGAACGGTAGGCCCTACCATCTGTATTGTATTTAGAGATTTCCCAGAGGTGGTGGTTGCACTAGCATTAAAAACAACTCGTAATTTGGTTGTACTACTACTCTCGCGCAATACTCCGTGATGAGGAATAAAATATGACCGCTGATCTTCATTAATATTACACTCGAACATATGGCCTAAAGAAATGTACTCAGTCATGAAATCTTTGTACATTTTATCGAGTGTGGGTTGGCTGAGATTTCTGCGCTCCAATGACAGAAAACATCGTTTTGCACGATGATATGAATTGCCTAAACTATTCGAAGATTCTTTCAACGGTATTTTAACACTAAAGCGGCCATCTGCCAAGAGCGTTGTGTTTTTTATAAAATGTTCTTCGCACATCTTCTTCTCATCTGAATAAGTCGATGACTCATGACAAACTTCCTCGAGCTGCCAGAAACGCGATAATTGGTTTCGGATGTCATCTAACTCAATTGAATTGGAAGAACCTTCATAATAATAGTTTACATTAGTAAAATTACGTTTTATTGATGAAAATTGAGATGAATTATTAAAACAGCCGCCGTTTATTGGGCCGCAAACTAGCCAACCAAGTCTAGTTTGATAAAGTGTTGGTTTCCCATCACCTAGTAAAATCTTATCAGATCCTAATAAACTCCAGAATACGTCTGCTCCTATAATAATATCAATAGAAGCGGGTGTGTGGAAATATGGATCAGCTAAATGAATATTTGACGGTATATTCACATGTACCTGTTTAGCGGGAACGTTATCAGTTATCGTAGTATGTATTTAATTAAATAATCACGAAAAACTACTATAAATGCGTTGTAGCCAGCCCGCGTTGGATTAACGCTCTTAAAATACATTATTAAAATGCATGATAATTCCAGAAACAAGGCAGTTTTTTTAATTTTTCTGCTGATTACCTACTTACCTTAAAATCAAACAGAAACAGTTTGGAAATAAAGCAAACTGTTTCCGTCTGCAAAGTAAGCGAGAGACCATTTATTAAGTCGGCGTTCATAATGGCCCCACTATGAATGCCGAATTAATGAATGATCTTAGTGTTACCTCAGCCGTGTGAGGCGACCCCTGGTCACCCCCGATAGAATAAACTTAGTTTTCTAACAAAGACAGCACATCGATGAGTGAAGGCTGTGACCGGACAGATACTGTAGCACTGCTCGTAGGCTGTGCGGAGCGGAGGCTCGCTGGCTGGGCGCGTGAACTGGGTGACGGCGACGTCGCCGCCCGGCACCGGTGCCCACCCGCCCGAGCACAGGGAGGGCAGGGACGTACTCGCTGCGTTGCCGGCATGAGACTCAGTCCTCACAACAACGTGGAGTGAGTGCAGAATCAGATTTAAAGGTTGTCTAGTTGTCTACAGGCAGACCCGCAAGCTATGCTCTGGCTACGGTAAATCAAAGACGCGTAGATTGAAGTGAACTTCTACGCTAAAACCTTACGTTGCACTTAAATTGCTCGATGACTCTACTGAGTAGAGCATATTATTAGGATGATGAGGTGGATAAACTAAATACCCTCTTAAACGAGCATATTAGCTACTTATAGCCGTGGCAAGCAAGACAAATCAGCAAATGTTTGGATAGCGTCTGATTGCTTCCCTGGCGTGCATCTGTCTGCGGCCGGAGGCGCGCGTGCCAGCCACGGCGCGGCAGTGGGCCCGCGCGGCGCGAACAGGCGGCCTCTGCTTGATACTTACTTATTTGCAAACGAAAATACTAGCAGATACATACTGGATGTGAGGAACAGTGGTGCTGTTTGTGGCCGTTGCTTTATATTGTGTGATATTGACCGTTCGCAGTGTGTTCGGGTGTGGTCGAGATGTGGCCGCCGCCGCTCGGCTGTACAATATTGTATCGTGTGGAGTGATCAGATAAAGTGCAAACAAAAATGAATGGCGGCAGATCAGACGCGTCCACTTCCACTGACGACGTTAAGGTTAGTTCAGGGTCAGTGGGTCGTCTTAAGGGAGCAGTTAAGCCTTTACTGGGTACCTTCTTCAACTCACTAATACACACCCAGTCACTGTGTATGAAGGTGGTGTGTGGCGTGACATGTCAGTGGCGCATTACCGCGGTCGTGTTGTGTTACAGAGTCGTCCGCTGTGCCTGTTTTACTTCACGCACCCGTTCGGCGTGCTGTCGGCCGAACCGCCGACGCTGGCCGCCGCACCGCCACACATCGCGCGCGCCTTTCTCAACATGGAGCCCGTGCCGCCGTGGACGTTGTGGAGCCCCGCTACTGCGCCCCCGCCGCCCGCTGAGCCGTCCGACGACGACTACAACTCCGCCAGCTCGTCGCGGCCCAGCTACGAGCTCGGGGCTGCCACCGTGCACCGCACGCCGCTCAGCCTCGTGAGCGTGACGCGCACGCGCAAGTGCACGCTCGATTTTGCCAACCACCGCGACTCTTTCTCATCGTCGCTGTTCTCCAGCGACATGTGGTTCAACTCCAGCTCGAGCTGCCGAAGCAACGAGTACCCGCGCCGCCTGGTACCCTACAACAAGATCCTGCCGCCGCTGCAGCTGCCTAGCCCCAAGGACTCCTCTAATCTGTCCAGCTCAGATGACTTTTGGCCGAAAAAGTGTTTGAATCCAGAGAAGTTCTCCCTCCCGCCGATCGAACTGCCCTCGGTGAAAGTGAACAGAGTGCGGAGTAACAAGGGTGGCGCGAGCTCGGAGGAGGCGTCCAGCGCGGAGGGCCCGCTGTCGCGCTCGCTGCGCGCGCGCCGTCGCCTCGGCGTCAGCAAGCCGCGCCGCGCGCGCGCCGCCGACCTGCGCCGCCTGCTCGCCACGCTCATGCGCAGGGCACTCGCAGGTATGTACCGCCCAGCTACTGGCCGCCTGTTCTAAGGCAGGCCGCCTTCTAACATGACTATTACTAAATGGTTATGTAAGGATTTCAGTTCCCATGGGTTCGTATTCTTACTCCGACTCGATTTACTGACTAAAAGCTCTAAGCTGTTTATCGTAACTTTTTGACTCACCTACCGACCTCTACCTGTTTTCTTTAATATGTGTCAGCGTGTGTCTTGGTGGCGTGTGCTTGTCAAGCACAGAGTACTTTTTTATAATGTTGTCAAGTGTCTGTTGTGTGTCAAAGTCGGTCGGAAAAGTTTTCCTCCGGCACCTCCCGCACGGCCGTATCCCATAGTACGTACAGTGGGGACGGCAGTGCTCGTAGCGCTGAGGATCGCGCACGGCTCTGCAGTGAGTGCATACTCAGACAAAGGCCAGTGACACAGAGGCGACAGGCGGCGACATGGGCTACTTCCTGGAGCGCTGCCCGGAGGTGTACCGCTGCTGGTTCCTGCCGCTGCGCGAGGCCGCGCTGCTGGCGGGGCTGCTGGGGCTGGCGTGGGCGGCCACGTACCTGTTTCTGTTCAGTGCGCCGGGCGTGCGGCTGGTGGCACGCGGTGCGGGCGAGGGCCAGCCGGCGGGCGCGCTGCGGTACGCGCACGGCGCGCTCGGCGTGCTGCTGCTGGCGCTGCACGCGGTGCTGCTGGTCGGCGTGCGGGCGGAGAGCGACTGGCTGTGCGACGTATACATCTGGGGCATGCTGGCGTGCTGGGTGGGGCTGGTCGTGGCGGCCGTCACGTTCGCGGGCGCGGCCGTGCTGACGGACCAGCTGGTTGCCGCCACGCTCGTGCTATTTTGCGTCCTGCTCTCTGTGCTCGTGTCGTTCTACTTCGTCGTAGTCGTCATCAACTACCGGCTGACGATGCCGTGACCTGGCCACATCTACCGGGGGATGATGCCGTGACATGTTTTTTGTAAGCTTTTACTTTGTATACTCAATTTGTTGCAGTATATACATATGTACTAAGTTACTTATACACCTTTTTAAATAAAACTAAAAACATAGATGTATCTTGTGTGTTGTTTATTGTCGGTAACGCATATGCTGTATAATAAAGGCTCCCGGAGACAGGCGTGACACGACAGCGCGACGCGACTCTTGTAGAACACTCGCGGATACCCTTTATTCGGTTAAGGACAGATTCTTTTTATGGCAGATTCGTCTTACGGCAGAAATTGGGCAGTCGCGACCAAAATCTGTAATACTTAAAAATATCATCAGTACCTACTGAAATTAAAGGAAATCTATGTAATAAATCCTAGTTCTGTGTCTTCAATGTATGCCCCATCCTGGCTTATCTGATTTCTTTATTTTTGGTGTCGGCAGGCTTCTTGTTAAACATTTTTGTATGTCTGGATAGTGAAATTATTTGGTATGAAAAAGGCCAAAGGTCCGTCAGGAGTATAAGGTCTTTGTTCTTTTCCAGTATTCATAATTCTTCGAGCTTTCTTATATGTGGTGGCTCGTTTTGGCAAGGCTTTAAATAATTCACATTCATACACAATGTAGCAGCATCACGTTTGCCCCTAGCTCTGACACTTAATTGTGCAGCGAAAGTCAGTTCATCTTTACTGCGAACTTTTATGTTCTTCCTTTTGTACTTGTCTACGCATCGTCACCAAGAGCGGCGAGCCCACTACTACTGGACGACAGTGGAGAGGAGTGCGGGACGTAGTACTGATTTCTTCTGCGCATGGTGCGGCATTCGCATTCTCATTTCGCTCGACATACACGCATACAGAACACAGATGCGTAATTTTGTTTTGTTGTTTTGTATTTTGTAATTTTGTAAGCAAATAAAGACCTATTCTATTTTATTCTATTCCTAAATCGTTAATATACGTCTAATTACTATCGAAGAAGATTTTCATTCATCTCCAAAACATATTTGGACCTTCATCGCCGGATGCAGCAGAAGAAATCGTTGTGACCAGCATTAATCGGACGCACGAGGCCATCAGCGAAGTCATCCACGGTACCAGCATAAAACGGTCAGGGCAATCATCATTCTTTATTCTTATCCCCTTTTCTACATTTAGTACTTCATTTGTATTAATATTGTGTGAAATCCTAGTGTTTTATTGCCGTTAAATGGTAAAAAAACGCGTAAAGATTTTGTTTTGCCATGAAGTGTCGTGGTAAATGAAAGACATGTGCACTGGATAATGTGTCGATTTAATGTCCCATTACACACACATACATAATAATACTAACGATACTTACTTACACTACATAAGTACCGTCAACTTCGTTAAAATAAAATCTTTTGCAAATCTTTACAAATAAGTATTTTCCACTGTCTTCCACAAACTTCAAAATGCCTGAAACTCCGACAAAGGAGGGTCGTAGTAGAGGTGAGGATATATTTACAGATTTAAATACAGAGGTTTGTTCGCGGTAAATTTCGACTATTCATGAAGTATGTAGACTCTGTAGAAATAATGCCTATTATTGAAACCATTAAAACAGAATTACAAACGCGTTTACAAAAGGCAGATTTATTGTTAGAGCAATTTTCAGAAATTCAGGATGAAATAGACTAAAAATCCCTGATAGTCGAATAGAAAAGGAATTAGGTATCTGAGAGGGAAACTTTTGAAACCCACTTTTATACTTATGTGACTAAATCCAAGTGTGTCAACGGTGCGCGCGGATGGGCTGTCTTGATCTCACTCGAAAAACTGCCGGCTGGATTGCGTCCACCCAGGCCTTTGCTAAGTTTTATAATCGGCCTATTGTAGAAAAATCTAATTTAGCAAAATCCGTTTGCTTACACAACTATACCCATGATTAAGAATACCTATCCAAATAGTTACGAATGAAGTGATTGTAATGTATTTGTTTGTTGAATCATTCAACATATGAAATCTATGATTCATGTTATCTCGTGTTTAATTGTTAGACACCTATCCAAAAGGCATAAACAAATGTAAGAATATCACACGTCTCTGAGCATCTACCTGTTTATTTATATCGAAAATGAAACCACGAAATATTATATATGATCAAACGAACTTCTTAAATGAAGTTCGATCGATATAATATGAGTGGTTTCATTTGAAGATATAAACACCCAACCCATCCAAAACCCAGTTCAATTTTACTAACACGAGAGGACTTGAACTCAAGTCGCAACTCTAAAAGAATGAGCTGTCACCGTCTACCATAGTGTAGGGCACAGAGTACATTATTATATACTTAGGGTAGACGAGTCGATACTTTAATCGATTATTATTTAAAAAGAAATCGATTCGTTATTCTAATTATAAATAACTTTTAAAAGCGTGCGAGTGCTGCCTTGTAGGTCAAAGGGCTACCTGTTTATTTATATCGCAGGCAGGAGGCGCATGCCCTACCAAAACTTCGCGATAGCCTATTTTGGGCAGTTTTTTGGAGCTATCAACTCGTTATTTAACTGAAATATCAACTTAAAAAAAATACAATAAAATCCTACATAATCTTGATTCCACAACAGTTGTTTATTTTTTATTTTTAAGTAGGTAGTATTTGTTTAACAAATCGCCTTACAACGATACCACAGAAATGAGTAACAATGATTGATTACAGGCATCTCCTCGTGAAGTAACATTATTTTAGTTATGTTACTGACACTAATAGATAGACAATTTAATCATGAACAATATGCATGTAGAATTTTTTCGAAAGACCAAATTTTGATTTTATAACGATTTTGTTCTAACATCTGGGTGTATTTACTACTGTATTCATGCGCGGGCGGCGGGGTATCGACTTATCGAGTTCGAGAGTCAGTCTGCCGTAAGGCCTCGAGGGTGGAACCTGTGTCGTTTGTCACCGGGTCGGCTAGCCGCAAGCGCACTTGCTCGCCCACGTCAAATTATACAGTAGAAAATAATATAAGTCTAATAAAATTGTTATTAACATTTCGCTGCTTCAATTCAAAAGTACCACAAATCCAAATTACACTTTTTTACAGGAGAGCTAATCAAAGCAAAAAAAACAATGTTTTGTCTAAAACTTCCTTATTTTATAACAAATATTATGCATATTATATATCGTTAGACGCGTGTTTTTAAGTAGCATTCAATGTTTTGAGTAGTTTTATAATAAATTGAATGCTAGAGGAGATATAAGCATATAAGTTACTTTTGAATATAAAAAATACGTTTGAAATATACTAATTATGGAATAAAACAACCATAAGTCAGAAAAAATATCGTATTAATCATTTTTCTCTGTGAAACTTTTAAGGGACACCATAAAAATAGCCAAGCAATTTAATTAAATAACTAAAGTGCTATCTACAACCTGAAACAAATCAAAGCTTTCCTCAAAATAACAAATAAAAATCTTCAGAACTGTAGTAAAATAATCATCAACTATTTTTTAAGTTCTATTCAAACAACGAAAACCTAAAAGTAAAATAATAAAATGGCCAAGCTAATTAGCAAAACTAACGTAAGTTTTTTAAATCTCAAAAAAAGAAAGAAAAGACTTTATAAACATGAAGAAAACATTAAAAACTTTTTAACAAAGTTCTTTATTATTCTATTCTAACTTTTAAACCAACAATATATATTAAAATGTTATCTTATAACAATAATAGAATATTAAATGCAATTAGGAACACTTCTGAGATCACAAAATCACAACCATTTGTAAATTATAAACTTTGTTAAAACGTATATGTACTTTAAAGTTACTTAACCTATATGGGTCTCAGTACCCACTCCGTTTCTCTTAATTTAATTATCAGTGTTACAGATTTGCAAAGAACGATTCATAATAGTTTGGAACAATATTTCTATCTTATTTAAATGGCAAAACATGCAGATCTACCTGACATTTTATGACCTTGCACATTTATTTGATGCATATTCATGTTTTACAATAAATATATTCTATTCTATTCTGTTAATAAGATTAAGAATACAGTTTTTTTGCTTGCGTAATATTTAGTTTTTGGGTACCCATAAAGTTTCTTTGGTTTACTAATATTTTCAGACTGATTCGTTGTCTGCTGCCTGCCCTTTTTTAGTGTGGATACTGATTTAAATTCATTGTATTGATATGAAGTCTTAAATAGAAACTTGTTCTTCGTGTATTTATCTATTTTTACTACTTATATATCAGCCCATTTATTCTTCTCTCTATCTTCTAAGGTTTTAAATCAACAAAACTATCATGAGCAAGTTCGTTAACTTTATAAGGCGAGCCTTTTATTTTTGCAGTTTTAATTAGCGTGATATATTGATCAGATACATAAATAGGCGATGATTTTAAAGCTCGAGTTATATTTTTATGGATAGTGGAATGAACAGCATCTCCTTCGTTTTGTGTGTGGCCCTTAATTAAAAACTTATGCGTAACACTTCGTATTTTTGGTAATGTTTTTGTGGCATATTGGTACATCGATACCATAAACTTATTTTTCTTCTGGCCGCAGCAATTATGACTGTAAAATATCACATCAAATTCCGCAGTAGCTAGGGTATTAAAATCTTCTAAATACATAAGCACGCATGATCCAATTTCGTCTACTCCTCGAGCCCCTTCTTCGTGCCATACAAAACCAGTAGTCTTTGTAGAACCCAGTTCAGTTATAGTAAAACTGAGCACATTTATTTTTGATACATAGTAAAAGCTCGATACTTCGCCCCGTGGAGACAAGGCATTACCGTCTGTAAATAATATACTGCTTTTTTTTGAGGTTAGGAAATCATCAAATAACTTCTCCCGCTCTGGGTGTTCTCTCGCGCTCTGCGTTTATAAAATTACTAAACTTCATAAAATAGCATAAAGTAGAATATCTAGTAAACGATAACATTAAAATAAATCACCTCCAAATAAAATTAATTTACTTAACTTTAAATAATACCTAAGGAATAATAGTAAAAACAATCCTATAATTTTATAATCAAAATGATTACAATGCCTTGCACAAATGCTAAAGTATCTCAAAACATGACCTTATCGATTACCTTATGCATTCAAACAACTATTGTAAAATAAAAGCAAAACAAGTTTATTCCTGAATAAGGCCCTTTTGATTTGAAATGATAATAATAGTATGTAGAGTATTTATATTCAAAATAAACTATTTTTAAATACCGTTCTTCATCTTAAGTAACTTAAATGCAAAACAAACACATTGTCTCATATGTTTATTTTGATCAAAAAAATTAAAGTTAATTTAGGTATATTTTCTGCGCAAAACAACCAGTTTTGAAATATGGTTCTTTTGAATTCCAATTAAAGTCATACTTACGTGAATTCTTCATTCAAAACTGAAGTATTCCGAAATATGGTCGTTTCTTGTATAAAATGAACGAGTAATACAGATGAAACGAGATATGGCACTTTTGCACAAAAGAAACGTGCTTTCAGTTCGGTTGTCGACGCGCAATTGACAATATGGTGGTTTAGATCATAATTCGCGCGTTCAAAACGAAAATTCAAAAGAAACGGTTGTGTTGTTTTTGTACCATATAATGCAAAATCAATGGGTGTTTTTTAATATAAATAATATGAAGGTTTACGATTGTATTTTTGCAATAAAAACATTTCTGCAATTTTTTTATTTGTGGTACTTTTGAATTGAAGCAGCGATTTGTTTTGGTTAAAGTTTTTCTGCATTTAATTTTTGTGTTTTTTACTGCGAAAATTTGACTATTTTTAATCGCGATTAAAAAGGTGTGGAATAATATAAGTTGTTAAGGACTAAAATTCACAGCACACCTCGACTTCAGCAGGCTAAGCATGATGCTTTTTATTTATACTCTACTGTAGAATAGAAATCGCTTGTCTACATTTCTCGATGAAAAACTGTCAACTGTCTATACGGAAACGACATTTTTGTCTACTCTTCCGACGACAAAACACTTATTTATGATTCTCGTGCTAAGCCAGCTGGTGCAAAAACAGTACTGTATCTTTTTTCTTTTCTTTTGCATAAATCTCGAAAAAGGTGTGTCCTATCGCAAAAATAATAAAAATATCGAACCCCTCTCTCTTTAACAGATGTTATGTTTTGGAGGTACATGTGGGCAGCAGGTAATAATTTTTATATTTTTATACAAAAAGTGAAAAATTCCTTATAAAACACGTCGAGGTGCAAAAATAGTACAGTATCGCTTTTTTTTTTGTTTATATCTAGAAAATGGTGTGTCCTATCGCAAAAATAATAAAAATTTCGACTGCTAGCCACACGTACCTCCAAAACATAACATCTAGGTAACAATTTTTATATGTTTATACAAAAAGTGAAAAATTCCATATAAAACGCGACGAGGCTGACCTACTGCACGCCTCTAAAAAAAATGATTGGGTAGGACAAACGAGTATCACATTGCGACGCCAAAAATACCACGTTGAGCCGCGATTGTCAAATTTGATTTTCGGTGTGCCGGAATAATTATAGCATTTTTCATCCTATCATGTTCATCTACAAAATGTAGGCAATGTTGTTCATTATTGTTAAAGAGTGTTAAATTATTTGAATCTAGATCAATATTTGCTCGAATATTTTCTTCCGTCAGTTCTTAGTGGTAGTGGATTAAAAACAAGAAAGTTATGCTGAAACGTGGCATTGTCGTGCTTTAATAATAAATTTACAGAACTTTGAGAACGTCGCTGACCACTCTATGAACAACGAAATCTTTTGGTAACATTTCATTTTTAACCGACTTCCAAAAGGAGGAGGTTCTCAATTCGTCGGAACCTTTTTTTTTCTTTTTTTTTATGTATGTTCCCCGATTACTCGAAGATGGCTGGACCGATTTGGATGTTTTTTTTTTGTTTGAAAGGGTATACTTCCCAGATGGTCCCATGATCATCAAGTCAGGATCTGATGATGGGATTCTGGAGAAATAGAGAGAACTCTTCAAATTTTTTAGGCACACTTGAAGCAATTTGTGTAGTTTTTGGAAGAGTACTTTCTCGGAGTGGTTCCATTTCAATTTGGTGAAGATCTGATGAAGAACTTCGGAGATAGGCAAAGGAACTCCTCAATAAATGATAGCAAATGGACTGGGATTGCTGAAATCTCATGTCTGTCAATTGTTTACACCAGTTAATAACATAACATCACGCCGGTACGCTGTGAAGGGGTAAACACATGTGAACCACTAAAAAGTGAAAAATAAAAAACTTTACTTAAAAGTTGCACCCGTATCAATAAGCCAATAGTATTTAATATTTTTAGTATAAAAAGTTATATACTTCGCATTACCCTGGAATGATAATATAAAATGCTTAAGATCGAAAAAACTGGTTTGATGTACAGTCAGCGTCAAAAATATCGGGACGAACAGACTGTTCAAAATGATCTCAACAACTAAGGAAATTAAACTTTATCTCAATTGGATAAAATTCTTGTCAGAATGACATTTGTCCTCTATTGTATTCATTCTGAAACATTCCTTGTGTCATTGAGTTAATATTTAATTTTCATAGTTGTTTAGATCATTTTGAACAGTCTATTCGTCCCGATATTATTGACGCTGACTGTACCTGTATTATCATCTTTATCGCATTGACGCGTGTCATCTACTTGCTCTACTGTAAACGTATTTTGGCCACGGTTCCTAACATACCTCGAACCTCTACTACCTCTCTGATTATTGAATGATGAGCGATAGTTTGCTCTAAAATTTCCACGAGAACCTTGTTCTCAGTTGTAACTGTTATTAGATCGGTAATCACGAGGGTAATTGTTACCATATTGACTACTGAAATTACCTCTTTGATAACTTTGTGAGCGCCTATTACTATGTAAAACTCGTCCATTTTTAGATGCATGTAAAATATTAACTGATGGTTGAAAAGACGTGCTTTCTTTGCTTCTTTCGCTGCTTGTATGGCATCTTTCAAGCTGCTGAAGCCACGTGCTGAGATGATGGAGCTCAGTTTCGAGCTACGTCGCCATCTGAAAATCGTTTTATAGCAAAGCTTTCATTGATCGGCTTTAAGATAGAAAATGCTTCCGATTTTCCATCTTCCTGAGAAATTGTCAGCTCCGTAAATAACTTTTCTACCTCAGAACCATAATCCTCACTGGACCTTAAACCCTGTTGAATATTTTGTAGATGCATCTGTATGGCCATAAACGATTTTTTGGGTACAAGATATTTCTTCTAATCATCAATTAATTCTTGAACAGTTTTGTAAGTTCCTGTAATTCTTAACTTTGCGTTCTCATTCAGCCTACTTTTTAAAAGGAAAGTAATTAATAATGCTTTACCTGGGCCGTCCAGCATGTCAGCATACATCTCCACGGAGTCTATTAGGCGTTTGGTGGAGGCCTCCACACCGTCTAGTACTGGAATCAAACTACACGCCACCTTAACGTCAATGGGCACGCCACAATTGCGGCGGTAAGTCCCCTCTTCGAGGAGTGGCTTGAGAGGCGGCATGGCGTCCTCACCTTCCGCCTGACACAGGTCCTCACCGGACACGGCTGTTTCGGGAGGTTCCTGTTTTGGATAGGGCGGGAGGAAACGCCCGGGTGTTTCCATTGCGAAGATCGCCCTGAGGACACGGTGGAGCATACGGTGGAGGTCTGCCCGGCTTGGGTGGAGCACCGCCGTGTCCTCGTGGAGGTGATCGGTGGCGGCGATCTCTCGTGTCCGACCCTGGTCCAGGCCATGGTACGGAGCGAGAGTGCATGGCTAGTAGTCGCCTCCGTCAGCGAAGCAGTTATGCTCGCAAAGAGGGTGGCGGCGCACGTGAGGGAGATGCAGTACATGCGCCCTCACAGCCGTGGCCTTCGCAGGAGACGCCCTGGGCGTCGGGAATCCCAGGCTGATTCCCGGCCACCGTAGGCACGGGCTTGCGGACGGCGAGTAATGGGTAGCTCGCTGTCCGGTAAGGACCAAGCCCGGGTCGACGGCGCGTTGTGTTCCACGCGCGCCTCAAAGAGATGTCAGCAGCAACTGATGGGGCCCGCAAGGGCCGATGCCTGCCAGGGGTGCGGGTTGCTCGAAAGAGATACCGCGGCCCCTGGCACACATTTGCAAAACTACATTTTCGTAAGCGCTTTTTGCTTGCTCTAACTTTGTTGAAATACAAACATACCCATTAACATTACCCTTATATCTACCTTGTCCCTTTTTACTAAATAACGTACGTACGTTATGTATTTCTACCAACAAGACATCATTTTGTTCTAAAATATCAATCATATTCTTAATCTAATATTAGAATTGCATAAATGTAACACATTCCACGTAAATGCGATGAAGTGAAAAAAAAAATGCGACGTTGCATTTTGTTTCCGTTTGGTGTCTTATGGCTGAATGTCCGAGCATGATTTTAGCGCCTTAAGTTTTTCCGTTATGAAATATGTTACCGCGTAACTAGTTCACTCACTGATATTTTTACGAAACGACGAGAAAACACACAGCACTTTCATTATTCACAGGATTATTGCTGATTTTCGGTACCTTCTGTGCGTCCTCTGATGGATGACCTAATTCTCTGCATGGTAATCATCCCGATTTCCTGCTGGATCCATGTACGGTGGCAGCTCCTGTACATCCGCAGGCCAAAATAAACTGCAATAATCCCAATAATGGCCAGAACGATGTAGGTGACAATGCTAAGCCGTTCCACATTGTTTCCGATTTCTTTTAACGTGGCGTCATTGTTGCCTCCAGCCGCGTTTTGGCTGAGGAAAACCTCTTCCTTTTCCACAGTTGAACGACACATTATACCATTGAGGTACTACTGTAATTAATTGCTGAAAAACTGATACTCCATCTAAACTACTAACAATCCCCTTGGCAGAGTCCCGTGGCAGGGTCGCCATGTAATGTTGGGGTTCCTAAGGGCTGCTTTCAAGGAAACAACCACATCTGTTTAGTTCTATTTAATGAGTGAATCCATAACAATAGAATAAGCGCACATGAGGTATTGTGCAGCCTCAGCATGTATGATCAATTATAAAGGAGAGTACCTACTTACATAAGTAAAGGAGCATTCATATTATATTAATATTAGCATACGAAGGGTGTTATATTACTATACACACGCGGTGTGTACAAGCAGTGTTGCCGTTTTAGCCACTTCGTGGCTAGATCTAGCGGATTTTCGACGGTTTTAGCCAAAAAATAATCTGTTTTAGCCACCAAAATTAATCTAGCTACTTCTGGCTACTTTTTAGATTATTACTACCTACTTTTATTACTGTTAGAAGTCTACCGACTAATACTTAATGTATTTTAGAGAAATAATTATGGGACGATCGTCAATAACTGTAAGCCACCACAGAGGTCCGCGCCGAATCAAGGGATTCCCATTTATGTGAATGTTTATATTTTTAACGTAATTTCAATTCGATTTAATGAAAATGGACGTTATAAATATAGCTATGGGGCCTAGTTTGTTTCAAACAAAGTCAATACTCCTCGTGTCAACATGTACCGAAACGATATTATTGTTTGAATTATGGACGATAAAATTGAGTTTGAATTTTTTACTAAAAAAAACAAATTTTAATATTTTTAGCTATAAACTTGTAACCAGTTTTTAATAAATTTCTATCAACACTATTATTATATTGTGTTATTAAATCCGCTTACCCGCACCCCTATACAATATTAAAATTATTATGAGTAAAAATTCGTATATATCGGTTAAATTAAACCAAAAATACTTTAGCCACTTTTAGCGGAAATTCGAAAGTCATTTATTTACAAAACTAGCAACTTTTTTCTTTGATGTAGCCACAAACTAGATGGTCCTAACGGCAACACTGTGTACAAGTGATGTATCAACACAGAACGCTCACCTCAGAACTCACACACTGACGTCGAATGAAACAAAAAAAAAACTGTCGCATAGAGCACGTAATTACGCATGAAAGAGTTCGGTTCATGCTTATGCTAAAATTCACGATGTATATTAAGTTCCGATAGCTCGTAGCGTATCGTCTTGGATTAAGAAACATATAGATCTGGGTTCAATTCTTGCGTTGAGACTTTTACTTATCTTTTTAGCAATGATCTTCATCTGTTCTTTTATAATTCGATAAATTAATAAACGAGAATAATAATTTCATAATTATTTTTATATTACGTATATTGTTATTTAAATAATGATTAACAATAAAAATGTTTAATAAGTGATTACAAAATGTTTATTCGTTATAACTTTGTCAAGTAACATTACTTATAACTTCTTGTTAAAACAGTTTATTTACTCATAAACAACACTTTATTGAAGTAAAGTCTATAATTGGTGAACTATGATAATCAGGCTTAAAATAGTGTATCTTAATAATATAATAATATTGTGCTGTAATTACTACTATACTCTAAAGAAACCACAATAATCTACTCAAATCTACCCGCATAAATCTAACAAATGCAGACGCGTTGTCACAATACAATTAAATGACTCAGTAATACTACTTCTAATCTACTGCGAGTGAGTTTGTTCTATCTCAAACCTCAAAGTTAACAAATCATATTTAATAGGGCTTATTGAGGTTATAGCATAAGTATTCATTTTCATTACGAAAAGAAGATTGAAACTAAACCTCAAAATAATCAATATTACGGATATGACACAATATTATTTGAATATTACTAAAATCAATAAATATTTGTAGTTTATAACTTAATGTTAATGTTTTTCCGTTAAACATGGTTTTTGAGTTGGTTTTCGATGATGCAAACCATCTGCGTGAAGTGCACGGCGCACGGTTCGTAAAGACGTGTCGAATAACTTGGTAAAATGTCTTGTTAGGTAATAGGTAATACGGGCTGTTGTCCGCAACTCCACGTCAAAGCGCCTATTTTGCGTGAGGTTGGGAGAATCGCTCATTCGATCCACCCCAGCTCCTCGAGAAAGGCCAGCAACGCCTTGGTGTTGCTGACAATCTCACGTAGGGTACCTGGGTTACCGAAGTATTTTGCCCTATAATTGGCGACCACCGGGCAGTTTAGCAGCACGTGCGCTGCTGTCGGGAGAGGCGCGATGGGTTCTGGTCCCACTGGTGCCATACTCGACCCCCTCCTGGCCAGTTCATCGGCTGCATCGTTACCTAGCGAGCCACTGTGTCCTTTGATCCATTGAATGGTAATTTTATTGAGGCTACCTACCTGGTTTAGGCGCTGGTGGCACTCGTATATTAGCCCAGAGTCAACTGTGTGACTGTTCAGCGATTGTAGCACAGCCATGCTGTGTGTGAGTATGCGGATCGAGTGGTCCCTAACTTCCCTGGCCATGATAGCAGACGCGGCACGGGAGATGCCCATGCATTCGGCCTGGAACACTGTGTTATGGACCCCCATTGGCGTGGCTATGTGTATGTTGAGGTCCTCCGAGAAGACTCCAGCACCTGTGCCACTACCTGTTTTTGATCCATCCGTGAAGATCCGCAGCTCTGCGGGGCGCAAGCCTTCGCATCATCGATCCTCATGCAGTTGGATTTTGTATTTTTTATCAAAGATAAACTGTTTGGGTACCCGGTCATTTACTGCCTTCGTAATGGGGAACTCATTGTTGAGTCTCTCAAACAGCGCGGTGTGTTGAGTGTCTCTCTTACTCCAGAGATGTGTTGCCTTAAGACGCGCCGCCGCCATCGTTGCTTCCTGCTGTATGAACAGGTGGAGCGGCGGGAGTCCCAGCATGGCTTCGATAGCTGCAGTCGGAGTGGTCCTCATGCAGCCTGTGGTAGCCATGCAGGCTAGTCTTTGCATGCGCTGTAGTTTGTTGGAGGCTGTAGCTAGCTTGGTGCGGGGCCACCAGACCACGGCCCCGTAGGTGATCATGGGGCGGATCACTGCGGTGTACAGCCATAGTATTATTTTAGGGGATAGGCCCCATTTCTTACCTATCATTTTGCTGCACTGCCAGAAGGTGATGCAAGCCCTGTTTAGTTTGGTATCCAGATGACTGCTCCAGTTTAGCTTACTGTCCAAAGTAACCCCGAGATACTTGACTTCGTTGGCCAATTGAAGTTCCGTGTTGAACAGTTTCGGTAGGCTGAAAGGGCCTAATGCTCGTTTATGGGTGAACATGACTAGTTCAGTTTTGGTGGGGTTTACTGATAGCTCAAATTCCCTACACCATCTTTCTACAATACGTAGTGCTTGTTGTGTGAGGTTGCAGATCGTTCCCGTCACCTTCCCCGAAACAAGAATTGCGAGATCGTCTGCATAATCTATTGTGAAGTAATGGTTGGCGTTGAGTTTGGTGATAAGATCATTGATTACCAGATTCCATAGAAAGGGGGATAGTACCCCTCCTTGGGGGCAGCCTCTGGCTATCATGGCCAGCTGCTGCTCGTCCTCCAGGCGAACCACTCGTTTGCTAAGCATGTTTGTAATCCAGTCCGTAATTACCTGATTTGCCCCATGTCTGAAGAGGGCGCTGCCGATACTGGAGAAGTTGGTTTTGTCGAAGGCTCCTTCGATGTCTATAAAGCTGCCCAGGCAGGTGCCTTTTTGATGTATTGCTTCCTCTATCTGACTGACTACTTGATGAAGAGCAGATTCAGTCGACTTACTTGAGCTATACGCGTGTTGGTTACCGTGTAGCGGTATGGTTTTGAGGGCGCCGTCTCTCAGCTCCCTATCACAAATAGCCTTTCCAGTGTTTTCAGCAGAAAAGAGGTCAGGCTGATTGGTCGGTGGGATTTGGCGCTAGTATAGTCACCTTTACCTGGTTTTGGGATGAATATAACTTTCACTTCTCTCCAGCCTTTGGGAACGTACCTAAAGGCCAGGCACGCTCTCATTATGGGCACTAGTCTAGTTGCGACAGAGGCTCCCCCCATTGTATTAAGGCGGGAAACACTCCGTCGGGACCAGCTGCCTTAAAAGGATGGAAGCTGCGGATGGCCCATTGGAGTTTCTCCAGCGTGATCACTCTGCATGTGTAGCTCCAGTCATTTTCAGATGGCGTTTGGATTACATCCTGCCAGTCGATTACCTGCGCGAAGACACATCCAGGGAAGTGAGTTTCAATTAGGATGCGTCTTGTTTTTTCAGGTGACGATGTGAGTGTGTTTTCAGGTTTGCGGAGGGTAGCGGGCCCCGATGTTTTCTGTTGCGCCAGTACCTTTCTTACCCTGTTGGCTTGCTGACAGGATTCGATGCCCCCACAGAATTTGCGCCAACCCGCGGTACTCCTGAATCTGATGCATTTTTTGTAGCAAGATTTGGCTGCATAATAGCTATCCCAGTCCTCGTCCGCACAAGTGTTCATGGCTCTATTTAGAGCTTTCCTTACCATACCGCGCTTGCGCTCCAAGTCAGCACCCCACCAAGGCTGTTTGCCCGGTGTGCTACGCGGGATGGTCTCTGGGCAGGCGGTGTAGTAGCTGTCTAACATTAGTTTAGTGATCTGACTTACTTGTGCCTCAATCTGTGTCGTGTCCGCAAATGACGTCGGACCGCTTGGTGTAGTTAGCTTTGCTTCTAGGCTACGCGTATAGGTGCTGCGATCCGTATGACGCGGATTGCGACGTGGTGTTGCAGGTGGAGCACAGACTTGGATGTCGAAGCGAATCCACCTATGATCAGAGCAGGTGGCCTCCTTGGAGACCTGCCAGCTCGTGATGATTTCCGCCAGGGTGAGATCAATGATCGTGCGGCTACGCCTGGTTACGAAGTTAGGTTCAGCGCCAGTGTTTAGTATGGATAAGTTAGTTGAGAATAAATAATCAACTAAGGCCTTACCCCTTTCGTTTTGGGTGTCCATGCCCCATAGTTGGTAATGAGCATTGGCGTCGGCCCCGACGACAACCTCAAACCCGCGACTCTCACAGTGGCTCACGAGACGGGCGAGGTCATGGGGGGGCGGCGCCTCCGCCTCAGGCATGTAGGCCGAGGCGAAGACGATTGCCATCTCTACGGCGTCGGCACGTTGTATATACAGCTTTGCTGCAGAGACATCTCTGCAACAGAATTCCGTTAAGGGCTGTATTTTAAGGTTACCTGTAACATAGATACACGATCTGGGTTGATCGTGATCAGTGGTAACCAGGAGCTTACCTCCAAGATTGGACAGTCCTTGTATGCGGCCGGCCCTAATCCACGGCTCCTGGATCAGAGCATTGGCCGTGTGTTGTACCTCTAGCCACTTGCGAAGCTGAGCCGTCGCAGTCTGACTGTGGTGGAGGTTGGCTTGGAGGACTTTACAGTCAGACAAAAGGTACGACATCGCTGGTCGTCCCCTCGTCCTCTTCTCTCAGTCTGAGCCCGGCAAGCAGGTCGCCCTCGCCAAAGCCTTCCTCTCCTTGGCACGAAGCCGGGGACAAGACCATATCATCCAGCTCCTCATCCAAGGAAGAGGCGGCACCTACGGTGGCGGCAGCAAGAGTGGCCGACTCTGCTACAGCAGGTTTGGCCACGGGTGCTCCCGGTTTGTTTGGTGGGGGAGTGGGCTCCCCCGCTGGTGTCACTGGCCGCTGCATCGTGTCCACGGAGATGGTTTCCGTTGTGGGGTCCCATCCGTGAGGAGGAGAAATACCGAAAAATCGGTAGGTTCGAGACCACTGGTGAGGAGCTTCTGTGTACTTACCGTTCTGCCCTTGGAACCTTATGTACACCGTTCCTACTCCTATCGAGAGGCGGCGTCCGGCTCTCATAAGGGACGGGATTTGGTCCACCGGGACACCCACCACGACAAACCATGCCGCGGCCTGTTTGTTAACGTGGAGTAATACCCACCTCTTGACGTCAATCCAGGGGTTCTGATAACTCAGAGCGCGCCCAATATCGGTCGGCTCTTCGAAGACCCCCTGTTCGTCTGGGATGACGATACCACACCGCGTTCGTGTGTCAATCTCCGACTGGCTCTTGACTACTAGCGGGATGCTAGTGAGAAGAGACAGTGCGGGGACTGTTTCCCTTAGCCAGGCTAAGGTGTGGCCGCGCCACAGTTTCAGGACATCCCCGGAAAACACCGGCTTGGCTTTAAAAGTCGGCCCTGGGGTGTCTGGTTTGGGGGACCGGGCCTCAACGATTATCTGCTTTTGGATAGCAGGTGGGTACTCAACCCGGTCCGATACGTCATTGCTCAGGATCCCTGTGCGGTTGCAGGTAATTGCGACGTCTAGGGTCGTAGGCAAATGTCTTGTTATGAAACCACTAGTTTCATATTCGATGAACATGTGCTGTCGCTGCGCCTCTTTTATGAGCTAGGGTCTTCAATTTTGCTTTTGACGGGAAAGGCTACCCTCTTCCTCATATGTTTTCACCCACCGACTCACAGTATTTCACTAAAACAAAGAAGCGGCCAAGTGCGAGTCGGACTCGCCCATGAAGGGTTCCGTAGCAGCAAGTAACATAACATAAAAGTTCTTGTAGTTCGTTGTAACTTTGATCGATGTTTTAATAATAGTGTATTAAAAAAAATGCGTTATTGATAAGTAAACATTATAATTAGGTACCTAAACGATGGGATTTAGATCTAACTATATGCGAGCCCGTACAGGCTTGTGATAGCTAAACAAGCTAATATACAACGTGAAATTTAAATGGTTGTTTTCCCGCAGCGAAATGATTTTGTCTTGGTCATACAATAGTTTTATAAACAAATAAAATATTAGAAACACAAAATGGCACATTAACCATTGTGAAAAATCACCACGTGCGAGAGTTTATTTTGCTTTGAACATTTATGCATCGCTGTTCCCTTTGTCGGCGGTGCGTGCGATTCGAGTACTATCTACCAGTTACTTCTAGTGTTACTATTGAGTAGTGTTTTATCGAGTTAATGAATATTTTTTAAATTATTTTAAAATAAAAAACTCTTATATTTTTTACTTTTACTCTATGCTTCGAAAGTACTCCTTATGGCAAGTTGTTCTGCCGCGGGAAAACAACCATTTCAATTTTACGGTGTATATTCCAGTTTGACATTTTTATTTACTTAGGCACCTATTACAGATTTATTATTAGAAATTAATGGTTCACGGTTTATGCATAAGGTTTATGTTTATGAAATTAAATGTGTTTTTATTTTATTTTTATATTTGAGTTGATTCAATGAATGGTAAATTGCGGTTTACGATTTATGACGTATTAAAAAAGAACTACTTACTAGATCTCGTTCAAACCAATTTTCGGTGGAAGTTTACATGGTAATGTACATCATATATTTTTTTTCAGTTTTATCATTCTCTTATTTTAGAAGTTACGGTGGGGGGTGGGGGGACACATTTTACCACTTTAAAAGTGTCTCTCGCGCAAACTGTTCAGTTTAGAAAAAAATATATTAGAAATCTTAATATCATTTTTGAAGACCTATCCATAGATACCCCACACGTATGGGTTTGATGAAAAAAAAGTTTTGAGTTTCAGTTCTAAGTATGGGGAACCCCCAAAATGTATTTGTCTAAATTATTTAAGAAAATTATACAACTAACTCAATATGCACAGAATAATTATAAAATAAAACAATCTAATAATAAATCTAAAACCAGTTGGAAAATTATCAATAACTCAAAACATAACATACCACGGAATCTTATCACAAAAATAAAAGTAAACAGTGACATTATAACAGACCCCCAGGAAATAGCCAACGGATTTAACAACTACTTCATTGAAAAAGTCGTCCCACTTGTTGATTCAGGAAATCAAGATACTTCAAATATACCAAATAGAGAAAAATCATTCTTTATGCCCCCTTGTATACCGCAGGACGTGTTTAGAATAATCAAACTATTGAAAAATACGAACAGCGTGGGTCATGACGGAATATCAACAAAAATAGTTAAGTTGGTGGCTCCAGAAATTTGTACACATTTAAGCCATCTGATTAATTTAAGTATAAGTACTGGCATATTCCCAGATGCTTTAAAAAAGTCAATTGTAAAACCTATTTTTAAAAAAGAAAATAGAGAATCCATGGAATTTTACAGACCTATTTCGATTATTAGTGTTTTCTCCAAAATTTTTGAAAAGTATATATATAAAGAATTAAGTGCTTATTTAGAAAAACATAATATACTAGTTAACGAACAAAAAGGATTCAGAGAAAACCGAACTATAAATATGGCTGTTTACGATTTCCTACATAAAGTTATGCTAAATGTCGATAGAACCAATCCCGTCTGTACCATATTCTGTGATATGACCCAGGCGTTTGATTACGTCAGGCATGATATTTTAATAAATAAGTTGGAAGCATACGGTATAAGAGGCAATGTTCTAAAATTAATAAAAACATATCTGGATAACAGGAAACAGGTCACGGAGATATCTAGGATAAACGTTAAAACTAAATGTGAAGAAATATTTCATTCGCATGAGCAAGTAGTCAAGTATGGAGTCCCCCAGGGTAGTGTGATGGGACCCCCACTATTCATAGTATATATAAATGACTTACCTAAACATGTAGACCAACCAGTTACACTCTTTGCTGATGATAGCACTATCACAATTCAATGTAATACCAAAGATAGCTACAATAATGACATTAATAATTCTCTGACATCAATAATAAATTGGATGAATAATAATAATCTAAAAATTAATCTTAATAAAACTACCGTAATGCACTTTAGTCAACGTTTATCAATGATGACTGATCTTAACGTCCAATACAATAATAGAATTATTACAGAAGTTGACAACACTAAATTCCTTGGAGTGACGATTGACAAAAAACTAAACTGGAAAGCACACATAGAAGAACTCAGTAAAAAAATTAATAATTCTTGTTACGCTCTGTTCAAACTGGCCTCAGCGCTTAACACTGAATCATTGCTCATGGCTTATCACGGTTTGGTTTCTTCACACTTAAGATATGGAATCATTTTCTGGGGCAACTCAACTGACAAGGACGTACCCTTCAAAGCCCAAAAAAGGTGCATCAGGACTATGTTTAGATTACAGTCAATCGAAAGTTGTAAGCCCTACTTTAAAAAATATAAAATATTAACTCTCCCTTGCCTTTACATTTTAGACATTGTCATGTTTGTAAAATCAAATCGGCTCTTATTTCCACGTCAATCAGAAGTGGTCGATCGCAACCATAGTAGACGCGATGACAGTATTCTCTGTCTACATAGATCGAAAACAGCATTAATGCACAAGAGTGTTTTCTGTCTGGCCCCTAAAATTTTCAATAAACTCCCAAATAGTTGGAAGGAGCTTAATGTCCGTCAATTAAAATATAAATTAAAGATACTGCTAGAAGGGAAAGCATACTACAGTATCCTAGAATTTCTTAATGACAACATCTAATACTGTGTAAGTAACCAATATTATCAATACATCTTTGACATAATCCGTACATACAGCAACATATTATTGCTATGATCATAATTTTATTTGACTGACTACTTGATTAATTGTTACGTAATTATGATGACGAAATTTAAATATTTGTACGCCACTAAGGCCAAACATGACTGATCTAAACTATAATGTAATTTAATAACTTGCATGCTCTGTATGTGTACTCATGTTTCCACAAATAAAGAATCTTGTATCTTGTATCTTGTATCTTGTATTTATTTTTCTATTTTTGTGTGAAAATCTTAATGCGGTTTACAGAATATATCTACTTACCAAGTTTCATCAACATAGTTCTTACAGTTTCGGAAAAAAGTGGCTGTGACATACGGACAGACAGACATGACGAATCCATAAGGATTCCGTTTTTTGCCATTTGGCTATGGAACCCTAAAAAGGTACTGTTAGGGTACTAAGCAAAATACATACTAATTAGAAAGAAAATTATTGAAAATATAAATTTCACATAAATATTAAGCAAGTATAATGTTATTTTCATCGTTCAATAATGTAGGAAATAAATTTACTTTGAAATTTTATATTTTTCTTCTATTAAGGCCTTATGATATTTATAAAACGTTAAAAAAATAACTACAAGGATCAGCAGTTATACTTTAAATAACTACAAGGATCAGCAGTTATACTTTAAATAACTACAAGGATCAGCAGTTATACTTTAAATAAATAAATGTTTATTAAAATAATTAAATCATAATACTCACACTCAGTTCGGTTTCCTTTGATATTTCTGATATATTAAGTCCACTTTTATACAGCGCAATAATATTCGCCTTCATTTCTGTACTGAAACTTGCTCACATTTTAAAATGAACTAGAAGACCGTTTATAGATTTAACACACGTCACTGCACACAATAACAACCAACAACGTTCTATTTAGTCGCAATGAATGAGTCGTAAGTTAACTGCACCTTAATATAATTTAAATTTATTTAGGCTTCTGTGGGTTTAATCGTAAACTTTTACGAGTTTAGTGAACAAGACGAACAGAACAAGAAACGATAGTCAAAAGCGATTTTTAAAACAACAAAAAAACTATCACCGCGCGTGGGATTCGAACCCGCGACTCACTATGCACAAACGCGCTAACCGGTAAGTACGCTAAATACGGTAATCGCTAAGCTATCATGCCATACACTTTAACGGTTGAATTTATGAAATGGAATCATTTGTAAACGTATGAGAGTGTGCACACACACTCTCATACGTTTATACGTCATTTCTGTACTATAGACACACATGTCTATTAGTATAGAAATGACTTATTATAAAAAGGTCGTAAGTTAAACCGAAGTGTCAAGCTATTGCTTATTGAGATTGCTACTCCACTTATGACCGCTATTGTACAACTTACCAACGTGTATGTGCCAACAAAGACTATGGTAGATTTTAAGTAAACAACTTGATTGTCAACTCCCGTGAGCCACAATGGCCGCAATGTTATTCAACATTTAAAAGTTGTGAGATATCTTATTATCTTAGGGTATGTATATCTCTGCCAATCAAGGGGAAAAATTATCTATCCCTTTTATTTAGGATAGGGTTACTTTCTTGGTAGTGGTTTAGCTAATAGCTAAGGCTAATGCTTTTGTAACTTACTCAATGGACAAGGAAATGTTTAGATCTAGATCTTTGGTACAGTATGTGCTTTATGCAAATAAATAAATAAATTAAGATCAGGTTATTTAGGACTAATGCCATGCAATCTACATCATGACATTCACCTGTGAATAGGAGCTTTATAAGTAATTGGTGTGGATTATCTCCACCTATATTTTAGTAAATCCCTTGTTCTTCTACCAACCACAGCCCGTTGAACCTGACTGCCTCCCCCCCAATTTTCCAAACTAGGAATTGCAGCTTGTCAGTTCTAAGAGGTTCTTACATAGGTCTTGTATAGATACTGGCTGTCCGAGAACTCCCGTCTCCAAGTACGGGAGCCAGGTTCACTGAGTCCAGAATGAGTCCATTTATACATAATAAGCACCCGTCCCATCTCCGAATTCAGATGACTGATGAGCGCTCGGTTTTTATAGTATCAGGCGAAGAGAACACCGATACTAATCGTTGCTGTCACCACTAACTGAAGGCATCGCAGAAGCTTGCCGAGTCTTCATTTGAGTCCCATGAGACGTTCTGTCGCACAACGCTTATCTGACGCGAAAGGTAGACGTCGGTGATGCGCACTTTGAAAACATGGCCTCTGAGGCCTGGGGCCTGGAGTAACACTATCCCATCTGGCTAGCCTGTTCAAAGATATGCGGTTGGCTAAGCCGTTACAACAGTTTTAAACTCCCCGGGAAGTAAACCGATGACAGTGGTATCCAGTTAATCTGCAAATTTCGTAATTTTGCAAGTTAGGTTCAAGGGCACTACGGAAATGAATCCCTCACTCATCCCAAATGTGCGAAAAATGTTGCTGTCAGATTTAACTAGAATATGTACTATCAAGACTGGCTTTTATGCTGCTTATTACTGCATTTATAACAAACATCTCTCCAAGTCAGACTGCCATCTTTTCCGGCTTGGTCAAATTGTTGACAAAAATAGCCTAGAATACAATATTCTACATAATGTACATCTTATGAATTACAAATATGAAGTGTAAATTTTACATACGGTGGCACAATGGGTGATCTTATCACTAAAAGCGATATTTTATTAAAGACATCCTTTGAATGGTATAGAGTAGCCCGTTCATGTGGAATCCTTACGCTTCCTCCACCGAATCTGTGGGCAAAAAGTGGGTTTCCTTACTCACATAAGTAGGTAGTAGAGGAACTGTACTGTGGTTTATCAATAGCCTCTAGCCACGGCCACTACATTAATTCTTGACAAACCGGCAGAGCGACTTTTTCTATTTGTCTTGGTCTGCTCTTCTCAAATATTTTTGAGATGATAAGCATTCCCGTACAGGGTTTGCAAAAATTATACAACGTGTAACGATAAGGGTATATACATACCAAGGGCACGGCTTCTTTGGATGATATCAAACGTTATAGGGGGAAGGGTTTTTTAATCCTATCTCTACATGTTCGGAAGTTATAGAATTTTATATACTTACATTGATACCAGAAATCGAACTTTTCAAATTGAAATAAAAACATCACTCGGAAGAGATTTATTGTGATATTGGCAAGTAACGTTGAAAGTTATTGACCTACGTAGTGCGGTGACACGTTTGTTATGATTTGAATTTAAGAAACATGAAACCGAAAATTTGGTATTAATTCTGAGAGTATTTCATTTTGAGCTGAAACTATGCTAGTGATTCTAAACCAGCTGTTATCTGTATTGCTTACGGATAGTAATAGGGTTTCTGTAACACCCTGTATATATGTAACCCCTAAATTTAATACGCTTTGAACTTAATTCAGGGAAAAACATTTATTTTTTTGAAGTGTTGATATTATCATCTTCCTTTCCTCCTTGCCTGCACGCAGGGTCTTATGGCTAGTGTCAGTATTCCAAAGAAGACTTATATGTTCTAACTCCTGATAGAGATTTAGAATTGACTTAGGAAATTTAATTTGTTAATAATAATGTGTTACGTACTTAGTGTGCAGAACATAGTTTCATTCCAAAGTTTGTACTTTAGGCAGTCTGATTCTTGCCAAAGGTATCTTTGCAATGAACCTCATTTATCAAGTAAAAAAAAATAAAACAACTATTACTTACTTCTAATAATCGCTATAAATAATATAATTATTGTTCGTTTTAAATTGTGTAGTGGATGTATTCATTCCCTTTCTTATTTTGATAGAGCAATGGTCCTGATCACAATTATAAGATTTCCTTAATTATTACAAAATACAGCTGTATACCAAAGTAAATTAAATTTATGTTGTTCAAATACTACATTTGAAATGGTTATGGAACTTAACATTTTTAATTAGCAATTTTAATGTTCTAAATGCTACTCATGTCTGCTAGATTTCAGAATTCAAAAGACGTGCTGAACCAGTGTAATTTTACATTTGTTTGTTTGTTTGTTTGTTGCATGCCACAAGACAGCAACAAATAATTGTAATTTAAATATACTTCTGGAAGGGAAAGTTCCAACTACTTCCAAAAGGGGACAGTAGGGAGCAATCCTATTGGTAGGTAGGTTGCCGCTCAGTTAACAAGTCTTTATTGACCTGCTTTAGCAGCTAGCTCCTTCAGTTCAACTCCCACATTTACCATCCCAGCCGAAACTCCTTTCGCGGGAACTAAATAATCTTTATTTTGGTGTAGACTCTTTTAATTCCAATTTAGTGTGTGAAACACATGGGGTTGATGAGCATAAATATGTGGTTTTCTATTATTGGATTTTTCTTTTTTTATATACTGAAATCCTGCAGTTGTAATACTACTGTTTCTTAAGCATGTGTATTATACCACGTACGGGCAAGATTCATGGATCGCACTTTGACTTTACTTTGCTACGTTGACGTAGCAAAATCCAAAATGCGATAAATGCTACACCTCGTTGTATAAACTACTTGCGCGGTAAGCTCTGTTTGCGTGATGCAGGATAGTTCGTGGCGTCAGTGTGGTGCGTAGTTTGCATGTGGCGATGTAGATGCCACTGTGCACAGTAAAACATCTCCGACTTCCATCGGCCTGAGGTGTGCGGATCACTTACCTGCAGCCTACAGCTGTGAAGCTTGCAAGGCAATGAATATCTCTTGTAGTAAGTACTTGATGTACATGACATACTCAGATGAGCCATCGGATTGCTTGCGATTCAAAGACGACAGAAAATGGTACTGTGAGACGGTAACTGACGGATACTGTATGTTATCTGATTCTGTGCCAATATCGCGGGGCTCGACTTGAGGTGCTATCAACACTTGGTTAGTAGTGGGAAGTGTCCCCACTGGGAACCTAATTGCATCTTAAAATCATGTAATGTAGAGTAAAGGATCGGATCGTATATCCCTAGATATGCAGTAAGTTGTGTGCGGTGCATGTCGCCGTCGGCACAGCTTGCTGTTCGGGTGCATGAGGCGCGCGGCGAACCGAACCGGAAAGCAGACCGGTCCGCGGGTCGCGCTTCTTGGGTTACACTCACCGGGCGGCACGCGGCTCCCCGGGCCCCAGCGCCTCCCGCAGGATGCTTGTTTGTATCCAGTAATTGGGTCACCTATTTAAATAATAATCTAAAGGGGTTATTCCCAAAGTACTCCAAAAAGAGTTCCCAATCCTATTATACTGTAACTTGAAAACATTGTAAAACCCAATTATTTTGAAAAGAGTAACCGTGGAGTGTCTTGCCGGCTCTTCTCCATAGGAAGCGACAAATTGGAACCGTGCACCTAGCTTCTGACGTTTCATAAGTGCTCTTGCAGGTATAGGTGAAATAAAATATTTTGATTTGATTTGATTTGAATCTACGGAATGAAAAATATAATACTGTTAATTAAGTTTCATTGTACTCCATGATAATATTAAAATGTTCTCAAAGTACTCCAAATGTTCAAACAGTATTTATGAATTTATCAAAATTTTATGTACTGTCTGCAAAAAAAAAATCCAACGACACAGAGGCCAAAAACATGTTTTTCTAGATTGCTTACACATTAATTTAATATTAAATTTTTTTAAATTCATTTATCATTCAATTTGACCATAAATAAGCATTTTAGTTAAACGTTTGGGAATCTAAAAAAAAAGTCATAAAAATAAGGTTAAAAAAAATATGGTAAGACTTCGTCTAAGACAACCATGGCTGGTTCTAAATTGTCTGTACTATCTTCGCCCTAAACCTTTGCACACATCTTCCAATCACCCTTTATAACTATAGGAACTACAAACATTTTTAACCAGAACCATTAACCGGCTTTCATCACTAATCCCGCCGTCCGTTGTTAATCCTTCTAAGTCAACTGAATGTTAAAAGTGGCTTTGATTTTTTTTTTTGAGGGTGGGAAGTCAACAAATAACTTCTCCCGCTCTGGGTGGAGCAGGAGGGCGTGTCAGACTTTTACTGACTAAAACCCACCCGTGTTTCTCCAGTTGCCTTTGTGCCACGGTATCTCTTTCAAACAATCCGCACACCTGGCAGGCATTGGCCCTTGCGGACCCCACTAGTTGGTGCTGACATTTCTTTCAGGCGCGCGTCGACCCGGGCTTGGTCCTTACCGGACAGCGAGCTATCCATTACTCGCCATCCGCAAGCCCGCGCCTACGGTGGCTGGGAATCAGCCTAGGATTTCCGACGCCCAGGGTATCTCCTGCGGCGACTAGGGCAGTGAGGGTGCATATGCTGCCTCTCGCTCACGTGCGCTACTTCCCTCTTCGCAAGCATTACTGCTTCACAAAAACAGGCGACGGCTACCCATACACACTCGCTCCGAACTATGGCCTGGACCAGGGCCGGACGCGAGAGAGCGCCGCCGACGATCGCCTCCACAAGGACACGGCGGTGTTCCGCCCAAGCCGGGCAGACCTCCGTATGCTCCACCGTGTCCTCAGGGCGATCTACGCATCGGAAACGCCCGGGCGTTTCCTCCCGCCTTATCCGAAACGGGAACCTTCTGAAACAACCGTGTTCGGTGAGGACCTGCGTCAGGCGGAAGGACGCCGTGGCGCCTTTCAAATGTTAAAAGTGTCGAGTTGATAGATGACGCACAAAAATCATTATCATTCTAAAATAGACTATAATCTCACTTAGCTATGATTACAAATTGTTTAGTCGAGCTAGGGATTATCATAAAAAGCCTACAATTTTAAATATGCATTGACGTTATAACAAAATGCGAAACATTAATCTTTATTTTAAGAATGTTTGTGACTGACTGTAATGAAGTATAATTATGTATTTTATAGGTAATTAAGTAGAAATAGCAGTTTAAGAATTGATAACGAATAATCGGTGGAGTACTTTGACAATAATTCCAGATACCTATGGAGCAGAATGGGAACACAATAATAAGTATTTTTAAATAACAATAATTCCTTGGAGTAACTGGAGAATGAATGTATGAGATTCTTATCTTTTTAGAACAAAAGAATGGAGTGCTTTGGGAATAACCATCTAAATAGGCTGCCCCCTGCACCCCCGCGTCCCCACAGCAGTGCGTGCGTGCGGTGCGTGCGGGACTGATGTCGGCCATTAATATGGTTTTACGGTTGATGCTATGCGCCGCGAACGTTGTGAGAGAATTAAAGCAGTCAGTAATGCGTGTCTAGTTATAACATTGTTGCAAAGCAACAAATAGGTATTTACACATTCACGCGGCCTCGTGACACTGTGTGAGCAGTTGAGAGCCTAACAGCCTACGTACATTAGCCAGCTGCTAGGTATTATTACTGAGAAAAGAAAGGTTCTTACGACTTCTTATAAACAGGGCGCGGTAGGTACTACTTTGTGCAGTAGAAGGCGTGAGTTCACTTTACTTATTTCTACACCACTCGGCACTCACTGCTCTAAACTGAAACCGTATACACCCAAGAATCAAAGATTCGAATACGCTATGATATCATTATTATGGCCTAGCTTTTACCCACCGCTCTGCTCGCGTTATCGCGCAAAAAAGTAGCCTATGTCCTTCTTCATATCCAAACTTCATGACGACCGGTTCAGCAGTATAGGCGTGAAAGCGTAACAGACAGACGGGCAGAGTTATTTTCGCATTTATAATATTAATTGGGGTTTGACTGCCGCGTGGATCTAGTGGTCGCTGGGGCGAATGCTGAGCTGGTGGGGTTGGGGCAAACCGACTTTTGAGTCCCAAGTCGGCCATGTGTTTCTGGATTTTTCTTTTAGGAATTTCTTGATATGGATTTATTCTTGATTTATGGCTAAAGGCAACACTTATGCTGCTCAAGTTAGAGGGTATCTTAGGGTTTAAACGTATAATATTCAAAGTTAATTGTTAACGCTACACCATGGCTACATCGGTCGCTGCGCGTAAATACATAGGTACATTTAAACTTTTTTCAAAAAAAAAAACAACCGACATCCAAAAAAAAGACTAAAAAGTGAATAATAACTTTAATTTCGGAAGGCGGTGACTTTGGATATGTATTTTAAGTTTTTGTCACCGCCTTCCGAAATTAAAGTTATTTTTCACTTTTTAGTCTTTTTTTTGGATGTCGGTTGTTTTTTTTTTGAAAAAAGTTTTTATTTTTCACTTTTTAGTGGTTCACATGTGCTTACCCCTTCACAGCGTCCTGGCGTGATGTTATGTTACGAAGTGGTGTAAACAATAGACAGACATGAGATTTCTGCAATTCCAGTCCATCTGCTATCATTTATTGAGGAGTTCCGTTGCCTATTTCCGAAGTTCTTCATCAGATCTTCACCAAATAGAAATAGGACCACTCCTAGAAAGTACTCTTCCAAAAACTATCTAAATCGCTTCAAGTGTGCCTATAAAATTTGAAGAGTTCTCTCTATTTCTCCAGGAACCCATCATCAGATCCTGACTTGATGATCATGGGACCACCTGGGAAGTATACCCTTTCAAACAAAAAATAATAATCCCAATCGGTCCAGCCATCTTTGAGTAATCGGGGAACATACATAAAAAAGGGTTCCGACGAATTGAGAACCTCCTCCTTTTGGAAGTCGGTTAAAAATTAAAAACACAGTATGCAGATCTGACCAATATAATATTTAATATTCTACGATACTTGGAGATGTGATGATGGCACCTTATGATGGTAGATTCTCGCTCGTTTAGTCTATAGGGGGGAATACAAAACATACAAACATATATACATACATACCAACCAAAACATTAGGCACCCTTCTTTTGGGCTCCGCCGTAGTCGGGTAATTACAATACTAAGAAGTTCCCAATTAATTCAAAAGGTACCTACTTATTGTGAAAAACCTCAAGAGGTTATGTTCGGCTCACTGACGTTGCTCTCATGTTATAAAGTATTTCACTGCGTCACTTGAGCTCATGTGATCACACTACGGCACCAGTCAGCTGCTCGTGCAGGCGTGCCTGTACTGCCTGTGCGGTGTGTGAGCCTAGTCGCTGTCGTCGCCGAGTGCAGCGGAGCACTCGCTAGCGTCGAACAGCTCGTTCTTGACGGCCAGCGGCTCGTCCAACTGCAGCTGGCAGTACGAGTCCATGGCGGCCGCCTGGCTGCGCACTTCCTTGATCACCCGCAGGATATCCATCTTGGCGGACAACTTCTCGTCGTCGCTCATCCGCCGGAACGACGGGAGCAGCGACATGAGGAAGTGGCGGTCCTCGTCCACGTGCTCAGGTGCGGGGGGCGCAGGGCGCGCGGCGGGCGCGGGCAGCGCGGCCCGGCGGCGTCGCGGCGTGGGCGCGGCCTCCGCCTCCGGCTCCATGTGTGGCAGCAGAAACGACATGTGCTTGAAGTACACGTACTTCCTCTTCTTAATGTCCTGCCCCTGGCGTCTCTTCTTGTCAACTATCACTTGTCGTTTGAACGTGTCTTTCAGATTCCGCCACTTTTTCGTTAGGTCCATAACTGCAACGAAGAAAAAAGCCTATAAGAGAAAGTTAGATAGAAACCCTTTCAAGGAATGATCCCCTTTCCAGCGCTTAGTACGGTAACGTACCGTTAGTTTTGGCAATATTTGCTTTCCGTTTCCATCCATTCCTGCAAATAGAATTGCATTGGCCGAAAGTCTGGCAGCTAGTCTGGCAGCTAGTCTTACCAAGGGGTATCATGTTACCCAGTTACTGGGTTGTGGAGGTTAGATAGGCAGTCGCTCTATGTAGAATACTGGTATTCAGCTGTATCAGGTTAGACTGGAAGCCGACCCCGACATAGTTGGGAAAAGGCAGGCAGATGATGAGTAACTGTCGTATTAAAAAAAAGTACCCACTTTTGCATTCTTTCTCTGCCAGTGAAAAAGAGTCCCAGTCTTCGATGAGAGCTTTGGCAACTTCATTCCAAACTTTTTTCCTAAAGTGCGTGTTGGGCATCTCGGGGCAGTCGCGCATGTACAGCACCGGCCATTTCTCCACTTCGCGTATTATACGCACCGGGAGAATTTCTTCTAATATTTTATTTTTCGAAGGAGTCATCTTGTTTTTTTCATTTATATCTGTCACCGTAAAATTGTAAATACCGTTAGATTATAATCTATCTCGCAAGATTGTAAACTGTCGATAAATTGTGAATTGCACTATACTGTTTACCGACTGAATAGGTTAGGTTAGGTTAGAATTGCAACCAACGGCGCGCGAGCTGAGCGAGCGAAGCGAGCGGTGCCGCGGCAGCAGCGGCCGGCGAGCGCTAATTCCAAGTTAGCGGCAGTTACTTGACTGTTTAGTAAGGGTACAATTTAAATGTTAACCAAAATATTTTTTAGACCCTAAGACTAAGACCAAGTAAAATATGTGTGTTGTATTTATATTCCTGAACTAGGTCCCGAACTTAGTTCAGACTCCAGCTCTCACAAAGGTTCCAGAATAAGGCAAAATTGGATTTAAAAAAAACTGTAACAATGTACCTTTATGAGAGAAATAAACTATATATCAACTAGCTAACTACAACTACACCACTACTACTATAACTATATATCTTTATCTTTTTGACTACCAAAATGGATAAATGCTCACCAAATCTTGTTTCCCTTAAATAGTAACATTAATACCCAAAATGACAGTTCTAAATCACTTTAGAGTAATCAAATTATCCAACCTGAATCAATATGTTGTGCTACAAAATTTAGTGAGAAACGAATCGCTGCAAAACTGACTTCACGCAGTCTTGTCTGCCCTTCCTCTAGAGTGTAATTTAAGCCAACGTAGACGCGGATGGGTTGGGTGGCCCGCGAGCTGAGGAGCAGGTGGTTTGAAGGCCCGCCGGCACTGCCGAAACTGCGGTGGTGAGCGTTAAAACCATCTGCGACGATAAGTTCGCGTGGGGCCGCCAAAACCCCGCAGCGCCGAAGCCTAGCCGGGACAGAAACAATGCTTTTTGCATGTTGTATGCCTGCTTGCATGTCACATACCTGCTTGCATATTGCTATTCAAAGACATTGTACGATCGACCGTTAGCTTTTTTGCCTCAGTAGAACTGACTAAATTGAAAGTCGTGAAATAAAATATTGGTAACATCTATTTAGCGATAATATTAAATATTTGATCTGAAATTAACTTTAACCCTAGATCACTAACCTTCGTCAAAACGACGACGCAGACTCGAAAAAAGTGGTATAAATTTTGAGTGCGTCGTCGTACGTATTCCAGATTCTGGCTAATCTCAGTCGACCCGCAGCTCGCACGGCACACAGGTGTGTTTTTTCTGTAGGGGCCCTGTGTGCGCCGTTCCAGCCACCATGAGTCGACGAATCGACGAAGGTTAGTATTAACGTTATTCTTGCAGAGTTATTGGTCATTCTTTTTTGGTGTTATAATTATTTCGGTGTTTTGTAAACTTTGTACTTAATTTGCTTACATTGAAATAAGAACCTACATTATTTTTATTTGAATATATTTTTATTTTAGATACGATTCCTGCGCTGTTATTCGATGATAATAGTGACGAAGAAAACTGCTCTGAGAGTGAGAAAGAAGACCACCTTGTTGCTGCTGATCCGGCTTATGAGACAGATGGTGAGGAAGAGATTGGAGGCTAATAAAAAACCTTTATCTAGGCGAGAGTACTTCAAAACTCTCCATCAATAATTAGTCGAGCCACACATGCAAAAAAGATTACAAATTTCGACACTTCAAACGGGGCTGCGGGACTCAATAACAGCGATTTTGAATATGCCAGGAACCAGTAGTTCTACTTCTACACATGAGACTGATCATAGAGAAGATGCAGTTAGTCTTCCTATCGCCAAAAAAAGAAAAAATTGTGCAATTTGCCCCTCCGCAAGGCGAAGAATAACAAAGAGTTGTTGCACCAAGTGCAACAAATCTTTGTGTGGCGAACACAAATTTGACATTTGTCACAAATGTATTAATTAATAGTTTTTTTCTAAAACGTTTCTTTCTTTTGTTGATTTTGTTACTTAATTTTAATATTTTATTATTTTTTTAAGTCTTTGATTTTTTTTAGTTGATAATATTTATGCATTTAAAAAAACAAAAATGTTCAAATGAGTAAAAACTCTGGACTCAATTAAAAGACTGTCGAAGTAATTAAAATGTGATTTAGTAAATAAAAATCTTATAAACATGTTAACAAATAATTATTGTAATAAATAAGTAAAACACATATAAATATTTTATTCCATAAACGCTTAGAAGCCTCCCTTTTATACGGCGTAGCCGAAACGACGAAGGTTAGTAATAAGCGTTGTAAAATAAGGTTAGTGATCTAGGGTTAAAGACGTTTATAAATCTTTATGGCATAGAATAAAAAGGAAAATAGGTTCATTTCTACAATGGGTACTTTATTAAACACAATTTGGTGAGCATTTATCCATTCTGGCAGGTATTTCGAATTTTTTGATATTCACTACCTACTAGGTACTTTTCTGGTAGGCGTTTAAACACAAGCCATTTAGTGATAGCGCAAGGTAGGTACTATCCGTCTTGATAGCAGTTCACAATTTGACAGTTTCACTTCGATAGATTATAATATAATCTACCGAAAAATAATGCGTTAAATTGTAAGCAGTATATTACAGTTCACAATCTCGCGAGATAGGTAGATTATAATCTAACGGTATTTACAATTTTACGGTGACATATCCAACACCTAACAAACCATTATTATCTTATACTTCACGTCGTGGTAAGGTCAGTGCTGTGAGCCTCTACCGAACCCTCGTCTAACGCGTCTGATTGGCTGTCTGCTTGCCGCGCGGTGCGTCATGTATTGCTCCGAACGGTTCCGATGCCTCACGAAGTCGCACGAAGCACGTGTCTGCCGGGCGTCACGCGATACGAACGTGAATGGAATGCCACGAAATGCGACGATAACTCGCGACTTGATAACTATTATATTTATGATCACAACAGGTAACAACAAAATCCATTTGTTTCACACAAACTAGTATCTTTATTACCTATTCAACTATACTTTCGATGACCTATTAGTTACTAATCAACAGCCGCGATCGTTATAATAATGACATAAATAGTAGTGTGTGCCGGACACCAACGTAAAGTCTGCCCCGGTGAACACAGACGACTGAGCGCGAATCGCGGTGCTCCGCTCCGCATCGGCCGGACGCGCGCGGAAGGGCACTTGCTGTCTACTGAAGCCGTGACGTCACTATCAACACACCTTGGCATTCGATTTTATGATTTAATGGTATGTTTATTATTATTTTAATGATTTTTGGGGGTCAGGTCTCAAGTAGCCCGCTCTATCTTAGTTCCCATAATAATTACGATATTGTGTGTCTACAGTCAAAGATGTCTTTGTCTACAGTCAACCGCACATCAGTGGGAACACTTGCAGAAATAAAAGAAAGTCGGGTTAGTTTTTTCTTTTTTTTTTTTTGGTTGGGAAATCATCAAATAACTTCTCCCGCTCTGGGCGGAGCGGGAGGGCGTGTCAGACTTTTACTGACTAAAACCCACCCGTGTTCCCTCAGTTGCCTGTGTGCCAGGGGCGGCGTTATCTCTTTCGAACAACCCGCACCCCTGGCAGGCATCGGCCCTTGCGGGCCCCATCAGTTGCTGATGACATCTCTTTGAGGCGCGCGTGGAACACAACGCGCCGTCGACCCGGGCTTGGTCCTTACCGGACAGCGAGCTACCCATTACTCGCCGTCCGCAAGCCCGCGCCTACGGTGGCCGGGAATCAGCCTGGGATTCCCGACGCCCAGGGCGTCTCCTGCGAAGGCCACGGCTGTGAGGGCGCATGTACTGCATCTCCCTCACGTGCGCCGCCTCCCTCTTTGCGAGCTGAAGGAGGCAACTGCCAGCCATGCCCTCTCGCTCCGTACCATGGCCTGGACCAGGGTCGGACGCGAGAGATCGCCTCCGCCGATCACCTCCACGAGGACACGGCGGTGCTCCGCCCAAGCCGGGCAGACCTCCACCGTATGCTCCACCGTGTCCTCTGGGCGATCTTCGCAATGGAAACACCCGTGCGTTTCCTCCCGCCCTATCCGAAACAGGAACCTTCCGAAACAGCCATGTCCGGTGAGGACCTGTGTCAGGCGGAAGGTGAGGACGCCATGCCGCCTCTCAAGCCACTCCTCAAAGAGGGGACTTACCGCCGCAATCGCGGCGTGCCCAGCACTGGGTTGCGACAATCGCACTTTCCACGACGCCATGAGATCCTGCCGGAGCTCTGTCCGCCGTGCCGCGATTTCCCGCGGCAGCGGAGTTACGCCCCGGCGTTTGGCCTCCTCGCGCCACTCCCAAGTGAGCGCGAGGACGTTTGCCTCCAGATCCCATGGCGGTAATCCGGCAAGGAGGCCCGCCGCCTCACCGGAGATCGTGCGGTATCCCCGGATCATCCGGATGGCCATGACCCTATGGGCCGCCTTCAACCGGCGTGCTGGTTGGCGCCTCAATGTAGGCGCCCACACCGGCGCCCCGTATAGGGCCATGGCCCGCACGACCCCCGCGTAGAGCCTCCGGCAGGAGGCGTTTGGCCCCCCTAAAGTCGGGTTAGTTAGGTACCTTTTATAACTCAAGAACGGCTGGACCGATTATTATGATTTTGGATTTATTGGATTTGTCACCGCCACGAATAGCAGAATAACTATTAAAACATGAGAAAACTTCACGAGAAAAAAAGAGGATAAATCATTTTCTGCTGACAGTGACACGTTGCTGACTCACCTACGATAGGTGTGTCAGCAAGAAAACTCTTAATGCCTTCGAAGTACCAGATTAATGAAGCGTTTTACTAAATTTTCATTTTGTTAAATATCTTTTCCATCGCCTTCACTTGCAAGGTACTTGTAAAGACAAATCCAACGACTTCTAACTAACGCTTTATACCATGACTTGTTTAAAAGCGTGTTTGGGCGCTTTTACACAAGGTACGGTATAATATAAAGCCAACCAAATTGCGCCAGCCAAGCCGCGACGCATGAGAATATAAAATTTTGTGCGTGTGCTAACGACCGGTGAGAGGTGCTCACTTCTGAAACAAACCCTGGATGCAGCTGCCATATCATGATCAGATTTAGATGGGCAATTTTAATTGAATGTGTATAAAAATATTTAGTATCTCTGCCGTCGACAGTTGAGGACTTCTTTTGACTGGAGCCAATCTTGGGTACAGCAGCCAGGTCAAGGTGGACTTTACAATGGACTATCATAATTCATCATTCTGCTGCCCTTATACCAATTTATTTGGGGTCGGCGCAACATGTCTTTTTCTTCCATACTTCTAACGGTACGGTACGGTTGGTACTAAAAGGCCTGGATAGTAAAAAACATGTCTCTGCGCTACATGGATATGATAAAGGCTTTCGACTGCGTCAATCATGAAGTCTTAATAAATAAATTAGAAGCGTATGGAATACGAGGAAATGCTAGAGATCTCACTATATCATATCTAAGGAACAGAGAACTGAACAACAAACTTGATGTAGAAACAGCTCGATTAGTATATTTTAGTTATTTCCATAGTGTAATGTCGTACGGCATTTTGCTGTGGGGAAATGCAGCCGACATTCAAGCTATATTTGTGCTGCAGAAACGAGCCATTCGAGCAATTTATAACCTAAGTTGTAGACATTCACTGAGGGATAAATTTAAGGAAATAAATATAATGACAGTCGCATCTCAATATGTATATGAGAACCTAATTTATGTTAAAAAGAACATTAATCTGTATTCTAAATACAGCGACATTCATTGCATAAATACTAGAAATAAAGATTTACTTATTGTGCCCACGACTAGGCTCCAAAAAATTAGCAATTCATTTAAGTGCCAAAGTATTCGTTTTTACAACAAACTCCCAAGCCATGTTAAGGAACTAAGCTTCAATAAATTTAAACCATTTATTAAACAGAAACTCTGTCAAAAAGGTTTCTATAAAGTTAAAGATTACTTGGATGACAAAAAAGCTTGGGACTAGTTAAGTTGCTCCAATGTACCCTCAAGCAACAAACTGTTATATAAGCTAAGTGTTTAATAGATACTGTTGACATTTTATATTTAAGTATTGATCTACGTGACATTATTTTTAATGACATTTAAAGAAAAAAGTAACTGTGAATGTGAGTACTATGCAGGCTAGATTGAACACATTACTTTGTAACTCGTCTGGTGGTTTTGAGCATTTTGTAAATGGCCTACGCAAATGTCCTGCAAATCTGGTAGCGTCTTGTGACGGGTCGTTGAGCTCCCTAAAATAGGGTTGAGCTACACGGTGACTGTTACATACATGCCGTCTGTTGAGACAGGTCAGCTCAAAGCTGCAATGGCTCTTTCTTCAAAAGGCCTTTCCAGACATTACCCTGCATTGTTAGACTCACATAAAATTTAAATAATATAATGTTTGGACTTTAAAAGAGACTATGACCTCTGAGTTTGTTTCGGCTTTTCTTCTCAGGGAACAGTCAGCTAGGAAATGCCGGCGCCACCTAGTTTTAAAAAATATTGACCAACAAAATATTGACGTGTAAAAGTGTCTTTTAAGATCTACTTACATAAATAAACATTTCATTTCATTTCATTTCATTTCAAACTGAAATATCTAGCATTTCATATACCACCAAAGTCTAAAAGAAGCACTTATCGACACCAATAAAAGTCTGCAAAGGTGTACCACATGGGAGCAGTTTAAGTCCTCTGCTCTTTATTATAGATATTATTGACCTCCCTAAATCCATCAAATCGTCCATGGTTCTGTATGCTGACGATAGTACTGCGATAGCTCTAACTGAAGATCTAATGACACATAAACATGAAATGAACAATACACTATCATCTATAATTAACTGGCTACATTTAAACGAATTTAAAATAACACTACATAAAACATTTGTAATGATAATGAATTAATGACTCAAATATAAAAATTCTAAATTAAGTACATTCGATAGGTATAAATTATGAAGACAGACATAGAAAAAATATATACTACCAAATTTCTTGGACTACACATAGTCATACCAGAAGATCGCTGGATGTGCTGCGCGTCCAGTACAACAACATCTTCAGGATGATGTTGGGGCTGCCTCGCTTCTGTAGTGCATCGGGGATGTTTGCGATGTATCACACTGATGGCTTTCATGCCATCATCCGTAAGAAAACTGTGTCCCTGATTTGCAGAATGCGTGGTAGCTGCAACGGAATTCTGAAGACTGTGGCAGATAGAATCTCTTCTCCGCTATGGAGATCCTTTATTAAGCGGGTAATTTGAGTATATTTTAATTCTGATTTTAATTTGAATTCTGATTTTAATTATAATTTTGATTTTGTATTTTAATTTTGATGTTAATTTTGTTTTTAATTGTAATTGTAATTTTTAATTTTTGAATTGATTCAATTTTGATGTTATTTTAATTTTATATTCAATGTGTATTTTAAAATTGATTCAGACTGTATGGATTAAGTTATCTGAAATAAATGAAATTTATTTATTTATTTATAGATAGACTCAGACATGACATGTCAAGTCGGTATTCATATGCCATCAATAAGCTTCGTAAAGTGGTAAATCAAAGTGCATTACTATCTGCTTACTACGCTTACGTTGGTTCAACACTGAGGTATGGAATAATGTTTGGGGGAATGCTACCGATAGAGAAACAGTTTTCAAAGCCCAAAACTACGGATACTTGTAAACCACATTTTATAAATTTGAAAATATTGACAATCTCATCATTGTATATTTATGAACTAGCATTAGACATTAGACATAATATTATAAGTAAATAAATGTGAAACGTTAAAAATTACACGGCTACACATCAAGCTATACATTTCCAGTTTATGCTGATATCGCACTGTACGGAAATCGAATACAATACGAGATCAGCTTATACTGCAAATTTATGGCTTGATGTGTACCCGTGTGTACCAGGCAAGAAAGGTTTGCCAGTACACTGCGACCAAAACGTCATAGACCGGCTATGTTTGATAACTTGATAAGAGTGCATTCTGTATGGGCCCTAAAATATATAATAAATCCCTTATCATATATAACAAGCAATGAATCTTAGGGCATTTAAAAATAATTAAACTTATTTTTAAATGCCCTAAGATAACTTGATAAGAGTGCATTCTGTATGGGCCCTAAAATATATAATAAATCCCTTATCATATATAAGAAGCAATGAATCTTAGGGCATTTAAAAATAAGTTTAAAGCTTTATTTAATCAATAAAGCTTATTATAAAGTTAATGATTATATAAATGTTAACTGTAATAAGTATTTATTATATTTTTAATTAAGTGAGGATAATAAAATTATACAATCAAGTCACTCAAAGAGCAATGGAGAGGGCTATGCTCGGAGTTTCCCTATGCGATCGAATCAGGAATGAAGAGATCCGCAGGAGAACCAAGGTAACCGACATAGCCCGAAGAATTGCCAAACGTGGGCAGGGCATATTGCTCGCAGAACAGATGGCCGATGGGGCCAAAAAGTTCTGGAGTGGCGACCGCGTACCGGAAGACGTAGAGCGGGAAGGCCTCCCACAAGGTGGACCGACGACCTTGTGAAGGCCGCGGGAATCCGCTGGATGTGGGAAGCACAAGACCGGTCGAAGTGGAGGAGCATAGGGGAGGCCTATATCCAGCAGTGAACGTCTTTCGGCTATAATCAATAACTGTCAATAAATGCTCAAATAATAAATATTTGTTTAAGAGAATGTTTGTTTAAGGATTACGGTAAGAAATATTTCACGCAACCGTCGCGGCTGCGTGTTTGACCGGATATGTGAGCGTAAACGAGGCAAAACTAGTATGTAAGGATCGGAACTGGTGGCGATGGCGCTCTGTAGTTTCTGCCTACCTCCATGTGAGGAAGGCGTGCTTTTAATTTAATTTACCGATATATTAATGTGTATATTTTAGTACAATAGATATTTACACACCTACTCGTATTAAGGTAGGATATGGTCATAAGAACTTTTATTATTGTATGTGTCACCTCATGTAGCTACCCACATTTTTCAAGCAAAGAAATGATTTGATTTGATTCTCTATTAGTCGACATCTCCGTAGTCACACCCTTTCTCACCATATCATCATTCACAAAGTCAATGCCAAAACGTTTAACGTGTGCGAACTAAGTGTACACACGGCTACACATCAAGCTATACATTTCCAGTTTACGCTGATCTCGCACTGTACGAAAATCCTATACAATGCGAGATCAGCTTATACTAGAAACGTATAGCTTGATGTGTAGCCGTGTGTACAATGTTGGTGTTATCATAGGTTAGTAGAGTACTTATGAGTTATGACTTAGCAGCCTTTTACATGTATTGCAATTTTTCATTCGCCTGCCCTTATCATCCTAAATTAGCATACATTAAACATTACTATTACATAAATATTTTATTTTACAATAGTACACACAGCTCCATTAAGTGTTTACCCTTCCAAAAGACATGTGCGTTCAAATCCGTGCTAGCCTGCTAGGCCCAAGTTAGTTTTTGTATTTTGAAAAAACATTTTATTATAATTACTGGATTGGTTCAGTGAATATGCTCAACATTTACGAGGAATCATTTGACGTCTAATTAGATCGGAGGTCACAAGACCGCTTGCCGTGCATAAGAATGGAGGTTCAAATCCCCTGGGCACGAAATGTGCTTTTGTTATGCATTTTATTTTTATATAGAGTATTTTTCTATTTTGTTTTAGTAATATTTATATTTATAGAGAATTTATAAAAACACTTTCATAATCATTTCTTAATATTTATTATTGCTATTATTTAACAAAACTTTGATCTTATTTTAACACGCCCTCCTATTTGATGATATCCCACCCAAAAAAAAAACTAATTCAATGTTGTAGCAGGGTAACATTTAAAAACTTGAGGCACATACTGATGCTATGTGTACAATTAAATTGAGAAACTATAGTTATGTCAAAATTAATGAATTTAATACCATTATTCAGCAACATTATTAATGTCATCCTTTTCAGGTAGTACAAATTATAATTATAATTCCATGTGAAGTTAAATCTTGTTGTTTGCAAAGGACAGATCGCCACTTTAGTACAGTCGCCAGCACATCAAGTTACCCCACTTTGACCTTGAACGCGTTATGAGCAACAACAGCGAGAATCGTGTGAAAGAGATATATAGCTTTTTGTCCGTTCTTACTTGTAATATTTCTTGCTGCAGCCGTACATGAGGGTGTGTGCGTATGCGCGTCGTGGTGTAGAATAAGATACTATGCGATAAGAAAATTTAGCGTAGCGGTTGACTTGAGTAGAATCTAAATAATGGCATGGTAATAAAAAGAAGCGGCCCGCTCACGGCCGGCTCAATGCCCAAACTACCTATCTATGAAAGTTTATAATCATGTTTTTTTTATTTAATTTCTTCATTTTTACATATTTGTTGGAAATACCTATAGGTAAGTATTAAGTAGGTGTTACTTACTCATATATTTAAACAGGTAGGTAGCGAAATTTCACGCTCTCGATGAATAATGTTTAGTAGACAGGTAGGTAATCTGATGTGAGAAAAACAGTTTTTTATTTTATTTCACGCAGTTTTTAATTACCTTTTCCGGGTTTTGTTACCTACTTACTGGTGGACTGGCGCTGCTGGGGTCACCTGTTTTCGTGCGTGCCTAGCTCTTCAATTCCAAGTACTTTTTACGAAATTGAATGCTGAAAACCCATGACACGATCGGCTTGAAATTTCGAAAACATATAGATCCTAGAGAACCTACCCCCATCACCACAGATAATATAATACTAGTGTGAAGTTTTTATCAATTATACCTACATAAAGCCTCTTGTCAGTCCGCTGTGTTTGAGATTAACGTTTAGTCCGTGACACGATCTTATTACCAAAACAATAAGGTTGAACTTAGTTAACTTAACGGAATTACCTATACCTACCTAACGAAGTTTGCTTTTACATACAAGTTCAAACTTACTGCGCAAGGAATAAGATACGATTTCCAGGATTATGAATTTTCAAATAAAATTCGAATCTATGTATTATTATCGTCACTTCATTACATTCTAAATATTTTCGTAAATGAGAATAAGAGTTTCTTTGTTTGTTACGCATCATCATGAAGGACATGGGTCCCATAGGAGATTCCTATTCGGCTACACCCGAATTCTCATGAGAATACTTATTCCTATGAGACCTCAGGTGAAGCCACATTAAATTGGGCCCCATATTATAAAAATATCTTGGCGGGGTCTTTTGCAAAAAGGACCGTGACGTTTTTTTAAGTAAATGAATATACCGTCGGGGTCCCGTATAATAGATGCGGCGGTAGCTAGAGCTACCCCCTGCTTCTGGCGCCTTAACTACACCACCGATCATCATGGAATTTTGCATACCTACCTTGATAGGTAGGTTAGGCTTTATCACCGAGAGGAGGCCTGTGTCCCAGCAGTGGGAACATTAAAGGCTGATTATGAATCATCATAATCAGCCTTTAATGTTCATATCTCTCGGTGATATCCAACCTACCTACTTATCAGAAAACGACAAAGGATAGGTTCTTACGGAAACGCGTGTGAAACCGCGGGAAAAGTAGAAAAATAAAATGAGGAATAACAATCTTAATCTTTTTATTTTTAAACATTAATATAATTTGAAACTTAAAAACAAATCCTACACCTACTCTAAATTAAAATATACTTACAACAAAATTCATAAAACCAAACTATACGAGTAGGTAGGTATACAATAGATTAAAAACAACTTAATAATATTTTTTTACAAGCTTATATTTTTATTGATTTGTAACAGACTAAATAAACAGTCTCTAATGACCGCCAAGCAACATTAAATGCTGGCGCGAAACAACTGTAAAATGTTACCTATACCTATTCCATTTAAAATAAGATTAGACATTTAAACAAACTTTTTTTACGGTCGATTCAACCGATTCTGCTTCTAGTCCGTAGGCATAGGGATAGCATTAAAATCAAAAAAGTGGTTACAATACCAACTGTGTTTCTGCAGATACCATTTATCATGCTGCCAACGCAATAGAGTTCAAAATCAGTTGAACGGACTATAAAAAAGGTTTATTTAATTGTCTAATCTTATTTCAAACGGAGTATAGATTGTTATAATTTGACTGGGCTGTCTATGGCTCGACACTCACTGACGCTACGGCACGTTCTGGCATGCCGTGGCATCCCGAATTGTGAACCTTAACTTTGACAAAATAAGGTCTCAGATCATATGCGCTTACTAAAATCCCTTGTCGTTTCATGCCGCGAGTGGGTGATGGCGCTAATTTAAATTATCACCAACAATAGCAAAAGAAAAATCTTAAGAATATAACAATTATATGAAAAGAAGTAAAACTAGCTACTTAGTTTATTATGACAGAACATTAGCGAACGACATGTCTGGCGTCTTTCCCAAATCGAGCAATGGAAGAATAAGCGTTTGAGAAACAATGGTTGGAAATAGCTTAATACCTTTATTTTGATAAATAAAATAATTACAATATTAAATTACTACATAAGGATTGTAAAACTGTGCTACTATGTATTTATTGTGAAAGTTTGTGAGAATGGATGGATGGATGTTTGTTACTTTTTCACGCTAACGGATAAACAGATTTCAGTGAAACTTGGAACTTAAACAGACCATGACCGTATTAACACATAGGGTTGGTTCCTACGGAAACCCGGGTGAATGAAGTGCAATAATTACTAGTGCCCTCGAATCGTAGTTGTCATCTAAAGCTAAGGCTACGAGTGCTACGACACTCTACACCGTGCATTCAGTGTCCGGCACAGTGTGCCTCCCTGGGTCATTAAAATCTTCTTGGCAGGGCCGGGCGGCGGCATTTCTTTCAGGCGCCTCCTGACGATGTTTATTGAAATCTAAAACAAAAAAAATGTTGTCAATTTCAATACATAAGATTCTTTATTATGACAAATTGTAGGTACGGGACGGGCCAAATTAACTAAATGGGTATGGGACGGTTAAAAATATTATTCTTCAAAATATAATAAATAATCTGTTGTACTGAGAACTTCCACTTTTGTTTAGGTGGGTTGCAAACCGAACATTTATCTAATAGTAATATTTTTTACTAAGTATTTCCGAGCGGCGCGCGTAAAACCGGTTTGAGTGAGCGCCGAGCGCCCTTTTTTGTTACAACTGCATGTCTATTAGGTAGTAGGTATTCCCTTTTTTAATCAATTTTGTTATTCACTTCTTAAGAAAACCATGTCTAATGTAAATATAATGATGATGTTAAGGTGATAAGAGTGATTACAAGCTATACATGGACTCACGCTGTACGAAGTTGAGGTTACTTGTGTGCTCAAAAAAGAATTGGCAGGGACCATATCCGCATCGTCTGCTGACCATATTCGTCTCGTGGCTCTCGCGCGTTGGTGGTGGTGGGCCCTAGAAGCCCACTTTCTTTCCACCGTCGAATCCAGAAGTAAGCAGTGTTTTCTGGAACGAAACAAATAGCTATAGTTTATTTGCACATTATTACTCAGTTTATTACTCTAAGCAAACATGTATTAAAACTTATATATAATTCCCCACAATAAAATAGTCTGCCTAGCCTTTTCCCAACTATGTTGGGGTTGGCTTCCAGTCTAACCGGATGCCGCTGAATACCAGTATTTCACATAGAGCGACTGCCTATCTGTCCTCCACAACCCAGTTACTGGTAAATTCAATTACCCTTTGTAAGACTGGTTGTCAGACTTTCGGGCTTCTGACGATCCTTAAGGACTGTCAAAGAGGCATAAATAACAGCCGGGACCAACGGCTTAACGTGCTTTCCGAGGCATGGAAGGGTGTTATGTAAAGATGGTCATCCATCCACGGACCAACCGCGTCAAGCGTAGCTTAACCCGATCTATCGACCCGTGTGGCTGTTATTACTTAGCCACAAACCCATACAGTAATAGCTAACTTATAATTATTAAATTATTTATTTACACACAAACATCGCTACCATTACAGGGTTACACCCAATCCGATTTCGTGGTAGGTAACTAGATTGTAACTAAACTTGGAGCTGCGTGTTCTTCCACAAGAATACGCTTGACCCAGCAATGTTTCTTGACAAAAAGCAAGTGCGTGATTGTTGGTAAATGTTTACTTGAAAATCCAATCACTACCTACTGGATTAACTTTTGTTTAGAATAGTTATGACTTATTGGAATCAAAAACAATAGTTCATCGTTTATCTTCTAATATATAAAATGTCCATGTCACAATGTTAGTTACCGTACTCCTCCGAAACGGCTTTACCGATTTTTACCAAATTTTATATGCGTATTTAATAGGTCTGACAATCGGCTACTATCTATTATTCATACCCCTAAGTGATAAAAAATAATTTATAATGCAAAACAACGTTTGCCGGGTCAGCTAGTTATGTATAACTCTCTAACGCTTTCACGGTTACTCAGATCATATCAGAAACTCATTAAAAAAGAACACAAAGACGATACCTACCTACTTAACGCTTGTGTTAACTTATTTCGAATATTCTATAGAAGAAACAAAATTGACACATTTGTTTATTATAACTAAAAAAATATTTACTCACCGTTATGCCCGGCGGCGTCTGCCGACAAATCTTTGTCACCCAGCACCCACTCAATTGAAGCGCTATGATCCACTCTCTTTCAACTTGCGTCAACTGAGTCGCTAATCGCCATAATAATATAATAGAGTTACTAATAACACGCACAACACGACACAGCACGACTCCACGAATTTTTAATGACTGACGACCTGACGTGAAGGATAAATGAACGATGTGATGAGTGAAACTCGGGAGCGGTGACGTATGCGCAGGGGCGTGGCTTATTCCTAGTAAAACATGATAATTGGCTCCCAAATATTGGTATGTGCAGCAATTGGGCAATTTTAGAAACGTTGAAAACTCAACCAATCCTGGGAAGGATACTTTCTTTCTAACACTCGATGGCGCGTCGTAGTTATAGTTATGTATAGGGTGTAGCTTGACGTGCTGGCGACTGTACATGAGAGAATATCGTTATTTTATAGATGTTCTTTTACTGAGTAGAAGCATTTTTGAATTAGGTACTGTTTTTTCAAATTTAAACATGTTGGGCAACTTATTATGTATTTTGATTGCTAATTAATATGAGCTATCGCTATCACTTAACGTTTTTATTCACAAGGATGGAGCGCATAACCTCAACCACACAGTACATCCATCGTTCTTTGGTCTCTGAATGTCTATAGCCATAAGAGTAGGGCTCTTAGAGCCATTGACATTCATAATCAAAACGTTTCTCACGACATTTTCCTCATTCCTCCGTGTCACATGCCATGTCCATACCATGACAACCGATTTCCAAACAACTTGTCAGCTATCGGTGCCACTTTCAGACTTCCTCTTGTGTACTCATTTCTTATTATATTCATTCGTGTAACACCACACATCCCTCTGAACCTTCTCATCTTAGCTGCATGCAATTGCTTTGATTCATTCCTTTTGTGGCCCAACATTCTGACCCATACAAGACAGCAGGTCTTACCATGGTTTTATTTATCTTCCCCTTAACTTTGAGGGGAATGTGGGAATCGCAGACTGTTCCCATGACCTACCCACATTTCATCCATCCAGTGTTAATTCTGTGCTAATTAATCGACTATCATAATTACATGCGTATATAAATTTCGTGTCCGTGTCGGTGACCGTTAAGGAGTTTCTGCGTCTAATCCTTGGTCTTTCAAATAGAATCAAGATGTCAAAATTCAACTCCGAGAGTAAGGGGAAGTGGTTTAAATTGAGCTTGCAAGATTTGACCAATAGGTACATACTAACTGTCTAACATGGCAAGTTATATAATAGCTTGTAAAAGGCGTTTGGTATGTTTCAATTTTTATAAGTACCTACCCATATTCGGATTAATTGAAGCAAGCAGTAAATTACACCTCTTAACTTTATTACCCTTTTCTATCCTTCCTTAATCTTATTTCAAAGCAATAAGACTCAATTTTAATTCGATAATTTTGCTAAGGTCATCACGATTCTTTTGTGCCAAATAAAAAGCCTGCCTTTAAAAATAAAGTTTTGGTCATTGTATTATGCTTTTACCTCAACACTCTAATTAGTCTTGCGCCTATTATTAAGCTACACGTTGTAAGTATATTGTATCTATACTAGCTTTTGTCCGCGGCTTCGTTCGCGTGGATTTCGGAATTAATCTCACAACATGTAGATACAACGTACAACTAGATCAATATACTACCGGAATATAAAGTATCGTAGGTATGTCTTAACCCAGGTCATGGTCTATCCCTTTCACCCAATTCCGTTCAGCCGTAAAAATATAACAGACATGAGTTAAATGATAATGATAAATGATAAATGATTTTGTTTCTGTAAGTAGGTTTGTACAAACACTTTTACACGTCAATCATATTTTTAAAACTAGATGAAGTCGGCGTTTCCTATCTGACTACTCTGAGAAGAAAGGCCGAAACAAACTCAGAGGTCACAGTCTCTTTTCCTCAAAAGACCATAGCAGACACCAATCTACATCCTCAAATTTCCTTAAATGATCTCACTACGATTATGTTCGAATTTTTTGTTTATATAGACATTGACATTATGAAGTTTATTTAAACAATGACATGAATATTTACTTTGTAAAGTATTATATTGTTTTAATTGTTGTGAATGTGATGACTGTGTGGGTGATTTTTCATTTTTTTTTTCTTCATTTAGTCACGGTCTGGCGGTTAATTTATGCGGCCTACTCAAATGTCCTTTCTTTGGTATTGTTCGTCAAATCGTTGAGCTCCATAAGTTCTGAGTTGAGTTGCATGATTTCTGATAAATGCGTACACTGATTGGATAGGTCCACTCAATCTGTGAGGTTCTTTTCTCAAAAGACCATTTCTGACACTATTCCACATGATCTTCACATGATCTGACCAAGATTATGTCTGGACTTTAGTCCAGACATAATCTCGTCTGTCATATCATCATATCATCGTCCGTCATGTCATCATAATCCGTCTCAGAACTTGTGGAGCTCACGATTTGACGAACAATACCAAAGAAAGGACATTTGGGTAGGCCGCATAAATTACTCAAACCGCCAGACCGTGACTAAATGAAGAAAAAGAAAAGAAAAACACCCACACAGTCATCACATTCACAATAATTAAAGCAATTTAAACAAAGTAAATATTCATGTCATTGTTTAAATAAACTTCACAATGTCAATGTCTATATAAACAAAAAATACGAAAATAATCGTAGTGAGATCATTTGAGGACATTTGAGGATGTAGATTGGTGTCTGCTATGGTCTTTTGAGGAAAAAACCACACAGATTGAGTGGGCCTGTCCTGTCAGTGCACGTATTTGTCAGTAATCATGCAGGTCAACTTAGAACATAAGGAGCACAACGATTCGACGAACAATACCAAAGAAAGGACATCTTGGTAGGCCGCATAAAGTACTCAAACTGCCAGATTATTATTAAAAACTAACTAAGAGAGAGAGGTGGGGGACGAGGAGGCGATCGAACTTCAGACCGCTACATATCCGATATTCTGCTAGAACACGTCGGTCCCTATACGGGATATATTGGTGATAACTTTCTTCTCATGCACGATAACGCTCGTTGTCACACTTCCCGTGCCACAAGGTATTCAACATCAAGGTATTCAACCTTGGTGAAGTCGGTATCGCCACATTGGACTGGCTAGCGCTCAGCCCTGACTTGAATCCCATTAAACACGTGTGGGATGAACTGAAGAGAAGGGTTCGATCCAGAAATCCTGCTCCTTCAGGCCTTGTTGAGCTGAAATCGGCTTTAATTGAGGAGTGGGAAGGTATCCCGCAAGAATCTATTGAGAAGCTAATTAGGTCCATGAAGAATCGTCTTCGAGCTGTAGTTAGGGCTAGGGGAGGCAATACAAAATATTGATACTTAAAATTAAGGTCAATTATAGATTATTTTTGTTGTTTTATTTGTTGATTATTTTCCTTTTCCCTCATTTTTTCTTTACTCCTTCACTTAATCTGGGATAGCTCTTGAAATATAGGTTTAATTTAAATGCATGTGGCACGAATTTGAAGTTTACAGTATAGCCTTTAAAATGGTAGCATTTTTATTTTCATCAGTTATTTAGTTTTTAAAATTGCTCGGAACAAGTAACGAGTAGGTGATTCCATACTTTTGCTCGCGAGTGTATAATAATATATGTACGCTAATATATACTTGTGCAGTCAGTACTGGTGTACTTGTGCATGATGAGCTCGTGGCTACATAATAATTATAAGCTAAATCAAATCAAATCATTTATTTGCATAGAATGTCGGTATTGTACAATAAAGTCGTTATAAAAATATAGTGAGCCGGGTACATTCTGAGTTTTGGCATGCAAAAATTAACAAATAGGTAATGTCACCTAAGTATGTTATTATGATTATAAGGTCATGAGCAAAATTATAAGATAGTTAAATTAATCAATCATTTTAACAAGTTCAAATCGTGCGCAAAAGAGTTTCAAATAAGATCAATCTTATGAGAAGTCATGATGTCACACTTATGGCATTCAAAAAATCACATAACTAATAATAACATTTCTGTATCAAAAAAGTCTTGAGTTTGTTTTAAAATTGTTGAAGGGCGTCATTTCTTACGCTGTCGGGTAGTTTATTAAATATTATTGGATCCATGCAGAAAACACTTTTTCTGAGTAGTGCTCTTTTATAGCCACCGATAATTAAGAGGTTTTTGTATTGACTTCTCACTCCCGTGAGAAGAATTTGTTTTTACAAAAATGGACATTTCCAAAATATATGTCATTTCCAAAATGACGGAATAGTAAGAATTTTAAAAGACTTGAACAGAGGTTCACAACTATCTATAGGTTTAAGACTACACATAGCCCTAACACAACGTTTCCGGGCTTTAATTATGCTATCTCTTAGACTGCAGTTACCCCAAAAAAATGATTCCAAACCTCAAGACCGACCAAACCATGGTATGCTACTAAAGCAGTCTTTATGTCAACTTTTTGTTGCCAGGTTAAAAAGGACATAACAGATTCTCTAGCACAGAAATTTTACGTCGATTTTACAAAAAAGAAAAACTTTTAACGACTTTGCTTTTTGCCAAATTTCGTGATTCTAGGTCAACGGGAACTACCATTTTAGGTCAGGGACGGCGAACCAAATGGCACGCGTACCTTTGGTGGCACACAACAAAATAATTTGGGCACGTCAGCTTATGTCACAGTAACAAACAAAAATCTGAGCGTGATAATTTCATCTTCTTAAGCTAGAGTAGTTTGGGCACGCCACGATCGATTGCGGCGGTAAGTCCCCCCTTGGAGGAGTGGCTTGAGAGGCGGCACCGGCGTTCTCACCTTCCGCCTGACACAGGTCCTCACTGGACACGGCTGTTTCGGGAGGTTCCTGTTTCGCATAAGGAAACACTCGGGTGTTTCGATTGCGAAGATCGCCCTTAGGACACGGTGGAGCACACGGTGGAGGTTTGCCCGGCTTGGGCGGAGCACCACCGTGTCCTCATGGAGGCGATCGGCGGCGGCGATCTCTCGCGTCCGGCCCTGGTCCAGGCCATGGTACGGAGCAAGAGTGCATATGTAGCCGTCACCTCCTTCTGCGAAGCACGGAGGCGGCGCACGTGAGGGAGAGGCAGTACATGCGCCCTCACGGCCGTAGCCTTCGCAGGAGACGCCCTGGGCGTCGGGTATTCCAGGCTGATTCCCGGCCACCGCAGGCGCGGGCTTGCAGACGGCGAGTAATGGGTAGCTCGCTGTCCGGTAAGGACCAAGCCCGGGTCGACGGCACATTGTGTTCCACGCGCGCCTCAAAGAGATGTGAGCACCAACTGGTGGGGTCCGCAAGGGCCGATGCCTGCCAGGGATGCGGGTTGTTCGAAAGAGATACCGCGGCCCCTGGCACACAGGCAACTGAGGGAACACGGGTGGGTTTTAGTCAGTAAAAGTCTGAGACGCCCTCCCGCTCCACTCAGAGCGGGAGAAGTTATTTGATTTCCCAACCAAAAAAGAATACCAGAAATTGCGTTAATTTGTTCTTTCATTAAACAAGGTGGTGTGACGTTGATAACTGTATAATAAATAGTACAGGTATATTTCTGTTCGCAAATAAAAAGTGTTGTACTGTTATTGTGAAAGTAGTAGTCAATAAGTCAAAATTGCTTGTTGGCACGTCAATGCCATATTAAATATTTTTTTGGAAAAATTGGCTCGTTGAGGTTTAGAGGTTCGTTTGGGTCGAAAACCTATATCAGGCCATCCCTGATATAGGTATTCGACCCAAAACCTATAGGGTACTGCTGGTGGACCTATAATTGTCAATTTTGGTTAAAAGCAAGGTCTTACAGCACAAGTAAAGGGAAAATTCCGAAAAATAAAAAAAGTTGAAAATTAAGGTAAATTTTGGTACTTACAAGTTTTCGCGAAAATCTAAATTTGCCCATATCTTTGTATCGTGTTGACTCAGAACCTTGATTTTTATACACCTAATAGGGATATACCTCAGTATCTATACAGATAAATAAAATTGGAGTGTCTGTTTGTAATATTAAAATAAAGGTTTCTACTAAATGCATATCAATTTTATTTATCTGTATAGATAGAAGACGAATAAAATTCGAGTGTCTGTTCGTAATATTAAAATAACCGCTTTTTACTAAATGCATATTGATGTATACACGGCACATGTACCTCTAGGTACTTTACTGACTTTTTTGTGAGCTTGGAAGACATGGGCATTGGTGACCGTGAAAATCTTTACAGGAGTGCGCTTTGAGACTTATTTCCATGGGATAGTATTAGCGAAAGTAAATTGCAGAAATGCGGTCTTTGATATATTCAGGGTTAGTAAGTTACCTTCTAGCCAACGGATTATCTCACGTAAGCCCAGCTCTGCCGCTTGTTGCGTTGCGTCCCAATTCTCGCCGTGACATATTAATACGGTATCGTCTGCATAACTAAATATTTTACCGTTATTAAAAGACTTTTGGCACAGGTCATTAACATAGATAAGTAAGAGGCTTGGGGATAGGCACCATCCTTGTGGTACACCATAGTCAATTTTGACTTCATTGCTAATCTTATCACCAACCTTTACTTTTTGTGTTCGATCAGTCAGAAAGTCAGTAAATATGCTCAGAGGCTTTTCTAGGTCCAGAAAAACACCCAGACATTTCTGTTTTGTATCAACTTCCTTAGTAACGTAATCAACCAGTTGATTAACTGCATCTACGGTGCTTTTCCCAGACCTGAAACCAAATTGTGAGTCCGATAATATTTTGTAGTGCTCTAGGTATCTTATGAGTCTGTGGTTCAGCAGTTTTTCCAAGATCTTTGAAAGTGCTGGAAGTACTGAGAAAGGTCTGTAATTTTCAACCTCACCTTGACTTCCTCCCTTATGAACAGGCGTTATTAGGGATTTTTTGAAGATTCGGGGGAAGATTCCTTGTTCAAAAAATATCTCAATGAGTTTTGTAAGAGGCGGAACTAGTACATCTTTCCCCAGTTTGAGTAGTTTGGCCGGAATTGAGTTCCATCTTGTGGCACAATCGATTCTCAAGATCACCGACTCAGTTTCGGCCTCGTCCAGGGATAGCAAAACCATAGACTCACTGGCCGAGGATGTTTCAAATTTATATGGAGCAGTTGGGGAATTTTGATTTTGAATAATAGTGTATGCTAATTGCTTACCAATGTTTGAAATTTATTTATTTATTTCTTCAATGGTATTAGGCGCAATATTCGTGGTTAAGAGTTTGTCCGCTGTTATTTTTTGTCCAGATTGGTTAGTAATAGTTTTAATAATAATCCACGTATCTTTGTTGTTTTTGAAGATTCTAAAGCGGATCTGTCGTGATTTAATTTAATTTTCCTAAGTAACAGTTTGCAGAAATTACGACACCGTTTATATGACAGCTCGATAATTCTGTTTTTTGGATTAGCTAGAGATGTTTTATGAAGGTTATCCCGGTGTCGAATACAACGTAGTAGGCCGGGTGTAATCCAGGGCTTAAGTATTATTTCACGGTTTGGAAGTTTCTTTACTTGGGAGTATTGAGATATTGTGGACATTAAACATTCGACAAACCCAGTTGCAGCTTCATTTGTATCGCATTTGTCAGATATAAATGAGAAGTCGGCATTTTTAAGCTGCTCTACAGCGGCCTCATAATTTACTTTTGTGACGTATTTATTCTTGTGTATTTTGTTTGTAACGCCCCTATTTAAGCATGTCAATACTGAGACATGGACGGTGACTGTTGAATCTATTACCATGACAGTCTCACAACTAGATTTATTAAACATTGCGTGATCGAGGCAGTTCTGTAATCTTGTCTGCTGTTAATACTATATACTATATTATTGGATTCAGCATCTTCCAAAAACCATGAAAACGACATCCATGACGAAAAATTGTTTTTTTTTGCAGCCGCCATCTTGGATTTTTTTTTTGATCTCATTATTGGCTGTTTCTTTCTTTACATAATGAAAAGTCAGTTTTTCGTTTTGTGGCGATTTCAAAATGACGAAAAGTTAGAATTAATGGACGAATTAATCATTAAATAATAAGATAATTCATCATCATCATCATCCTACCCTAGCCTTTTCCCAACTATGTTGGGGTCGGCTTCGTGTCAAACCGGATGCATCTGAATACCAGTATTTTACATGGAGCGACTACCTATCCGACCTCCACAACCCAGTAACCGGGTAATTCGATAACCCCTGGTAAGAATGGTTGTCACACTTTCAGGCTTTTGACGACCCGTAACGACTGTCAGAGATCCACAGATGACAGCCGGGATCAACGGCTTGTCTGGCTGGGTCTTGGTATGTAAAGATGCTCACCCATCCACAGATCAACCGCGGCAATTATGTTTAAGTTCACATTGTGCCAATTATGTTTAAGGCCAATGTAGGTAACTGGGAACGAACCCAACACCCCAACGGCACAAATCCAGACTCCTGGTTGCGACTGGGACATAGTATGTGATAACCCCAACTAGCAGTCGAACCTAGGACAACATGCTTAGCGGTCGCGGCAACAACTAGACCAGTGAGACAGATAACATGGCATTCATAACTCTTATTTCAACTAGGTACAAACCGTAAGTTACTAGCAACAGATATGTTCGACTGTAATGGACCAGGTAGGCATTGCTAATTATTTTAAGTGAATTTTCATGAACTTTTCTTTGTATTGGAACTGCTTTAAAAATATAATTTTAATCCAAGGACATAGAATCCCAGTCTCCAGACTGTAGACGCAGTACTTGTTGTAAACGGTAATTACCTATCTCGAACAGATGTCGAAGTAGCGCGCAAGTCACAGTCACAGGTCAAACCGGTACGCGGAGGTTAGTGAGTAATTCATTGAGACTTCCGCGAGACCTCGGCGCGCAGGCGGGCAGCGCGGCGAGCGCGGCGTGCGCTGCGGCAGTCAGGCAGTGCCACTCGGCCACCGCCGCGGGCCGCACGACTCACGCACACCAGTTAGAACCTCATGGGCTGAACTGCGACGAGCGTCTCGCGCGCACCGCCTACCCGGGACCCGCCATCGACTTATGACTGACTCGTGTTTCTGAAAAATCCCTCTTGGGAGACGAACACGATTCTATTCGAAACTAGACTGATAAAACTTTTAAAGTCAACACAGCCTTATTAACCGCGCCAAGTTCCGTCCGCGCCAGCCGACCACTTGACTTTGTCATTAAACCGTCCAGCAGTGCGCCGCTCAGGGCCGACCAGGCCATCGCCATCCAGCCGCTGCTCGCCACATCATCGTCAACTACGTTAAAGTTAGTATCGATTTTCCGCTTCAGCCGTTTGTTGTTGACGTCCTGAAAGCTATCAAGCTGTATTATGTAGGAACAAGTGTGTACAGTGGTGCGGCGGCGGCATTGCGTCTCAGCGAGGTGTCCGCACCCGCACCACCCGCACTGCCGCACGCCACACTTGTGTTTACGTCGCGGTCTCCCTGACTCCTGCCAGCCGCAGCCGCTAACCGGTGCGCTGCCGACACAACACTTTATTGCTTATTTGTCACAACCCACACAAGAATTTTTATAAAATTTGTAAGAAACTGACTATGAGATTTTAGTTCTTTTGTGTCTTTAACTCAATTTAGGGATTGTAGTTTCCTGTTTCAATATCCACGTATATCCACATAGTGCTGTGCTCGTTCGTCGAACAGTGAGTGTTTGTTTTTACGCTAGTGGTCAGTGCATTCGGCACTAGCCAACACTAGCCACAAAAGTGTCCAAATGGCTGACGTTACTAGCGATGGTATTGGAAATATTTCACATATCAGAGGGTTATACATGTTTGACCTTGGTACATTATGACGTAAACCAAAGCTTGATAGCCCGAATATCTCTACCAATATTTTGTGCAGTAGTAGGTAAGCAAGGAGTAGATTATTATTTAGTACTGAAGTACAATACCTTTATGTAGTATGTACATTATTAATTGCGGTAAGCGAGAGTGACTGAGCAAACAACCAATTCGTTTCGGCGTTATCGAATGTGAGTAGCGATAACGTGCGCACTGTAGGTAGGTACTTCCAAAAACGCGGCCTGTGGATGTAATATTATTAAATTTGTTTATATAAACTATAAGCACAACTAAACAAAGTACCAAGGCGGACCTCTATTCTATTCTATTTTTCTTTTTATTTAATGGCAATTAAAGCCGATGTCGACTATTCTGCCAATGTCTAAAGTGAATTGGAAAAGCAAGTGTGGATTATAAAATTAGTATAAAACACAACATGTGGAGACACAAGTAAAATTCTTCGATTGATACAGTTGAACACAATGTAGATCTTGATTGGTTAGTATGGGACTGAAACAAATAAAAAATAAATTTAATGACATGATAAAATTGTTAAAACAAAAAATATGTATATATATGCATACCACACCCACCACACACAGTAGCGGATTTACACATTTGCCGCCAGTAGGCTTCTCAATTTTTGCCGACCCTACTAACTCTGCAATTCAATACCCTAGTGTAGTCTGAGCCCTAGTTGACAATCATAATAAGTAATTACATTTTCTTCGTCAATGAAATTACAATTTTATGATTTGTGCTATACCGTCATCATTACATCAGCTTTTTCCCATTATTAGTTTGATTGTGAACTAAGGGATTGTTGTGTCAGTTCCTAGATTATTCTTACAATTTACGATTTAGTGAAAACCCAAGATATGGTCTTTGGGTATATTTCTGAGCTAAGAATAGCTCAATCATGTACTTATTATAAGCTGGGGTTATAAGCAACGGGTGTCCGTTTCAATGGCGGGACCCGGTGATTAAAAAAAACCTACCAAGATTTTGTAAAAAAATTAAAAAGTTAATTCCCAAAACCCTACATTTGTCATAGCTATGGTTAAAATAAGGGTTTGAACGTGGCCGTGCCATTGAAACGCGGATAACCGCGCGGCCACGGAGATCTTTAAAACTAAGCGATGCAGAGACTTGAAATTTAGGTAAATGATAGATTAAATTTGTAAACATAAATAATAATAATAATAATCGTTTATTTATAAAAAGGAGCACATTTACAAAGTACCTATCTTAACAATTAAAATAGAACACAGTGGCTCATTGAATGAACTAGGATGAATCTGTGTTTCAGGCTATATGAAGTGCTAAATACTTTATGTAATAAATTAACAATGTGTGTAACGTAAAAAGTAAATTAAAACTAGGTTATAGAAGTAAAAGTAATAAAATCGCATGTTAGTCGTTCTATTTGCAGACAACAAGTAGATCTTCTGTCTGTGCGTAGGCGATGGTTAGTACCTAAATATTTAGCTATAATTTTCTTACAGCTAAAGTAATTTAATTTGTAGATACTTAGTTTCCTATTTAACTTATTGTTCAGAAATGGGCCTAAGAATGTAAAAAATCTTTCTACAAAGACTTGTTTTGAGGTTGCATTAGATGTGCATACTTTCCGTCTTTTGTAAGTATTGTCAAATCAAATCAAATCAAATCAAATTATTTTATTTCACATAAACCTGCAAGGGCACTTATGAAACGTCAGAAGCTAGGTGCACGGTTCCAATTTGTCGCTTCCTATGGAGAAGAGCCGGCAAGAAACTCCACGGTTACTCTTTTTGTCAGCAGTGTAAGTAAGCATGGTGTGCTGTTTTAATACTAAGTGCACAATGAAAAGTTGGAGAACAGTCAGTATAAAGAAAACATCATAGGTTTATATTTTAGGAGCTGTAAGACTATAAACATGGGGTTATTCCATATTCAATAAAATCCCAGGTTTATATTAAAATACGTTTTGAATTTTCAAATTTTGAAAAAATTCTTTTTATAGATAAAACGAATTTTTTTTAACATATTATCGGTGGTTCTACGTATTAATAAATGTTGTTTACAAAAAAAAATCTCACTAATACTTACTTTCTTCGATATACACCGTGACATTTTAGTCGTCTTACAAAGATGGTCCACTCAATGTATCCGTCATAACATACCTCTAGGCGCGATTAAAACATTGTTACCATTAATTAAGATAATAGAAACAAAGAAAAATTATGAATGCTTTAGAATTATGAAACACCCTCCCTGTTAATAATGTTTACGTATCAAACGGTAGAAGATACCTACCTACATACCATTACATTCCATCATTAATTCCATCTCCATAACAGGGTGTTTGAAACTACGTCATGCGTCTTAGTGATATTTCATGTTTTTGATTATGCAAATGATCAATATTTTTTTTTTAAAGAATGGTAGTAGATAGCAGTCATTGGGTACATGAAGTGGGCTGCCGTTGTAAGACGACTAAAATATCACGGTGTATAATCACAGCTTCTTTCAACGCAATACCGTACTAGTTACTACAACTCCTAAAATATAAACCTCGCCGTGGCGGTGCCATTGAAACGGACAGAAGCTACGGTTAGCCTCAAAACTACTCGCTTACACAATATGAACACAGCTTACACAAAATAATGTAAACTAGATAAACGTTGCTAAACATTTTATAGCACTTACAGTCTGAAAGGAATACGAACAACATCACTATTACATTATCTGTAAACAATCCGTTTTATGATGGTAATGAAGTCAATTAAGTTATGAGTTTTACATTACCTTTTTGCGAGATTTTAAATCCCCAAAATCATCAATTATATCATCGTATGAAATCACAATCATAAAAAAATCCACATTATAAGCCGTAGAAATTCTTTTTTTTTTCAAGCATTCGATTGATAGATTTTTATTTTTTGGTAAGTCCAACGATCAGTGAAATAAAAATAGTTATAATTAATAAAAAAAAAAACTGTCTCGCGCGCAGGTTTGACGAATTTCAGCCTCCCGAACAAGCCGAATTCCGAAAATGCTTTAGCACCGTGGGCCACACTCATACGCTGCGCCAGGTTATAAAGAAGACCGAAGAGTATAACCTGCTTCTCTGCTTAGCGTTTGTGAACTACGAGAAAGCCTTAGATTAAATCGAGACGTGGGCTGTATTGCAGTCTCTCCAACGGTGCCAGATTGACTGTCAGTACATAGAGGTGCTGAAAAGTTTGTATGAAAACGCCACTATGTCAGTCCGGTTCCACGACCGGACTCCGTCTCCACTCCACCACTCCGTTTGCAGCGAGGTGTGTGACAGGCAGACGTAATCTCTTCGAAACTGTAACCGCTGCACTGGAGGATGTCTTCAAGGTTTTGGACTAGAGAGGGGTAGGCATCAGCATCAATGGCGAGTACATCAGTCACTTTCGGTTTGCCGACAATATAGTAGTCATGGCTGAGACTATGGAGGAGCTCAGTACAATGCTCGATGACCTCAGTAGAGCTTCCGAAAGAGTGGGTCTTAAAATGTACATGGACAAAACAAAGGTTATGTCGAATGCCCATGTAACACCCACTCTCATTGAAGTTCGGAGACTCTAAACTCGAAGTTGTAGAAGATTATGTGTACCTAGGGCAAACTGTCCAGTTAGGTAGGTCCAACTTCGAGAAAGAGGTCAATCGTCGAATCCTACTCGGCTGGGCAGCGTTCGGGAAGCTGCGCAATATTTTCCCGTCCCACATCCCGCAGTGTCTCAAGACGAAAGACTTTGACCATTGCGTGTTGCCAGTGATGACATATAGTACTAAACGTGGTCGCTCACAATGGGCCTTATCAGAAGGCTAAAAGTCACTCAAAGGGCAATTTTTATTTTATTATTTATTTATCAAAAACAAGTTTATAAAAAAAATCTTAACTTTAGAACTATGCCCCACAAAACCGTTTGCACGGTTTGTCTGTGGGAACAGACAGATTGTGATGGAGGGAGCTATGGGTAGAGTTTCACTACGTGATAGAATCAGTAATGAAGAGATCCGCAGGAGAACCAAGGCAACCGACATAGCCCGAAGAATTGCCAAACTTAAGTGGCAGTGGGCAGAGCACATTGCTCGCAGAACAGATTGCCGATGGGGCCAAAAGGTTCTGGAGTGGCGACCGCGCACCGGAAGACGTAGCGTTGGATGGTCTCCCACAACATGGACCGATGACCTTGTGAGGCCGCAGGAATCCGCTGGATGCGGGAAGCACAGAACCGGTCGAAGTGGAGGAGTTTCGGGAAGGCCTATGTCCAAAAGTGGACGTCTTTGAGCTGAAATGATGATGATGAAAAAAAATGGGTCGAAATTACTCAATTTGAATTGTAATACTGAAATGCTATTGGAATATTTGAAAAATTCATATTTACAATTAGTGTACTTTACACAGCGTTTACAAATTTTTCATATTACACAGACATTGGAGTATTCGGTACACCTACTGTATGTATAGTAGGTAGGTATTAAAATTTTGTAATTTTGTTACATTTTTGAGACTTATTTTCTCCGCGTATATAATAATGTTTATTTTTTATTTCTTTAAGACAAAAAAATTGAGCCAAATTTGCCGCCGCCCTAAAATTTGCCGCCCTAGGGTCCAGCTACTACTTAGCCTGCTAGTAAATCCGTCACTGCCCACACAGAAAGAATAACTTATAATTTTATGTCATTGTGACGGATGAACGTCATCAGCGCTACAAGCAGTTCAGGGGAGGAATATGTCAAAATCAAAATCAAAGCGTTTATTTCATATTTGCACTTTTGAACGTCAACATTTACATTAAAATAGAATTGATTCTAGTCGCCCCTTCCAAAATGTAGTTTCGTATGGAGAAGAACGGGCAAGAAACTCCACCGTTACTCTTTTAAAATGTTTTAACTACAATATGTAACATACATTAATTATTATTATTAGGAAATTGAAGCAATTACAGATAAATTAATTTTATGATCTAGATACATGGTGCTCACTATTTACAAACATTGTAATAGTAAAGTATACGATTTTCCTAGAATATTAACAAGTAATAAGTCAGTGTGTGAGAAAGTAATCACTGAGTGTAAATCAATGTCATATATTAAATTAAAAATTAATTATACAATATTCAATTAGCGACCAGTTTGATTTGGTTTAGACTCTAGATTGTCCTATGGAGCCGGACCAGCATGTCTCCAAGCATTCTTATCTCGGATATAATCCTCTAATTTGTAATATGCTTCTTTACAAAGTGTACTTTCCTTAAGAGTTTTAAATTTCCTTTCATTAAATGAAAGGAAATTTATAGCAATATATCACAAGGTATTTTGTTATAACATTTAATACAGTACCCCATAAAAGATGTATGTACGAGTATTTTAGTTTATCGGAAAAATGGTTGATCTACTTTGTCTTTGTTTCTAGTATCAAAATGTCTATCATGGATTTGATTAAAAAGACGTAGATTTTTTCTAACATACATGATATTTTCATAGATGAATTGGCAAGGTACCGTCATAATATTAATTCTTTTAAATAGTTCTCTGAGAGATTCGCGGCGACGTAGATTATAAATGGCTTTGACAGCTCTCTTTTGCAAAATAAAGATGGATTCAATGTCAGCAGCTCGACCCCGCAGTAAAATGCCATACGACATAATGCTGTGGAAGTAGCTAAAATAGAACAAACGCGCGGTTTCTACATCTGTTAACTGTCTGATCTTTCTAACAGCATAAGCGGCGGAGCTTAGCCACCCGGCAAGAGATGTTATATGAGGTCCCCATTGTAATTTGTCGTCTAGCGTGATTCCTAGAAACACCGTTTGATTAACAAATTCCAGTTTTTCCCCATTGAATATGATATCACATTCGCTACTTCTAACATTTGATCATTTAAATCTAATGCATTTAGTTTTTGTGCCATTTAGTACCAAATTATTTGCCGTAAACCAATCTTGAACATGATGTATACAGTTATTCACGTCGTCAAGATTTTGTGACCGTCGATCTATTTCAAATATCAATGATGTGTCATCTGCAAATAACACCATCTTCGGTTGATTTAAGAGTAAATAGGGTAAATCATTAATGTAAACTAAAAAGATGGACCCAATACTGAACCCTGAGGAACGCCCATAGCCATTTCAGACCCTAATGAGTTTATGCCGTTTACTTGAACTTGAACTGTCTGTCTTTCAGGTATGATCTTAGTAAATCAAGAGCTGTATTTCTAATCCCATAGTGCTACAGTTTCAGCAGAAGTGTCTCATGGTTTACGCAACCGAATGCCTTGGAGAGGTTGCAAAAGATTCCAATGGCATCTTCTGCTTCTTCCCAGGCGTTAAAAATGTTCTTCATTAGGGTGACACCAGCGTCAGTGGTACAACGCCCTTTGGTGAAACCGTACTGTTGTTCATGAAAGATGGCATTTTTATTAAAGTGACGTAACATTTGATTGAGAATCAACTTTTCAAACACTTTACTGAGAACTGGCAGAATTGACACAGGCCTAAAATTGTTAGGTTCTTTACTATCACCCGATTTGAACAAAGGAACTACTTTACTGTGTTTCATAAGATCCGGGAAGACTCATGGTCTACACTGGTGTTAAATATGAAAGCTTAATAGGGCGCAATGGTTTCGATAACAGCACTATACACGTTTACAGACATTCCACATAGATCTTCTGTTGATTCAATTTTAAGATCTTTAATAGCTTTCATAACAGCTTTGGGGTTGGTATGCTGAAACCTAAACTCCAAAGAGAAAGCCCTTACATTCTTTCTGAGTAAGGCAGCAGAACGCGCGGGTGAGGAATTTGAAACTTCAGTAGTTTTAACAGGAATATTAGCGAAAAGGCTTATGTTATCAAGTTAGCAAGGAGTTATTATGTTGGCAAGGAGGGAATAGGCGGACTTAATGCCTGAGGCATGTTCTACCAGTCAATCTTTAGGGTGATGCAGAGACAAAACATGGCACTGTGCAACTAGGGTTGCCAACTTCTTATAGAAGAAATTACAGTATTTCTGGTTTCAGAGAGAATAAATAAAGAATACAGATTCTTAAAATAGAGTATTTATTTATTTAATACTTCACGCACAGACAATGTACACAGGCGGACTTAATGTCATAGGCATTTTCCGCCAGTTGACCTTTGGGTGATGCAGAGACAAACAGTGGTAGGTGCTATCACGTAAGTCGTGAAATGACAAACTTCTAAATGGGAGTCCATTACTGAATCGAACTTGCTCAGATATAAGAAGGCTTCGATATAGGTACAGCGGTTATCGGAATTCGGACTTTTATCGTGGCCGTGAAAAGCGTTTAATTAAATTCCTATTTCGATCTACTTTTCTATTGTGAGCTTCATGCGAATATACGAAAAATGATTCTATCCTACCTGTCCCGAACTATTGTAACTGTAAACAGCTACGAATATGTTTTTAGTCTGAACATGCTTTTTTGACGAATTCGGCAGATTATTAATATCTGTAAAACCCCCTTTATTCCATAAATTAGAATCGGAGAAGAGTAAACACGGGAAACAATACATTCTATTTAATTTACGACTGTCAGTCAGCCATTGATATTTGTCGTAAAGAGAAACATTATAATGTTTAAGAAAACTATCGCGTCGTTTGTAATTTATAGTCATATCTGGGCGAGTAAGACCTAACATAATTACGTGTTTCATATTTTCATAACTTAACCTTGAAAAACATGTTTCTTCACACAGCAAATAAACTGTTAAACAGCAATCTAAAGCTATTATTGCTGCCATCTAAAACTACTAATTCCTAATTAAAACATTTTACTCAAATCACTATCTTTATCACTGTTTTATACCGTCAAACAAATACTTACTACTTAACTATAAACATAAAACTACAGAAAAGAAACAATTCAATAAATACAACAAACAAAATGCAAATGTAAACAAAACAAAAGGTTATAAATGCGATTACGTCAAGCATCGGTCACACAATCAGTCATCTGACCGAGGTTGGTTCTCGGTCGGATGACTGATTGTGTGACCGGAATCTTTGAAATCTACTAAAAAGAAAATTCAACTATACCAAAATACTACTAAAATGTTTGCTTCAGATTTTGAAAATATTGCAAATAAAACACATTTTTCTATCAAACTTGTTTATTCTAAATCAAGAGTAAAATAATTATTACCAAATTTATTTACTTTAAACATGTCTGTCGTTGAATCAAATGAAGTACAACCGTCAGTCAAACCTTGTTTAACATGTAATAGCACCGTGCACCTAGATTCTGAAGTTTCATAAGTGCCCTTGGTTTATGTGAAATAAAATATTTTGATTTTAGAGAAGAAATGTGAATTTGTGTAAACCTGTTTCTGTATTTCGTTTTGACCATATTAACATGAGAAAAGATTCGTTCACACTGAGCATTAGAAACACATTAAACATTTAACAAAACTGGCCAAATTTTTATATTTTGGATTTCTTTGACGGTCAACAACATTACCAACCTTGCTACAAAAAATTTCATAAGTAAAGTGTAGTAACTAGTACCACACATAAAATTTTGAACATTTTGGTCATATTTCTAATAATCTTCGTAATCTGCATCAATTACTTGTTTTTGGGTATCATTTGTAACAATGTTAGTGAAACTTTCAGTTACATTTACAAGTGAAAAAAAGTTTTCAAACACAAAATATTAACCAAATAAGGCAAAAATCTTCGGACAGCATAGACAATCTTATTTAACACTAGTACGGGGGAATCCCCTGAAGTAAAACTGACAAACATTCATTCAATTTCATTCGCTCGCAAAGATAGCGTAATTATGAACGATCTTGACTTACGTATTTTTAAACTCTTCAGGGTTGCAAGGTGAATATACCAAAAAAATACCATGACAGTTGAAATTGTACCAATATTATACCGATATTTAATAATATACTAAAAATATGCTATCGTCATTATTCGTAGCCTCAAATATACCAATTTAGTACTAAAAATACCAAAAATGGTCACACTGCCGAGGTACGAGCCGATCGCATTACGAAATTCTATTTCGCTGTTGCTCCATCTCGTTCACGCGCACGCATTTTTGATTACTGTCTCTATCGTAACTCGGCAAAAATCGGCTTGTTAGGCCGCTTAGAAAACGGATTCTCACGTGACCGAAGTGACGTCATGACAACATTATCTTGTTTAGAAATTGAATTCACGACGAGCCGCTCGCGCTTACCACTTATTTTAGAGCAGAATGTTTTGTTGTTAGGATATGAAGACAAAAATTTCATGTAGGCGTTTTGTAATGTTTTAATTTTATGGTTTATTAAAGTGTAAATCCGCTACGGTAAAAACCATGTGCATCTGGATTGAGGGCCTATTTTCTTTTTCCTTGCGAAACGAAATAAGACTTATAGGGAAATGAGTAGTTATTAGTAAAAACTTAAAGCAATGAGCCATAAATTTCTTAAACGTGAAATAAAACTGTTATGATTAAATAACTTGGGCTCTCAATCCAGACGCATGCATAAAGTGGCATAGCCTAAATCTCAGAAAGTACTATCTCTGGGTTAATCATTTTTATTTAAGAATCTAGTTAAGATTTTCTTAAATATTTTAAGAAATTCCCAAATATGTAGAATATAACATTACAGATTTATGGCGGTATATCTATGGCCATCAATTCATTCATGTCCCTACTAAGGAATCTGCAAAACATATTTTACCAAGATACCTCTGTGAATTAGTTAAAAAGAAATAATGACCCAAAAGTTATTGTTAAAAAGTAATTGTACCTAGAATTTTACTAAAACGTCTGAACTGAGAGCCCAATATTTTCGGTTTTATTGACTAGGCTCAACCTCATAGAATTGGAATACCTTTTTTTATATTTTTTTTAGTAAAATGTAACACGTTGTCCATTCTTCTAAATGCCATACTTTAAGAGAAAATTGATTTCCATTTTTTTATAGGAGAGAATTTTGAAGGGTGGATATGATTTTGTTTATTTATTTTTTGGACGGGGTCAGCGGCGTAAAAAAAACACATAAAAGTTTGGTGAAATTCGCCCTTAGTTAGACAATCAAAATTTTAGGTTGAATAGAATAATGTAATTGACAACAACAGAATAATAAAATTACCATTTTCACTAAATTAATAACTCAGTGTAATCTTAGTGCTGTCAAACTAAAACATAGTTAAGTTGTGTCACTTTAGTCAATTCCAGAATGGGAAATCGTCGTTTGACAGGAATAAACTAAATTTTTGTGATTTTTAGTTTAGTTTAGAGAATTTTGTGACAAGAGACCATTGTCTTTACTAATAAACACTGCGATTACCACCCAATCTACATAAACGGCATGGAAGTGCCTTTTTTTGCACTTACGCTAATACAGCCAAATAGGTACCTTGGCATAACTCTTGACGCCAAACTGCGTTGGAAAACTCTCGCCAAAAAGAAAAGATAGGAACTTGACACACGTACAGAAGTATGAATTAGTTACTCGGAAGAAAATCCTGCCCACCAGCACATAATCAAGTTGTATTATACAAGCATAGGTATACTTATGCCAATTTGGATGAATGGCATCCAACTTTGTGCCTGTACTAAACAAAGTAACGTTAAAATAATTCAACAATACCAATGTAAAGTACTCAGGTGTGCTGTAAATGCACCATGGTACATGCTGGCCCCCTCGGTGATGAAATTTTCGTCGGTAAAGAAAAATTGCTGTTCCATATTGACCGCGCGGGTATTGCACTTTTTCTAAGTAACAGCAGATCTGAATCCATAACAGGTCGTGCGTCGACATCCCTTCCCTGCCACCCGCTGCCTGTATGCTATCGTATGCTTTTACTAAAAAGCTGTTATTTTGACATTACAAACAGAAATTTCAATTTTATATAATTGTAAGTATGTATAGACTGTTGTTTTAAGTGAGCGTACCATTAGTCGCACTGCAACAATGACTGCTAAGAAGTGTAGTTTCCGTTACCCAACCGGCAAGTTGAGCCGCGCATGCGCCCTCGCCCCCCCCCTCCTTCTGTCACCCCCACGCACTGCTTACCCACTATGTGAGTGAGATTCTTTTTCAGGGTTCCGTAGCCAAATGCCCAAAACGGAACCCCTATAATTTCGTCCTGTCCGTCCGTCCAAATGTTACACAAGTTTCTATAACAATATCATGAAGTCGGTTGTATTTTTCTTTTTTAAGTTATTATTTTTCACTTTTTAGTTATAATACCTTCCCCACACAAATTCAAAATTTCATCATCCTTAGGGTCAAGACAATGCATGATTATGCGCTAGCAGCAATCCCGGTTGATTTGTTTATTTCACATTGCACGGAACTCTTAAATTTCGTTGTCTGTCTCCGAAACTGATCATCAAATCTATATGAAATTTAAATGGGACCATTTCGTAATAAACCCCTTTCGAACAAAAAAAGAATTTTGCAAATCTGTCTATATATGAAGGAGTTATGCCCAAACATACAAATAAAAAAATTACATGTCGAATTGATAACCTCCAGAGTGTCTATGGAGTTTCTTGTCCTTTCTTCACCATAGGTTACCTACTACGCTTTGGAATAGGCAACTAGCTTCATCTTTCTGACTCTGACAATTCAAAAGTGCCTGTAATTGTCTTATTTGATATAAATTCTTTGAGTATATTTTTTTTTGGAGCCATTTTGCTTCCATGAACCGCTAAACATTGGAATAGTCGTACTCACCAAGCATGTAACGAAGGGATGACAAACAAATTCTATGCTTATGAGCGTATGGGATATTGTTGGGCTCCATATTTAAAAGATTACGATATTTCTAATAATAGGGTTTTATCCTCAAAAGTTATTGAGATATCGGATATTTTCGATTAAATCGATAAAATTACTGCAAAAAAACTTTCTTTTACACAGATTCTTCAAGAAATGCTGTGAAATCCAATGATAAATGATAAATGATTTTATTTCTATAAATAGGTTTGTACTAGGGTTCATGATTTCTCGATCTTATCAGTTTCTCGGGTCTCGAGAATCCTCGAGGCTAATTTCTCGGGTTTTCTCGGGTTGTCGAGAAATTTACATTTACATATGTTTTTGTATATCTTTTCGGTTCAAATAATAAAAAAAGTCGTCACAAAATTAAAAATGTGTATCATAAAAATATCTCATTTTAAATCAATAAACAAAGTGGTTTTCCTATCAAATAAAAGTATCAAAATAATCATAAAACATTTATTGACAGTTTTTAACAAAATTAGCTTCTCTCAAACAAAAAAAAAATCATTAAAACGTTAATGCTACGCTGAATTATAATTACAATCACAGCACCATTTTTGGCAGGTTAATTAGGAAAAAAATAAACGTGGGGTGGTTTTTGAGGTATTTTTATAATCAATTAATATCAAGCACCCCACGCTTTTTAAAGAATTCAATTATTTTCTACTTTTTTAGTTTGGTTTTTAAAGCGTGTTTTTTAGTTTTTTAAACAATTATTTATTAACAATTTTTTAGTTCTGCTAACTACAAAAGCGTGATTTTTAAGTTGTTTTGTATTTTTTCTATTTTTTTTTAATTTTTGAATTGTCGTCGGTTCTCGATAAGTCTACAAAGTTTAAATGAAATCTGACTGTTTGAAGTGGGTCAAAATCGCGCCCTAAGGAGTCGGGTACAAACAAACATACAAGTGAAGCTAATATAAAGCGTGTAAAAACTAAAGCATTTATAGCTTTATCAGATAGCCGGTTCCTTATTTGATTTACTAAATTCCCCGAAATTGAAAACACTCTTTTATTTTCAGTAGGACTCTGCTTAACTGAAAGCAATGCTTTGTACATCGAATCCAAATTTGGAGACCTCTTCCCAGTCTGTTTAAAAAGTAAAAAGTTTTTCTTTATTTGACAGCGCCATTGCACTTGACTCGTCATTTTTCGAAACGCCTTCTATAGCTTTGCTAATTGGGTTTCGAAGCCGTCGGGTTCAGGTTCAGGCTTGCTTCTACCACTTCCGACTCATTTTCGGTCGAAGAAGTTGTGGTGGCGAGGTAAAGACGATTATATTAACTTTCAGCTTATCCGATAAAAACGTCTTGTTATTATCAATGAAGTAGTTACTTTTATTATGCATGAAATTGTCGGGGCTGTTCAAGTATTTTAGCAGCGATATTAGAGGCGTATTACGGTGCTCTGATATTTTAAATTTAAGTGAATCTATTAATTTGAGGGCCAAAGGATCGTTGATACTTTCAATTTTTTTTAGCAACACGTCTATTATAGCCTCTGCAGTCAATAAATTGGCATCTTGCTTACTCAACGCCTCTACTGCAAGCTTAGTTTGTGTTATTATCATCTGCAGTTTGCTGTAGCACTGTAATATTATCTTCATCCCGTTTGTATGAGCTATCTAAATCTATCAATGCCTTTTTGATAGCATTTTCATAATCTCAAGAAACGTTCTGTCATCGTCAGCATTGAATTTCATCTAGTTTTTTGACTGAAAAATAGTTCTACTCCGAATTCGGCTACTACATGTTTTGCAGTGCTATTGTTTTTAGAGGAGTCTTTCTGAAAAATCTAATGATCGATCGGTCTCAGTCATCACTTTGTTTATGTCGTCAAAAATTTGCGGTCTAGGTTCTTCATTAGATATATTAGATTCATCATCGTTACCAGTGCTGGCCTCATTCGAGCTGCTGTATTCAAGATCGCTATCCCACCGCTATCGGCATTCCTAGCAGCTGTAACATCTGACTATTTTTTGCAAAACGTGACACATCGGAGTGTAGACTCTGATCCGAACTTGGCTAGAGTCGAAACACGAATGAACGTGTATAAAACGACGCCGCTAGCGATTGCCGCGAGATCAAAGGATGCCACTGTGCTTTGACCCGCGCCACACCGCCGCGCGTTTATAAGCCAAACGGCAACGCCAAATAGTTTTATTTTATAATTTTAAAGACTCAAATATGATTTCTCGAGTTCTCGACTTTTCTCGAGCTTAATTTCCCGGGAACAAAGCCCAACGATTTGATGAACGATGAACCCTAGTTTGTATAAACACTTTTATACTTCAATCATATTTTTAAAACTAGATGAACTACAATAATGCCGTTGCTATCATCTTAATTATAAATAATCATACCGACTACGTGCCCTACACGGTGCGTGACCGACACGCGCTCGGCCGGCTCTCTGATGTAACATCTACATATAAAATAAGAAATAATATTGTCATCACACCATAGTCTGTAGCAGGATCTTCTGCCTGATTTCGTCGAAGAGTGTCCTGCTGTGCTACTATACTCACCTCCACGTTTAGAGCCACGTGTCACCGGCACAGGTCATTACAGGTGGCAGCACTGGCAGCTCCTGCGAAATTCGTTGTACCACAGATTAATAGTTGTATGCACAGCTACACATCAAGCTATACATTTCCAGTATACGCTGATCTCGCATTCTATAGGATATCCGTGCAGTGCGAAATCAGCGTAAACTGGAAATGTATAGCTTGATGTGTAGCCGTGTGTACTCACAGATATGTTGTGACTTTGTGAGAGTCAGTGAGAGCAGCGCTCGTATTGTATACGTATTTCATACTTTGAGTGTGAATATCAACCCGCGACGAACAGCAGCACCCGTTGGTGCGATACGATCATGTCGTATTTACATGGAACAATTGAATGGATTGAAAGGGACAAACTCATTATCTGTGGCGGATCTTCCTATAGTAGGTAAATGATTATGTGGTGCCACCGACCTACTATAGTTTCTGTGGCCTATAGCCGCATTTGTGAGCTGGGTTGGCGCGGAATGAAACCACTGGAGACTTCTTGCTTCTATATTTGGAGTACTTTATTCTAGGTAGCTCGCCGCTGAATGTGTCGAATGACAAAAATGTTCCTATTTTTATACAATTTTGCAAGGATTTAAAATATCGATTTGACCAATCATAATAATAAAAAAGCGCGGGTAAAGGCGTCAGCTAATTAGAGATAGGCACAATACCATAAAAAAACGCGCGTAAAGCATCAGCCAATCAGAGCGAGGCACTATATTAAACATTTTTACCTTAAATACCTCGACCCTTTACCGTAACGAGGACCGCGCTACATTATTTGCGTTTTTTGTTAACTTTATTACATTTAAGTAGGTAAAACTGTATATAATCGGACTCTATGTAATAAGAACTATCTAAGAAAAATATAAAATCAACTAAGACAATATAAAATATAACATTATCACTTGAACTACTGCTTAATTACACAACTAATACGAATTATTAAACTATAGTAAACTTATTCACTTTGCACTGTCTTATGAGCGTCTATGTATCACTTTATATACTCTATTCTATTATGTACACTGTTCTATCACTTGTCCCGCACAGTTTCACTATCAAAAATAGCTGCGGGGTGACCGGGTGGAGTGGGTAGACTGCACCAGAGCTAGTGGAGAGGCTACCTCCAGCCTCCACATGCGGTCATGCGACGGCACTCTGTTCTTCAGTCGCTCCAATTTTTGTTCATTTGTCTTTCACTCGAAGTGAAACGTCTGAACAAAAAGTAAACAAAAGAGAAAAAAATGTTAATTAGTAAATCAATCCCACCCACGATTTTGGATTTCAACATTGGTCATCTGTAACTCGTACTTACCCAGAATGATCGAAAACTTTAGTGCTCATTTTGCTGCCCAGTTTTATAAAGCGATTCATCTCTGAAACAATAGTAGAAGTTGAATGTTAAAAGTTGTTGCTGCACAAAGTGTTCAGTCCGTCAGGTGTACACACGTGTACCCAACATGTACCTTATGCATGTGCTACTCCGCCGCCGGCGCAGGTTGGTAACTATAAGTATGCGTCACCTCACCGCTGAGCCGCCTAGCCGCAGCACTCAAGTTTTACTCTAAGCACATATTATTTCCAGACGTTTTAAAATCTTAGTCGCCCGCCAGCCGCCACGTACAGTCACCAAAAGATATAAATAATCAGGGTCGTCGGATATAGTTGAAGTTTAGTAAGAAACCGGTGGATGTTTTCGACTGAAAATTGTTTGATAAATTAACTTTGACCATTAATTTAATTTTACTCGAAAACATTAATCGGTTTCTTACTTTCCAACTACATCCGACGGCGACGACCCTGGTTACTGATCTTGGGTGACTGTACTGTAAAGGTTGGTTGTTTACCGAAGGCAACTGATGTTGTAGCGCCAGGCAACGAAATGGCTGTATCACATTCAAACTGTCAAGGAGATCTATAACAACCCTTCAGATATTTTAGCTCAAGTAGGTTTTTTTGATTCCGAAGAGATCACTTGAATGACAGGCGCGGAACTGTAAAGAAATAAGCGTGGAATAAACGTAATCTTCTAATATATAAAATTCTCGTGTCACAGTTTTCGTTGCCATACTCCTCCGAAACGGCTTGACCGATTTTGATGAAATTTTTTGTGCTTATCCGGTATCTATGAGAATCGGCCAACATCTATTTTTCATCCCCCTAAATGTTAGGGGTAGTCCACCCCTAAATAATTTATAAGGCAAAACAACGTTTGCTGGGTCAGCTAGTAGGGGAAGGTGGGGGGACACCGGACAGTTAAGAAAAAGACTCAATAAATAAATGACAGTGTTATTTATTGAGGTAATCAATATCATACATATTTAAGTATACCTTAATTAAGCATAACTTTGGCATAAAAATGTTTGAGATCAATCTTAGTAACTACAAAATATAATTTTATTTAATAAAAATTATAAATCCGAATTCACCCCATACCTATGGGTCACACCGGATAGGCATTTTTTATTCAAGGGGTGAATACAGATACTAACAATAAAACTAAATAATCAAATTATTTGCAGTTTTGCATACAAAAATAATAATTCTTGCTCAGAACAACTGATGCAACTTACGTGAGCCCATTTAAGACAAGCAGTGCATTGGTACCATGCATCTGTGCACTTAGTTTGTGACGATGACACTACAGCTCTATTAAAGCTCATTGCTCTTGCAGCTGATATAGCTTCAGGTGATCTTAGTGACAAAATCAAAATCAAAAGTCATGTATTCAAACTAGGCTGAGAGTCAGTTCTTTTTGAACGTCAAAATTACATAAGACAGTCCCCCAAAACGCCCGCCCTTCGCCACTTCCTAGTGCTTTAGCTGGAAAGAAGAAGTGGACACTTCAGAATGTCGTTTTAGAAATCCACTAACCCAATCTAAGCCAGCGAGTCAAGTTTGTTTAGTAAAAGGATCTTTCAAATTATTTCTTTCAGCCAATTGGAATGCCAAAGGTCGCAGATCTGTTTTAGTCAACCAAATAGTCGAGATTCCATAATTTTGATATGTTCAACTAGCATAATTTCCAGCACATCAGTGAAGATGCATTTTGCAGTAGCAGGGCACTTTTGAAACACTTCGTCTTTGGATTTTCCAGCTTAGATCTTCTACACGATCGTCTAAGAAACTTTTGGGTGCATTATATGTGTGTGACGCTAAAAGATATCCCATTCTGCCTTCCAGCACTGAATTTATGGCTAAAAGCATGTCTCACTCCGACCACTGCAGCCTCACATATGACTGAGACTTTCTCACATATGTTCGTGGCAAGTTGACGCTCGCACTGTTAAAAGTAAAAAAAATGTAATTAAATAGAGGAATAAAACAAACGCCCGCAATACCTACGTATAAAATTAATCGGGGTGACACCGGATAGTTGAAATCACCCCATCCGCTTGTACCCCACAGGTGCCATGTTTGAAATTGTAATACTAACAGAGATTATGTTTACACTCATAGCAACAACCAATACCGTTTCAAAAGCTTAAATATGTATTACTTCATAAAAATACAACTGTATATGATAGCACATAGCTAAACTTAATGATAACACTTTTAAAAAGTCAAAATATTAGAAAACTTACCTTTGTTTACAATTTTCGTTTATAGACGCACGCGCTGAGACGTTACCGTCGCCGCCGTTTGCAACTGCACTGAGTAAGCGTCCGCGCGTATTTCATCGCTAGCTAGAGCGAAACAGCTGTACGCGAAGTAATGAAATAGCAACTATCTGGTTTCACCCCCTGTCCGATTTCCCCCCTCATTCCATTTATAATTACACTTATACAACCGTTTCATTAATTAGACCCCGGTATCCAAGGTCCGTGTGGTGCCGGACGTAACAGAATAGCACCATCCCATTTCTTCCCGTGGGTGTCGTAGAAGGTGGTATAGCCATTGCTATTTTCATGAAAAGTTACAGCTAGCTTTGTTGTTGAAAAATACCGCTACATTTAATATGCATATACATCCCTATGTATTTGCATGTTAAATGTAGCGGTATTTTAGGTCCCTACCTAGGTGCACGGTCATGTAGGGTCAGTAACAGTAAGGTAGGCCCTATCCCTATGATTTAGAAACATGAATTGAATAGAATCAATGAGTGAAATTATTATGATAGGTAGACATCTACGTATAGTTGTAGTCGTTCCTGAGTTACATCCAACCAATACTTATAAAATTCTTTATCAAAGACAAATAAGAAACAAGTGCAACATTGAAAATACTCATATCCGTAGTGTAGTGTTCACTGCATCATCCACCTCGCACCCCGCATCCCGCACCCCGCATCCCGCACCCCACAGCAAATACTACGCAAATAACCATAAAATAAAAGGATGTTTCTCTCATTTCGTGCAAATCATAAGCTCACCTGAAAATACACAAATTTACACGTTCTTAAGCGACTATTTTTTTTTATTGAGGTGAGTTATAAAGGTATATCTGCCATCACATTTTGTTTTTGTAACTCTCTTTTTATGTATAAAAAAATAAAAATAGGCCTTTCTAAAACATTTTTTTATTGACCGGATATAACAAAATAATCTGATGCTTCACTATGTACTATTGTAATGAAATGTTTAAAGTACGCATAAAGCTATAAAACTATTTAAATGAAAAGTTATTTACGATTGTCACTTCACGGAGACAAAACGTTTTTGTTAAAAAAAACAATTTCATTACCATTCATGCAGATTGAAATTGGGAAAACCGCCGGTAGATATACGACCGAGCGAAGTTCTTGTACTTCACGCCGCGCTTGGTGCTCAAGGTGCTCCTCAGACTTCGACCAACCAACTTTGAACAAGATGAACCCGTGCAACTATTTTTTGGAAATTTTATCAGCACGACATTTTAAGTTTTGTAAGTTTTTTTTTTCATTACCATTCGTTCTTTTAAGAAAAAATTACTTATTGTGTTGGAGTATTTTTGATGCCAACATTATCATAATCGAGTTCAAATAGTTATAAAATATTAAATACCTTGGTATTGTAGTATTATTAACTCTCTTATGGGAGTAAATCTAAAGAAAGTGCAAAAATATCATTACCGTTCCTATCATTACCACAATTTACCAGCCACTTTTTATAGAAATGGTAATGATCATACAGTTGTGGTAATCAAAATCAAAAGTCATTTATTCAAACTAGGCTGAGAGTCAGCACTTTTTGAACGTCAAAATCACATAAGACAGTCACACAAAACGCCCGCCCTTCACCACAGTGCTTTAGCTGGGAAGAAGAAGTGGCGCAACGGTAATGATGTTACACTTGTAGAAATGATCTTAAAATTATGGCATTGATTATAAAAATATGGTAATAAATGTAAGTAAGAGTTCAAGTTTGTAAATAATTGTGTATCGATATAACTTCTTTACTATTAGCTACATTTATACTAGTCTAATCTGATCATGAATGTAGAATGTTGTTTTTTTGTTAAATGTTTATGTGTTTTATTACGTTTAGTCGAAGAATAACTATGATTCAAATAATTAGCATTGTTACCTAAAATAACTTAATTTTATTAATGTATCGTTATTGGAGTAGAAAAATGGCTTTTTTTAATAAAACCTCAGTCGGAAACAATTGTTTTATTTAAATCTTCAATACCAGTTTTTAATTTTACATTACCATTATAACAAATAATTAACTACCAGATTCCATTCATCATTACCACACCCAGGAAAACATTTAGGTCCGTATCTCCGGCAGTTTTGCGTTTAATGTAGTATATCTTATATCAAGATGTTTATTTTTCAATTTCTTTGAAAATGCACGAGATGCGAGAAACCCCCCAAAAATAACCTTTTTACTTATAGTATGCGGATAGCAGTCATACCAAACGAAACTTCACCGGATAGAAATCAACGAAATGATAGAAAACCAGAACCAGAGATACCGTACTGAGATGTCCGTAGTCATAGAAAACGTCGACCTGCAGTCTTGACAACTGTAACAGCTCGAGTGGAGTGCTGCGCCGGCTCTCGTCCATTTAGTAGCGGTTGTTCGGGTGAACAAACGCTTTCATTGCTAACAACCTTCTATAGCAGAATATAGTCAGTTCAGTTCAGTCGTTACGTCACGGCTAAGTCGCGATTACCTGTGCAGCTGGTGTAGCTATGAGCCTGACCTGCTCAACCCAGGGCCATCGACCCACCGCGCATGGGGGTACTCGCCGCTCTGGAGAAGACGTTACTTAATCAAATATGTACTTGCGGAAGTCAGGAACCTCTTCAGTGCCTTGGAACTTAATCATTTATAGCTTACGTACAGACTTTGCCGCCTAGAGCGTAGAGACCTCTCATAAGGGGGGTGGTGAGAAAACAAGTACATCAACATTGTAAATAGCGATGTGCCTGTGGGAAATATGGACGGTATAATTAGGCATTTAACCTAGAGTGTTGTTCCATAAATGTTATTTATTTATTTATTTATTTATAACAATTGCTTGCTGCACTTACAGTAAGCACCAAAGCGCGCAGCAAGCCATCAACAGAATATTTAACTAAAAAATTTCACACAAACATTTTATATACATATACTGCTATACACGAATATATCAAGATCTGGCCTCTGAGCAATCAGGGCGTTCAGCAGATTGATAGTCTGGGCTGCGGGAGCATATCAAACATTGAACAGCGAGCTAGGGTAGTCGCGTCATCGATCTTATTATTAAGTAATAGGTACTTAGTAGCGCATCAGAAGCGCGCACTTACGTCTCAGTTCTTATGTGTTAATGCCCACCATTCCCGAAACAAACAGAGACGGATACAAATAGGGATAACACCCATACATTTTTTGTATAGGTAGTGAGCAAATTTTCGTTGGACCCGTCGCATTCAATCATGAGCTTGTATTTTTGTTTATGCGGATCCCATACCAGCGCATTGTATTCAAGTTTGCTACGTACAAACGAATAATACAGAGTGAGTTTAACATTCCTGTCTTTAAACCCACTTGCCTGTCTCATAACAAAGCGAGCGATTGAAAAGCCTTGCCACAGATATTAATAATGTGCTGATTAAAGGTCATATTCACGTCTATAATATCAGCCTAAGATCTTTTATTTCATTGACGCGCTCCAGAGGGACACCCGACATGACTGTGCCCAGGTAACACATAAGCAAGATAACAGTACACATTTAGAATGCTGAATTAGGATGAGTTCGGACCCTTAAAATTCTCAACGCTTAATAAATTCTGTATTTCTGTACTTCTCTTCTTTACGCTTAATAACCAATCACCGTAAGATTATTATACAGACGTAATTTAGCATTACGCATTCCAGGTAGCTTAAAGCTGAAAAACAGCCCTCTCGGTAGCCTTTATCTGAATAAAAAATCTGTACTGCTATTATTAAAGCAGTACTAAGCTAGTAGCGTTGGAAACAGCTAATTGCTGAATAAAGAATAGTATTGTTACATAATTCTATTATCTAGCTTGATACTGAATAATTGTTTTTATTTTATATTATTTGCAAAATAACTTATTTAAATTAAAGACCATATTTGTATTGTTATAGCACCCGTAGCTTAATACCAGCTTAGTTAAAATATTATTGTACGTATTGTTTTTTACGTTATGGATCGAAAATCGTGGAAAAAGCATAAGAGAACCGGTTTTGATAAAAAAAAACTTGTTAAAAGAATATTTTAATATTAGCAGTAGTAATTATCAAAGGATTTATGAAAATAGTTTGAACAAAACTGAACCCGGTCCCAGCCAGCATGCGTGATTGCCGTGCAATGAAGAGGGTTCCGTCCCCCAAAAAAGTCAAACAGCATTGCGATTAACGCAAGAAGAGAGTACATCTGATGGCAGTTGTACAAATATCGAAGAAGAACAATGTACCAAGCACACGAAAAACTTGATATTTCGAGAAAATAGGCTGTCGAAAAAAACATCACACAAGTAGCATTAAAGGCTTTGGCCTAGGATTTTCTTTAAGAGATTTTCATCTATATCGCTAAAGCATTAGGTTCAAGGTTGATTGCGAAAATTTGTGATTTTTTTTGTCAGATGCCAGTGCGTCTGTACATAAAACAAATAAAAAAAACATGTGTGAGAAAAAACTAGCCCAGTGCACACCACACACACGAAATCGGCAATGTTTTTTAAACATAAATGAGTTTTTTTCTTTTCACGAAAAATTTTCAAATAAAGACGCTACAATTTTAAATCAATCAATTAAATTGATTACATTTAAAATTGTAGCGTCTTTATTTGAACAAGTCTCATTACACTAACTTCTGAATAATAATTATATAGTTGATCACATTTCTACATTACTTAGATTTTTAGGGTTCTCTAATCGAACAAACAAAAACCTTTTATAATGTGGAATTTTCCCGCTCGGCTTTCACTAAATTTAGTACACTCATTTCTTTACAGCAAGTTTCGCTTTTCACCCACAGTTCCTCGCTTGTTGCGACGCCACATCTTGAACGCGCCACTAAACGATAAATACCCTAGTTTGACACCGTCTTATTGCACTGTAGGTACAACACACGCAGTGTCTCCCCAGTACACAACACTTAACGTTCCCGGACGAAGCATTTGACAAACAAACTATATTAATAAAAACACGAGAAATACGTCAAAATCTACCTTGAAACATCATTAAGTGGGGGTAAAAACCTTTTCAGTTACATAAGTACTACCATTAACTATGAATTAAATGTTGACACAGCTAACATCCACATCACAATTAGTTACCATATTAGGCGTTTAATATTGCTCGTATTTAGGAATCTCTCTTTAATATTAATTACTAACCTACTCCTGTATGTCAAATGTTCCGCCGCGAATGTAACACACAGACGAACACACGACCAAACACGTTACGACTACACTAATATTTGTGCGTATCGACCTATCATTATACAAATTCACACTTCTTCCCACAACACTAAGGGTACTTCAATAATACATACACCAATTATACACTAAAGTTATACATAAATATATTTTTACATTTACTTCATATACTTATTGCTGTATCTGTTACACAGATAAAAGAAGAGCTCGACACATCTCACTTACATTACTTAATTGTACTCCAAGGTTCAATGAGAATACAAAATTTAAACATTCAATAAAACTGCGCTTTGGTTGGGATACACGAATATGGCATTTGTATAATACGTTTGGAATTTCGTTTTACCTACAAGGTCCCCTATGATTCGTATTAAATAGGTGACTTATGGGTCAGTCTGAAAGCCAACTACAAAATTCCTTACAGAATTATTACTCGCCTGTAGTAAACTAAATTTAGTGAAAGCCGAGCGGGAAAATTCCACATTATAAAAGGTTATTGTTTGTTCGATTAGAGAACCCTAAAAATCTGAGTAATGTGGAAATGTGATCAACTATATAATTATTATTCAGAAGTTAGTGTAATGAGACTACTCTTTTTAACCCCTGACGCAAAAACGACGGGGTGTTATAAGTTTGACGTGTCTTAGTGTGTGTGTGTGTGCGTCTGTCTGTCTGTCTGAGGCATCGTAGCTCCCGAACGGAAGAACTGATATTGATTTTTTTTGTTTGAAAGGTGAATTATTTAAGGTATAGCTTAGTAACAAGACATATGTGCGCTTTTATTCAGCATTATAAAGCAAAACAATCGATCTCCATTAAAAATCTTTATAATTTATACTTTCGAGGAAATAAGAGATCACTAAAATGCTTAATCTTACAACTGCAATATTTTCAACACGATTTATGTTATTTAGTTGGATTAAAATTACTAGTATTAGCTATTTCGTCACAAGTACTTTTTCAGACCTAGTATGTATGTATAAAAATATTTACTATTTACTATCTGTTATCTTGATTATTCACGCAGCGCGTCATAAGTAATGGAAAAAAACATACTATTCACGACAAAATTACTTGCGCACTAACAATTAACATATAGCAGACCTCTAACTTGTAAATTAAAATTTACTTAGTAGCGATTTTAAAAGTCCACACACACACACACACCACATCGACATTATGGTATTTAATCCAATTGAATTCTTTTCACAATTTGTATGAATATTGTTTGCAAAAATGTGAACAATAATTTAAATGCTTAATAAATTCTGAAGACAATGACCAATTCGACTAAGCTGAATAACTCGGTTGTAAGAGCTCAATAAAAACAATCTGAGCTGTTATTCAAAAGTTATTAAGCTAATTGAAGCGTTATTAAGCTCCTACTTAGATGTTATTCAGCGCCAAGCATTCAAAATTAGGGTCCTTTTTGCTTGAATAACAGCTGAATAGACGGTACTCAGACGTTATTCAGCTTATGCTCTTGATGATTGCTCTTACTCAATCTTTATTCAGCACGTCTGTGTTACTTGGGTGGTAGCTATGCAACACTAGTTTCTAAGTCGTTTGTATACTAACCAAATGGATTTTATGGGTCTGAAATAAAAGATTTTTTTATTTTTTTTTATTTTTTTATGCTGAATGGGTGCACACGAACGGGTAAAAGAAATAGTCTTGCACTTAGAAGTGTTAAATTCCAAGTGATTGGCTTCACACCATGTTACCACCCTATCGATATCCCTCTGCAGTGCCTCACAGTCATGCCCGCCATTAATACCCAAGAATAACTTCAGGTCATCAGCAAACATCGTGCCGTCCTGACGACCTTCGGCAGGTCATTCGCCATTACAATAAATTGCGTAGGCCCCAAGGTGCTACCTGGGGTTACACCAGAGCAAGTTATATAAGGGGCAGATTTATGTCCAGATATTTGAACATACTGAAAACGGTCAGTGAAATAGCTGGAAAAGAGTTACAGCAACTTCAGGGAAAATCCTATTGCAGATAACTTTTTAAGTAGGACGATATTATGGATACGATCGAATGCCTTTTTAATGTCAAAGTAGGCAGTTATCATAAATCGCGTTTAGTTAGCGAGCTCATTCAACTGGACAAGTAGGTAGCTTAATATTGTTGAGCGAGAGGTCGACGAGTCAGCGGCGTGCGCATGTGTGTCGTGTGTGTCGTGTCGCAGCGAGCGCGGCGAGGTCGGCCGTGACGCTCGCGAAGTCGCGACCCTTATCTTAGTGCCACTGAAATAGCCCGTGACTCACTCGCGCAGACTTAACTGAGTGCCTAAATATTAGTCACGAACTCACGACGAAACAATGACGCCACCCGCTCGGCCTCAACACTACTAACAGCAACCAAACATAGGGGATCAGTAATGAGGGGTCACGGTGACGGTGCACAGGGCCACGGCGGCCATGCACTGTTTTCGATGACAGTACAATACGCGACGCAGCCGATCGATACTTAGCACTCGGTCTCGCACTCGCACTCGCGTCGGTGAAATGGTCATAATTAAGAGCAGAACTGACAACCGTAGTAAGTGTGACCTCGGGCGTTCCCGACAGAACACCGCAGTCTTTACCTGCAGCCTGCAGTCCGCATGTCCACTGTGCAACAATCTTGTCTTGTTTTAAGCATTTCCGTTTTTTTCAAGGTTCCGTACTAGCATATTGTGGATGTGGTCGAAATGTTTTTACTGACTTAAAAAAATACTACCCTGTTAGTGTCGATAGATATGCCGCTGTTTTTATTGTTCACTGTTTAGTCAGTCGAGCAAACTTGCAACGGATCTCGTGCAGCCAAAAGAGTTGTCGTCGGTACCTTTTGAGGACATTTTAACGATATTAGATGACCATTTCAGTTTGTGGGTTTAGCGAGAGATACAAACTTTACCCCGCCATACAAAGCAATGGTGAAAGCTACCAAAACTGGGCGGCCTGCCTGCGTCGTTTGACAGCAGATTGCGGGTTTCTCAAAGTAGAAGAAGCTTTACGAGATCACTTTGTAATGAGAATGCAGCCAGGACCAGCCAGGAGCCAGGTATTCTTTCGAGATGGTTTGCGGCTAATAACATTTTACTCAATGCGAACAAAACTTAATGTCTTAAGTTCTCCTTACCAAATGTATCCCAAGTAGGGCTAAATTTAAAACATGCTGGCAAGAAAGTAGATGCTATTTCGGAAACTGTATTTCTGGGAATTACTTTAAATTCAAAATTTGCAATGGGGTGCCCACATTAGAGCTTTTTGAAGTAGATTAAACTCAGATGCTTACGCAGTAAGTAAACGAAGGCAGGTGACTGATGTAGCCACAGCTAGGTTAATATAATTTACTTATTTTCACAGTAATATGTCTTATGGCGTTCTGCTGTGGGGATCGGCTGCTAACGTAGATTCAATTTTCATTTTACAAAAGAGGGTATTTATAATAAAAATATAACATCTATAAAATGGTGCCTCGCGAGTCTCTTAGAAACAAATTCAACGAAATTGATAAACTAACTCTGCCTTCTCTTCATATTCTTCTTGAAGCCACAGAGGCACACAGCTGAAACTATTTAAAAGCTATCTAGAAGACCGTACCCAATGTGTAAGGATTGATAATGTTCTCAGCGATGACAAAAAAAACACGTCTTTCGGAATACCCCACGGAAGTATTTTGGGGCCTACCCTATTTTTGATTTACTTAAATGATCTTTGTAATCTAAACCTAGATCACGGCCAAATTGTTTCTTATGCTGACGATACTGTCCTTCTATTTTCCACTGACTCAGAAAATAATGTCTACAAGCAACACGGATTCAATATTGTAAATAAATTTGCTTCAACAAAATTCACTAACATTAAATGCAGACAAGACAAATTACATAAAATTTTCGATGCGTAAGCAAATATCGACATTATTTGCCCATTATTGCGCTATTCGTACAGATAACCAATGTGTGTGCCCCAAATTTAAAATGCCAAATACAACTAAATACCTTGGTATAATAATGGATGAAACACTTTCGTTCAAAAAACTTATAGGAGCTTTAAATAGTAGAATTCGCAAGTTGATATTTGTTTTTAAAAAGTTACGTTAGATTGCTGATCTAAAAATAGTTAGACAAGTTTATTTTGTTCTATGTCAATCGATATTAACTTACTGTATTACTACTTGGGGTGGGGCTGGTAAAACACTGTTACTAAACATCGAGAGAGCTCAGAGGGCGATTCTCAAAGTGTCTACTTCCCGCCCTTTTCTCTTTCCTACTAACCTACAATACAAATCTTGTGAAGTATTAACAGTTCGACAGTTATTTATAATGGGCATTGTATTAAAACAACACACAGCTTTACCTTACAGTACAGAATATACTAATAAAAGACGTAAAGATATAGTTTGTCCACAAATGATAACTAAACATGCTTTTTTATCCAAATTTTACCCGTACCTCGGTCCTCTCCTCTATAATAGACTTAACTCGAAAGCAAATATTTATACCCTGAACAAAAACAAATTGTAAGAGAACTCTCAATGATGCTCTCCAAAGTATATCTTACGAAGAAACAAAGAATTAAATAATTAATATAACTGTGTTAAAATAAATATTCACCTATGTTAAGTATTTATCAAAATATATGCTACTCAACATTTATCTAATTATTTGTCTATTGTCAACTTTTGATTATTTATTAACTTTTGTAGACTATTTTAGCTCTTCTTTCCTGAAACACAGGATTACCTAGTTCAGGCACGTAAGTCTTAGGAATATAATTTACATTTAAGCAAAACTGTACATATTCTTAAGCCTTGTAATTTTTGAATATTTTTTTTTAAATATATCCTGGAAAACATCTTGTATGTTCGCAAAAACTTAGGTCTTTCAAAAAAATATACGATTTTCATAATCTAAATACACGTAGTAAAGATGCAATTGTAATTCCAAAATTTAGATTAACTAAAACTAGCAAGTTAGTTCTAATAACAAGTTGCCAAAGTTGGTTAGAGAACTTAGCGATGGAAAGTTTAAAACTCAAATCAAACGTGTCCTAATCAAAAAAGCATATCACTACATAGTATAAAACAAAGTCGCTTTCTCTGTCCCTATATCCCTATGTATGCTTAAATCTTTAAAACTATGCAACGGATTTTGATGCGGGGTTTTTTAATAGATAGAGTGATTCAAGAGAAAGGTTTATATGTATAATACACCGACCTCCACGCGGGCGCAGCCGCTGGCAAAACCTAGTTTTAAGATAAAAGACGACAAGAAAGTTTGGCATTAATTCCTTCTGTACATGTGGCTTTCCTGATACCTCATTAACAACATAACTATGTGAAAGTCTATTAACTGCTCCCACATTACTAATTTTTATTTTTTTACTTTGTCTGATATATTCTCGTCATTATTTGACATTAATACATTATGCATTCGGTATCTCTTTCGAACAACCCGCACCCCTGGCAGGCATCGGTCCTTGCGGGCCCCATCAGTTGTTGCTGACAACTCTTTGAGGCGCGCGTGGAACACAACGTGCTGTCGACCCGGGCTTGGTGATTACCGGACAGCAAGCTACCCATAACTCGCCATCCGCAAGCCCGCTCCGGTGGCCGGGAATCAGCCTGGGATTCCCGACGCCCAGGGCGTCTTCTGCGAAGGCTACGGCCGTGAGGGCACATGTACTGCCTCTCCCTCACGTGCGTCGCCTCCCTCTTTGCGAGCGTCATTGCTTCGCTGAAGGAAGCGACTGCTAGCCATGCACTCTCACTCCGTACCATGGCCTGGACCAGGGCCGGACGCGAGAGATCGCCGCCACCGATCGCCTCCATGAGGACACGGCGGTGCTCCGCCCAAGCCGAGCAGACCTCCACCGTATGCTCCACCGTGTCCTCAGGGCGATCTTCGCAATGGAAACACCCGGGCGTTTCCTCCCGCCTTATACAAAATAGGAACCTCCCGAAACAGCCGTGTCTGGTGAGGACCTGTGTCAGGCAGAATGTGAGGACGCCATCCCGCCTCTCAAGCCACTCCTCAAAGAGGGGATTTACCGCCGCAATCGTGGTGTACCCAGCACTGGGTTGCGATAATCGTACTCTACGCGTTGCCATGAGATCCCGCCAGAGCTCTGTCCGCTGTGCCGCAATTTCTCGCGGCAACGGAGTTACGCCCCGGCGTTTGGCCTCCTCGCACCACTCCCAAATGTGTGCGAGGACCTTTGCCTCCAGATGCCATGGTGGCAATCCGGCAAGGAGGCCCGCCGCCTCACCGAAGATCGTGTGGTATCTCGTACCATCTGGATGGCCATGACCCTATGGGCCGCCTTCATAGTTTAAATAATATATATATATATAATATAAAAAAACTGTATGCTGGAGATCTGGGCTTACAGGGCAATAACAGGGTGTATATCAACGACCACCTAACACTGGAAAATAAACACCTGCTTAATAGAACTAAAGCACAAGCCAAAGAGTGTGGCTGGGAACATGTGTGGGTTAGAGGATGCAAAATACTTGTAAGAAAAAACACCACGTCTCCAAAACACTGCGTCAAAACTGAACAGGATTTAAAAAAGTTCGTTTGTTAATTGAAACGTTTAATCTTGCCTGTAAATTGTTTGTGGATACATTATTGTTAATAGTGAACTCGTTTGACTTAAGTTTGAGAAACATAGGTACGTATTTTTTGCACGCATTCCATTCTCGCCTGCCTTTTGTTCTCTTATCGCTTGGTGTCGCCTATTCATTCGACTCATTAGGCTTTGTTTATTGTCATTCTATACTCTATGTGTATGCGGTTAGAGGTGAGATCTGCTTACACTTAAAATTTCTTACCCATATTCTATACAATTTTAAACATAAATGTTTCCACACTTTGAATACAATTTCTTTCGCTTATTCTATCGAATCTGTCTTATTTAATATTGTCCTCGTTTTATTTTGCCACCACTTGCTTTTTAAGCCGACTTTTATTGCCTGTAGCTTTTACCTAACGCTAAGTCTGAGGGTACCTTTTATCTCCTCAGTCATTTTACTGGTGTTACTTTTGACTTATCATGCTACCTATTAGTATTTTCTACCAAAATGTTCGAGAGCTACGGACGAAAACATCTGTGTTCTATAGAAATGTGTGTGTAAATTCTTTTGATATCATTTGTCTGACGGAAACATGGCTTATCGATGGTATATCGGATAGCGAATTGTTTGATGATAGATATTTTGTATTGAGGCGTGATCGAAGTTACTCGCAAACTAACCAAACAATGGGTGGGGGGGTTTTAATAGCCATACGTCGAGAACTAGTTGCCGATGTCCGCAACGATTGGTGCTCGTCTGCCGAGGATCTGTGGGTTACCTTAACTTTACACCAAAAGAAACCCAAAGTAACCTATAAAATACATCTATGTGTTGTATATATATGTAGCCAGCAATCTGGCAACTCTTTAATGATACAACTCAATAATTTTGCTAGTAATTTAGCTGATATCATTCTTAAACATCCCGCAGATAAGTTTTTAGTGCTCGGTGATTTTAACCAACCGAATATTAACTGGCACGCTGCAGCGGACGGTGATCATTTGTGCCCTGGTAACTTGCATGGTCCCATTCAAACCAGCTTTTTTTATACTCTCACCGCTTGCAATTTGCTACAGTACAACTCACACCGTAATGTTAATAATAGGATTCTTGACCTCGTCCTGTCCAGCAGTGAAGTAGCTGTCACGGGCAGTCTGGATCCCCTAGTGCACGAGGACTCGCATCATAAGGCACTCTGCATTTCTGCCGACTTCGTGCAACTTCATCAGCTACATTCTCAGCCTCGAGTCAAGTTCTTGTATGCTCAGGCGAATTATGACGCCATAATTGTAGAAATGATGGCAATCGATTGGCCCTTAGAGCTAAATTGTAGGCCTCTTGAAGAGGCTGTTCAATTCTTTTATGACACGATTAACTTGCTTCATAATACATATATTCCCTCTAAAACTATCGCTCCAAGGTATAAGTATCCTCCTTGGTACAAAAGCCCTCTTATTAAAATAATTAAAGAAAAGTCAAAATTTCACTCAAAATTTAAAACCTATGGAAATCTCTCGGACTATCAATCTTTTGTTACCTTACGTGAACGGGTTAAAGATCTGGAGAAGGAAATGTTTTACGATTATATTACAAACATTGAATTAGCCATTTCTAAAAATCCTAGGGCTTTTTGGCAATATGTTAAATCTAAAAAACAAACCAACTGTTACCCATCTGTTTTAAAATTTGGTGGAGTGTCGTCTGGTCACGGCGAGGAAATCTGCAATATGTTTGGCGACTACTTCTTTTCGAACTTTCAAGAGCGACGCGACGCAAATGAACTCTTAGCCTCTGCGAGAATGAATCAGTCTACGGGTGTGGTATCAGACATCTGCTCTATTGATGTGCGGGAGGAGGAGGTATTTCGCTTGCTAAAGCAAGTGGATATTAACAAATCCGCTGGTCCGGACAATATTTCACCAATTTTTATAACCAATTGTGCCAGAAGTCTATCTTTTCCATTGACATTATTATTTAAACGGTAGTTCGACTTGGGAGTAGTGCCTACAGTCTGGAAATCAGCGTATATAACGCCGATTCATAAAAAAGGACCTAAGGACAGCGTGGAAAACTATAGACCGATCTCCTAACTCTGCGTGTTCGCTAAAATTATGGAGAAAATCGTACACGTACAACTTTCTTCTTCACTAAAACTAAGTTTCTCCGAACACCAGCATGGATTCTTAAAAGGTCGCTCCACCACATCCAATCTCGTGGTCTGTAGTGATTATCTTTCAGAGCAAATGTCCAGGAGGTCTCAGGTTGACGTTATATACACTGACTACAGCAAATGTTTTGATTGAATAGATCACGCCCTTCTAATGCGCGAATTGCTAGGGATTGGTGTGAGGGGTAGCTTGTACAGATGGTTTGTATCATATGTTGAAAATAGATGCCAAACTGTAGTCCTCAATGGCTATACTTCGAGACCGATGTACATTCCGTCAGGCGTTCCCCAAGGATCCTTATTAGGACCTCTTTTATTTAATATTTTTGTAAATGACATCGCCTCTTGTTTCCTAAACTCTAAAATTTTATTATACGCGGATGACATGAAATTTTTGAGTCAAGTGTCAACCATTGAGGATGCATATCTATTACAGGAGGATCTGGAACGGTTCCATGATTACTGTGAACGAAATAGGTTGGATTTAAATATTTCCAAATGTTATGTGTGTACATTTACTCGTAAGGCCAACCCTATTAGGTATGATTACAAACTATCGAATACTTCAATTGCCAGAGTCAACATCATCAAGGATCTTGGTATAATTTTTGACTCAAAGCTTTTGTTCGATGCGCACATTGACAATATAGTCAACAAGGCTTCTAAAGCGTTGGGTTTTATTTTTAGGGTCTCCTCTGAGTTTAAGAATGTCAAAACCATGAAAATTGTATACTGTGCTTTTGTCCGTAGCCATCTTGAATATGCTTCCCAAATTTGGAATCCTAATTATAAAGTTTATATCAATCGCCTTGAAAGTATACAAAGACGATTTTTAAGGTACACTCAATATCGTGCAAATACTTATCTTCCTAACTATACCAGTCGGTGTAAGAAATTTCATATTCTTCCTTTACACGAGCGAAGAAAAATTGCAGATCTTGCTTTCCTATTTAAGATAATGAACGGGTCTACTGACGTCCCTGAGCTGGTGGCCAAGATTGGACTTCGTGCACCGTCTATATTTCTTCGGAGACCTCATCTCCTTCATGTTCCTATTGTGAAAACCAACTATAGGCAAAATACATATATTTTGAGAGCATGTCGAATGTTCAATATGGTAAGCAGGGATGTTGAGCTTGACTTATTCTCAAACAGTGTCCATAAATTAATAAAAATGTTAAATAACATTTTCTTTGAAGTCTAACTTTATGTAATTTATTTCATTTTTGTTTATTCTCTTCAGTTGTATCTATGTTTAACTCTAGAAACGCTGCTGTACCGTTTTGACAATTTTATACATAAGTTTATATAAGTGGAAACTTGTAATTGGCTTTCTTCTACATGTTAATTCTGACTACTCGAATATATTAGCTGTAAGTTTTCTTAAAATTCATGAAATAAAATAAAATAAATAAGTTCTTTTTATTTATGTGGATTCTTTTACATACTGTAGATGAGAGAACGTTGTAGGCCTTATAGACTGTAGTCGTTTTTAGACGATTTTCTATTCTTTATTTTCATTCCTCTAGGTACCTGGTACTAATTGACAGGCCTGCACTCTCCTTCCATACCTATTATCACTGTAATTTGAAAACATTGTAAAAGCCAATTATTTTTAAAAGACCGAACCGTAACCGTGGAATTTCTTGCCGACTCTTCTCCATAGGAAGAGACAAATTGGAACCGTGCACCTAGCTTCTGATGTTTCATAAGTGCCCTTGCAGGTTTATGTGAAATAAAATGTTGATTTTGACTTGATTTTGATTGACCGGAGTGTGAAAAGTCATTCGCACACTGATCTTACGACATTTACGTTGGTAAAGGCGGTCGAGCTAGCCGAAAGCGTGAGATGCGCGCGCGCGGCTACCAACTGTTCAATATGGACAAGAAAAACGGAACCAGTGATAAAGTCTAATGTTCAGTGTGTGAGTATAAAAACCACACATCAGTGTAGTGCTGTTTTGCAAATTATAAATGTAAAAAGTTTTACGAGAAGGGTCATTTGAGCCGTATGTGTAAAAAAGTAAATTATATGGAAACCGAGGGTGTTCTTACACTAAAAGGAGAACCTACGATTGAAACAATTAATGTCCGTGGTGTGCAAATGAAATTTCAAATTGATAGTGGGTCGGCCGTAACTGCGATTTCCGAAAAAACTTTTGCAAAACATTTAAAAATTTCAAGCATAACGACGCATTAAATACAATAAAGAAAATACTTGTATTAGCGACTTGGTGTTAGCCACAGATATAGAAAGACTTAGATAACGCAAGAGCACCCACTTCGCGTTGCAGCCCGCGCTGCAGCTGAGCCTGTAAAGTTAAATTCCCCAAGACGTAATAATAATGATAATGATTTGAACCAGCCTGTCCCCACTTACTTTCCCCCTACCAGTGACGCCCTAAGCCGAAGCCTGTACACCACAGGGGGTCTCTGTCTTCTGTGATCAATGACAACTGCTTCGCTCTCCTTTACAAAAGTAAAATACAAAGCTGAGCATGGTTTTGGGTTCGTCCATAAAGAATATTATCCATCTGTCAGTTTTATTGGCACCAAGGAGGTCACGAAAATGCTTGAATTATCTTTCTTATCCTCCATTTTCTGATTGTATCGGCTTTGGTTGGAAGCACCATCAAATCCCCACTTAGATGTCAGCTGTAGCTGCTTATTTTGCACATCGTCAGAAAGATATTGAAGAAAAAAAAAAGCTTAAAGTGTTATCCTAGCCGATGAATCCGTAACTGACACTGATTGCTTCGGAGGGTAGCAATCAAGCTTAGTTTGTTGCACTTTATAGTAGGATGAATAAAAATCCTTAGCACCTTCCCGAATGGCAGCCTCTCGCAACGTAATATATTACAACTTTGACAGTTTTAGTGAAGGAAGCAATCCAAGCGCTTTATTTGGTGTAAATATGACTGTTTTCACTAGTTTCTTAAGCATTTTATTAATTGTAACCGGATTTTTCATCATTATTCGATCATATATGCGATATCCTCGTGCCCTTCTTCTTTTAAACGTGCTGCAGCTGCATATGCCAACACTGGAATCTTCGTCTGTATGATCATCAGATCTTCTCTTTTTCTGTTTGCTTCCCAGATCTTCGGATGGTTTTCGGAACCTTTTTGTCATTGTTCCAACAGACGATGACGTTACTGCTCCTATGGACTATGATTTCGACGGTTCTTGAGAGACTGAGTGTGCTCTTGATGTCTCATCAACAGTTGGTTCTTGAGTAACTAAAGTTTGTGTACAACTTGGCCAATCAATATTTGCTTGCAGTCAATTTCCGTACAATCTTCTGAAATTATCAAGGAATTGGTTGGATTTCTGCCACCTTTGTAAAGCACCTCGCGTCAATCGCCGACAAAATTCTTTTAGAGTTACTCGATCTTCGGCGGAAAGGCCATCGCCTATGCCGGATACAACTGCACCAAACAATACTTCATGATTAAATGAAGTACTCTCACTTTATAGAAGAACAAACAAATCTAAATTGGTGATTAGGCTATCCATTCTAAAATTTTATAGTCGCAGAGCAAAGATTTCGTGTTAGCAGTTACACAGTTGTGAACAATCTAAATTATAAAAATATAAAGCATAGTTTTAGCCCTTTTATTACAAAATGTCGATAAATAATTAACTACCCTCATTAGAATTTTATAAGGTGTGCTAAAGAAAATTTAGAATCGTCAAAAACATTTGTGGAACTCAAAGCACAACTAATCAACAAATTAGCTTACATATCAAGAAAAGGTGAATGTAGTCCATAGTGGCATTGTTGCGCGATATTGCAAATCATATCACCTATTCAGACTCATTAGAAGACTAGTTACTGTAATTACTTAATCGCCTGTCCTCAGACTCATTAGAAGCCTAAACAATTTGTTATTTAGTATATGTTTTGGTTGTATACAAAGTTTTTAAATTGTTTTTTGTTGATAAATATCTAGCTCAAACATAGTTGTCTAAGTGTGGGCGTACTATAATAACCTCTGCCTACTCCTTCGGGGATATCCCCGATATAGGGGTGATGCTATTTTATGTTACGTGTGGTTAAAAGTCTGTGTTTCTCAATCAGCAGTGATAACCACTATCTGGAGTATGACAAAAAATCATAAATAATTAATACTAAAATCACCTGTAAAGATATTACGGTTTTCCTTGCTGTTTAAGAGATAATTAGATTTTTCATATAAGTGTCATACAAATTTTTCGTTAAAAAAAATCTAATTCCTTCGTTTTTGTGCAGAATTAACTCGGGTGTCATTTTTGTATATAATATTAACTAATAGAAACGATATCCGGCAAAAAATCCGGCACCTAGAAATTGAAATCCCTAAGTCTATGAAAGCCGATTTTCAGCCCACCGTGCGGCGTCTTTGAATCGATTTGGTTTTCCCATCACTAAATAGTGCTTGTGACGTCATAGTAAGTAGTCAAAAAATGGCACGCTTGGTTTTCATACAGATCGTGATACTTGCGTTATCTAAGTCTATCTATATCTGTGGGTGAGATTTTAGTACAGGCTGACGCTTCTGGGCTGGAACGCCCAGTATCGTACGCGTCGAGGACGTTGAACCCGGCCGAGCGTCGATATTCCCAAATACAAAACGAAGCGACAGCAATCATATTCGGGGTACGCCGGTATCACCAATATCTTTATGGTAGGTCAATTCCTTTTATACTCAGAACAGATCATAATAAGCCTTTGATATCAATATTCGGTCCCTATCGTGGCATTCGTGGCATACCAGATGTTTCTGCGAATAGGTTGCAATGCAACGGTGTGCTATGTTTTTGAGTGGGTACAATTTTAAAATTGAATAGTTATTAGCACTACGAATGTACGTAATGCTAATAACTGTGCTGATTATCTGTCTCGCGCCATCCAGAGTGACGAAACAGAAGGCCGTGAAGTGAGCGGCACGGCCGAGCTTATAGACGATAGAGCCTCGTACCTATGTTAATTTTGTTACCTATAGATTCTAGTTTGCCTATTATACTTTGTTTATTACGGGAAGAAATTCTTAGTGTACGGCCCGAGTAAAAAAACATCCAGCGGAGCGTTCAGGGTTGCGTGCAAGCGGCGAAAGATCGTTCATTGAGTGGCCTTAGTGCACGCCAGTGCAAGCTTAGCGTTCGTGTGAGCCGGTCACATTTTTCGTCATGGCGTTGGGGTCGTACGATATAATTGTTGACGTATTCAGAAGAAAATGTGTGGTTAAAATATTTAAAAATCTCGAGAAAAGGTCCAAGTGAGATAATTAAACAAAGAATTCTGTGTGGGAGTTTTCGACATTGTATGAAACTTTGAGATTAAATGAGGATAAATTCTACGAGTACACTAGGATGACGGTGGCAACTTTTGACTATTTACTATGAAAAATTGAATCACGACTAAAACTGCATACTTACGCAGTTATAGCAGAATTATATGACTTCATATCAAGATTCGGTCTTTCACTGATCACACTAGTCAGTGACAATGCTACATGTTTTTTATCAGGAGATTTTGTAAAATTTTGCTCATCAAATGGAATATCGCATGTGACATCTCCCGCCTATCATCCGGCTAGTAATTGTGAGGCAGAGAGCTATGTGAAAGTAGTTAAGAAAGGTATATTAAGTCTTGTTTAATGATGTCTAATAATATGAAACGAAACAGTGAAGACTTACTGAAATACCTGTTGGATTATAGAAATTCTTTTCTTTTCTTTTCAATAATACATTTTCTGACAGCCCTGTCGATATAGCAGATTTGGCACCGGGCTGCTGAGCTACCAGCGCATCGTTTTCTGACACATACGTCAATGAGTCTCAGAACGAAGGGGAAAGTGGGCAAGCACAGATCACCGATTCAGTGCCACTTCATGACGAAGGAAGGAAGATTCAACTGGGAACAGCAACTACCGTAGAACAGTCCTCAGTTTCTGCAGCAACGGACGAAGAAAACGAAGAATTCTTCGAGGCTTCAGGGGTTGATGAAAGGGTTGCATCAGATAGGGTGTTATGTCCGGGTCGATATGTTGATTACAAACCATTCTTTTAACTAGGTTGAAATAGTATTGTTTGTCATTCTAAAAGGGGAGAATTGTTGTATATTTATAAGTATTTAAACGTGAACGCAGCTATAGCTGCGTTGGCAACTGTCAGGATGACATAAGCTCCGCCTTACGCACTAATGCTTTATTGCAAAAATGGAAATCCATTTTTGCAATAAAGCATTAGTGCGTAAGCCACTTCCACGTGTATTACTTGCTTCCCTCTTACGAAAATAACAATAGTAGACACGCTACGTACGGCACGTGCCTCGCTTAAATCAGCGCAGCTTAAAAAAACAGTAAAAAGTTCTATTTGACATTGAATTTGACTATAAAGGCAATCATCCATTGTTCCATTGGACATGTCCTTTACAAGGACAGCTTAAAGAAATATTATAGTACAGAATAAGGTACTCTGACAATGAAACTCAGTGCGATAGGGTTAGCAAATCCGAGTTAAAATTACGTTACAGCATAAATAGCAAAACACAACCAAAAATATTTGCCAAGGGGTCCCAGAGAAATGAGTGTTGACGAATGAACTTGTGTTGTTACAGGCGGCGCAGAGCGAAACGTGTCGCCCGCACTGCGCGAGGCACTCAACACAATCCGCGAGGCGTGGGCTGAGCCGCGCTCGCTACTTAGTCGCTGGTCAGTATAACTAAACACTAAACTCAACACTATCCGCGAGGCGTGGGCCGAGCCGCGCTGGCTACTTAGTCGCTGGTCAGTATAGAAATAGGAATAAATTAAATCTACCACGTTTCAGATTGTATAAAGTACCTTACCGTACCGTAGAAGGTACCTTTTATGGGGGGTACAGTGTTATATGTTGTAATAAAGACCACTCAATGGTGCCGATTCTCTTGTACACCGAACTAAACTAACTAAACTACCATTAAATTCCTTAGTTATTTGGCTATCACAATCTTAAAGCTATTCTGCAAAAATAAATCTCTAAACAAAAATTCTGACACAACTAAAATCGAATTTTACAATCGCGACCCCACGTGGTATTTGTTTTTCTTCTGACTTTGCAACGTGATACTTGTTTGCCCTACCCCGTGAATTTGTTTGTGGACTTGTCATTAAAACGCGCAATAAAACTATGATCGTGTTACATCGTGACATTGATTTTGAAGCATTCCATCCATGGTCCGGTGGTGGTGGCTAATTAGCACGCGCGGAGGTGCGCTTTCCGACCGAATTCACTGGAACAAGTTGTGATCAATATTATTGTTGGCACATGCATGACAAACTTGGCTCCAACTTGATACATCGAACTCCACCAGCTGGAAGGTTAATATTAGGTACCTAGTAAGTAATTCTCAACTCAACCATAATTATGTACAATTCGCACATCTCTATCCGCAGTAAATCATTCTGTTCATTCCGTATTCTGTGACACTATTTTGATTTTAATGTTTCGTTATTTATTTAGTCACGCTAATGAGGCTAACCTAAATAGCAATAAATATAAGTGCGTAGGTGGGGAGGGGGACTGTGGCGATCTTAGCGACGCGACGCGCTGTTTACCGACGCGCGTCATCATGTCGCGCTCGCGGTCTGTTGTGTCGCTTACTGCCGCGGCCTGCCGCTGACAATACGCAGTTAACATTTCAGTTTTTGCGAGCGGAGCTTACTGCACGTGCATTTTTGCAAGTAATTTTCTTCTTTATTTTTAAGCATGTCTTAGTAACAAAGATGGCCCCTCTGACAGGAAAAAGTCACACTGCAATACAAAAAGTTGTCTGACACAATTATAGTTGCGAACAAAATGCAGCATTACATACGTAAGCGGGTACGCCCTTTATGCCTGGAGGCTTTAATTTAGGTTTTAAGTTCTGTTTTTAACCGACTTCAAAAAGAAGGAGGTTATCAATTCGACATGTTTATACTTTTTTTAATGTATGTTCGGGCATAACTCTGTCATAAATAGACGGATTTGCAAAATATTTTTTTTGTCCGAAAGGGGTTTTTCCGAAATGGTCCCATTTAATTCATATAGATCTGATGATGCGTTTCGGAGACAGACAATGGAACTCTTCAAAAATGACAGCAAATCAACTGCGATGGCTGCTATCGCATAAATATGTATTGTTTTGACCCAAAGGATGATGAAATTTCAAACTGGTGTGGGGTAGGGGAGGTATGTGGAGTTTCTTGCCGGCTCTTCTCCATAGGAAGCGACAAATTGGAACCGTGCACCTAGCTACTGACGTTTCATAAGTACCCTTGCAGGTTTATGTGAAATAAAATATTTTGATTTGATAGATTTGACTAGGGGACCTGCCCATCCCGGGCAGTCGGAAGACATGGGCACCCCCTGGTAATATCGTTTTCATTTCGTCTTCAGGTTAGGAGCTTACTGGCTCAATGGCAACTAAGTATATCCATATACCATCTGTCAGTTTGTTCAGTTGTCAAGTCCAGACGCTTTTTAAGGTGAGGTGCGCGCCAATGTAAATATTTTGTTGTGGTTTCGCAGTAGATAAATGGAGAACCAGCATACCTTATGTGATTTTTTATTTCCTTTTTGTTGTATATTTATTAACGTATAAATTAACCTGTAAGTCACGTCAAAATATCCAACCAAACAACGTCACCAGAAGGTTAAGTTAAAAAAACGAGCAAAAAAATGACGTTTGTTGTATGGGAGCCCCTTAAATATTAATTTTATTCTGTTTTTTAATATTTGTTGTTATAGCAAAAGATCTGTGAAACTTTCAACTATCTAACTATCACGGTTCATGAGACACAGCCTGGTGACAGACGGACAGACAGCGGAGTCTTAGTAATAGGGTCCCGTTTAAGATAATAATAATTTTAATTTTTGGTCTGTATTATAGAAACTGGGTGTTTGTAAACATCATGCCCAAACCTCACACACGGGGTGCCTAAACCTCCCTACCGTTTGGGCACAATTGACATGTTTCAGAAATCGATTTGTAACTTTGAGACTAATTATAATTTGTAAACTGTTCTTTCAAAAAAATCTACCCAAATGTATGATGCAATTGAACTAGGTGTGTACAATATTTTGGCGTGTGCTAACTGACATTATGACATATATTTTAATTTTATATTTTGTGTTTCGTAACGTTAATTACGTACATATCATTATATAGACTCAAGTTCTTCTAACTTAACAGACAGCTGTGCTGCTGGGGAGTTTGTTGCGTCACTTCTTCTTCCCAGCTAAATCACTAGGAAGTTGTGAAGGGTTTGTAATTTTTGACGTTCTGAAACCAGCCTAGTTTGAATAAATGACTTTTGATTTGATTTGTAATTGTAAGTGTGGACAACATGAGCACAGTAGTGAGTGCGGCCTCGCACGCTGTGACCACTGTGACGCTGCACTGCAACGCGCGGCGCACGGCTCACCGGGCTCACTGACTGACGGCTGCAGCGCCGCAAATATGTCAAGTATGTGCACGGCCGCTAGCGAGCCGCCCGGGTGAGCCCGCCGCGCGCCGCGCGCTGTGGAACGCCGCCGCTCGCCTCGTGTTTTCATGATACATTTCGCCTGAAATAATTATGGAATATATTTGTGTCCGCACCGCCACTGTCCGCCACGCATAGCCCGCTATAGCTGGCAGTCGACCGCAGACGCGGCTTGCGGATACATGTGTGTTACGATATTTTATGTTAATGAACGAGTTATACGAATTAAGAAAACGAAACGAATTTTGGTATCAAATAGTTAATGAATCATTATAATTATTTGATGAAGCACGCCATGTGTGCAGCGTGAGGACACCTCGTCGTCGCGTTCCACGGACAGGTGAGAGTTTGTGTCAGTGTTTAGACTTACTTGAGTGTCCCTACGGAGCAGCGGTACGGTAGTCCGCTAAAATCACATTTTGTTACGTTTTTTGCAAATTGTAGGTCAGTGTCAGGCTACGTTGAACCCGCAGTAATATATAAGTCAATGGTTGAACCAAATTTGTTTCGCGACCATAAAGACTCCTCCAAACAGGTGCGACGCGACGCAAGTAAAACACAATCTATGATAACTTCATGGAAATTGTTCAACAAGTGTCGCGTCGCGCCTGTTTGAAGAAGCCTTAACATGTAAACTAAGTATGTACATGTGTATTTACGGGATTATAATCATTAAATAAAATTCATCAATACAGTGGTATTATATGAACTTAGCGGGTTGCAAAAAACTTAAGAAATTTCAATTTCCCGGGCTACCTTACCGCATCCTCTTTAATTGAGTGAATCTGAGTGTGCTCAACACTCAGTCAAGTGTCGCAACTCAGCACTAGGTATCACAAGCAGGTACTTTATTTGATTGCACCTGTCATAGATAGTCACTCTAAGCTACCAGTCTTTCCTTTGGAAATAAGAACGAAGACTTTATGCTGTGCTGTGATAGAATATTACCCTGTGAACAAGGAAAATAACACGTAGGTAGTTTGACTAGAATAAAATAGATATGACTGTGTACCACTGTGTGGCACTGAGTCCCACGGTTTTGATAATGTTGCGCTCGGCCACTCGGCAGCTTGGGCGTCTGTGGACCGTGTTGCGGCGTCCCAACAATAAACTTGTGGTACCTACGTCCACAGGCCGCGGGCACAGTGCGCGCGTTGTGTCTCGCAGTGGTCCGCCAATGGCCGCCATGCCCCGGACCGGCTTCATGACACCAGTTGTCACTACAACAAACTTGTCGTACCCACACCCACAGGCCACGGGCACAGTGCGCGCGTTGTGTCGCGCAGTGGTCCGCCAATGACCGCCATGCCCCGGACCGGCTTCGTGACACCAGTTGTCACTACAACAAACTTATCGTACCCACACCCACAGGCCACGGGCACAGTGCGCGCGTTGTGTCGCGCAGTGGTCCGCCAATGACCGCCATGCCCCGGACCGGCTTCGTGACACCAGTTGTCTTGTCACCACAACAAACAACTTACATGCATGATACCGCAACATTAACGATGGTGGCTCATTTGTGATTCCAAAAAACTTTGAACACACTTCTAGTTGGTCGGATAACAATGAAACGTTGAACAAACCGAAATTATAATAAGACAAGCCACGTGTCCGATGGGATTACCCGTCGACAAAAATTACAAAATTCTATACAAACTTCCATCCCCTTCAGGGGGGGATAGGTACATTTAAAAAATCCTTGCCTAATGCTCACTTTCTTTACCAATACAACATGGTTATCTACACTATATATATTTATATCATATATAATTATATATTATATATATACATATTATATATAAAATAATATATTATAAAGAGGATAGATTTGTATTTTTGTATGTAACAAATAAACATAAAAACTACTGGACCGATTTCAAAAATTCTTTTGCCGGTAGAAAGCTACATTATCACTAACATAGGTTATATTTATTACTAAAAAAAAATAGAGATCCTTAGAAATCCCTACTAAACCAACCCAAGGTGTAAAAAAATTAGCCATAAAATGCCTTTCATCGCATGCGCTGCGGAAAGTATTGATGATAGAACAAAAAAATGTTGTACAATATTATAGAACATATCAATATCTACAAAAAAGACGAGACCATATGTCCAACTATTGTAGTTACGTCACTATAACTACTTTTTTACATTTTAAAAGTTGATAGAAATGCCGATCAAAATCAGACCATGTTATCCATACCTTTGTATTAATTCTTAACCAAATAAATTATTTCGTATTCAAGCATGTTTCAATACCTGTTGATTAATTTTTGAATTATTGAAATCGGACATTCCATTCAAAAGTTATTATGAAATTACTGACTAAAACCCACCCGTGTTCCCTCAGTTGCCTGTGTGCCGGGGGCCACGGTATTTCTTTCGAACAACCCGCACCCCTGGCAGGTATCGGCCCTTGCGGGCCCCATCAGTTGGTGCTGATATCTCTTTGAAACGCGCGTGGAGCACAACGCGCCGTCGACCCGGGCTTGGCCCTTACCGGACAGCGAGCTACCCATTACTCGCCATCCGCAAGCCCGCGCCTACGGTGCCAGAAATCAGCCTGGGATTCCCGACAACTAGGGCCGTGAGGGCGCATGTACTGCCTCTCCCTCACGTGCGCCGCCTCCCTCTTCGCGAGCATTACTATTTCGCAGGAGGAGGGGACGGCTACCCATGCACTCTCGCTCCGTACCATGGCCTGGACCAGGGCGGATACGGCGGTGCTCCGCTCAAGCCGGGCAGACCTCCACCGTATGCTTCACAGGGGCCTCACAGCGATCTTCGCTGTGGAAACACCCGAGCGTTTCCTCCCGCCTTATACGAAACAGGAACCTACCGAAACAGCCGTGTCCGGTGAGGACCTGCGTCAGGTGGTAGGTGGGGATGCCGTGGCGCCTCGCAATCGTGCCATGCCCAGCACTGGGTTGCCACAATCACACTCTCTATGTCGCCATGAGATCCCGCCCGAGCTCTATCCACTGTACCGCAATTACTCGCGGCAGCGGAGTTACGCCCCGGCGTTTGACCTCCTCGCGCCACTCCCAAGTGTGCGCAAGGACCTTTGCCTCCAGCTTCATGGCGGCAATTCGGCAAGGAGGCCCGCCGCTTCACCGGAGATCATGCGGTATCCCCGGACTATTCAGTTGGCCATGACCATATGGGACGCGTTCAGCCGGCGAGCTGGTCGGCGCCTCAAAGAAGGCGCCCACACCGGTAATGCCCCCATAAAGGGCCATGGACCACACGACCCCGCGTAGAGCCTCTGGTTGGAGGCGTTTGGACCACCTAGATTGGGCAGGAGCCGCTTCAAAGCAGCCCCAGCCCGCTCCAGTCTGGAAGTTTTTGTTTTTATTTTGAACATTTGGACAAATTGAGTCATGTACGTTTTAATTAGCGTACTTATAAGTTAAATTATCTTTATATATCCCAAAATGTAAAAAAAAAATGTCCACCCGTGCGAAGCCGGGACGGGCCGCTGGTTTATTAATATAATTAATAATAAAGCGCATGCACGAAGTGTAGCTGCAATTTTTACTTGAAGTATTTTTGCTCGTTACATTTTTCAGGCATATCAAAAATGAAAAATTAATTTTGTAAACCATCTACTATGATCTCCGTCAACTACTGTTGATTTTTGGAGGTGCTAAATACTGTTTGATCAGAATGATGTATTTATTTGTAGTTTTGGAGTACAGGCATGATCGATATTATGATGACGCATCAAAATGGCGGGAACAGTGTAATCGTGAAATGCCGTGAAATTCCGTCGTAAAACCACCATATAAAAAAAGAGCTCGAAAACAGAAGCGGGGAACTATAGACCAATTACATTGGTACAGGTTCTCTCTAAGATTTTGAGAAAATAATGTGTAAGGCTTACGATTTTTTTGGAAAAAAATGAACTAATAAGTAAAAAGCAATACGGTTTTATTAAAAATAAATCCACTAGATTGGAATGTTTTAAATTAATAACAGAAATTCTCAGTTCAATAGACAAAAAAGAAATAACTATAGCTGTATTTCTAGAAATGACCAAATCATTCGATATGGTATGCCATGATAAATAAATCCTACTTAATGTGAAAGTTTGTGTAGATGTTTGGATGTTTGTTACCATCACGCAAATACTGCTGAACGGATTTGGATGAAATTTGGCACACAGATGGTTTATAACCTGGATTAACACATGGGATACTTTTTATCCCGGTAGTACGCCCCGGTAGTAAAATTTCCGAACTGCACGCGGGCGAAGCCGCTTGCAACAGCTAGTGATTAAATAAATTAGAACAGTACGGTATAAGAGGTACAGTACGGGATGCCCACCAGACGGGTGTCATGTCTGGTGGGCATCCCGTACTGGGGAGAATCCTACTTTTTCCATGGAGAATGAGTGAACTTTCCACCCTGTTCCTCATGCCACTATATGACTTTATTGATTTTAAGTGATGCGGGTCAATACCTGGCTAGGAGAGCGTGGCCTACAATTGGTTTGAAAGTTATTTAGGGGGTCGAAAACAATGTACAGAGATTATAAAAATTAATCCAGAGACCTACACTCAGGTAACCTATAGGTCCCCATGGTCCCCATAGTTAACGAATCACTATGGCGTACCGCAATGGACTGTGCTAGCCCCGATATTGTTTTTAGCATATATTAACGAATTGCCAAAATCAATGGATCAGTACATTGTAATATTCGCAGACTGTTTTAACGAAAGAAGCTACTTTTAATCTAGCGATAAATGTCACCAATGAAGCTCTAAAGGGTTTCTATCTATAAAGAGGCTCTAAATTAAGTGATGTATTTTTCTTTTTTTTTCTCTTTTTCTATCCCATTTTGAAAGCATTCGTTCAATCAATCAATCATTTATTCTTTTACTCCTTACACTCATGTACTCTGTTTGTTTTATCTCACGTAAAATTAACAATCAACAAATTACTAATAAGTGGATATTGTTGCTAGTAGTATATTAAGTGTTTTGTTTTAGTAAGATATTATGTATAATATTTAATTGTACTCCTGTTTTTTTATCCCGAAATAAATAAAAATAAAGACTGATAAACGGTTACTTACACTTCCATCCCTGTACGTTTTTGAAATATGGAAATTTTTTTTTTTTTTTTGTTGGAAATCATCAAATAACTTCTCCCGCTCTGGGTGGAGCGGGAGGGCGTGTCAGACTTTTACTGACTAAAACCCACCCGTGTTCCCTCAGTTGCCTGTGTGCCAGGGGCCACAGTATCTCTTTCGAACAACCCGCACCCCTGGCTGGCATCGGCCCTTGCGGGCCCCATCAGTTGGTGCTGACATCTCTTTGAGGCGCGCGTGGAACACAACGCGCCGTCGACCCGGGCTTGGTCCTTACCGGACAGCGAGCTACCCGTTACTCGCCGTCCGCAAGCCCGTGCCAACGGTGGCCGGGAATCAGCCTGGGATTCCCGACGCCCAGGGCGTCTCCTGCGAAGGCCACGGCTGTGAGGGCGCATGTACGGCATCTCCCTCACGTGCGCCGCCTCCCTCTTTGCGAGCATGACTGCTTCGCTGAAGGAGGCGACTGCTAGCCATGCACTCTCGCTCCGTACCATGGCCTGGACCAGGGTCGGACGCGAGAGATCGCCGCCGCCGATCACCTCCACGAGGACACGGCGGTGCTCCGCCCAAGCCGGGCAGACCTCCACCGTATGCTCCACCGTGTCCTCATGTGTAAATTGGTTTCTAGCGAATGTGTAAATTCGTTAGAAACCACCTATAACTTTTTCAACAGGATGATAAGGCCCAATTTAAAAGGAAACTAATACAAAAACCTCTGGTAGTACCACGAAGTAGATTAAAATTATTTTAAAGAAACTGCTGCTACACCATGGCGGTGAATATTTATAATAAACTACCAGAAAAAATTATAAAACTGAATAACTTAGAATTTAATAGAACTTTCAACAATTGGCTTCGTGATAGATGTTTTTAACCAATAGATGATTAATTAAATTTTAAACTGACATGATGTATAATTTTTAAATTTACGAACACTTATTAAAATTACAATTATTGACATTATATAAAAAATATTATAAACGTGAAAGTTTGTATGTATGGATATATGTATGGATAATTGTTACTCTTTGACGCAAAAATGCCCGAACGGATTTAGATAAAATTTGGCATGCATATACTTTTTATCCAGGTAGTTCCCGGGGGATAATAGTTTAAAATATAGAAACAAATAAGAAATGTTGACTTAATCTTTTGTAAATTGGTATTCTGCACGAAGAACTAGGTTGTCATAACTTGGTAGGACCTCACCTAACATAGTTGTGTCAGCTAGAAAACGCTTTATGCCTTCGAAGTACCAGGTTGGCATAGATCGGTAGGAGCACACTTAACATAGTTGTGTCAGCTAGAAAACGCTTTATGCCTTCGAAGTACCAGGTTGGCATAGATCGGTAGGAGCACACTTAACATAGTTGTGTCAGCTAGAAAACGCTTTATGCCTTCGAAGTACTAGGTTGTCATAACTCTGTAGGAGCACACTTAGAATAGTTGGCTAGTTGAGAGCAGAAGTAATCCAAGTGACCTTTTGTGGCTTTTGAGATTTAATGAAAACGCGTTTACTTCACTAACAAATTATGTTTTAATGGCTATGCAGAAATGTTAAACCATGCCATCGACAACATGGACGAGGTCAGAATCTTGCAGATCTGCAAGTCCTCCTTCAAAGAGGAAGATGTGTGCAGTACCAAGTTGTTGCTGTTTCATTTATTCGACCAAGTCGGACAGATGCCATCTCGCCGGAGGGATGGTGGTCAGAGGAGTCGGCAGGACATCATCAACCTGCTGAAGAAGATCGATCTGGATGACATGCCGGATTTTGTGGCGAAGGAGCTGCACAAGCTGCCTCCTATCACTATCGACCACGTCGACGTTACCAGGCTGCTGAAGGACGTCTTTCAAGGTGAGCCTGGCTGAGATGAAATCCAAGTCGGAGTCATCGGATGTCACGATTGGTGAATTGCTATCCGAAGTAGCGTTGTTGCGCAACGCTATTCCGACAAGTGGGTCACCGGAAGGCTCCAATATGAACACATGTCGCGGGGCACAAAATGCTTCTGTCTGCAGTTTTCAGTCGGCGAGTGAATCTACGTCACCGGCTGTCAAGAATGTAAGCGTTGCATCATGTTCCGCTGATCGCGTCGTACCTGCCGGGGAAGCGACGCGCGTAATAGGTACATCGACCCCCAAGCGTGCCTATTCTGCAACTGTCGCCAAGACAAAACCGGCTGTGTCGCAAGCTAAACGACACGCAAAATAACCAGATGGGGGAAAGCAGAGTCACTCAGCAACGAGCGCGACGAAAACTGTTGTGATGGACCACGAACAGCAGATTCTACCAAAGAACTCATGCGATGAGCATGCAACCATGCCCCGACAGCACCTGTGTCACCCGAAACGACAGGGAGCCGTGCCTCCTCCCGAGCCAGCGTTCCACTACTGACCGGACCGCCTCGATGGTGGCGGGGCCGGCGGTAGGGCGTGAGAGCCTGTCCCGCGATTACGCCACCAGTGCTGCGCGAAGCTGTGACCGACGCAGCTCCAAATGTCGCTACGTCAGCCACTCGCCCCGCGCCCTCGAGTCCTCACGCCACCGATACAATGACGCAAGTACCTTTGCCTCGAGGTCCCAGGGCGGGGATCCGGCCAGTACACAAGCCGCCTCGTAGGAGATCGTGCGATACCCCTGATGACTCTGACGGCCATCGCTCGCTGTGACCTTCGCAGGACAGCGATGCTGCCGGCCGTCAGATCAGCCGCCCAGATCGGGGCCCCATACAGGGCCATCGCTTGCACGTTCCCCACGTAGAGCTAACTACAGGCGGCGCTCGGGCTCCCCAGATTGGGAAGCAGCGTTGACAGCGCCCCAGCCGCGCCCAACAACTTGGGTGCCAGCCGCTGGAAGTGGGGGCCGAAATCCCACCGGCTGTCGAGCACCAATCCAAGATATTTCATGGTGGACTCGACAGAAATTCGGGACCCCGACCACGATGTGTGATCCCAGTGGCGGCGCCCGCCGGGGGCCATGAAAGACCATGGCCTCCGACTTGTTGAGGGCCACCTCCAGGCCTAGGCGCCGTATGCGGGTCACGACCTATGACACCGCAGCCGTCGCCAGCAACGCCCAGTACGAGCCAATATCACACACAAGACTGGTAGATTACATAGCTGAAAATCTCCTGGTATAGATAAAATACATAATTTTTGGTACAAAAAGTTAATTTCATTACACAAACCATAGCAAAAAACTTAACAGAAATTATATTAGGTCAACAAAATATACCTGATTTTATTGCAACAAGTATAATGTATATGTTGCAGTCAAAACTCTTAACCAGTCAAAAGTACTATTGACTAGCAAAATCAGTCAAAAGTACTTTTGACTGAACAGGTTGGTCAAAAGTGGTTTTGACTGAAAATTATTGGGTATTAGTACTTTTGACTGCAAATTTGCGGTTAAAAGTACTTTTGACTGACGCTCTTCATCAAAAGTAGTTTTAACTGCAATAAAGCATCAGTCAAGAGCACTATTAACTCGTTAGATGTGAATAAAAAAGATATTTATTAAATGTGAAATCGTTTGTTATGAAAAATTTGGCATTACAATCAATACAAAGAAAACATACACTTAAAAATTGTCATTAAAATAGGTAATCAGAAAATTAACAGGTTATAAAAACACAGTACCTATATTACGTTAATCGCTTTTCTTAAATAATTTTTAACTTTAATTGAAATTAAAAAAAAATCAAAACATAATTCGTGATTGTATAATGAGAACCTTGTAAATTATATATGTTTTACTTATTACACATTATTTATGCATCGTAAGCAACATACGTGTTTTTTTTTAAAATAACTTTACAAGGCTTTCAGTCTACAATGACGAATTATTTATTCATGCAACTCAAACTATTATGGCACTTTGAATTACACAGCAATCCTTTTTCTTGCATAAACATTTATTGTTTTCACAGCCCGTAGAACATACACATCGTGCATAACCTTGTCCTGTTCCGATAGCAGCGTTCTTTGCAGCTGTTCGTAATGTAATTGTTACGTTGGACACCTCATCCTGCCGGATAAATTTTTCTTTGCAGCCATCAAATTCGGATCTGGAAAATAAAATGTTAAAAACAGGTTAAAACCTACAGACAAATACACACACGCACACACGCTCACACGCACACAAATTCATTTATATTTACAAATTCATTAAGTAGACGCAAATTAAATTTGAATTAGTAGGTACGTACCTGCAGTACAATTTCTCCAAAGTCCCACTCTTTGTCCCAATCCTGTATAACTGCTCACAAGTAACTTCTAATACAACTCCAATTAAATTACGAAGGTATGCCTTTCCTTTGTCTACGTCTGGGATTGGTATGGTCACATTGTCTCCGACTTTCAGTGGTGGATGAGATTGATCGCTTGCTGTTTTCATTCTCTTTGCTTGTTTTACTAAATTCAAATGCGCTTTTTCTCTTGCTTCCAATATCATTGATTCGTTTCTGTTGTGTTCAAATATTTGTTCTTGTTCTTTGTTTTCTTCTTGTTCTTTACCTGTTTTTTTTGTTTCAATTTTTTCTTGTTTGTCTTGGTTCTCTTCATTATCATCGAAGTTTTGATTCATTTCTGAGATTGCAACTTGCAAGTCTTCTTCATTATGCAATCCACTTATAATTTCCAAAGGTAGATTAGATGTTGTTAGCCCCACTTTAGGTTCCGTTCCAAACATTACTTGATACGGAGACTGCTTTATCCCTGAGTGAAATGCTCTGTTCTTCATGAATTGAACAAATTTAAGTCCATTCGACCAGTTAGTAGTTTTATTGTCTTCCATCCAAGATGCTAGCATTTTTTCAACATCTTGATTAGCCCTTTCCACGGAACCTTGAAAGTCAAGGTTCCGTGGAAAGGGCTAATCAAGATGTTGAAAAAATGCTAGCATAGCCAAAGGGCTATGACGTGGTTTCCCAGTTACTAGTTTTAGCCTCCGGCCAGTATGATGTTAATTCTTTTATAACTGAGTTAACAAACTCTCTGCCATTATCTGAGCGCAAAATACATGGTGCTCCAAAGGTCAAAAAAATGTCCATTAATTGATATGCAACTTCAGTAGTCCTTTTTGATGTCAGTGGTCGCAAAATTACAAATTTAGTCAAATGATCCTGAAAAACCATAATAAATTTATGCCCGCGATCTTCTTGCGACTGCATGTCAATAAGATCGACTTGGCAGCGGCTGTTCATTTCGGTGTGCAGGATCGGTTTCGAAACCAGACCCTTCCTTTTCTTGCTTTTCTTCCTTTGGCATACTTCGCACATTGATAAATATATATTAATCATTTCTTTTGTAACATTAGCATACTTTTTTGCCATTTCATTCTTAAGTCTATCGCGACCACCAAGCCCTATAGAAATATGAGCAGCATCAATAATGTCGTAGATTTCCTCAGCTGGCAAAAAATATTTGACAGGTTCTGTGTTTGTAACTAATTTTTTTATGCCACAAACTTGAATGATGTTAAAGCGTTTTAGTCTACTGTACTGTAATGGTGTTTTCTTTTCATCAAATTTCGCGTCTTCCACATCCATTGCACATTTTTCAAATTTATCTTTAGTCAGCACATTGAAATGACTATCTTTCATATCTTCTATCGCTAAAATTCTTTGCAAAAAGCGTTCTTTCTTTTCATAGTCACTCATTTTTGTTCTAATATCAGCACGTTCTCCACTAATAATGAGTAATATAAAATTTTATATGTGCGTTTGTCGTTATTTTTATCGACCACCTAAACTTTTTAAGAGATTTGATTGATACAACCAGTCAAAACCACTTTTGACGGAATCACTTAGTCAAAAGTACTTTTAACCAGCTCCATTGGGCAAAAGTACTTTTAACTGTTATTTTAGTCAAAAGTATTATTGACTAAAGCATACGGTCAAAAGTAATTTTGACTGATTTTGCTAGTCAATAGTACTTTTGACTGGTTAAGAGTTTTGACTGCAACATATACATGCTGCCTAAAACAAAATAATCACCACAACCTTCCCAATAAAGACCAATCACTGGCCTATCCACGATATATAAAATGTTAACATCGGTAATAACAATGAAAATTAACTCACATATCGAACACGACAGCATAATGGCAGAGGAGCAGAAAGGATGCAGGTGGGGCCTTAAGGGGTGCAAAGAACAGTTAATTATTGATTCTACTATCCATAAACATGCCACCACGAAGCATAGAATCTACACTGTACCTATATCGATACTAAAAAAGCTTTTGACAGTGCCACATTCCTGATTGATACAAATGCTACAAATTTATAGGAGAAAACCAAAAATAATAGTTTTCTTACGAAACATAATGCCACTGTGGAAACCCACACTTCAAATTAATTGCAACCACAATAATGTTACAACGCGACAAATATCTATCAAGAAGGGTATCTACCAAGGATATTCACTGAGTCCCCTCTGGTTTTGTCTAGCACTAAACCCTCTGTCCCATCTGTTGCAGCACTGTCGGGCCGGCTATTGTCTCAAACACACTACAGAACAAAGAACAGTCTCACAGCTCTTTTACATGGACGATATTAAACTATACACACAAACTGAAAAAGATATGAAGAAATTAGTACGTATAGAAGCTACAGCATAGTTTACCTTAGATACAAACATGCATTTTGGTTTGAATAAATGTAGAACACTTCATATCATGCGTGGCAAGATACGACCCAGTAACTATGTCGTAAATAACAGACACCATAACAGTAATGGAACCGAACGACGTATATAAATATTTAGGGAACACGCAACTAAAGGAACTAGATCATGTTAGGGTTAAAGAAACACTTACTGCAGAGTACAAAAAGAGACTAAACGCCATATGTAAAACACAACTGTCTAGTAAGAATCTCATCAAGGCCTTAAATAGATTTGCCATCTCCATTTTAACACACTCATTCGGAGTTATTAAATGGACAAAAACAGACACAGAATAATTAGAACGAATCACACGCACCAAAACATAACAACCTACACCCTAAATCTACAATAGAAAGACTTACTATAAAAAGACAAAATGAAGGGAGAGGCCTGATAGACATCCAGTACCTATGGCGGCAACAAGTCTGTCAACTGAAAACATTCTTACACTCAAAATCTTGCACTAGTAACATTCCTAAAGCCATAGTTTAAAATGATAGTAACTACACCCCACTTAACTTGAATGAACAGCTAGATATTCCACAAATTACTAGCGAAGACCCACAGAAACAAAAAATTGAGGACTGGAAGAAAAAGATACTTCATAGCCGACATCCTCATGACCTAGAACAATCCCATGTGAAACAAGTAGCTTCAAAAAAGTTTTTTTAAAATAAACAATTTATTCCCAGAAGCTGAAGGATTTATAATTACGATACAAGATCAGATTATTAACACTAAAAATTATAGAAAATATAGCATCAAAGATCCATCAGTAACAAATGATAAATGTCACAAGAGTCACACACAACCAGAAACAATTCAACACATAACAGGAGCGTGCACAACTCTCACGCAGATAGACTACACACATAGGCACAACCAGGTAGCAAATGTAATTCACCAAAAATTAGCACTCAAATATACACTATACGAGTTACATGGTTTGAAAAAATACAGGTTTGATACTCCTTTCCTAGAGTATGTCAAAAACTATTCGAAATTATTTAATAAGATTAGTGCTTTTGCTAAATCTAAATTTTTAGGCGACACAATTAAAAATTCTAATAACGAAGTAAAAAGCACTTGGAAAATTATTAACAATGAAACGGGTAAATCAGTTAAACAAGAAAAACAACTTCAGAATATGGTCGACAGCAAATTAGTTATTAAGGAAGCTGACGTAGCACAGGCATTTAATGAGATTTTCGCCAACATACCTGTAACTACGACTTGCTTCCTAAATTCGTCCTCGTCTAAAGCTGAAAACCTTTTGCATAGTAGTGTGCCTAAATGCAGTGACCTATTCAGTTTCGAACATGTAACGCCTCGTGATGTAGTTAATGTTTTTAGCACACTTAAGTCTAAAAACACTGGTGATTTCTGGGGCATTTCCATTAAACTTTTAAGTAACATAATAGACACCGTAGCCCCCTATCTAGCTGTCACTTTTAATAAATGTGTTGATTCAGGAACTTTTCCTGACCTCATGAAGAGTAGTAAAGTCATACCATTATTTAAATCAGGTAATAAAAATGACGTTCGTAATTTCAGGCCTATTTCTATCTTACCTGCATTTAGCAAAATATTCGAAAAGTTGATACCTACTCAAGCGGTTGCTAAGACATTTTAATTTAAATAGCCTCCTTCATAATGAGCAATCTGGTTTTAAAAAAGGTTGTTCGACTACAGGTGTGGGTGTTGCTCTGATGAAACACATATTTAACGCATAGGAGAAATCACAAAATGCTAGTGGAGTCTTCTGTGATCCCTCCATAGCCTTTGATTGCGTGCACCATGAGACGCTCTTGCATAAGCTGCGTTATTACGGTGTCCATAACGAAGCTTTAAACGTAATAAATTCTTATTTACATAATAGGTTGCAATGTGTAGAAGTTAATGGAGTAAAATCGTCCGGGCTACCAGTTCAGTTAGGTGTGCCTCAAGGCTCAATACTCGGCCCATTCTTGATTTTAGTGTATGTCAATGACTTACCATTTTATTTAACGGATATTTGTGATGTTGTACTGTTTGCAGATGATACTTCTCTTATTTTTAAAGGAGACAGGAATAGACAAGATTTTGACGACGTAAACAGTGCAGTCTCAATGGTTACGGATTGGTTTACGGCAAATAACCTAGTTCTCAATGCCAAGAAAACTAAATGTGTAAAGTTTGCCTTACCGAATGTTCTAAAATCTAGGTCCCAACATCTTCTTAAATAAAGAGGTACTTGAGACTGTAGGCTCGGCAGTTTTTCTGGGCATAACAGTAGATGCCAAACTTCAGTGGGGATTACACATATCAAGCCTAGCAGGGAGGCTCAGTTCAGCTGCCTACGCAGTCGGGAAAATAAGACAATACACTGACGTCGATACAGCTCGGTTTAGTCTACTTTAGTTATTTTCACAGCGTTACGTCCTACGGTATTCTGCTGTGGGGCAAAGCTGATATTCAAAATATATTTGTGCTTCAAAAACGTGCTGTTTACCACGAGCAATTTACCAGCTATGTACCAGAGTTTCGTTGAGGGATTTTTTTAAAGATATTGGTATTCTCACGGTGGCATCACAATTCATCTTTGCCAATGTCTTATATATTAGACAAAATATACATTTGTACACTAAAAACAGTGACATTCACACCCTAAACACTAGAAATAAGGACAAACTACGTGCTTCCTTTCACCGGCTTCATCAGGTTCATAATTCATTTGTTGGGCTTGGTATAACCTTTTTTATCAAGCTTCCCTCTGCTTTGCTAGATTTGCCTTATGATGCGTTTAAAGCTCAAATAAAATCCAACCTGTGTTTAAAGGCTTACTATTCCATCAACGACTACTTAAATGACAAGAATACTTGGTCGCTGTGATTAACTCAAGATAATGTTTATGTTCTTTCTCCAGAATTAGCGTACCTAGAGACAGGTTATATGGGTTCATATAATTAGTTAAAATTATAATCTATTTCTTTATTAGTTATTGACATGATCTACTCAAAACAATATTTTTTATGATGAGTTGTATGGCATTATGGTTAGCTAGCGACGTCGACAACTGATCATTATCCCTATAGTTCTCACCACGACAGGCTTTATTCCCAATCATCTTCTCCATAGTCTAAAATTAATAGATTTAGAAGAATCCGTTTATGTTAACTTACAGAAAACTGCCATCTTACACCTGCAGAATAGTTAGGAAGTTCATGCAGTTAGAGGAATAAAACACACCCTCATCTTAAATACACACCACAATATACACACCAAAACCAAGTAAATGCAGCGTCATTTACTTGGTTTTGGTCCGTAAATATAGCTAAAACCAGCCTAGAACTGAGAAAAAGAACACTCGTGAAAATAATAATAATAAGCTTTAGCCTGCATATGATACTCTATGTTACATTTACATACATTGACGATACTATTGTCTTATATATAATAACATTGTATTGATTCCATCCATAAATCTCGGACTCCAGCGACGATGTGGCGTGCAGCACGCTAAGTATCTAGAGCGTGTTGTTCTCAACTAGGAATATGTACAATTCCAACATTCCGTCTTCTTATTGTTGCTCTCAAAAGAAAATGAAAATACGTGTTTTTATTTTCTTTTTTAAGTTAGAAAACCAAACGACTATTACTTTACTTATTGCACGAGAGTGAACGGAGTGAGACAGTTAGGGTGCATTTAGAATAGCGATAATATCGATTTGAGCGTGCTCACGCCCGTTTTTAATTGGCGTGAACGTCATGACATGCGTCATCTTGCAACAACGCCGATCATGCGTCATATCTTTAGCTAACTAGAAATAGTGCTTCTGGCTAGACTCGCCACCTAACCAAATAAGAAGAAGAAATCTGTGGTGTATACAAGTTTTTTATGGTGCCTATAGGTTTTAACGTTGTGGGAGCACTGTAAGTGCGTTCACGAGCGTCCGCATTGTTGACAAAATGACAGCTCGTAGCTATCATGCTCGTGATATCTAAGGCCACTTTCCGAATTAGAAAAATAGCGCTGTGAGCGCTCACATCAATCATTTGCGTTCCGAGTTAGATATTACGATTATGACAGCTAAGAACTGTCATTTTTGTCATCAATACGGAACGCTCGTGAACGCGCTAACAGTGCTTACTCAATGTTAAAACCTATTTACACCATATAAAACTTGTATACACCAGAAATTTCATCTTCTTATTTGGTTAGATGGCGACTCTAGCCAGAAGCACTATATCTAAGTTAGCTTAAACTATGATACGGATCAGAACTTATCAGCACAAATGTCATTTATGACAGCGCTCACGGTGATATTAGTATAACGCATGGTCGGCGTTATCGCAAGATGGCGCATGTCATGACGTCATCTATGACGATTCACGGGACATCGTTATCGCGCTCACGCCAATTCGGAATGGGTGTGAGCACGTTCAAATCGATATTATCGTTACTCGGAACGTATCCTAATAGGATTCTATTGAATAGAATAGAATATTTTTATTTCAGACAAAGTCCATAGGGTAAAAAAAAATCGCTAAGCAATCGCTAATAAATCGGAATGCAAATGATTGATGTGAACATTTTGAGCGTTTTAATTTTCTAATTCGGAAAGTGGCCTTATTGTGTGAGCGATGAGCTCGCATCTTGGTACAACGACTCCTTGTGCAGATGTGTCGCACGCCTAGCAAAGGATTACTGTACTTAATGCTAAAAACTCATAATGTTATCAATACACAAACTGGCAAATGCGCGAATACGACTAGGAACAAAGGAACTCTGTGCTGATTTCAGCGTCGTTTCTCCGATGCACCGGTGCTATGATACGCCCGACCGGCGGCGACCATCCGAATGCCACAGCCCCCCGGTGCAGCGGTGGGTCGAATCCCTCAGAGTCTGCCTCACAAGCTCTTTACCATATTTTCTATGATGCGCTCCGTTTGCTGCGCTCGATGTCGGTGTTGTATATTAATGAGCCGCATGTTGTGCTATTTACGGTAATGCTATGTGCTTAGTGCTGTCGGCGCGATCGTGTTCGATGCGTACTATAATTTCTATCTAGGTAGGCTCATCGGAATGAATTTATTATTCACAACTCGATTGATCACATCGTGCTCAGCTTGTGTGGCCCAGTTTCTTTCCAACAACTTCATCTGTATCATTGAAACTCCATAAATACTTACACCTAATCATCCATCATTCATCATTTCAGCTGAAAGACGTCCACTGCTGAACATAAGCGTCCCCCAAAAGGGGGGTTTTGCCATAATCGCTACGATTGGCAGGCGGGTTGGCGATCGCAGTATGGTGGTCAAATGCATAGAGGTGTTCTCTGCCCGTTCTATAGTAAGTCTCTTAGATGCCAGCTACGACTCCCACGCGAAGAAATGGGACTTACACCTAATAGGCGGTCTGTATTCGTCCGTCCTAAACTCGTCTAACAACATCCGAAATATTGGAATACGTGAAATTGGAGCCCCATCTCTCACAACGCCTCTTGCTGCGCCAGCGCTGCGTTCGCCGGCGACTAGTAGTTTGTTTTTGACACACCATAGTTCGTACCAGAGCATGTAGAATGATGCGCTCCTCACCTATTACACTATCACTATTTAATGTTTCGTAATGTTAATTACTTGCTATTGTATAGAATCAAGTTCATTTAACTGAACATACAGCTGCTGGGGAGTTTGTTGCGCCGCTTCTTCTTTCTAGCTAAACCACTAGGTAGTGGTGAAGGGCGGCCGTTTTGTGGGACTGTCTTACGTAACTTTGACGTTGAAAAAATGCTGACTCTCAGACTTGTTTAAAGAAATGACTTTTGATTTTGATTTGATCACTTCCAGTCGCACGGTGCAGCGCTCGTGCGTGGTGTGCGAACGAGTGCCAGCCGCCGTCCGCGTGCCCTCGCCGCACGTCGCGCCCGCCCTCATGGAGCGCGCTGCCGCTGAGCTGCCGCCACGGCCGGGCACCTCCCCCGGCCTGCTGCGCCGCCGCTACTCCGTCCCCGAGACTATCATGAGGAAGTGAGTTTTCCAGCTCCGCTTTCTATTACTCTCTCTCTTCTATTACGCTCATCACGTAGTGATAAGTACTAGTTTTCACTTGTGTCCTGTTACGTTGTAGGTATCGTCTTGCGCAGCAGAGATCAGACTCGGAGGAGAGCGCGCCGCCAACGAACCGTTCGGTGGCATCGGCGTCGCCGCCCCGGGACACGAGCGATTCGCCCAGCGACACGCCGCAGAGATTCACGCGCCGCGACCGTGAGCTCATGCGCAAGTCGGCACTTATGCGGCGCATGTGGGGCCGGCCGTGCGAGTCGGACCGCGCTTGCTGCTGCTGCGGTGCCGAGCCATGCGAGCCGGCGCCCTGCGGCGGCCGTGAGACGCGCTCGCTGGACGGCAGCCGCTCCGAGCTGCGCCAGCTGTCCAGCGGTCTGGCGTCATCGCGCTACTCACACGCCGCCGCCGACTGGGCCACGCCCAAGCGCCAGCGGCTTGACTCCTCACGAGACTTCCGCGGCAGTGACGAGATGCTCCGCGCCGCTATGAAGAACAGTTACGATCGCAATGAAGAGTCACGCCACGACCGCGGCACGAGAGCTGACTTCTCAGACTCTACGTATCGTTCGCATGTCCTCAAGCCCTCGTCGCCTTATCTAGGGACGGCAACGGACGCGTTCACTGACAGCGATGGTTCTAAATTCGACGTCACGGGCGAGGGAAATCCATTCACCCAATACTCAGAGCGGCAATCGTCGGACACCACCACGCTCGAAGTTAAATCAACAACGGACGATGTGAACGTGACGAGCGAACAGTCCGCGCCGTTTACCCTCGGTGACGAGCGCTCGCTGTCCGACTCGTCCGACACGTACTCGGTGTCGTACCCCACTACCAAGGAGAGCGCGCAGCTCACGCACAGCGCCCACTTCGCGGGGCGTGTGTGCGAGCGCTCTGCCAGCCTGCTGCGCGACGATAACGACGCGGTGCCCTACGATAAGCCGCTCTCCATCCACACGCCCTCCTACGAACTTCTGGAGATCGTTGTGTCAGAGACACTCAACGTTAGTTCTGTGCCAACTGTCAACACACGCACGCTCCCGCCAGACAAGACTACGCACAACTTAAAAACTTCCACTGGTAACCAAAAGTGCGCTCAAAATATTAATATTGACGAATATGTATCCAACATTTTAGTGGAGAGCTTGAATTCATTGACGGATCAGTTGGAGTGCATGAACGCGTCCATAGGAACCGATAGAAAGATTAGTATAGTCGAAAAAGAAATAAAAGTAAAGTTACAAAACACAGGAGTGAACACTATAGTACACTTAAGCCCCACCTCCAACAACCAGATCATATTCGGTAACGAGGAGCTGTGCATCAACGAGGAGCGCAAGGATTGCTGCAACAATCCACACGATGTGCACGACGCGTACAATGCGCACGGTGCACACGACGCACACGAGGCACTCGCCATACGCGATGAGGCGCACAGTGTCGAGTCCAACAACAATCTGACCTCGGTGGGTTCTCCGGGCCACTATACGTGTGACTCCTTCGACCTACAGCACGACAATGTGAACCAAGCCGTGCTGCAACAAATACAGAAGCTGTTCCAGGACGAACTGCACAATCTGGACCCCGATATGGACTATTCCGGCAAAACGATGCCTGAAATATCGCATATCGAAATATCGAATGTGACGGACGTGTTCATAGACAACGAGAATGAGCCAGGGCCGATGGGAGCTGAAAGTGGACAGGTGCTCGAGTACGAGCTCATCAGTGGTGTTGGCACCGGCAGCTACTACCCCGACGTGGACGACCAGCCCGTGGTGCCACGCTTCTCCGCTTTCCCGCACACCGACTCCATGGAAGTGAACACCTCGTCGTCCGACGACGCAGACCCGATGGGCTCCGACTGCACCAGCCTCGTCGACAGTCTCGACGACCCCAACTCACCGCGCTCCGTGTTACTGCGCAGGGCCTGCACCGGACGGCGCAGCGAGCTCGTGCGGTCCGCCATAGACGTCCTCGACTTGCTGCCGGAGAACGCTCGCAACGAAGAAGTGATGACGCCCAAGGATAAGGGCGAGTCCTTTTTTATCAAAATAAAAGATAACGAATGTGACTGCGATAAAGAAAATGTCAACGTCGCCGACCGAATGCCCGAGAAAATAAAACAGAGACTTTACCGGCGACATCGCAAGAGAGAAATGCGCATGGAGTGCGCGCGACGCACGCGCGGCAAGCAGCGGCTGAGAGACAGAGACGCGGAGCGGCACCACGACGAGCACTGCCGCTCGCGCCGCGACGTCGAGAGAGAGTGCGTCGCCATCGTCAGCGCACTTATCGACGACGTCATTAACAAGGCCGCGCAGGAGGAGTACAAGTGCATGCGGATCAAGCACCGACCGAGCAGGATGGTCACCTCCACGTCTGACGACAACGTAGCCAAGCGGACTTGGAAGAAAGAACTAGAGCCGATCGATGACAGAGATCCATTCAAATCTTTAAAAAACAACACTCCTCACGACTCGTATAATTCGAGGAAACTTAAAGGTGAGCGGCACCAAATACACGGTAAATTGTCGTTTGTGACGCGACCCACGCTTGCTTCTGACGACCGAGCCGCCAAAAGGATATACCAAAAGTCTGAAATACACGACGGTAACAAATGTATCGAAATACTAGAAATATTAGAATACGTGAACGGTTCACAGAGCTCACCGGAAACTACGACTTCCGACGAAAATCAAAATAATAGTATGAAAAACAAAAAGTCGCGTATTCCTATCCCCATTTATGAAAAAATTCAGAGGTCCTCCTCCAACAACGAGTCAAACAAGACCAACAACAGACGCAGCTCAGTGCGAGCCGAGCGCAACGGCAACACCAACCGACTGATCGCGGACATGCTGCTGGGCGCGCTGGCCGGGCCCGCCAGCTCGCCCACCGTGCCCCACGCGCCCCCCACCCCGCGCCGCGCTTCTGTGCCATACGCCGAGCCGCGCTCGCGCTCCAAGTCGCTGCGCTTCAAGCAAATGTTCGACATCATCCCTGAGGAGCGCAGCAGCCTCAGCCTGGATTCTGGAAACGAGGACCTCAACCACAACCGCCGTGCCTCCGCGCCCAACATTGCCGACCAGTACCGCGAATCCACCGACGCAGAGTGCAACGACGCGCCCCCCTCGCCCCACGCGGTCCCTCTACTCACGCCCCCAGCCGGCTGTAGCCCGCCACACAAACTAAATCTTCAACCTGATTCCCCGAGACGGTGTAAAGATATGAAAAGTGCAGGCACCTCTCCCATAACAGAAAGTGATGACGACAAGCGGGCGCTCAGGTCCAAAAACCAAACAACGATGACATCCCCGGGCAGCAAGTCGGCGGCGACCAGCCCCATGCGAGTCTCAGCGACCGAGAGCAGAGTGAGAGGAGATAAGGGGCTGGTGGGCGGGCGGGGCAGGTCGGCGCGGGGGCGTGCTTGGCTGGGCTTCACGCGGCCAGACGCGCGCGCGCCGCACGACGAAGGTATCTCACTGTCGGTCTCATGCGCACTGCCGCTGCTGCCGCACCGCACCGCTTCCTCCGTGTCCGTCGAGTAGCGCCACACTCGCGCTACACACCCGCCACACTCGCGCAGCACCCGTGACACACTCGCGACGCTTAACCAGACTTCCATCGTCTCGTAGTTCATTCGTATCATCTGAATAATCCAGCACCAAAATAAATCAAATATATTTTTAATAAGTAGTCATTGTTATGTAGACGCGTACCACTGCTGAGAGAAGAGAGTGCTCCTCCCTGCACGTCATTCGCGCTTGTGTGTTAGAAGCAATAAAGATATTGAGTATTGAGATCTAGCCAGCACTCTCGAGTGGCACCCGTCGTTGTAATAAGTAATATTTATTTTATTGATTATGCGTTACAAGAGCTTTTATGTAAACCGGAGTTTGAGTATTAAAATATTAAATTTTAAACGTTGTTTCATTCGCACGAAGGTTACAAAGAAAGGGAAGACTCTGGTAAAGTGCGGCCGTGCAGGTCAGTTATCACTCAGCACGATCGCACACAGGATGCGAGACCACGCGCTGAAGCTGGCCTCCGCCCCGAGCGCAGTGACCGCGTGGAGAGGCCGCCCAGGCCCGTGCCGCGCCGCCTGCCGCTTGCCCGCTCCCTTTCCAGCGAGCGTGCGCCTGCCCCGCTCACCGACGAGCCATCTGACCGCTCCCCGGAACACATCGCGCACATCATCAGCGATAAGCGAAAATCACGGAATTTCTCTCTTGAAAGAAGTGACGATGACAGAATTCACGCGCCGTCCATAAAGCTGCCCGATTTCAAGGGCGTCGGTGACAGCGGGGGTGCGACCTCCAGTGACAGCAGCGAGTCTGGCAGCAGCCTGCTGTGTTCGCTCGCGCCAAAATGGCTGTCGCAAGGGCGAGCCCGCAGAGCCGCGCGACGCCGCGATCAGGAGCGCCCCGCACCCGCCGCTCCCACCGCGCCCGACCCCACCATGCCTACCCAGCAGCCACCAGGTAACGAAAATCCACAGCTCCCCTTCGCTATACATTTACTAGACATAATTCGAGAGCATGACTGAATTAAAATGTATTACTTAAATTAAAATGTTGAATTCAGCGCCGAGCAGTCCACATGTTTCTTTTTTATACAGCCATGTCTAAGTTATTGATGAAATAGCCTTCCGACTTCCAACACGCTTGCGTGCATAGTACTTTTGAAAGGGATGAGCAGTGAGCTGTGCCGCGTGATGTGCGCGGTGTGCGCCATGTGTTGCTGACGGCACTTGTGTGTGCGACAGGCGGGTGGTCGGTGACGGTGGCAGGCTCGTGCCGCGCCACGCTGCCTGCTGACGTCGAGATGCGCCTGCGCTTCCCGCACGACACCCACGCCGCCGCCGACGGGCCTTGTCAGGTGCTACACACTTTACTTTAATACGTTCTTATGCCTCTACGTAACGTCGATGATCTTTACGAGCATACATTTGGGCGAAGTCTCGACACGACCTAGGCAATGAGTTCTTTTTTCGAATTATAAAAAATGGATTTATTATTTATTGCTAATAAAAGCGATCGTTGCGTGCTTGTTCACCGAACAAAAACTGATGTACGGTGCAACCGCATATTCTGCAAATTCAGCAGTTTACGCCACACATTAATTTCAACTCATAATAATTGGCTCAGTTCGCGTTGGGCTATCAAGTCAGCCAGGCGTTCTCGTTACAGCCCACAAGGGCCGCGTCACTCACTTCATTGCCACACCATCAGTTCATTAAGCTCATTTTATTTTAAGTACCTTTAGGACAAAAACGTAGTGTTTCAGTACTTTACTTTCTTTCATTTTTGGGGACGTAGGTGAAAGGTATTCTACCAGTGTCTTCTTAAGTTGTTTGGAGGTGAGGTTGTGGTCGAAGAGCGGAAGTGAAACTCCAACTTGTAGATAGTATGATTATATATTGTCACACACGTCTTATAGTTTAGAATTGGATAGGTACACACGTTAACACAGTTATAAAACTAATTAAACTAGCTTGGACAGATTGAACTAATGATTTCTAATCTAGTCCGTGTCCCATGACGGTTGATACACCAGAGAGGGACGCTAAGGGTAGCGCCCTGGATCGTAGCTTAGTGTTGCCACTTACCAAACTAACACAAAAATTAATACAAATTAAACATAGTACAGGCGACGCCACGTAATAAGCTGCGTACACAAATGTACAATACGTGACGCCACACCACTCCTCCACGGAAAAGAATTAACGAATTTTACTCGTCTGCCGGACCGAATGGTATATGGCAGTTTTGTAGTGGTGGTTGATTTGGCGTCTGCATTTGGAGATGGAATTGTGTGTGGATGTGTGAGTGGGTTTTGATGTTTTCGTCGGTGGATCAAGGGTTGTAGGACTGGCGTGTTCCACGCTTCATGCGATGCTTCACGCGATCAATGCTTACAGTGACGTTTTTACCCCTAATGACTAAAGTCATTGTTTTGCCATCGCTGCCGCGATCAATGACTTGGTATGGACCGGTATATGGTGGTTGTAAGGGGCGTCTGACTGTATTGTCACGAAGAAAAACGTCAGTTGCGGAAATAAAAGAAAATAAAAGATGATGATTGAGTATGACGAGACGCAGGGATTGGTCGTACAGTCGACATTTTACGTCGAAGTTGTACGACAATGTCCGCAGGATCGTTTATAGTTTCAGTTTCGGAAACTGGAACAAGCATTTTGTCGGGCAACCGAAGTGTTTCTCCATTTCAGCAGCGGTGGCTTTCAGACCTTCTTTGAAAGCGGACTGCATGCCAAGTAGGACGAAAGGCAGTACGCGTAGCCAAGACTCTTGGTGGCACATGACAGTAGCCTTGAGTTGGCGATGAACACGCCCAATCATGCCATTGGCGCAGGGATGATACGCCGTCGTTCTTATTCGCTTAGTGGCGAAGTGTTTCGTCATTAAGCGGAAGAGATCAGACTCAAAGTGAGTGCCTTGGTCTGTTGTAATGACTGACGGTGCTCCAAAACGGGCAACCCATTCTCGAGTAAAGGTTTCTGTTACTTCCTCCCCCACTGCGGAGGAAGTAACAGAAACCTTTACGTTTACATTGGCCAGACTTCAGGCCATCTTGTATTTCTATCGATAGCTGTCAAACAATATCGGTAGTCGCTGCAAATTGGCAGGGTACCGATGATGTCAATATGGACATGTTTGAAGCGACGATGGTAATTCGATATTACCGATAGGAGAAAAATTATGACGCGATACTTCAGTGCGTTGACATGCTTCGCAAGTTCGTGCCCATTCTTTGCAATCGCTGTTGACTAGGCGCTCTTGGAAGGTCGCGCTGTGCCAGAGTTAACCATGTCCCCAAATTCATTTTTGACAGATGTAAATTTTTTAGGTGCCAGACGGCGAGGACGGCAAGAAATGGGAGGTCCATCCGTTGTTTGGATGAAGTTTACCATGCCATGTTTGATTATTCTGGGTAAGCCAGGAGTATGAGTGATCTCCGGGAAATCTGAAAGCACTTGTGCAGAAGCGGAATTCGCCGGGACGACAGCCTTGATACTTGGTTGGTCTGATGTAGCCGTGGAGCCGACGATTGATAGACTCGTAATGCCTTCAATCCTTGCCTGCTCCTGCCTTCTTATTCTTAGTGTATATTAATGACTTACCATACTATTTAAAGAATATCTGTGACGTTGTGCTGTTTGCTGATGATACTTCTCTTATCTTTAAAGTAGACAGGAACAGACAAGATTTTGACGACGTAAACAGTGCACTTTCAATGGTTACGGATTGGTTTACCACAAATAACCTAGTTCTCAATGCCAAGAAAACGAAATGTATCAAGTTCGCCTTACCGAATGTTAAGAATCTAGGACCTAACATCGTCTTAGAAAATGAGGTGCTTGAAACTGTAGACTCGGTAGTTTTTCTGGGCTTAACAATAGATGCCAAACTTCAGTGGGGATTACATATATCAAGCCTAGCGGGAAGGCTCAGTTCGGCTGCCTACGCCGTCAGAAAAGTAAGACAATACACTGACGTTGATACAGCTCGGTTAGTTTATTTTAGTTATTTTCATAGTGTTATGTCCTACGGCATTCTGCTGTGGGGCAAAGCAGCTGACATTCAAAATATTTTTGTTCTTCAAAAACGAGCTGTTCGAGCCATTTACCAACTAGGTGCTAGAGTTTCTCTGAGAGATTTTTTTAAGGATATTGGGATTCTCACGGTCGCATCGCAATTCATCTTGGCCAACATCTTATATATCAGGCAAAATATACACTTGTATACTAAAAACAGTGATATTCATAATATTAATACTAGAAATAAGGACAAACTACGTGTTCCCTTTCACCGGCTTCATAAGGTTCATAACTCTTTTGTTGGTCTTGGTATAACTTTTTATAACAAGCTCCCCTCTTCTTTGCTAGATTTGAATTTTAATGCGTTTAAAGTTAAAGTTAAATCCACCCTCTGTTCAAAGGCTTACTATTCTGTCAACGACTACTTAAACGATAATAATTGTTGGTCGCTGTGATTAACTCAAGACAATGTTCATGTTCTTTCACCAGTATTAGCTTGACTACTGACAGGTTATATAATTATATTAGTTCATGTGTTGGTTTATTTTATTTGCCTGTACTATGTTTTCAATGTTTTGTTGGTATATAAGCCTGTGCTAGCTGAGTTATGGCAAATTTAATGTTTTTGTGTTTCGTAATGTTAATGGGTAATTAACATTACGAAACACAAAAACATTAAACTATTGTATAGAATCAAGTTCTTCTAACTTAACAGACAGCTGTGCTGCTGGGGAGTTTGTTGCGCCACTTCTTCTTCCCAGCTAAAGCACTAGGAAGTGGTGAAGGGCGGGCGTTTTGGGGGGACTGTCTTATGTAATTTTGACGTTCAAAAAGTGCTGACTCTCAGCCTAGTTTGAATAAATGACTTTTTGATTTTGATTTTGATTTTGAATCAAACTTTTGGTACGGCAGTCTGGCAGTAAATGGTAATATGCCAGAAAATCCGCAACGATGATGGCGCTGTTGACATCCGCAACGACAAAAGTCCAAATGAATTGGCGACGGGGTCGTAAGTTGAGAGCCAGGGTCACGGTGCCGTATGTTTTAATTCTACTACCGTTAATGGCGCAGAGTTCACAGTCGGTGGGCTTCCTACGATCTGTAAGCCAGCGATGAGGATAGCAGCATGGGTCCGATCCGGTGTCAACCAAAAATTGACGTTTGGTCTCCTGATCGGTTATAAAGAGACGGCGGGTGAGACGTTAAGGTGAGTTGTCGCAATCAGTTGCCGCCACTACTGATTGCTTTTCGGGTTTTCCGACTTCCAGTTACATGGGGAAATACACTTTTTGACCATAGCGGCGAACTTTTTGTGGTACCAGCAGCATTTATTAGTCACGCCATCATTGGTTCTGCGTGAACTAATGCTCCGTGATCTGGAGTTATTACGGGACCGGGATCGCCCGAACCTCAAGGATTCAACTGTCCGGCTCAACTCCTCAATTTGTTCTGCCATTTGGACGGACGAAGTTGTAGCTGCTATTGCACACATGCTTGCAGGACCAGGCTGAACTTCAACAATTTTTTGGCGATGTCAGCTATCCTGTCAAGGCTGAGATCAACCTAGGCTGCAAGGATACCTTGCACATGGAGAGGCAAATGGCGAAGCCATAACTGACGCAAGACTGTCGCCGTCAGTCAGTATAGTTCCTGCGAGTGACCGTAGGTGACGGAGAAACTGTGACGGTTTTCTGTCTCCCAAGTTCTTCGTTGTTAAGGAGTTGTTTAGTTCGCTGCTCGTCGGAAATTGAAAAACGTTTGCGTAGCGGTTCCTTCAATGTCTGATACTTGCCTTCAGCAAGTGGGTTGCTGACGATGTCCCCGATTTTCCTGGTGGTTTTATGGTCGATTTGGCTGAGAATATGACTAAATTTCGTGGCATCCGTTGAAATGCCAGCCAGAAAAAAATGGGCTTTAGCTTCCGCAAACCATACTGCTATCCTATCAGTCCACAAATGTGGCAGCTTGACAATAACTGCTGCAATAGTGGCGCAATGAGGCTTCGACTGTTCTTGTAGGGCGCGTAGAGCTACGGTTTCAGCTTCAAGCGCTACTAAACGTGCCTGAAGTTCGTCAACCATGTCAGTCAGCCTTTTATGAAGTGGTGATATAAATTCTTAACCGTGGGTACAGCGGGACGAATAACATTTAAAAAACAATCACATAAAAAATATCTTAATGTCAACGGACAAAACACAATCACAAGCGAAAACAATTAGCTTCAAAAAATAAATATAATTTGTAAAAAATACTTGAAGTCAACGTATATGTATATGCAATCGTTTAAAAAACAATTGAGAAGATAGAAAAATATCTAAAAATAGAATAGAAAAGTACTAAATGAGTAAAGTCTAAGTAAAAAGTAAAACGGCGTAAACGCTACTTACATTTACACGAGAAATGTTCAAGATATAATCATGAGCAGTACTTGCGTGAGCTAGAACTTTGATGACAGCTGACAGTTGACAATTGTCAATTGTCAGTAGTGACAGCTATCGTTCGAGTGTCAAATTTTGTCGACGTATAGCAACAGAGGGCGTGCGATGCACCCGACTCGCAATTCAACGAATGTGCAGTGGTTGGGGTTGGGTCCAGCTGCCTGAGGTACCACTTGAATCCCGAAATGTTTAAGAATAGAATGCGCACTCACAAAAAAAACGGATTTGACTTTGTTTGTAGCACATTGAGCGATAGCTTGGATAAGCCGAGGTATCGTAGTCCGCAGGTTCCGACGAGATGTAGGCAGTAGTGTCCAGGGCGTGGTCAATTTCCTCTTCGTTATTACCTTCCACTCAGACGCGGCACGAGTTCGACTCATAGCTCTCTGTGTTCACCTCAGGTTGACGCAATCGCGGATTAGCATCACGTCGGGCCCCTACTTTGGGCATGTAGGTAAAAGGTATTCTAGCTATGTCCTCTTAAGTTGGTTGGAGGTGAGGTTGTGGTCGAAGAGCGGAAGTGAAACTTGAAAGTATGATTATAATATTGTCGACTCGTTAACGTGTGTATGTACCTGTCTAATTCTAAAGAATTAGATAGGTACACACGTTAACATAGTTATAAAACTAATTTAACTAGTTGGGACAGAATAAACGAATGACTTATAATCTAGTCCGTGTCCCGTGACGGCTGACACACCAGAGAAGGACGCTAAGGGTAGCGCCCTGGATCGTAGCTTAGTATTGCCACTTAACAAACGAACAGAAACGCTTATACAAACTTAATAAAAGTAATAAGGTGCGTACACAAATGCACGAGACGTGACGCTACACATTCCATTCATCCCGCATCTAAAAGTTATATATGGTCTATCAAGGGATCATACAACTGACATGATCGAACCGACAAAGGGCCCAAAAAAGGGAAAAACAACGTACCACTACAAACTAACAACGTTAAAACAACCTCGGAACCAAAGGAAGTTGCCAACATCTTCAATTACTTTTTTGCATAGATCGGCGAAGAAAGCCCTTTACGAATAAACGAGTCGAAAGATACCCCCGTGCTCTCATCTACCCAAAACTCAATGTTCCTTTCCCCCGTAGACCCTTACGAAATAAACAGTTTGATAAAAAGCCTTAAAAACAAAAACAGTTACGGAATTGACGAATTACCACCTAGTTTACTCAGGCAATGTGTAGACGAACTCACTATGCCATTCTTCAAATTAAAAAATCAATCATTTGAAGAGGGCGTATTCCCTGATCAGCTATAAATCGCGCTAGTGAAACCCTTACACAAGAAAAATAGCAAAACAGACCCTAATAATTATCGTCCAATTGCTCTTATGTCTACTGCTAAAAGATTTTTGAAAAAGCAACCTGTAATCGTGTGTACACCACACCTTCTGTGAGAAATATAAAATATTTGATGAATGCCAAAATGGCTTTCGAAGAAACAGATCCACATCGCTAGCAGTTTACAAATTTATACAGGAAGCCCTAAATAAAATAAATACTAAACAATACGCAATCGGCATACTGCTTGACATGACCAAAGCCTACGATAAGGTGCAATAAGGAATTTTGTTAAATAAGCTCTACGGAGTGGGAATCCGCGGCAAATCATATGAATGGTTCAAATCTTACTTAGAAAACAGAGCGCAATTTGTAGAGATAGAATTCTTCAACAACAAAACGAACGAACTTAAAAACTTACGATCCGACAATAAGGTATTAAACGCCTCAATACCCCAAGGGAGCGTTGTTGGATGTCTTCTTTTTATCATTTACATCAACGATCTGTCAAAAACCATAAGGAATCCGGACCATGCGTTTTGTTTGCGGATGATATTTCTATTCTTACTCCCTGTCATGATATCGTACATTTAAATAACCCCCTAACACCTAACCTAACCCTTAATAATATTTTCATTAAAACAATCACCTGGATGAACGAACATAATCTGGAAATCAATTTTGCTAAAACTAAATTAATAACTTTACACCCCCACCAAAAAATCCTCTTTATGTAAATTTTGCTTATGGTAATCAGAAAATAGAATCAATAAATGAATTCCCACTATTAGGCTTAACTATAAATTCAAACACCAATTGGAAACCACACGTACAGAAAATAAAATTCAAACTTTCTAAATTTTTGTATGATTTTCGAGAAATAAAAAATACCACAAACTTGAAAACAGCTCTGGTGACCTACTATGCCTATGCTCATGCATGGCTTAGCTAAGGCGTAATAATATGGGGAAATCGCACAGACGCACCAGCGCTGTTCACAACTCAAAAAAAGTTACTTTATCTGTGAATTCGCACACACACACTAAGACACACAATTACACAAAACGAGAAGACATACAAGCACGATACACACTCCGCTACAAAACACGGCTAAACCACAAAATACAGAGAGTACAGAAGTCAATCACATGTATGTACTTCACTTTTCATACCTACGCTCGGCGGTCGCGCTAGGGTTGTCAAATTTGGCTTATACACAAAAATCTATCGTGGTAGTGGCACTCGTATCTAGGTGTTTGATTTATTGTTGAGAATGAAACAGGAAGATAGGAAATATAAATACAATATTAATGCTAAACAATAAACATAGTATTACTATACAAAAAGTTTACAGAACAAAAACATATAAAATTTTACATTTGTCAATTTTCACTATCGAAAATCCCTAATAACTTCTAAATGGATTACTCTATTTATACAATTTATTTTACCCTATCCGTTTAGACCTAAACCTATCAAATGACAAACAAAAAAATATGTTTTCAACTTACGTAATATTTGGTAGCGTGAATTTACCTTCCAAAAAAGTTACTTTGGTTATACTGATTCAAAATCGGAAAATATTATAGTTACCTCTCTGAAACAACTGGTAGCTTAAAAAACGACAGTTTAATGTTGAATTTAAACAACCGTCCACTGAACAGTTTTAATATTTTTTTTTTTGTTGTTCCATTTTTGCACTTCACAGGCGCGTGACACAGGGGATGGCACTCGCGCTTGCACTGGTCCCAACCCGTCCGAGATATCGTGTCCGTGAGCGGTGTCTATATGTGCGTTGCTCGAACGCACTTTGTATGTAGATTGACTTCTGTACTCTCTGTATTTTGTGGTTAAACCTACCGACATCCCGTTTAAAAATGCATTCATCTAGTCCACTGGTTATGTCGATAAAAATGTATCACAAACTACCCGAGGTAATCGAAAATGAGAAAAAGATTGCTGTTTTTACAAATAAATTAAAAAATGTTATTACTAAATAAATGTTATTTTAATATAAATGAATTTTTAATTGACAAATCTATAGAACTGATATGATAATATAAATTGATACTAAAATTTTAGATTAAATTAATTAATAATGAATAAAATGTTATCTTATACTATACTTAGAATAAGTTAGTTGCGTGTATAACTAAATAAGTCCTCTTCCTTCAAATTTTTCTGTTGCTGTGCCCGACAGGGTCCACGATTGTTACAACAAATGTTTACTTACCACCTAAACATATACATTGTGGAATGCAATTAATTATTGAGTATTGAGTATGTTAGAAAAAATACCAGTCTCCTTTATCTCCGAAAATTGCCGACCGAAACATCTGAAATAAATCTATGCACTGGAGATTTATGCACTCTCTCTCTCTCTTTCTAACTAGCACAGTTTTTTAGTAATAAGCAAAAATCCTCTTTGAACAAACTTCTTTTGCTAGTCCCAAAAAATATTATTTTCTTTGTAAATACTACAATCTTACTGAGGTACGGAATCGTCGGTGCCGTAGGCGACCCCTACTCGGTCTTTTTCACAATTGTAATATTTTTCAGGAGTGCACGTGTCGTCACTGCGCTACGTGCGTGTGCTCAGCGCGAGCGGCGCACGGGGCGGGACCGGGAGCACGGGGCACGTGGGAGGGGCGGAGCGCGCCGCCCCTCCCACCCGCCGCACCCGCCGGCCTCGCGCGACTCGCGCGCACCGATTCTAGCAAACTGACCCTGACCATGAAAAAGGAGGCGCTCGGTATTTAATACTCTTTTTATAATAAGCCACTACATGGTATAGTGGAGTGGAATTGACTTAAATATTTTCTTCTTCATAACCAAAGGAATTGGTTTCTGATTGCAGACTCTTCCATTCTTGCCTCCAAGAGTTCGAAGAAGTCGGGCGAGCAGCTTCCCGACGTGGAGACGTATCGCGCCTCGCGGAGCAAGCTCAAGAGCTCCGTCAAGGTATAACACTCCTAATGCAGACTACTGGCCTCGGGACGCGATCGCGGGTCAACCACTGGTTGACCGTCGTGAAATCGCTCCGCAGACAGAGTCGCGCAGTGGTTAGTGTTTGTCGTTGGCAAGCATTTACACCTAGAAGGCGGTTGTTTCAGACGCGTCGGGGGTACTCCCTGCACTGCTGGCTGCCAGACGCCGAAGCCGCGCCCATCAGGTACATCATGCCTGATTGCCTGAATCCACTGGATGCGGGAAGCACAAAACCGGTCGAAGTGGTGGAGCTTGGGGAAGGCCTATGTGGCAGTTTACGTCTTTCTGCTGAAATTGTGATGATTATGATGATGTTGTGAAACCTCCATGTACGCACTGGGACTACAGCTTAGTACGGCTGTTATTCCAATTACGTACAGTGTGGTTACGTTTGAGACAATTGAGCCTAGTACCTTTCAGTTATCTAAGACCCTACTGACTATAAACCTAGCCTTATAGGTTTTACCTAGCACTTGAGTTATCTCTACGCTCTAACCTACCATACAAACCATACCAAACGTAAGTTACGTTGGCTTACGAGAGGAAAGCCTGTTACAAGGAGACCTACGGTAACAGACGGAATTTGGGAAGGAATAGGGGTTTGTGTACGTCGTGCAATGTACACAGGATATAGTTTTCTTACTACCGATCCCACAGACTTACAGGACCGATGATGGCTAAAGGTGTCTTGGCCACAGTAAGAGGAGGTTGTAGGAGGTGAATCACACTCGACTCCAGCTCGGTGACTGATTTATTACAATAATTAATTATATACAAGTTTTGTGGTGAATACACATTGATATATATTTATATGTGTGTTATGTGTGGATCGAGCCGATGAAGCGAAGATCTCAGTAGGTCACTTCTTAGCGCTGACGGAGTACCGGTGTTGCCGGCGCGTAGAAAAGATGTATGTCGCTTTTAACGCTGACGCTGTGATGCTATTGCCTGTTCACGGTTGAAAATTTTGGCGCCTCTCAGGACCTGGACTCCAGTTGGTGTAACTCAATTGTTTCACTGTAACGAACGTAAACTCTACACAGGTTCCGTTGTGGTAGTTGGTTGCCCTGTTGTTCGTTGTATAGATGTCTCGTTGGTAGCGCGTAGGTTTAGTTCTCTAGCTGGTTGTTTAGCTGGCTCGGCACTTGTTCTTCTGGTCCTATGCTGCACTGTGACCCCAATCCATTTTACTGTTGCTGGACCGTAGCAAACAAAAACAAAAAGAGTAAAAACAAGAATATACACGATATTGCACTTGTTAAGTACGTGTGAGAACTAATTTGACTCCAAACAGTACTATCTAATTCGGTTTGTAAAGCATTTTCTTTATTAATTAAATCCTGAAAAATCTCTATTGAATTATCTATGACTTCTCCTTTGGTAATATTTATTATGGATTTAGAAAGAAAGAAAAAGTGTTCAGGAATATCACAAACATACGAGTAACTACAACACAGTACAATAAAACACACTTAAAAACTAAAACACTACTACGCTACGCTATGTACTTAATAAAAATAAAAATTAGAATTATACAAAAAAAAAGTAAAAATAAAAAACAAGGTCCTGTACGAGGCCAAAAGGCCACTATCTCAGCAGGATGCTGCGACATTTAAAAGTGCACGGCACAATTGCGGGAGTAAGTCCCCTCTTTCAGGAGTGGCTTGAGAGGCGGCATGGCGTCCTCACCTTCCGCCTGACACAGGTCCTCACCGAATACGGCTGTTTCGGGAGGTTCCTGTTTCGGCTAAGGCGGGAGGAAACAACCGGGTGTTTCCATTGCGAAGATGCGCCCTGAGGACACGGTGGAGCATACGGTGGAGGTCTGCCCGGCTTGGGTGGAGTACCACCGTGTCCTCATGGAGGCGATCGACGGCGGTGATCTCTAGCGTCCAGCCCTAGTCCAGGCCATTGTACGAAGCGAGAGTGCATGGCAAGCTAGGCGAGTGATGCTCGCAAAGACGGAGGCGGCGCACGTGAGGGAGAGGCAGTACGCGCCCTCACGGCCGTAGCCTTCGCAGGAGACGCCCTGGCCGTCGGGAATCCCAGGCTGATTCCCGGCCACCGTAGGCGCAGGCTTGCGGACGGCGAGTAATGGCTAGCTCGCTGTCCAGTAAGGACCAAGCCTAGGTTGACGGCGCGTTGTGTTCCATTCGCGCCTCAAAGAGATGTCAGCACCAACTGATGGGGCCCGCAAGGGTCAATGCCTGCCAGGGGTGCGGGTTGTTCGAAAGAGATACCGCGGCCCCTGGCACACAGGCAACTGAGGGAACACGGGTGGGTTTTAGTCAGTAAAAGTCTGACACGCCCTCCTGCTCCACCCAGAGCGGGAGAAGTTATTTAATGATTTCCCACCCAAAAAAAAAGCACGCTCTAGAGGGTATACAATTGTTTTTGCTTCACCACCCCGTGAAGTTATGTAATAGCTAAGAATAGATGGACACAAAGCTAAATAAACCTGTTTAATTAATTTATAGTCGGCTATGTTCCGTAAATTCTTAAAAACATAAATCAATTTGCGCACTCTAGTACATAGTAAATCAATATGTTTACGGAAATTTAGATTCAAATCAATAGTGACACCTAGATATTTCAAATGGTCAGCTTTAGCTAAAGTAGTGCAAGAACATGCAGTGTCAGCGTACAGGCTACAATTATGTGCGTAAATGTTTAGATTAGTAAGCGGTATGTTAGTATTTCTCATTGCAAATAAAATGTATTTTGTTTTATCTGCATTTAATGTTAGGATGTTATTAAGGAGCCAATCAAATACTATGTTAAAACCATTTTGAGCATGTTCATAGACCTCAACTCTTGTTTTAGCTGAGAACAGTAGAGCGGCGTCATCACCATAAGACAGTGATTTGACACCATTTTGAAGTGGCAGGCTGCACAGTTCATTTTTATAGATTAAAAATAAGGTGAGGTCCAAAACTGCTGGCTGCCTGGTTGAATTCCAAAACTACTATTTTTAAGTTCAGAACTTATATACTGACCTATTTTTACACATTAATGACGCTCGCTGAGATAATCAGCAAATAGTAGAAGTTGTGCTGCTCTTATCCCTAGTGTTTCAAGCTTGTTCAAAAGTAAAGTACAAGAAATAGTGCCCAAGGCCTTGGCTAGGTCTACAAAGATACCAATTGTGTGCAAACCATTATCTAGATTGGTAGCAATATAATTAGTTACTTTGTGTACTGCCTGGCCAGTTCATCTTCTGGACCTAAATCCAAATTGATTATCTGAAAGTAGTTTGTCATCTTCCAGATATTTTATCAACCTACAGTTAATATTTTTTATAATAACACTGAAATGGTTCACAAAGTTTTTGTCTCCAGACTTGAATACAGGAGTGACCATAGCTTTTTTAAGGAGTTTGGGGAATATTCCTTCAGATAAACATAGCTGAAAAATGTGGGTTAGCGGAGGGGCAAGTATGTATCTGAATCTTTGAGTATGTTATTGGGTATGTCTTCCCACCTAGTAGCACATACATCTTTTAACCCGAATGATAATCTTACAACTTTGTTAAAGTTAGTATTTAATAAAACAAAAGAATTTACTGTAGAAGATCTTGCAGTCGTGTTTTCAGGGGATAACCTATTAAAATTTTACGATTTTTTCAGCCAAGTTTTAACCAGCGTTAACAAAGAAGTTGCTCAGTTTATTCATTGCTTCGGATAGATTTATCTCTGAAGACAGTAAATCAAGCAGAGGCTCGGGATTTTTCGTTCTTAATGTATTCGTTTTTATAAATTTCCACACAAGTTTATTATTTTTTCCCGCTTTCTGTAATTCATTTTTATCATACTGATTTTTTAGTTTTTTCATAAGATTATTGCAGAAGATGATCGGTAAGCGAGAAGTTAGTGAATAATGTTTTGGATTATTGGATTTTAGAATGATGTGGTCTTAGCATGAACCGCTCTGATGCGTGGGGTGATAGTGAGCTGGTAGTAGTCCATGAAATGAGCAAATATTCCGATAATTATGTACATGGGTATCTATTTTCTCAGAAGCAATGTTAATGTTAATATCACCCAAAAGTACCATGTTTTTAAAAGATGATAAGGACTTCAAGTTTGTGTCAACTGAGTCTAAAAATCTGTCTATACTTTGTGAAGGAGGCCAATAAATAGCCATGATTAAGCAATTACTATCTTGAGATACTGGTTCTTCTTTGATTGCACGTAGATTCTTTTTGATGAATACCTACTACTAATCCATCGTTTTGGTTTATACCTATTTCTTTCAGTTTTGTATGAATAATAACCGTCAAGAGATGATAAGTTGACTGCCTGTCTTGACAACCAACATTCTCTTAGAACGATAACATCACAGCTTATATCAAGATTCTGTAATAACACTTCAAAGCCGTTCATGTTTCGATTAATGCTGCGAATATTCTGTGTGAGCAGGGTTAACGTTTTGACACCAGAAGGAAGAAGGTGTTTACAGTCCTCAACATTACACATTTAAGATTCAGATACAGAAAAACTATCTAGATCACAAATTAGCTGATTTGTCATGATCGTAATAAACTAACTAAAAATATAAATAGAGGATAAGCTACCTGTTTGTGTGCTTACAAATACAAGAATCTGGCGGCGCTCTTAGGCGCCTTCATAATCTATGGAGTTAATATAGTTCCTCTCAGCATATATGCGCGCCGGGCAACTTACGTCAACAGTTGGATGGTCTTATTTCCTTTTGAACCATTTGCACGTCGCACATTGAGGGGGAGAAGATTTGCTACAGCATTCCTTGAACGAGTGGCCAGTCTCACAACAGTGGTTGTAAGTAGGACTAGTTTCTTCGCAAAATTTGGCTGCATGTCTGAACTGCTGGTAATTGAAGCACCTGGTGACTATCGTGAAATCTCTTACAGGGCATGATGTCCAATTAGTAAAAATTCGGCTTTGATATACTAAGATTTTTCTAATGCTAGTGAGTAGTTCTAAGAGGTAATTACAGGTACGAAGGTCTTTCTTACCCGATTTATTGCCCAATTTGATACTCTCAACGAAGGACTCACGAGTTAGATTCGGCAACTTATCTGAGAGGTTTTGCTTGACAATACACTCAAATACCTCCTGTTCGGTAAGGGTAATGGGGACACCAATGGCAGTAACCCTCGGGTGGCGTTTAGAAGGTTCTTCTATTGTAATGCCCGATGACACAAACTTTTCCGAATTCATAAGTTTCTCAATATCGCCTTTATTGTCTGTGCTAATTAAAACCCTTTTATACTTTTTTCAGGCCACGGACATGAAGCTTTAGTTGCTTGGGGGAGATTATCTTTGGTACAAGTGACTTGGTGTCGTCACTTGTTAGGGTCTTATCGCTGGGGTAGATGGCAACTGATCTCAAATTTGCAGGACGGACGAAGTTATTGGAACCTTTCTTCACTATGTTTGCATAAGAGGAATCTTCCGAGTGATTCATCTTTGTTTCTACGACCTCTTTGAAGTGCTGGAGAGAGTGCATAACGTTCTGGTGATCCTTTAGGTGCTGGATTATGGTATGGGGTAGAATCGTTTTCTACTAAAACGCTTGGTATAAGACGGCCATCTGAGAAGTCCCACTCGAGACCTTCCTGCAAAGGTTGGAAACACGAAGCTTCTGGTCTGAGTTCATTTTGCCTTCACCAACAATACTGCAAACTTCGTTCAGAATGGCATCTATAAACTCCATCCATATCTGGATCTCTAGCGTACTGATGACTTCAGTCGGGAGTTCATTCTCCGCGGGTACTGGTGGATTTGGGTCGCTCGGGAGTACCGGTTCAGTAGGCGTCGGTGGAGGACTTCACCGACTTAACTGGCTTCGACCAAACGGGCTCGAACAAGGGTTAGACATACTAACAGAAGCACTTTTCCTATTGTTTATAAAAATATTTAGTTCATTTTAAACAATGTAAGTCAGTGAGAACTACAAGTCAATCGCGACACACTTTATTTTTATACTGACGTCGCAAATAATTATATTTATTTGTAGTAATTGTTTATTTCATTATTATCAATACAAAACACGCGTCCGCTTTGCCTCGCGCCTCGTAAAGCAATCCTCATTAATGTGTGAATTGACCGTTTTTGAGTTGTTCTTGACGATTTTTAAAGTGGCACTACTCGGGCTAAGTCGTCGTTACCCGTATGTATTTCCTTTATTTTGGCAAGTGGCCATTCCATTTGTACCTCTGTTGTAGTTGGTGTAAATAATCTTTAGTCAAGCTTTCCAGAAGTCCTTTTTTTTTATCTGTTTCTATCTGTTTAAGTGATCTGTATTAGTTTCGGATAGTGGGTCTGGTATGCCTACTGCTTCTCATTCCATTAAGAAATGACTACATAGGTGTTAAGGCGGGGTGATCCGGAAAAACGTCGTTTTGTATTGTGTTTTATAAGTAGATAAACTGAATTTAAAAAAATGAAAAAAAATATATTACATAGTTCAAACCTTGATCTAGATATTCAGTCTAGATGTTTTTATCTTTACATGCGCGCGCTCCGTGTCTTTGAGCCCCGAGCGGAACGTGTTGGAGGTCGGACGTTTGCCAATTTTTCGAACCCGCCACCCCTCGCTATGATTTGTTACCGGCAGAGCAAAAAATTGTTTGTAAATAATAATACTTGTATATAATATACTAAATATAAGTATATTTATGAACATCTAATTATTTACAAGCTTTACTTCGTAGGAAATTAAAGTAGTAAATATTTTGTCAAACAAAATGAGAAACTACAGAAAATAAAAACTTTCCATCCAGCGCTGGCTCTTCGAAGGCTAGTAAACAAAAAAGAATAAGAATGGTTGCACAGTATTATTATTTACCTACATTCATTATATTTTACGCGTAATAGATTACTATATTTATTTATTATAGATAACCTACTATTTGCGGTTTACAAATCTATGTACCTACGCATAAAAGATTTGCAAACCGCAAATAGGCGTGTAGAACAGAATTGGAACCCTATGTCCGTGTAAATAAAGACGCCACGCGCGCAAAAGCTAGAATGGTTCATTTTTCTCGCGGCATAGATTTACCAACCACATCAAGTACGCAAAACAGTTGAATTTGAAACCTATGTCATACAGCATAGAACCGCCACGCGCGCAAATTTTAAAATGGTTTATTTACTGTTTTCAAATATCAAAGAGGTAGGTTAAAAAAAAAAAATGATGATTGCCTGGATAGGCACTGTATGAGATTATATTATATAAGACTATGACCTTGAGCTGGTCCAGCGTAATACGGAGTTTCCATAGAATAAGTCGACATTCACACGGTCGTAATTTTGTTTTTTCGCGCACTGGATTTTCAATACTCGGTATTTAGCCGAGGGTTGAGAATCCAACTGAGAGAAAAATCCAGTACCTAGGCGAAAAACATCCCGCCGCGATTTTATTACGTCTGTGTGAATGTGGACTTATATTTATTATTTAACTGTTTTTGACATAGTTATGTGTTACCTGTCATGGTTTTCGAGGCCGCTGACCAAAATGTAAGTTTAAGATACGGCTGCGATTTTCGAATCGTAACTTGAACATAACTGGCGAATTGTGGGTGTACTAATACACCACTGCTCAACCCCTCTGAAAGAATACAGGCATTATGTTATGAAGAAATCTAATTTGCGCAACTTATTATATCTTGAAAAAATACTTACTAGAACAGTAAAACAAAATAAACTTTTACTAATCGTAATCAGTTCAAGTTGATCTACTGTATTGCTCTATTCGGTGACATAGTTAATACTGCTGCCGGCCGCCAGCCACGCCTGGCGCGCGTGTCGTTCACGCATCGTAACTAGTTACGTCACGCTACTCGTTTCGGGCGCTGAGGTAAGCGTTAAATGCCTACCGCGCTCGGCTCACCTCGCCTTAATACGACATTGTCGTTTATATTTTCACTTAATGCACATAAAAGTTTTGAGTTTAAACATGCTTCAGTTTGTTGTAAAAACGTGCTCATTTCTTCATAAGTGAGTGTCTGCTCTCCTATCACTCTACGCAGATGGTGTTTCATAGATTTTACTCCTGCTTCCCAGATCCCTCCGAAGTGAGGAGGTGATGGAGGAACAAAGTGCTATTGTGTTCCAATGTTGGTCATCGTGATATGGAAGTCATCTCACAGGGTTGTGTCTAACATTTCTTTATAAAAGTAATTGGCAGTGCCTACGACATTCATTGCGTCGTCGCTATACATGTGTAATAATGGACCTTTGCGTGCCATAAACCTTCGTAGTGCTGCTATAAACGTTTCTGCTGATAAGTCGCCTACTAGTTCCAAATGTAGGTACCGCTTTCGTGGATAGGCACACAAATATCGCAATTTATCCTAGATTATATAACCCCTACCTTTCATTGTTCTCACTAATATTGGTCCAGCATAATCCACGCCTGTGTGACTGAATGGGTACGATTCCGTCACTCTTGGTTTTGGTAATGAGCCCATTTTTGTGAGGCAGTGGATGATCTGTACCTAGTACACTTTACACATTTTCTAATGCTACTTTTCACTGTTCGCTTTCTTCCAAGTATCCAATACTTCTGTCGTATATACGCTAAGGTCGAACTGTTACCTCCATGGAATGTAATTAAATGAACATCATGGACTACAAGTAATGTTACATGATGGTCATGAGATAACAGTATTGGGTGTTTTTGATCATAAATGCTAAATTTTCCTCTGGTAAACAGCCAGTTAGTTTTGGTAGTATTATAAGTGTGATAGGTAACCTTTATTCACTTGAAAATCTTGGCTGTAGCATGACATTGATAGAGATTTTCGATGTTTCAGGTTTTTCGCCAGCAATCCCGATCATTTCGGTATATATTTTCCCACGTGGATGTGACATTAGTTGGGCAACCTTTTCTGTGCAGAATGATGCCTCTGAATCTTGATCACATAAAGCCCTTACCAAATGCGGTGTCCTATCCGACGAGTGAGTTTTTATTATGGCCGTTGCTAGTAATGTGGTTTTTGGTAAATTAGTTTTGTTAATAGTAGATACGTTGAATACTGCTTTTGTCATGAATCTACTTGTAGATGGGGTTGACAAATCGTCCTTCTTTGACTCACTTTTTGCGTGTCTTAAAGTATTATTATTGTTGTGTTGATGTAAATAGGAATGATGACCTCTTTTCCTACAGTATCCACAACAGTCAAACAATTTTTGCACATCTGATTTTCGTTTACGATCTTATTGCGATCTTGCACAGACAGCATTTTAAAAATAGTACATTGGTAAATGCTGTGTTCGTGGTATTGGCAAAACCAGCATACACGTTTACCCCCTTGTTTGGTCGTTGTACCTGATGACTCATAGTGCGAACTGTGAGCAAAGGATTCTTCTCTCAACGAGCTTGAAGTTTCCAGACACTTACAACGTTTTTCTAAGAATCACATCATTGCCGAAAATTCTTGTAGGTAATTCATTTGGCTGTTTTAGTTAATGTTCGTACTTTTCATCAGTTTCCGATTCCCATATACCTACCACAAAGTATTCTTGTAAAGATAGGGTCCCAAGTAGAAATGTCAATTTCATTTGTGTTTCCTCAAACATTTGTTTCTTAAAATAGCTGTGTTCTAACGTAGTGTCTTCCATTAGAATGAGTACATATGTTTCTTTAATTTCTTGCCACTGTTTTTGTAAATTAGTTATTGATGATTCTAAATACTAACTCGCTTTCTCTCCAGTCATCGATTGAGTTGCCGACTGTAACTTTTTCGGCATCTGATTAATCTGAAATAATTGTATTATAGTTTGGGTGAGCTATAATGCCTTCTTCCTCTTTGGGTTTTATATCTTCTGGCTCGTACAGTTGGTTTACTACCTGTAGCTTTTTTCACACTTCAACAGATACTTAATCACCTGCTTAAACTGTGTGTTGATAGAACCAAAGTAATTGGTAGTGATGTATTTGTGATCACACAACACACCTTGGTCTTCAAATTTTGCATGGTTTTTGGATGTTCTGGTAAATATTTATGTGAGTCGAGTTTTTCTCTCCGTAATATATTTTTGAGGTTTTCTTTATGCTGAGTCTTTCTTGATGTTAGTGAATCTGCTTTTTGGACTCTTATGACTTCGTTTATCTCTTGTATGTCAATTTTTCCTAACTGTTCCTACTAGTTTTGTTGGTGCCGATTTCCGATCCGCTATTATACAAATGACATGCAAGTATGTCAGTCCCTTTACATAGAAGCGCTTGTTGTTTACTCTAGTTTGAAGTACGTCTAAACGTCAGTCAGTCAGTGTTAGTCTTAGGTATTAGCGTTATTCAAAAAGAAGAACTTGATTTTAAACGATTTAAAAAAGGAGGTTAACAGTTTGACCTGTATGTTTGAATGTATGTTTGTTAGCAATTATCTCGCGTTCGGCTGAACCGATTTTGATGCAGTTTTCAGTAAAGTATTTGCTATATTTAGGAGAAGGTTTTGGTATTTTAACCTACTAAAAAAAGGAGGTTCTCAGTTTGACCCGTATGTCTATATGTTTGTTCGCAATTACCTCGCGTTTGGCTGAAGCGATTTGGATGCGATTTTCAGAAAAGTATTTTTTATATTTAGGAGAAAGTTTTGGTACTTTAACCGAATAAAAAAAATGAGGTTCTCAGTTTGAGCCATATGTATGTATGTTTGTCCGCGATTATCTTGCGTTTGGCTAAACCGATTTTGATGCGGTTATCATCTGAATGGATGACAAGTGCTTAATAGTTTGCTCCTCAGTTTCGTTTGCCCTAGCTAGACGAGTATGTTCCAGCATGGACAACAAGCGCTGACTAGTCTGCTCTTCGGATTCGGAGATTCTAATAGAATGACTGGTCGCACGAAGTTTTGATAAGTGAAACTCTTTTTGCTCATCAGTTTCTGCAGCACGAGCAGCATGCTGACAATCTCTTGGTTTATACGGTGTGCCAAAGTCATGATTACAGACTAATACCAGTACTAGCCCAAAACTAATCACTAAAAAACCTATCAGTAAAATAAATGGACACCCTAACTAACTGTGAACAAACTAGTAATAAGCCCAAAACCTAAAGTAAATGAACACACAAAAAAGTATGCAATAAAAAAATCAAGAAATAAAAACAAAACCAAAACAAAAAATAATTCAATTTCTTTGTTTATAACAAAAACAAAAATGATAACAATTCAATGTCTTTCTTTAAAAAAAAAAAATTACGGAACCGCCTTCAAAAAACCGACCCACTGAAAAGCACAAAATATTTTTATATACGCCACCCCTATCCTAAGTCTCTATTCCTACCCCGTAAAACAAATGACTGCCAAAAACTAATTAATACCTAATAATAAGATAAGAAAATTAATAATCATCTGGGTAGGTATTTACTTAGTTTTTGAATTCGGCGCCAAACCAACAAAAACAAAAAAGAATGCTACCAGACAGAAAATAATACGAAGAATGTAGTAAACCCTCGAAAAAATAATAACGGTTTTTTAAGGCGGTACCCTTTTTTTTTAAAGAAAGAAATTAATTTGTTATCGTTTTTGTTTTGGTGTAAAACAAAATTAATTTAATTTTCAGTTTCTTTTTGTTTTGGTTTTTATTTTTATATATTATTATTTTATAATTGTTACAATGGTAAAGTACCGATTAAACAATTATCCTGGTTTCCCAAAAAAACGCTCCAAGGACCAAAATGGTACGCACTGGGACTTACAGCTTAGTACGGCTGTTATTCCGATTACGTACAGTGTGGTTACGTTTGAGACAATTGAGCCTAGTACCTTTCTGTTATCTAAGACCCTACTGACTATAAACCTAGCCTTATAGGTTTTACCTAGCACTTGAGTTATCTCTACGCTCTAACCTACCATACAAACTATACCAAACGTAAGTTACGTTGGCTTACGAGAGGAAAGCCTGTTACAAGGAGACATAAGGTAACACACGGAATTTGGGAAGGAATAGGGGTTTGTGTACGTTGTGCAATGTACACAGGACATGGTTTTCTTACTGCCGATCCCACAGACTTACAGGACCGATGATGGCTAAAGGTGTCTTGGCCACAGTAAGAGGAGGTTGTAGGAGGTGAATCACACTCGACTCCAGCTCGGTGACTGATTTATTACAATAATTAATTATATACAAGTTTTGTGGTGAATACACATTGATATATATTTATATGTGTGTTATGTGTTGATCGAGCCGATGAAGCGAAGATCTCAGTAGGTCACTTCTTAGCGCTGACGGAGTACCGGTGTTGCCGGCGCGTGGAAAAGATATATGTCGCTCTTAACGCTGACGCTGTGATGCTATTGCTTGTTCACGGTTGAACATCCTCGTTACAGTTTTTTGCCGATCCAAATAACTCAAAGCCATCATAATTATGTCCATACCGTCTTAGTTATGGTTTTATAGATGAGTATTTTCGATGGTGACGTGAGATCTTGTTGGTGGAGTACTGATTTGTTGGAGCTAGCGTTGATGCGCCACTTTTCCGTTCATTTGTTAACTTTGTTCAGGTGACTCTGTAGAGTTAAGGATGCTACACTGGGATTTCCATGGTTGCATAGCGCAGCGGTGTCATCAGTGAACGGCAGATAGGATATTATCCGTTGTCGGTATATCTACAGTGTACAAAAGAAATAGAATAGGGCCCAAAATGGAATCTTGAGGGCGTACCTCAAGATTTTTATTTCTTGAAAGGCAAAGTTAAGTTAAAATCAATGACACCAGTCATTGATTTTAACTGTAAATATTTGACGTTTCAAATACTATTTTAAGAGCTGGTAAAAGTTATGTGGATGTTGGTTCTTCATTTTGAAAAGCAGGCCTAAGTTACAAACCTTATTGAAAGCTTGAAGTTATCAGCGTACGCACTGATTACTCTAAAAAGACCATATTGTTCGAAGGAGCACAGCTGTGTGTTTTGCCATAACCGCCACGCTTGGCAGGCGAGTAGGCGATTGCAGTATCGTGGTAAAATGCATAGAGAACGCTGCTGCCCATTCTCTAGTAAGTCCTTTAGTCGCCTTCTACGACACCCACAGGAAGAAATGGGATGGTGCTATTCTTTTACGTCCGGTACCACACGGAACTGAAACCGGTGTTATGCCTCGTGTCACGTGTGGCAGTCTCGAAAGGCGGCATGCTCAATCTAGTTGAGTCAGCTATTGGCTTGCTTTTAAAATACAAAGACTAATTCTAAATAAAATATTGAAAAAATGGTTTTAGAGTGTTTGTGTTGTATGTGCAGGCCGAGTAACGGTCTGTCGGTGCTGGGCAGCGCTATCATCCCGGAGCTGAAGCCGCGCGTGCCCACAATGAGCGAGCGCGACCTCACGCGCGTCTACACGCCACGCCAATATCTGCGCTCCTAGACACCGGTTTCCTGACCCACCAGCTCTAAATATTGTACAGATCTGCAAAAATTGTATTGTGTTTTATAAATAAATTATTCATTTTTGTAACTTTTGTCTCTGATTTTTATCATCCAGCTCTTTTGTTGGTATCAGAAATATAATTCTGTCTGGGACTCTGACTTTCGAACTCTGCATGATTCAGTTGGTAATGCAGAAATTTCGTAAGAAACATCGTACATTGACAAGTAAAAGGGAAGATCAGGATAGCTAGCGAATTGAAAATAACTGTTTAGTAAAAGTAAGTATCATAATCTAAAAAACTTAAATAAAATTCACTGACGGACAGCGCATTGCCTGAACTGCTTGGTATTCAACTTGGTCGTGAGCTTCAAATTTTGGACATTCACATCTCGCCCAATTCTACCACCCACCCGGGCTTAACACGATCCATGAGTCATGAACAGTACAGGACCATACTCGATTTTACCAGGGTGCGCCGCAAAGTGCAATTCTCACCGTGGTGCGAGGGCTTCTTTAAGATCTTTTCTGACTACAAAAGCGACAAATATATTAATGTGGATGTGTTTGAAATTGAACATAACATAACATCACGCCTTGTTTCCCCGAAGGGTTGGGCAGACGTGTACCTATAGTACACGCACATTTTTCCAGTTATGATTAAATCCCATGTAATAGGAGGAGAGCCTGTTGCCATCAACCTGGCTCAAATCTAGATTTCGGGCTGCTACTAGGAAATTCTTCTGGAATTTCTCGGAAATTGAACATCATTATTTTACAATGAAATTAAAAGTTTAAAAGTGAATACGTGATCTTTGCTGCTCCCGGGAAGCATCTTAATTATGAGCCCTCAATATCCCTCAATGGACGACCACTTAAAAGGGCCGTCCAATTTAAATATTTGGGACATTATGTCACCGAAGATGTCAAAGATCAGGTAGAAATGCATCGAGATCGCTGGGCACTAGCAGCCAGATGCAACATGGCCCACAGATTCGCTCGTTGTAGTAACGAGGTTAAAATAACTCTGTTTAAAACTTATTGTCAAGCGTTCTACACGTGCAGTTTATGGGTCAACTATAGATACGCGGAGGATTAAGAAACTCTGACCGGTTGCTTATGCGGCAAGGATAAATAAACAAGATGTGTACCTACTTAATTGAAAAATACCCTTAGTTGATAAGTTTTTTATACTAGCTAGCTACTAACAGTGAACCAATGTTGTCAATATTATTATCGTCAGTTGTAATATCAATTACATAATGTAACCACCATAATGACGAAATCGAGTTGAATAGACAGGTCGACTGCAAATTTTCCGCTCTATCGATTGGAGTCTTTAAAATCTCGATATCTTGAAAAAAGGCGATTTTTTTTCATTTCAACTCATTTTTGTGATGTATGATACATTTTATAAGAATGAGCAATATATGGATTAATGTAACGACAGACTTGGTATTATTTTTTAATGTAATTGACCCAACGTGAAACAAAATCAATAATGTAAGAGTATTTTTTTCTAAAAATGGCTCTTCTGTCCAGCGCATTGGACGTTAAATGTATACTTAAATAATTGCTTTCTGGACAGCTAGATTGGCAGAGATGGACTCATCCCTTGGCCTACTCGCTCACCAAGTCTGAGCCCGCTAGATGTTTTCGTAAGGAGCCGGGCCAAGGAACTGGTTTATACGATTTTTGAAATAAACACGAGCGAAAAATTGATGGAGAGAATTAATTCAGCGTTTGAAACAATGGAGCTGGAGATGATGTTGAAAATAACAACAGCAGAATTGAGAAGACGGAGCCGTGCCAACACGGCAGACATTATGAACATGAAAAATAAATAAATTAAATTCAAATGTTGTTTTAATTAGCCTGCCTAAAATTTAAAGTTTCTCCCTCAAATTAGTTAGTAGGTCCTAATTTCAATAATTTGTAAGATATCCGCGTAAATGATACCTCAAAAGAAAGAACAATTATCAAGCATGTTTCTAAAATGGTTTGAACAAAAAACACCATCCATTTTTTTAAATAAGAGTTACAAAAAGTATTTCTAAATAAAAAAAAATCTGAGCCTCAAATGTCTATAATAAAAATGTCTAATTGTTGTTAGACATTTTGAGGCCTAAAACATGTTTTTCTAGATTGCTTATACATTACTTTGATAAAATAAAATAAAATGAATCCATTTATCATCCAATTTGGCTGTAATGCAATAAGCAGTTTTTTTTTTTTTTTTTCTGGGTGGGAAATCATCAAATAACTTCTCCCGCTCTGGGTGGAGCGGGAGGGCGTGTCAGACTTTTACTGACTAAAACCCACCCGTGTTCCCTCAGTTGCCTGTGTGCCAGGGGCGGCGGTATCTCTTTCGAACAACCCGCACCCCCGGCAGGCATCGGCCCTTGCGGGCCCCTCTGTTGCTGCTGACATCTCTTTGAGGCGCGCGTGGAACACAACGCGCCGTCGACCCGGGCTTGGTCCTTACCGGACAGCGAGGTACCCATTACTCGCCGTCTGCAAGCCCGTGCCTACGGTGGCCGGGAATCAGCCTGGGATTCCCGACGCCCAGGGCGTCTCCTGCGAAGGCCACGGCTGTGAGGGCGCATGTACTGCATCTCCCTCACGTGCGCCGCCTCCCTCTTTGCGAGCATAACTGCTTCGCTGAAGGAGGCGACTGCCAGCCATGCCCTCTCGCTCCGTACCATGGCCTGGACCAGGGTCGGACGCGAGAGATCGCCGCCGCCGATCACCTCCACGAGGACACGGCGTTGCTCCGCCCAACCTGGGCAGACCTCCACCGTATGCTCCACCGTGTCCTCTGGGCGATCTTCGCAATGGAAACACCCGGGCGTTTCCTCCCGCCCTATCCGAAACAGGAACCTCCCGAAACAGCCATGTCCGGTGAGGACCTGTGTCAGGCGGAAGGTGAGGACGCCATGCCGCCTCTCAAGCCACTCCTCAAAGAGGGGACTTACCGCCGCAATCGCGGCGTGCCCATGCAATAAGCAGTTTAGTTACATTTTTGGGAATTTTCGGAAAAAAATCATAAAAATTAGGTTAAAAAAATGGTAAGATTTCGTCTAAGACAACCATGGCTAAAATGGTTCTACATTGTCTGTACTATCTTCGCCCGAAGACTTTGCAGCCATTTTTTATTCACCCTGTATAAATATCATTTAAAAAATTAGAATATAAAATATATAAAACATTTAAAAATATAAAGGGTCCAAGCTACCGGCACGCGGTGACTCGCTGTTGCTTCGGGCCTGCTTGAAGAAGCCTATACAGGGATTAAACCCATAATGATTGTGAGCATTACGATTGTAAGCAATTACAAAATAAATCAAGACATTGCATCGTGAATTTGATTTTATTAGTACAAAACTTGACTAGTAACAGTAATTTGGTTCGATAAGTGTTACTAATTTTAAATATTATGTTATGATTAAATACAAAGAAATTAACCTTAATTCAAATACAAAGCAATCATGCTTAATTTAATAAATAGTTACCATTGTAAATAAGTATAACGTTCATGTATTGACTTAAAATTCGCGCGCTTTACCCAACTTGGTAACGTGACACAGAGCTGTCAAGTAAATTAAATACTGTTCACTGAGTCAATATACTTTGGACTGTCGAGCTATAAAGGACAGAGTTCTGTGTAAATAAGTTTCAATAGATACTTACCTGCCTTACCTGTATTCCGGTGCGCGTTCCGCGAGTCCGAGTCCTGTAGAGTGGTTGGTATTCCTGGTTTTGTTCAAATTTTCAGTCGAAATTTTTGTTCAGCACAATTTTCAGTAACGCCATAGTTAGCTAGCCCGCGTGAATATGCGTCTTCCGCCCCGTCACCCGTGCGCCTAGCGTATATGGGTGATTCTTTGAAACCGAGTGTATTTGCCTCATTGATATGGCTCAATTTTTTTTTGACATTTAGATCTTAATTAACATAGTTTCTTGTCCAGGTCATTACATGTTATAACATATATCAAAGGCACTGATTTGTACCCAGTAGTTTAGGATTTAGACTGTGCTGATGAATTGGTCAACCAGATTAATGATGACCAAGGCAGATAAATGAGTCTTTGCAACATAATATCTTCAATCAACTTTTTACTCCTAAATCAGTGGAGAATTTATTGCTGTCCTGGTACGGGTGACTCCACTTCTCTGTTTGGAAACTGGCAACGTAAAGGTGGATCATTCATAATCTCTAACTATTGGTTCAGTATCCAACAAAATGCTAGGAGTATGAGGCGGGGTGTTTATTCAAGCAGGGCCGCTGTTCTTTTTTCTTATTTCTTTCTAAGGTAATTGTAGGGGATTCTTATTGAAACACCTTATTACATACACTTTTCATTTATTAAGCCGCGCACTTATGGAATACTAACTCGTTTTACATTTCAATTTTTCTTAAGTAGTTTTCTACTAGGGTACAAGTAGCGGGTAGGCCCACTGATAATTATTTATATTTAATGCTTCTAAACCAATCAACAATAAGAAAGGCCGGGATATTTTGGTCAAGCATGAGTCTAATTCTCGACAGGTTTAGACCTGTTCGGACAAGTTTTTGCTTGCTCGAGGGCGATACCATTTGTTGCGTATGTGTGTGTAGGTGCCTGTTAATGTTTTACCTGTGTGTTTTTGTCGAGTTAGAACCTGTTTTATGGGTGATACCATTAGTTTAGATATTTATTTACCTTTTGAGGATGTGTGGGGTGCTAACTACGTTTCTTATTGATTGGTTTATAGCTACATTAGGTATTGATAAAACTTATTATTAACTATGGGAGATGAAAACTATCCCTATGCTTAAGAATGTAACAACGAATTACCTATCTATTTTACCTATAAGAAAATGGTTTTTTATTGTTTAATCAAACTCTTAATTATTAATCAGTTCTTCTTGTAGTCGCCAACAGTCTCCCCCTCAGTGCGTTGCACTCCATCTCGTTGGGGCGACGTTGCTGGTACGATCAGGACTAGGCGCGATGCTGGCCGCCGCAGGACACCCGCTGCAGTTCGCACGTCTACGATCCTGGTTCTTCCGTCTGGTCCGGGATGAGTGGCGACTATCTCGCCGCGTGGCCACGAGTACCGTGGCAGGGTGTGGTCGACGATCAGGACTATGTCGCCCAATGTAGGGTCCTGATAGTGAGGACCTTGGTTGTAGCGTGGCGAGAGAGTTGGTAGGTACTCTCTCAACCACCTTGACCAGAAATGATCGGTCAAGCGTTGGGATGTCTTCCAGTTGGGAGAACCGATGAGTTCTGTGTCGTCGAAGGAGCCAAAGAGGGTAGCTCCGCAGGAGCGCCCGATGAGGAAATGGTTCGGGGTCAAGGCTTCTTCTTCTTCTGGGTCGGTGCTGACGGAGAAGAGGGGTCTCGAGTTCACGATGTGCTCGGCCTCCAGAAGCAATGTGTGGAGTATTTCTTCTTTAGGTTGCCGCTCGTGTAGTGTTGCTGAGAGAGCGACTTTTACGGATCGCACCATTCTTTCCCAGGCTCCGCCCATGTGGGGGGCTCCAGGAGGGATGAACTTCCAAACGATGCCCATTTTGTTTACTTCTTTCCCAGAGTCTCGATGGCTGCAGTGATTTCTCTGTTGGCACCGATGAAGTTGGTTCCGTTGTCGCTCAGGATAATTTTCGGTGTTCCTCTTCTGGCGATCATTCTTCGTAGCGCGAGGATCATGGAGTCGGTTGATAGGGAGTTAGCCAATTCTAGATGAATCGCTCTTGTGGTGAGGCACGTGAACAAAGCTCCCCAACGTTTCTCTGTACGTCTTCCAATGGTAACAAACATAGGTCCGAAATAGTCTACTCCTAGGCAGGTGAAGGGAGGGCTGGCCTTTGTTAGACGTTCAGGTGGCAGATCTCCTTGAGGTGTGATCTGTGGAGTCTTCTTCCGAATTCTACACCATCCGCAGTCTCGTGCTACCTTTTTTACCATGTTTCGAAGCGATGGTATCCAATATTTCTGCCGGACCTCATTCATCACGGTGTTGTGGTTCCCGTGATTGAAAGCTTCATGGAGGTATTTCACTAGCAGCTGGGTTATTCGGTGACGTTTGTCCATCAGGATCGGATTCTTGTATGAAGCTATCAAGTACTTGGCGGCTCCGATGCGGGTGGATAGTCTGATGAGCCCGTCTTCTAATTTGATCGTGAAGTTCTTCAGGTTGGATGTCGAATTAAGGTCTTCTTTCTTACGCAGGGCAGCTAGTTCGTCTGGGAAGCTGTCTTCTTGCACTCTTTTTATCAGCAGTTGTTCCGCCTTTTCTATGTAGAGTGCAGATTTTGGTAGAAAGGCCGCTTCTTTTCTGCTTGGTCTCTTTTCCGACGGTTGGATCTTCTGTTTTTGTATCTTTTTCCAGGCTGGGTCTTGGGTTCTTCTGGTGATGAGTTTTGTGATGTTCACTTTTTTCTTTATTTTTCGCTTGAAAACGTCTATGGCTTGTAGGTACCTTGCTGTTGCGTGAAGTAGGCGTATCCAACTGGAAAATCTCTCTGGATCGGGCACGATGACAGGTATGACTTTCCTGACGCTTAACGTGATGGCGTTAGGCTTTTCCTCGCCCGTATCGGTGATAGAGACCTTTTTCTCTTCTGTAGGCCAATTTCTGGGATCTTCACGCAAGAAGGCTGGGCCATTAAACCATCGATGTGTTACATCGAATTTAGACGGGGTTTCTCTGGTAGCGTCGTCGGCTACGTTGTGTTTCGTCGGAACCCAGCGCCATTCTTTATGCTTCGTCAGCTCTTCTATCTCGGCGAGACGGTGCGCGACGAAGGGCTTGAAACGCCTAGGGTCTGATTTGATCCATGTCAGCGCTGTTCTGGAGTCGGTCCAGAAGTATCTTCGGGTCGTCGTTAAATCCATTTCTTGGCTTGTACTATTGGCCAAGCGGCTTCCCAGTAGACACGCTTGTAGTTCGAGTCGAGGTATTGAAGTTGGCTTGAGAGGTGACACTCTAGCTTTCGCCGTTAGCAGCTTTACTTCCACGCGATTGTCCGGATGTTGAGAGCGCCAGTACACCGCGCAAGCGTATGCCTTCTCACTGGCATCGCAGAATGTGTGCAGCTCCCCCTCGGTCGCGTCGTATGTGAAACAGCGAGGAATTCGAAGGTCTTTAAGTTTCCTTAAATCTTCAAGCCACTTTCTCCATTCCTGTTCTCTTGGTGGAGGTAATATCTCGTCCCATTCTAGGCCGGACCTCCACAAGTTTTGAAGCATCACCTTTCCCTGTACGGTTATGGGTGACGCCAATCCTAATGGGTCGAAGACCGACATCACTGCGCTTGTCGCTTCTCTCTTCGTCGGTGCGCGTTTTCCTTCCTTGGCTTCGTCGGGGGTGTTCCGTAGACTCAGAGTGAAATGAAGACTGTCTTCTTGGACGTTCCAATTGAGTCCTAAGGTTTTCTCGACTTGATCCTTAGGTTCTCCTAGCACGATGGAGTTTGTCTTGGTGTCTGCGTCGGTGAACTCTTCAACCGTCGAAGGGTCGTTGCTCGCCCAGCCTCTCAAGAGGAATCCCCCTTTCTTGTGGATCTCATTCACATCTCTTGACACTTTGGTAGCTGTCGCTGCGTCGGGAAAGCTTGCGATGTAATCGTCCATGTAATGGTTTCGGTTTATCGCTCTGACGGCTTCTGGACAGCAATTGGTGAAATCTTCTGCATTTCTGTTCTTTACATATATAGCGGTACACGGCGAGCAGGCGGCTCCGAATATTAATGATGTCATTCTGTATTCCTTATTTTTCCAAAGAAATCGAAGGCTGTCTCTATCTTCTTCATTGATTTTTATTCTCAGGAACATCTCTTTGATGTCTGCGACGACGGCTACTGCTTCTTGCCGGAACCGGAGCAGGACACCGAACAGTGATTGTAGCAAGTCGGGTCCTGCTAACAATGCGTCGTTCAGCGATTTTCCATTTGATTTAGCGGCGGCGTCGAAGACCAGTCTCATCTTCTTCTTCTGGGGGTGGACAACGGCGAAATGCGGCAGGTACCATGATCTTGAGGAGGCGGGTTCACCTGTTACTTCCTCGGCGTATTTACTGTTGATCAGGTTTTCGACCTGCTCTTCATATTTTCGTTCAAATTCTTTGTCCTTTAAGAACTTTTTCTCCATTCCCCTTAGTCGTCGCGCTGCAGCTGTTTTGCTTTCCGGCAGGCTTTCTTCGTCCGTCTTCCAGATCAAACCTGCACTGAATCTTCCATCAGGTAATCTTTTCGTCGTGGAATGCAGCAGGTCAAGAGCCCGTTGGTCGATGTCGCTGGAGGGTCTCCTCGCGGCGATTCCTAGGGCTTCGATGTCGAAGTGGTTTCTAATCATCTTCTCGAGGCAATCATCTTTTCCTTCAGGCAATGTCACAAGATGATTCACTATTCGTACTGCAGTATTATTTCTTGACTTGGTTCCGTGCAAGACCCAACCCAACTGGGTTCTGGAGGCTACGGGCTTGCTTCGGTCGCCAACTTTTACTTCTTGAGACACGATCAGATGCCAATTGTCCTGTCCGATGAGTACAGTAGGACGAGCGTTTGGATATTTCAGTTGCTCTGCTATCTTTTCCAGATGTGGGCAGTCTTCCAGATCCTTATCGCTGACTTCTTGGGGGGACAAGTGCAAGGCCTTAACGGTGTATCCTGACATTTTCTCCATGCTGCGCTCGAATCTTCCTCTGATCTTGATATCGACCTTCTTTGACTTCTGGCTCATTCGATGACCTCCCACGCCCTCGATTCTTAATTCTTCTTCAGGGCCCTGGGCTCCGATCATGTTCACGATGTCTTCTTCTATCAGGGTCACTGTTGATCCTTCGTCCATGAGGGCGTAGACTTCGGCTTTGGCATCTGGTCCCCATAGTTCTACTGGCACGATTTTCAAGTAGGCTCTTGATATCGTCCGCGTTGCATTCACTGTCGATGCTACAGCTTGGGTATCTTGCGTGGCTGGCTTCGTCCTTTCTTCTGAATGTAACATCACATGGTGACTTCTCTTGCATTTTCCACACGGCTTTGCTTTGCAGCTGAATCTTCTATGTCGTCCCAATAGGCATTTGAAACATATGAAAGCTCGCTTGGCTTGTTCCCATCTTTCTTCTATGGAAGCGTTGACGAACTTATTGCATTTCAACAGTGCGTGTTCCCCAGCACATTCAGGACAGGCGATCTTTTCCGGTTTCTTGGTGTCGTCCTTGCATGAACAGACTGTCGCTGTTTGTGGTTCATCTTCTTCTTCTTCATCCGAATCTTCCTCGTTCGATGAATGTTCTTCTTCATTGTGCCGTGCGACTCGAGTGGCGTTCACGCCGCGGGAACCGGGAGGTCGCATGCGGTTTCTTAATCCTTCCTTCTTCACCTTGGTACCCATGAACTCGTGCATTTCGAACTGATCCACCATTTGGTTGAAGAAGTTCATAAGGCTGATGAGGATTGGTTCATCATCTTCTTCTTTGGATGCTCTGTAATCGTACCACCTGAATCGCACCAGGATGCACATCTTCTCAATTATACGATTCGCTATATCACTTGAGTGCAGATAACTTTGCTTCTTCATTTGTTTCACAACGCTGACTGTATTGGCCACTGCTCCAGCGTATCTCACCAACTCTCTTGCGTCTTCAGACATGGGGGTCAGCTTCTCTATGTTTTCTATCTCGCTTCTTATCAGATAAGTGGGTCTTCCGAATCGGCGTTCTAATGCAGTTATTACCTCTTCTGGATCCACTTGTGTATAGAGAAGGGACTTCACTGCTTCTTTGGCTTTCCCTTTTATTGCTCTTCTTAATCTTCCCATGTTCTCGATTCCACTGAAGAGAGCCTGCGAGTCCTTGTATGTTGCTTTAAAGGCCATCCAATCTCTTGCGTCGCCGTCAAATTGGTGTAGCTCGCTGACATACTTCGGCGCGCGTTGCATAACCGCTGTTGCCTTGCTGTCTGTTGCTGATTTGACTGCTTCCAATATTGCTTCGGCCAGCTGACTGGCAGGGGTCGTCGTGGGTGGCGTCGTTTCTGCTGTGTGCGGCGCTTCCTTTGCCTTTGACACCCATGCTTCAGTAGCTTTTTCAGCAGCGGATTTGGTCGCGGTATCTTCTTCATTATCACTCAAGTCCGTATCGTCTTCGCAGACACGCGTTAATTCCAACTTGGTATTCGCCAGCTTAGCTTTCATCTTGATTTCTTCCAATTGTAATTTCTCTAATTCTAATCTGGCTTCTATTTCTTTCTTCTTATTGCTTGCTTTGTTTGAAGTCGGCTTTGCCTTCTTTTTATTTTCTACCAAGGTAGCATCGGCTTCCTCGACCACGGTTGTGTCTTCGGTAAGCGCGCTGCCGTCTGTCACCTCTTCGGAGGTGGTAGCTGACGTTTCCGTAGTTTCTTCTTCCGTGGTCGAGCGTGTGCTATCTCCTTTACGGCTTCGCGTCATCATTATTTATTCACTTTCACAGCACTTATTGTCAATATTGTTCAGTAACTTACCGGTGTTTATATGTTAGTCCTTTAGCAGAGGACGCGTTGAAGCGAAGGCGTACACACACACTTCGACTTATACAGTACATACACACATTAAAACTTTAGTTCCGTGTCCTTTATGTATTCACTAAACACCGTTCACGTAACGCTTATGCACTCACTAAACACCGTTCACGTAATGCTTATGTACTCACTAAACACCGTTCACGTAACACATATACTCATTACGCACGTTAACATAACACTTATGTACTCACTATGCACATTCACAAAACACTGGAACAAGCAGGGCTTCGAGTGATACGGGGGCTTCGAGAGGGCGCGGCGTGGCTCGTAGTCGACCCTCCCAGCTATAATCTTCACTCGGCAGGTCGTGTGCCCGCCAACAGGTCTTCCGTGGAGGGCCTAGCTTCGAGAATAAGCGATCTTCCTAGTCGTTTATTCCCAGCAATAATCTTCGGCAGCACACGTAGGGCTTCGAGTGATACGGGGGCTTCGAGAGGGCGCGGCGTGGCTCGTAGTCGACCCTCCCAGCTATAATCTTCACTCAGCAGGTCGTGTGCCCGCCAACAGGTCTTCCGTGGAGGGCCTAGCTTCGAGAATAAGCGATCTTCCTAGTCGTTTATTCCCAGCAATAATCTTCGGCGGCACACGTAGGGCTTCGAGTGATACGGGGGCTTCGAGAGGGCGCGGCGTGGCTCGTAGTCGACCCTCCCAGCTATAATCTTCACTCAGCAGGTCGTGTGCCCGCCAACAGGTCTTCCGTGGAGGGCCTAGCTTCGAGAATAAGCGATCTTCCTAGTCGTTTATTCCCAGCAATAATCTTCGGCGGCACACGTAGGGCTTCGAGTGATACGGGGGCTTCGAGAGGGCGCGGCGTGGCTCGTAGTCGACCCTCCCAGCTATAATCTTCACTCAGCAGGTCGTGTGCCCGCCAACAGGTCTTCCGTGGAGGGCCTAGCTTCGAGAATAAGCGATCTTCCTAGTCGTTTATTCCCAGCAATAATCTTCGGCGGCACACGTAGGGCTTCGAGAGGGCGCGGCTCGTAGAACTAATCTTCACGTAACTTACCAAAATACGCAAGCTTCTTGTAAAACGCTGCTTATCTTCATACAGCGATATATCTTCAAGTAGCTTCTGTATTCTTCGTGTATCTTCAGGCTCAGGCTTCAGTTCTTCAATCCGGCTGCAGAAGGACCAATTCTTGTAGGGGATTCTTATTGAAACACCTTATTACATACACTTTTCATTTATTAAGCCGCGCACTTATGGAATACTAACTCGTTTTACATTTCAATTTTTCTTAAGTAGTTTTCTACTAGGGTACAAGTAGCGGGTAGGCCCACTGATAATTATTTATATTTAATGCTTCTAAACCAATCAACAATAAGAAAGGCCGGGATATTTTGGTCAAGCATGAGTCTAATTCTCGACAGGTTTAGACCTGTTCGGACAAGTTTTTGCTTGCTCGAGGGCGATACCATTTGTTGCGTATGTGTGTGTAGGTGCCTGTTAATGTTTTACCTGTGTGTTTTTGTCGAGTTAGAACCTGTTTTATGGGTGATACCATTAGTTTAGATATTTATTTACCTTTTGAGGATGTGTGGGGTGCTAACTACGTTTCTTATTGATTGGTTTATAGCTACATTAGGTATTGATAAAACTTATTATTAACTATGGGAGATGAAAACTATCCCTATGCTTAAGAATGTAACAACGAATTACCTATCTATTTTACCTATAAGAAAATGGTTTTTTATTGTTTAATCAAACTCTTAATTATTAATCAGTTCTTCTTGTAGTCGCCAACAGTAATATACCTTATAATTTATTATGTTAAGTTATTTATTATGTTAATTAACATGGCTAAAGTACCGACAGCTCAATAGACGGATTTCTAAGTGCTTGAATAGCGACCTTCGCTGCTTTAATATGGACCGCATCAAGGACGCGATAGAGTGGAACAAGGGCTCCAAGGTCTTTGCAAAAGATCTATCTATTGGGCAGAGTCAGCTTTGGAAACTGAGGACCGATGATGGCAGGATCGTATTCCCCTACCTGTGCTGTTGAGAAAGTTCGAGAGGTTCTATGGACAGTTACACAGATATACTTCAACAAGCAACCCCGTTACGGATCTGGCAAACGACTCAAGAACAACCAACAACAAACCGGATGTTGATGGAATTACGGCCAAACTTCTGAGAGCTTGCGGAAAACCCGTTCGTAAAGCCCTCCAGAAGCTGTTTGATTCCTTAATACTTAGGTCAATAGGCATGGAACAGAGGTGTGGTGGTAGTTTAAGAATGACAATACCTTTCTTAAGAATTGTAAGCACTTCTGAGCCATTTCTACAAGCTGTTTTCGAAAGTCATCACGAACCGTCACGTGCGCAAGTTTGATGACTTCCAACCTCCCGAACAAGCCGCATTCCATAAATGCTTTAGCACCGTAGACCACACACATATACTGTGACAGGTTATACTGAAGATCGAAGAGTACAACCTGCCGCAGAGAGGCGTTTAGCGTTTATGGAATACGATTCGAATGAAACATGGGCTGTACTGCAGTCTCTTCAACGGTGCCAGATCGACTATCGGTACATCGAGATGCTGAAGTGTCTGTACGAAAACACCACTATGTCTGTCCGACTCCAGAACCAGACTTTGAAACCTATCCTTCTGCAGCGAGGTGTGAGACAGGGAGACGTTATCTCTCAGAAACTGTTTACCTCTGTTGGTTAGCATCACCATCAATGGCGAGTACATCACTCAACTTCGGTTTGCGCATGATAAAGACCATGGAGGACCTCAGTACAATACTCAATGACCTCAGTAGAGCTTCCAAAAGAATGGGTCTTAAAATGAAGACATGGACAAGACAAAGATCATGTCAAATGCCCATGTAATACCCACTCTCATGACGATCGGAGGCGCTACACACGAAGTTGTAGATGAGTACGTTTACGTAGGACAAACTATCTAGTTAGAATTGCCAAACTTAAGTGGCAATGGGCAGGGCACATTGCTCGCAGAACAGATGACCGATGGGGCCGAAAGGTTCTGGAGTGGTGACCGCGTACTGGAAGACGTATAGTTGGAAGGCCTCCCACAAGGTAGACCGATAGCCTTGTGAATGCCGCAGGACCCGCTGAATGTGGGAAGCATAGAACCGGTCGAAGTGGAGGAGCTTGGGGGAGGCCTATGTCCAGCAGTGGATGCCTTGCGGCTGAAATGATGATGATGATGATGCCTTATAATTATTTCTTCATCTCTTTCTCTGTAATCTTTGTATTCTAGGTTTCATTTCATTTATTGATATTGGTTGTTTTTCTTTTTTTCGACGTTTGTAGTATTGTCGATTTTTTCTCTTTTTTCTTTCCATAACTCTTCAAAAGGATTTCTACGCGAGTAATTTTTCCTAGGTTTTCTTCTCTTGTGTGCTTGTTTGGTTTTGGTATTTCGATAATATAGATCTGAAACTAGGAAAATAGTTTAAAAACAAAAATACATGAAAAAGTTGATTACTGTTTTAATTTGGTTTCCTATTGAAGTCTGACCTTATGATATGAGATCATCGTTATTTGAATTAAACCTAATTTATTTCATCTGGTCATAAGAGCCAAATAAAACCAGACTAATGGGAGCCAGACAAATTAGGAATTTGAAGATAGTGGAACCCTGATCTTTTATTTATGAAGGGACGGAATCAAAGGTATAATTAAAATGAATAAACCACCTTATTAGAGACCTTGGTTTAGTTGCAAAACGTAACTATAGAGTCACAAACCATAAAAGAAGACAGATTAATTATGCGACTTACCTGACAAACGCCCAGATCACAACTTTCGATCGAACTTTTTCGCAAAATTACACCCACGCACCAGCACTCCGTATGACAGGTCGGCCCTGACGGATGCGGCTAATCACGAGTCGATATTATTCTATCAAATATTTTGTGTTTACTTTGAAATTATGCTTGAACAAATTGTGGCAACTGAATTATTATTTTAGTCGGGGACATTTTTAAAAGTAATGTAATTAGGTACGAATCTTTACAATTATTTCGATTATAAATGATCACATATTATCAAGTAACGTATATTTGAATAGGTATCGGTGCAGCGTACTTTTTATAATATATTGCTTCACTAAGATCGCAGAAAATCGAATAATTTAACAAAAAGCGGCATGGGGACACACCAGATTAATTAGTTTTTACTGTTTTCTGCAGACTTAATTATTGCTTGTTTTAAGTAATCTCAGTTAACTACTATAGGCCTCGATAGAAATTTTCATCTAATATATAAAATTCTCGTGTCACAGTTTTCGTTGCCATACTCCTCCGAAACGGCTTGACCGATTTTGATGAAATTTTTTGTGCTTATCCGGTATCTATGAGAATCGGCCAACATCTATTTTTCATCCCCCTAAATGTTAGGGGTAGTCCACCCCTAAATAATTTATAAGGCAAAACAACGTTTGCTGGGTCAGCTAGTTTACTATAAAACCTGAAATCGATGTTCAATTTGGAGATCATATTGATGTGTTCTTCAGTCAAAAACATGTAAAAACTGTGTGTCAAAGAATCACCCATATAGCCACCTTAATACATAGAATTTTCTTGTCTCTAGTACAAAAAATTGTAAGAATTTTCAGTCTATGAACGAAATATCGGACCACCGCTACGTGCGGTTCAACATCTCCACCAGTGGCCCCGGAGAGATGCGGCCCCCCTCGGGGCAATCACCGTTCCTGCGGTAGGCTCTAACCCGCCTGGACAGGGAGGCAGCGGGGGAGGCGGCGTTCATCCAGGACTGGCTTTCACCGCCTAACGCCGGCCTGGATGTGGACACCGTAACGGGGCAGCTAAGGGAGTCTCTGACCGAGGTACGCAACTCTAGCATGCCCCGCTCTTGCCGACCACACACCAAACGCGCCGTGTACTAGTGGTCGGTGGAGCTGGCGGGGCTTCCAGCAGCGTGTGTGGAGGCAAGAAGGGCCTATACGTTTAGCCGGCCGCGGCGTTGACGGCATCTGTCCGACGAGGACCACCTCTACGAGGTATACATGGAGACAAAAATGGTCCTCGGTCGGGCCATCGCCACCGCCAGAGACTCGGCGAGAGCCGAGCTGCTGATGGGTATCGACAACGACCCCTACGGGAGACCATATAAAGCGGCGCGTAACAAATTGCGACCCTTTGGTCCCCCAGTTGCCGAGACCCTGGAGCCCTCATTTCTGGATGGGGTGGTTCAGTCCCTGTTCCCATGCTTCGACGTCTTCACCCAGACCACCAGCGACTGAAGTCCATCGGCCCCGCAAACGGACGGCCCACGCTGGGCGCGTAAGCGCATTGACAGGGAGGTTCTCGAGGAGGCCGCTGTTGTCCAGGCCTGGACCCTGGAGTCGATGACGATCGGACCCGTCGACGTCGAAAAGGAGGCGCTGTGGTTCCGCGGGGCAATGACGCAAATCAGCGACGCGCCGATGCCCCGCATCCACACAAATTCAGGAAGACGCCAGGTGTACTGGTGGTCTGCCGAGATCGCGTGACTACGTGTCGAGTGCGTGGCAGTCAGACGCCAGTACACCCGATACCGGAGGAGACGTCGTCGGGTCCCTGACGATGAAGCCGCGCGGTATGAGGTGTACCGCGTCGTTGGGGCTTATTTGGCGGAAAGGTGTGTCACTTACACGGGACGAGATGGCGGAAACCAGCGCCGCATGTCGTGCGATGTTCCACAGGGTTCGGTCGTGGGACCGCTCCTGTGGAACATTGGGTACGACTGGGTGCTGAGGGGCGAGCTCCAGCCGGGCGTGGACTTGACGTGTTATGCGGATGACACGCTGGTCACGGCCCGGGGGAGCTCGTACAGGGAGGCAGCGTTGCTGGCGACGGCTGTAGTGTCACAGATCGTGACCCGCATACGGCGCCTAGGCCTGGAGGTGGCCCTCAACAAGTCGGAGGCCATGGTCTTTCATGGGCCCCGGCGGGCGCCACCGCTGGGATCACACATCGTGGTCGGGGGGTCCCGAATTGCTGTCGAGTCCACCATGAAATATCTTGGATTGGTGCTCGACAGCCGGTGGGATTTTGGCCCCCACTTCCAGCGGCTGGTGCCCAAGTTGTTGGGCGCGGCTGGGGCGCTGTCAACGCTACTTCCCAATCTGGGGGGCCCGAGCGCCGCCTGTAGGCGGCTCTACGTGGGGATCGTGCGATCGATGGCCCTGTATGGGGCCCCGATCTGGGCGGCTGACCTGACGGCCGGCAGCATCGCTGTCCTGCGAAGGCCACAGCGAGCGATGGCCGTCAGAGTCATAAGGGGGTATCGCACGATCTCTTACGAGGCGGCTTGTGTACTGGGCGGATCCCCGCCCTGGGACCTCGAGGCGAAGGTACTCGCGTCACTGTACCGGTGGCGCGGGGTGAACCTAGGTGGACCGTTTATATCCCCCATACTCGTGGGAATCTTTATGGATACTAAAAATAAAAATTTTGAGAAGTTGCCGATCGTGTTGGTCGAGTGGATGAGCAAGGGTGCAATGTCGGACTCCGACACTGCATCCGAGAGGAGGGCGAGCGTGGCGAGCGTTGGCTCGGAGCGCTTGCGGGCTGAGGAAGGGATGGCTGGGCGTCTCTCCAAGGGAAGGAGGAAGCGTTCGCCACGCTCCCGCAGCGAGGAGAACCTGCCAGCCGGTAAGTTGGCAACGGGCAGGAGTAGACGAGGTCGCGCAGTTGCAGGCGGACCTTCTCGTCTACCTGAGGGAGGCGTTGCGTCTGCTCAGGTCGAGCTTGCGGAGAGCGTGGAGAGCGTGGCCTCTGGGGCCGACGATCCGGCCGAAAGTAAGGCGAAGAAGGGGTCGAAATCCAAAAAGGCTTCGACCCTCGATGTGGGCTTGGTGGACGCCGAACGCCAGCTAAACCTGGCAAAAAGGGTGCAACTCCAGCAAGACCTGGAGGAGAGGGTCGCTGCCAAGGAGCACCAGGTGCAAACCGCCCGGTCGAGGGCTAGCTATGGTGCATCCACTCTGTTGTATGCTGACCACTCTCTGGCGGAACTGGAGCGCATGGCACATGAGGACAAAGAGGAAGTCCTCGAGGTCGCCGCAAAGTCCTCCAACTTGAAGGGGACCTTTCAAAAAGCCCTCAAATGCCGGGCCGCCAGTTTGCACGGCATTGTCCTGGAGCTGGTGAAGCGGACGGCCACGGATGAGACGCGGCAGCTGCAGGCGAAGGTGGATCGCCTGCAGGCGGAGGTCAGCCAGCTACATCGGAAGCTGGCTGAGGCCACGGCCCGGCCTGCCCAACCTGCCCCAGGTCCGGTGGTAGGAGGCTCCTCCTCCCCATCCAACCTTGAGGAAGTAATCCGAAAGGTTGTCATGGAGGAGAGGGCCTTCACCAGAGCCTGCTTCGCAGGCATCGAGGACCGGCTCTTGCCGGAAAAGCGGCTCCGCCCGCCGCTAGTGGCGGATAACAGTCAACCACCGATGGAACCGGAACCTGCGCCTCTAGCAGGCCTGGCATCGAGTGCGCAGGCCCAGGCCCCGAAGCCCTCCAAGGGCAAGAGGACCAAGAAGGCTCCTCAAATCCGCACCACAAGCGCGGAGGGAGCGTCTGGGTCGTCTGCCACTGCAGCAGCCCCCCAGAACTCGCAGGAGGAAGACGCCCTTCTTCCCTCCACCACCCCGTCCAACCAGCCGTGGACGGAAGTGGTCAGGAGAGGAAAAGGGAAGGGAGGGAAGAAAGGGGAAAAGTCGGCCCCCAAGCCTGCTACGACTGCTTCTGCAGCCAAAAGGGCTCCAGCCAGCGGGAAGAAGCTAGTTCCTCCCAAAACCGCAGCCGTCGTGGTGACCATCACCCCGGAGGCCGTGAAGCGGGGCGAGACGTACGAGTCCGTCCTACGACGGGCTCGTGCCAATGCTGATCCCGCCCGGCTGGGGATCAGCAACATCGCGTGCCGCCGAACCCTAACCGGGGCTCGAATTTTCGAGTTCTCGGGGGAACAGCGCGGCACAAATGCGGACCTCTTTGCAACAAAGTTGCAAGAGGCCATCGCGGATGCGGCGACTGTCGTCAGACCGGTTAAGACCGCAGCCTTGGAGGTGGCCGATCTGGAGGATTCGGTCACCAAGGAGGATGTGGTGGCGGCCGTCGCGGCGGCTGGAGGCTGCGACGCTGACGCGGTGAAAGGTGGAGCCATCAGGCTCGGCCGCCGCGGTATGGGCATCATCCGCGTCGAGTACCCAGTAGCCGCGGCTGGGGCCGTCCTTGCTGCGACCAAGGGACGGCTGCTCGTGGGAGTCAGCTCAGCTGTGGTCAAGGCACTTGAAGACCAGCCAATGCGCTGCTTCAAGTGCTTCGCGTTCGGCCACACCCGGGTCACGTGTCCCTCCAAATTCGACTGGGGAGACACGTGCTACCAATGCGGGAAAGAGGGACACAAGAGTGTCACCTGCCACGCCACCACGCCACACTGCACGGCGTGTGCCGCCAGTGGCCGCCCCGCGGACCACAGGATGACGGGCAGGAGCTGTAAGCCCCCCGTGCGGAAGGGCATAGTGCCGGCGCAGGTTCGCCCTGTTGCCACCACCGCCGCCGTCGTCGCCACTGCAGCTCAGACGGCGGTAGCTGAGGAGGATGGTGCGATGTCGGAATAATGGGTTACGACTATCGCATCATCCAGGCGAACACCAACCACTGCAGAGCGGCCCAGGACCTGGTAGTGCAGGTCATGGCCGAATGGTTGGTGAATGTAGCGGTGGTCGCCGAGCCTTACTCGATCCCCGGCAGCTGGCTGGGTGACGAGGACGACTCAGTGGCACTAGCGGCGCGGTCGTCCAGACTCACCACCCCTCTCGCTATTAGAGAGGGGACCGGGATGCGTGGCCACCGCGTGGGGAGACTTAACCCTTGTGGGCGTATATTTCTCCCCAAACCGCCCTCTTCAGGACTTCGAGAACTATCTCGGAGTCCTGGCCGCCGTGGTAGGCAAGGCGGCGCCGCGTCAGGTCTCCGTACTGGGAGACCTGAATGCCAAGTCGGTGACCTGGGGCAACCCGGCCACCGACGCACGCGGGCGGGCGGTGGAGATGTGGGCAGCCTCCTCCGGACTCTCCCTCTTGAACCGAGGAAGCGTCCAGACATGCGTGCGGCGTGGGGGTGGCTCAATAGTGGACGTCACCTTCGCCACCCCTGCGTTAGCCGCGCGCGTGTTGAACTGGCGGGTGGACCTGGTGTAGACTATGTCGGACCACCGCTACGTGCGGTTCGACATCTCCACCTGTGGTCCCGGAGAGAGGCAGCCCCTCTCGGTGGGGTCACCGTTCCCGCGGTGGGCTCTAACCCGCCTGGACAGGGAGGCAGCGGGGGAGGCGGCCTTCATCCAGGACTGGCTTTCGCCGCCAACCGCTGGCCTGGATGTGGACACCGTAGCGGGGCAGCTGAGGGAGTCTCTGACCGAGGTATGCAACTCTAGCATGCCTCGGTCTCGCCGACCACAGCCCAAACGTGCCGTGTACTGGTGGTCGGTGGAGGTGGCGGGGCTTCGAGCAGCGTGTGTGGAGGCTAAGAGGGCCTATACGCGTAGCCGGCGGCGGCGTCGACGGGGTCTGTCCGACGAGGACCACCTCTATGAGGTATATATACATGGAGGCAAAAATGGTCCTCAGTCGGGCCATCGCTGCCGCCAGGGACTCGGCGAGAGCCGAGCTGCTGGAGGGTCTTGACAACGACCCCTACGGGAGACCGTACAAGGCTGCGCGCAATAAATTGCGCCCCTTTGGTCCCCCGGTTGCCGAGACCCTGGAGCCCTCATTTCTGGATGGGGTGGTTCAGTCCCTGTTCCCGTGCAGGGGCAACTTCACCCCGCCAGTGATGGTCCCACCTCAAGGGATAGCTCTGCCAGACGAGGAAGAGGAGGAGGCCCCTCCTGTCACGGAGTCGGAACTTGGCGCGGTGATTTTCCATATCCGCGCCAAGAAGACAGCTCCAGGTCCCGACGGTGTTCCCGCAAGAGTGGTGGCGATCGCTGCCACTCAAATGGCGGAAAGGTTTCGGGACCTCTTCAGCGCATGCCTTGCGTCTGGGAGGTTTCCGAAACCGTGGAAGGAGGGGCAGTTGTGCCTCCTTCGCAAGGAGGGCCACCCAGCAGACTCCCCCTCGGCATACCGGCCCATCGTTCTGCTCGATGAGGTCGGCAAAATGTTCGAAGGGATAATCGCTGCTCGCCTAAAGGGCCATCTGCGGGATGTCGGGCCGGACTTGTCAGATGCTCAGTTCGGTTTTTGGGCTGAGCGTTCCACAGTGGACGCGCTGGCCTGCCTTAAGGGCCAGGTGAAGGAAGCGATGGAGGCGGGGGACGGATTGTTGGCTGTGTCATTCGACGTAGCCAATGCCTTCCACTCCGTTCCCCACTCCACCATCCTAGAGGCGCTCCGATTCCACGGAGTGCCTCGATACCTGCGCAGTCTGCTGGCCAGCTACCTGGAGGACCAGGCGATCCTCCTGGTAAATAGGACTGGCCAAATCCGGCGGTACGCCGTTGAAGCCGGTGTTCCACAGGGGTCAGTCGTAGGACCTCTCCTGTGGAATATCGGCTATGATTGGCTCCTACGGGGAACTCTCCTCCGAGGCACGAGTGTCATTTGCTACGCGGATGACACTCTCCTCACCACCCGGGGGGGGAGTTCCAGGGAGGCGGCCAGCCTGGCATCGGCGGGCGGATCCTTGGTCACGGGAAGGATCCGCCGCCTAGGTTTAACGGTCGCGCTGCACAAGAACGAGGCCGTGTCCTTCCACGTACCACGGCAGCGCCCCCCACCTGACGCCCACATCTTCGTGGAGGGCGTCAGGATTGAGGTGAAGGCCCAGATGAAATATCTGGGCCTCGTCATTGACAGCAGGTGGCGCTTCGGTCCGCATTTTAGCGGGCTGTCGTCGCGCCTGCTGAAGGCCGCGGGCGCGCTGTCATGGCTGCTTCCCAACTTGGGGGGGCCCAGCGCACGATGCCGGCAACTTTATGCCGGCATCTTGAAGAGTATGGCCCTCTATGGGGCCCCCATCTGGGAGGACTCCCTCCACAGGAGGGAGAACGCCGCCACCTTGCGGGCACCCCAAAGGGCCATAGCCCAGTGGGTGGCGCAGGCCTACCGTACGGTGGGCTTTGCGGCAGCATGTGCTCTGGCCAGCACCCCTCCTTGGGAACTAGAAAAAAAAAAAAAAAAAAAGGTTAGGTTGGGGTGCTTGGACAGGAAACCTCCTCGTGTGCCCGTGGGCTGGAGTTTCCCTTGGATGCATCCAGGGGAAAGGCCAGTCTGCGGGACGGTGCACTCTGGGGTACGGGCAATTTCCCCCCATTAGGTACGTGTGCCTAAGGGGTGTCGTTGTCCGTATGCCAATATCCTGTCGGAGACGCGCCCCGGCGCGTGGGCGGGGGAGCCTTGTGCTCCTGGGTCGGTCGACCTGGACTGCCCGGCGGTCGCCTACTCACCCCTCTGCTTACAGAGGGTGAGTTGAGTGGGCGTGGGACGTGTCTCCACTTCTGACAGGTGGAGGCTAGCAGGCAACGGTTGCGGGGGCACCCTAGCCTGCATTGCACAGGCCTCCACCAGTGTCGGACGGGAATGGCCATGTGTTCTGGCCATTCCCGGACCCCCGTCTAGGGGGCATGCGGGGCCTGCCATTCAGGCGGGCATGCGCCGGGAGGGTTGTGGAAGTAAAGGCTGAGCCGGTTTCCCATGGCCCTCCCATCACGGCGATGCGGGAACACCGCTGAGATTTTAGTGGGTAGACTGTCATTCTGACAGGAGTCCCACATACTCCGTCTCGTCCCCCGCGAGCGGGTATGCGTAAAGCATTTTCTCAGCCTAAAAAAAAAAAAAAAAAAAGGTTAGGTTAGGTTTCAGGCTCTCATGCCCTACCGCCGGCCCCATTACCATCGGGGCGGTCCGGCCGGTACTCGAGCGCTGGCTCGGGAGGAGGCACGGCTCCCTGTCGTTTCGGGTGACACAGGTGCTCTCGGGGCATGGTTGCTTCGGGAAGTACCTGTGTCGCATAAACAGGGAGCCGGACGCTCGGTGTCACCACTGCGTCGACTGTCGGGAGGACACGGCGTGGCACACGCTGGTAGAGTGTGCCGCTTGGGAGGAGCCACGCCGTGCCCTCATCTCAGGAGTCGGCAGTGACCTGTCGCTGCCGGCCGTTGTCGACTCGATTGTCGGCAGCGAGGAGTCCTGGGACGCGGTGGTATCCTTCTGCGAAACAGTCATGTCGCAGAAGGAGGCTGCGGAGAGGGAGCGGGAGATTGCTTCCGCTAACCCGATCCGCAGCAGACGCACCGGGCGTCGGCGGAGGGCGGATAACGCCCTCTTCCAGGCCCCCTAAATTGGTCCAGGGGCAACGGATCTGGGGAAATTCGTTGCCCCCTACTTGTTAGGACCCGAGATGACGGCGCGTAGTGTTCCACGCGCGCCTCTCTATGACGTAAGGGGGGAGTTTAACACCTCACGGGCCACCTCGCGATAGAGGGGACCCCTATCGCGAGGTGGAGGTGGTTTTAGTCAGTAAGAGTCTGACAGACCCCTCCGCCCTCTCCGGGGCGGAGGACATCCATGAGGATTTCCCCCCGTGATCAAAAAAAAAAAAAGCCAGTCAGTAATTGAGTGCTCAGGCATGTCGGCTCAAATTTTCGGATCACGCTGTATGCTGCAATCACATCCGGGAAGAAGAGTTTTGTTATACCGGCTGTTTCTCCTGATTTATATCTCGCATCCCATTCGCGAATCGACTCCAGTCTGAGCTGTCGCTTCGCGAATGAGACGGGAAATAGATCGTAGTCCGGTTTTCTCTTATTTGTTGCTGCAGCGGCTTCCTTGGCAAGCTGATCTGCCCTCTCATTACCCTCCAATCCTGCGTGTGCTTTTATCCAGAACAGAGATATTACTTTGTTCTGTCGAGATGATGCTGTAATATTCTCGCGGGTTTCTACCGCTAGTGGATGGAGGGAGCCGAGGTTAGCGATCGTCTGTAACGCCGCCATTGAGTCGCTGTAAATCCCGAATGTGGATGCTCTGTGCTTCTTGATCCGCCTCGTGGCTTCGCAGACGGCCAGCAGTTCCGCTTGGTATACAGTACAATATGACGGCAAGCAAAGTTTGATGACTTTAGTCTCCGCATCGCCCTCCCAGATGGAAAGCGCTGCACCTACCTTTCCACCAATCTTGCTGCCGTCTGTAAAGATTTTTACAGCACAGCTGCTGTTTGCGTCTACGTCGCTCTGCTCTCTGAGGCATGTCAGCTCTAGGTTTACTACTGTTGCAGGGTGTGGTGCTTCTATTGCTGGCATTAATCGCTCGATCTCCCTATCCCCTAGTCCCGGCAGGGACGCCCCCCTCCTGATCCTGTATAGCGAGGCTACCTCGCGTACACGAAGATCAAGCGGAAGCACTCCTGCAAGGACCATTGCTGAGTTCAGGGAGACCGTGCGATAAGCCTTGCACATTTTTTGTGCGAAGCCCCTCTGCAGAGTTCCGAGCTGTTTTTGCACTCCCAGCTTTCCGGCAGCCGGTTCGATGGTCGCTGTGTAAATTGTGCGTATCACTTCGGGGTTAAGGCCCCAACTTGCCTTCGCTGCTCTTGCAAGCTGTTGGTAGATATTTATGGCCTTCCTACACACATTTGACACGTGTGACTTGAAGGTGAGCTTCTCGTCAAACGTCACACCCAACATCTTAATTTCTTTGGACATGCCAATGTCCACCCCGCCCATGCTCAAGTGTGGAGTGTCGAATCTAAGCTTGCGCGTGATTAACATTGCGTTGGTCTTATGAGGCGCGAATTTGAGCTTATTTTCGACTCCCCACACCCGAACAAGTTCGAGGGCGGCATTGGCGTGTCTTTGCACCTCTTGTGCAGTCTGGCCATCGAACACCATGACGACGTCGTCGGCAAACGCCTGCACGTAGTGACCTGCGGATTCAAGGCTTTTTAAAAGGGGATCCAGCAGCACGTTCCATAGGATGGGCCCACCTATGGATCCTTGGACGCACCCTTTGTTGGTCGCCTTTGTGTAAGTTTCGCCGCCATATCTCACCGTTACCTTCCTTTGGTCAAGGTAGCTGTCGAATACTTTTCGGATATTCAATGGACAGTTAGCATTTGCCAGTTGGACCCTGATTGCTGGCCACCATGCGCTATCAAAGGCGCCCTCTATATCCAAAGACACGACGGTTATAAGCTTCTTCTCGTCCAGTTTAGTTTGAATAAGGTGCATGAATTTACAGAGGGCGTCTTCGCAGCTTTTTTGGGGCATGAATCCAAACTGGTTGGAGTTTAGCTTCGGCAGCAGGTGGTGTTTGAGTCTGGCGACCAACATTTTTTCGTACACTTTGCCTAGTACCGGTAAGAGCCCTATAGGGCGGTACGATTTGGGAGTTGTATACGATTCCTTTCCTGGTTTCCTCAACACTATCACTGTGGCCTCCTTCCAGGTAATTGGGAAGTAGTGAAGCTCTAGGCATTTGTTGAGTACTTCCAGGAAAAGTTCTGGGTCACTCTTAATGGCGTGGCTGCATATATCGGCGGTGAAACCGTCCGCACCGGGTGCTTTTTTCGGATTGAGGGAATCCAAAGCGGTGAGCATTTCCGTATTTGTGAAAAGAGGATCGTTCTGTCCGTCATGTGGTTGTGAGTTCACTGCTGATGCTCGGTCCCTTATTCCTCGGTGCGTCCGGTTATCGTTCTCCCTTAGGTCTTCCGGGTAGAACGTTTTCGCTAGAGCCTCCACAGAACCTTTTGCGTCCAGAGCGTTGCCACCTTCTTCCAAGGGTATGTCCTCCTCTCTTTTCGCCGTTCTCCCTATAACTCTGTATATACCCTCCCACAAGCTCTCCTTGTCTTGCTTGCTACAAAACTCCTTCCAGCTTCCGATCAGGGCCTCCATGGCTTTAGCTTCATATTCGTCTCTGGCGATTTTATAAGCATCCACTACACTGTTTCCGAATCGGTGCGGCGTTCTTGATTCTGCGTTTCCTAGTGGTGACTTCTTGTTTCATCTTCGCGAGCTCCTCTGACCACCATGGCAGGGTAAGTGTCTCTGCGTTTTTCTTAAATGGAATTGAGACGTTGCAAGATTCAGTGATAACTTTTTGATATTTTATTATGAATGATTCTAATTTTTCTACTGTATTAATTGTTTTAATTTCCTCGATCTCTAAATTGTGTTCTAATTTTGCTTGTTCAAATTTTTGGTGAAAAGTTTCCCAATTTGCCTTCTTTGTATTATAAATTCTAGTTGTTCTTTTGACACTTACCCCGACCGATTTTTTAAGTTTTATATTAAAGCTAATACCACTGTGGTCAGCGCACGTGAGATTGACAACTACTTTCCAGTCCTCCACTAGGTCCAGCATGTCAATAGTGCAGGCCGTCACGTCAACGAAACTGGTATAGCGTTTACCGCCACGAATAGTGTCAAAGGTAGGGGTGTCACCTTTATTGAGAATATGGAGGTCCATCTCGTGAAGCGTACCAGCCACATCGTCCCCCCTGTGGTCGATTTCAGGGCTTCCCCACCAGGTGCTCTTTGCATTGGCGTCACCTCCGATGATGAGCCTCCACGTTTTGGCCGTTGCTATCTTTTTAATGTGATCCAGGTACGGGTCTATGGGTAGGTCGGGTTCAAAGTAGTATGAAGCCAATGTTACATACCATTCTTTGGTGCTTACGCTCACCACAACGATGTTATTTGTGGTGAGCTCCGGGTGTTGTGTGACATCAAGGTCAGGGTCAAACACAGCGATAGCTGCTTTGGTAGTTCCTCCTCCGGTGTTTTGGTATATCCTTACCCCACGGTATGACTTCATATTATCCGACCCACCCACATAAGGTTCCTGGATCAACGCTATTGCAATCTTTCTTTCGGTTGCTTCGATCATTAGTTCTTCGGTAGGCAACTTCCTGCGTTGAAGGTTGCATTGGAGCACCCGGTACAGGTGTTTGTCCACATTGACGCCCTTAGCAATACGCTATAGACATGCGAGCTATGGCGTCACGCTTTCTCCTTATGGGGCATTCCTGGCTAAATGCGTTGTGGTCATTACGCTCGAGTTTAGACGCCGTGCAGTTCCTGCAAGAGGGTACACCTCCTGCAAGCCACTCTGGGCATTGCGCCCTAAGGTGCGGTTCTCCGCAGTGGCTGCAAAGGTCCGCTGGATCTGTGCAGAACCTCTTACTGTGGCCGTACCCCAGGCATCGCGAGCACTGTACCAGTGGTGACTGGTCCAGTACCCGGATACGTTGCAGGTCGATGTAGACTGCTCTAGCGTCGGTAGCTCTTCTCCAGATCACCGGGGACACACTGAGGATGATGTGGCTCGTGTGTGGGTTGCGGGCTTTCCTTTTATATTTTATTTCGACTCTATCTTCGTTGTCCTTCAAGTCGTGGAAGATTCCCCTGTTTTGATTCCTAAAAGCCCTTAAGATGTCCTCATCAGTGTTTACTGCCAGGACATCGGCGAGCTTTAGGAGTGGGTCTCTGTTTTTAACCTCTTCCACGAGCAGGTTTTTTCCCGATTTTTCGAGTCTTTGTTTGACTTTTTGCCTGTCCTCTTCCGTGTTACAGCTCATTATGACTTTCCTGTCCTTTCCTTTCCGAGTCCTTTCCACCCTGATCCACCCTTCCTTTGCATCCACAGCCTCTCTTACTTTTGCGAGTATGTGGTCTCCTGTATCTTGCTCGTCCTGAGACGTGACGACCACTGAATGCAGTGCATTTTGGGGAGGCGGGTGCAAGGTGGAGCGGACTGCCGTCTTTTCAGCATATGTCTGCGTGCTTCGAACCTGTTGGTGCTGCTCTTCCATTTTTTCCTTCAGGTCATCTAATTTCCTGCCATTTTCTAGGAGTAGCCGGCTCTGCTCTTCCAAGTGTCTGATGATCTGACTGTTGGTTTCGGGGGTCTTTTCATTATTCTCCCTTGGTGTTGTCGGAGTTTTTGCCGACGTGGACACTTCTCCGGTCTTTTGGAGCTTTTTAATTTCGGCGTCTGCTTCCTTTATAATTTGAAACAACTTATCTATTGCCTCCAGCACAGCGTTTTTAATTTCATTTTTAGTGTTCCGTGAGTTGTTGAGGTTTGTCTTGGCCTTTATTACATTTTGTTTGGCTTCCGCCAGACGAGTCAAACGGGTAGATAGAACCTGCCTTGGCAAGATTTGAGTGTCTGTCTTGCCAGAAGCTGGAGTCACTTGATGTGATGTTGAAGCCGCGGCTTCCAAGTTCTCCACGCTTCGTCTGACGTTGGACGTGAGTGTTTGTGTCCCTGGTGGAGATGTTGTGGACGAGAGCGTCTGTGTCCGAGGGGGAGATTTTTGTTTCTCCTTTTCCTCCACCGGCTTCATCGGCGTTCTGGCGGACACGAACATTGTCAGAGGAGGAGTCAGGTGAATATGTAGTATAAAATAGCACAATAGTGTCTATGTCACTCGTGGTCTGCACACAGTGTAAAGATGTGTGCAGCTAAAATTAAGAGTAAAAGTAAAACCGACAAACAAACAAATAACAGAGAAAACTAGAAAATTACTAGTCAACAGTCGTAAAGAGAACACAAGTTGCAGTCCGGCTCAATAAAGCCTTCGTGGTACACCTAATAAATAAAAAAAATTAAAAAAAATAACAAATTAAAAATAACTGTAGTCTCTATGTAGAGTCAACCTCCACTGGATTAAATCAGTAGAGTTCCTATAGATTAATACTATATATTTACAGTATCCCCAATCCGCAAGAAAAAATGTTTCAGGGTTCCCGGTTCCTGACCTGGGATCGAAAGTCTTCAGTGCTCTATGTAGAGACGGTTTAATAGTCTCAACAGGTAGGTCTCTTTGAGCCCTTCAAAATGACACCAAGCACGGTTCCGTAGCTCAAGGGGTTCTGGAGATACGGCGTTCCGAAATTTCCGGGTATTCCACAAGATGGCCGCCGAGAAAACGGATATAAGCCTTATCTTCCGAACGCCTCGGCCGAATTGTACCGTGTTTGGGTTAAAATGGAAGTGCTCGGCGAGATCTCCCCGTTGCCCGGATTTTCAGCACCGAAAAATCTTTCTTCCTGAAAACTCCTGAAACAGGTCCTCCCCGGTAGCCGAAGTCCAGCCAGAGTCAACAAAGTAAACCCCAGCCCTCTACGACCCCCCGTTACGGAGATATGGGTGTTTTTATTTTTACAAAATGGCCGCCGTAAACGTCAAAGTGACTTTTTGACCTGTGATATCTCCGGTTGTAAGCGTCGCAGAAGACCCGAGTTTGGGCTCTCTGCTTTTAGCTCGGCTCACCCTGTCTGCTGAACCCAATTTCAGGGAGCTGAAAATTTTTGGCTCGAATCCTCCTGAAACCGAGGGAGGGAGTAGCTGTTAATCCCTTAAGTAATATTCTGAAAACAGAATCGATTTATCTCCGTCGGTTCAGGAGTTACAGCCAAGTTAGACTATCCAAGATGGCCGCCGATCTGTCAAACGACAACTTAAACTTCCGCGTTCTCCGCAACCAATGGTCGTATCGAGCCGGGGTTTTCGACTAACAGATAGGCTCCACCCTCTCTGTCTGAAAATGTGGGTTTCAGGCCTGAAAAAGTTTTCAGCCCGAAAACGCCTGAAAACTATATTTCAGGAATCCACAATAGGTGCTCCTTCCCAATCTGAAAACCGCAGCTCGATACACCAAACGGTTTAAGAGTTATGCAATTTACAAACAAGTACCCGGTTTTATTAAAATGGCTGACTTTTCCAATTTTCGGCGTTTCTAAGGTTACAAGGGCCGAGTTTCGGCTTAAGTGAGCCCAAATAAGGTGGAAAAAAGCAATAAGGCGATAAAAAAGTGAATTTTTCTTATTTATAAGGAATTATCTGCAAAAAACATATAAAATTCGATAACTTTACTAATATTTGACTAAAAATTTTGAAAAAATATGGTAAAAATAGGTAAATTAGAGCGCTACAAGACACAAAAATAAAAATTATAAAAAACCAAATAAAAGTGTGAAAAAATTTAAAAATGTGGTTTTCCTGTAAAATATGATATTACTTAAAAACTATTAAAGCTAAAAATCTAAATCTTACAGTCTCTACTAAGCTCGTAAGCGCGCACCAGGCTGCAGTTGAAAAATTTTGAACAGCTTCTTCTATCCGGAGTTATGCGGGGTCAAAGTTGTGAACTTCTTAATGTTATAAATTGCTTGCTAGCAGACATAAAATTCTAAAAACTTTTGCACTCGCCTTGTATTGAGTGGGTCTAAGATGCCTCCAAATTTCGCGCTGCTGCTTCCACTCCTTCAAGTTTTTCTTTCCACGTGGTTTTCAGGAATTCCTGAATATCTCCGTAAGCTGCGATGTCAGGATGACTTGGAGTGGCCCAGATAGTTGGGGGTCTTGTTGTCCTCAGGAATTCCGAAGAAAAGAAGGGGGTCGCCGCTCTTATTTCGGCAGCGCATGCGATTTTGTGTTTTTCATGTTACACTTAACCTCTAAATTTCAGGTTTTTTAACAATAACTTTATAGGCACTGCACTTTGGCACAAATTGCTGCCGGCACTTTAAGCGGCACTGCTTCCTGAATCCAGAGACACCTCACTCTTCACAATCGGGTAACAAAAACCATTTTTTTTGGATTTTTAAGCGCGGAGCGACTTTAAAAATGATCCGACCGCCACGGAGGTTGGGGGGGTACTGGGTTAGGTTAGGTTAGGTTAGGTTAGGTTAGGTTAGGTTAGGTTAGGTTAGGTTAGGTTAGGTTAGGTTAGGTTAGGTTAGGTTAGGTTTTTTTTTTTTTTTTTTTTTTTTTTTTTTTTTTTTTTTTTTTTTTTTTTTGGCAGGAGTGGGAAATCCTCATGGACGCCCAGACTGCCTCACTAGTGACGCAGTCTGGGCAGTGCCGGACTCTTACCGGCTAAAACCCACTCCTGCCCTTGCTCAGTGTTCCTCTGACATTATCAGAGACCTTTTTAGACACATTTTTATTTCTGTCGTCGTTTGTTTTGTCTTGTGATGTTATGACAGTCCTTTTTTAGGACGTGTGCAAATCCCGGAAGCAATGTCATTAATTTTTTCCATAAATCGTATTCATTGTTGTTTTTGTGTTTTTTAATTAATAGTTTTTATTTTTTATTTTTATCTTTATTGTATTTAAAATTCCTAATTTCTAATGAGCTTATATTTCTACACTATTGTAATATTTGTATTTTTGTTTTATCTGGTTTTTATTTTTGTTTTATTTTATTTTTGAGTCTTCTAATGCTAAATCTTATAACTATACTGTCTAATTCTTATTTTACACTACATATTTACTATGACTATCCTAATATATATACAATATATCATATAGACATGATTTCTTATTATAATCTATTATTTTAATACCTATTCTATCATTTATTACTATAAGTTTAACATATGCTGGGTTTGATTTTGAGAACCCTGACAGACTCACTGCTGCTATACCGAATACAATGTTTACTAATATTGTCCTTTGTTTCAGGTACCGCTTCACAGTCCGTGCACTTCGGACAGTTGCAGCGCTTGGGATGCGGCTTCTCGAGGTACTGACCTCCTTCTTCTCAACAGCTAGCTCGTTTGACCACAACGGTAAGGGATGTTTATTTTTAGTTTTTGAGGAAATAAATTTGGTGCCTGCTTTTAATTGGGCCAATTTCTTACGAAATTGACGCCAATTTGCATTTTTCGGGTTAAACATACTTTGGTTCCTATTAATAAAATTTATGGTTTGGAGTTTCTGAATATTCGTTTTGACAGCAATACCATTGTGGTCGTATTTTCCGGGAGACGCTGACTGCACCTTAGCAGTACGCCACCGACAGGCGTGCCAACGCGTCCCACTTCACGCGCATCGGGCACGCACTGTCGAAGGCGTTGTGATCGGTCTTGTCAAGCTTGGCCAGCACGCAGTTATGGCACTTAGGAGTCTCATCTGCCAGCCGTGAGGGACAATTAGCACGCAGGTGAGGGTCACCGCAATGCACGCAGAGATCGGCGGGCTTCGTGCACAGCTTCCTGCCGTGGCCAAAGCACAGGCAGCGAGTGCACTGCACCAGTGGAGACTGGTCCTGCACCCGCACCCGCTGCAGGTCGATGTGCACGCGACCCGCCATGGTTAGCCTCTGCCATACTGTCGGGGACACCTGGAGGATGACGTGGCACATGTGGGGGTTCCTTGTCTTACGACGGTACTTCACCCCCAACCTCATATCATTCGCAGGAATGTCCCCAATCAGGTGGGCGTTTTGCCGCTGCAGGGCCTGCGTCAGTTCCACATCCGTGTGGCAGGAGAGGACGTCTTTGAGAATGACGAGCGGGTCTTTATTTTTCATTTCCTCCGCCACAAGACCGCCAGCTTTCCGGATTCTTTCCGTAACATTCGTGAGCTCCTCTCTGGTTCCAAAGCCCACCACCACCTTCTGGTCTCTCACCTTACGCAGCCGCTCCACTCTTGTACCCTCGTTTCGGGCATCGACCGCCGCCCTGAGCTTCTCAATGACCTCTTCACTTGTGTCCATATCATTCACAGATGATACGACTACTGAGTGAAGAGGCCCTTGAATGTTATGCTTTGGGCCGGCGGCGATTTCGGCGAATGACGGGCCCTGGCCTGTGACAAATCGAGGGGCCGCCTGAAGCTGTTCCGACAGAGCTATGGTGTATCCTTGGCACTCCAGTAGCGCCTGTTTGTGCTGCTGGAGGCCTTCCACCAAGCTCTTCATCAGCTCTGTCGGTTCTTGCGTGGTCGCATTTGGTGGCGCAGCTACCGGTGAAACTGCAGGTGTTATAACAGAATCAGGTGCACTAGGAGTTTTTCTCCGCTCTGACTCCTTGACCAGCTCGTAAAGCCTGTTTATTGCGCTGAGAACCTCCGTCTTGATCTCCGTTTTTAGATTGCGAGAGTTGCCTAAATGGAGCTTTGCTTTATTCAGGCAAGCTCTCGCTTCCGCCGTGAAATTTGGGTACCCAGACTCAGAACTCTTTATTGCCTTTGCCGTTTCCGCAGGTACTCGGCATGCCTCAGAAGTGCTGGAGGCAGGTGGTGTGGAGATACGCGTTTGATTAGCCGGGGTTTTGGCCTGGGGCTCAGTTTTCCCGGCCTCCCATTCTCCGATGCTTCGCCTCACGCTGGGGAGGGATGGTCCAGCCTTTTCCAGCGAATGCGGTGAGGCTTTGGAGCCTGGCGAGTTTGCGGTCTTCTTAGCCGGTGTGCGAAACATGGTGTTGGTCAAAGTGAAGGTCAAGTTCATCAAAAAACCAGTCAGAGGACACTGATAATTTCTTTTGTATCCCTGTAAAGGGGGGATACAGAGAAACTAACAAATTAAACAATCAAAAGATTTGTACGTCGTCCTACTGACGAACGTCCGTCAGGTCAATAGGTCCTAACACTATAAAAACCTGTCTCTTGGACAGCAAATGACGTCAAAACACAAATTATCTAATACTAAACACTATATGTAATACTATAAACTAACACAATATCTATTCACGAAAAATCTGTGGACAACAATTAAAAAGAAAATTAAAACCTTTTGGCAAAATGAATACCCTCCTCCTGGCCACTAGTAACAGGGTGGGTTGGGCGGGCAAAATTTTTTCGCGTTTTCGTCAATTTTCTCAGTCAGATAGTCTCAGGTAGCCTAACTAGGAACGAATTAGCTGAAAACAGCGTCAAAATGCGTCACCTGGATGCGAAGATATTGACCAATGTATGAAAACTTGGTTCGGTTAGGTAGATTTTTGCTACCTACTAGTTACGTAGAACAATGAAAATTCTAAGTATTAAGGTGGCTATATATGCTAGGCACACGGGCGAGGTGTCGAAAGACGCGTCTCCGCGCGAACTAGCTAACTATGGCGTTACTGAAAAGCGTGCTGAACAAAAATTTTGAATTTCAGCCGAAAAACGTGAATTTTCACTGAAAATTTAAACAAAACCAGGAATATTAACTACCCTACACGTCTCGGACTCGCGGAACGCGCACCGGATTGCAGGTAAGGCAGGTAAGTATCTATTGAAACTAATTTAAACAGGATTGGCTGAAAGAATTTTGAAATATAATTGAATTATGTATCCAGTACATACAGTTTGTAAGAATTTTCAAAGTCTATGGAGCGAAAGAAAATTTTTTCGCGTTTTCGTCAATTTTCTCAGTCAGATAGTCTCAGGTAGCCTAACTAGGAACGAATTAGCTGAAAACAGCGTCAAAATGCGTCACCTGGATGCGAAGATATTGACCAATGTATGAAAACTTGGTTCGGTTAGGTAGATTTTTGCTACCTACTAGTTACGTAGAACAATGAAAATTCTAAGTATTAAGGTGGCTATATATGCTAGGCACACGGGCGAGGTGTCGAAAGACGCGTCTCCGCGCGAACTAGCTAACTATGGCGTTACTGAAAAGCGTGCTGAACAAAAATTTTGAATTTCAGCCGAAAAACGTGAATTTTCACTGAAAATTTAAACAAAACCAGGAATATTAACTACCCTACACGTCTCGGACTCGCGGAACGCGCACCGGATTGCAGGTAAGGCAGGTAAGTATCTATTGAAACTAATTTAAACAGGATTGGCTGAAAGAATTTTGAAATATAATTGAATTATGTATCCAGTACATACAGTTTGTAAGAATTTTCAAAGTCTATGGAGCGAAAGAAAATTTTTTCGCGTTTTCGTCAATTTTCTCAGTCAGATAGTCTCAGGTAGCCTAACTAGGAACGAATTAGCTGAAAACAGCGTCAAAATGCGTCACCTGGATGCGAAGATATTGACCAATGTATGAAAACTTGGTTCGGTTAGGTAGATTTTTGCTACCTACTAGTTACGTAGAACAATGAAAATTCTAAGTATTAAGGTGGCTATATATGCTAGGCACACGGGCGAGGTGTCGAAAGACGCGTCTCCGCGCGAACTAGCTAACTATGGCGTTACTGAAAAGCGTGCTGAACAAAAATTTTGAATTTCAGCCGAAAAACGTGAATTTTCACTGAAAATTTAAACAAAACCAGGAATATTAACTACCCTACACGTCTCGGACTCGCGGAACGCGCACCGGATTGCAGGTAAGGCAGGTAAGTATCTATTGAAACTAATTTAAACAGGATTGGCTGAAAGAATTTTGAAATATAATTGAATTATGTATCCAGTACATACAGTTTGTAAGAATTTTCAAAGTCTATGGAGCGAAAGAAAATTTTTTCGCGTTTTCGTCAATTTTCTCAGTCAGATAGTCTCAGGTAGCCTAACTAGGAACGAATTAGCTGAAAACAGCG